>OX038870.1:43265929-43916186 GCA_943789525.1 Agriphila geniculea
CCGTTTTACGACGTAGTAAACTGCCCAAACACAATCTTCCATATGATGAACACGTCGCGTTGAAGAACTTACGCACTAGACCCGAATTAACTATCCTCCGAGCTGATAAAGGCAACGCAACGGTAGTTATGGATACGTCGGATTATAACACAAAAATGCAAGAACTTTTAAGTGATGAGGAAAACGTAATAAACAAGTGATGAGAAAACGTATAAACATGTGAATTGTGATCAAACCGCCAAGATCCTTAAGAAAACGAGTGAACTCATCAAAAAATATTCAGAACAGTTAGATCTTGATGTCAATTATCTTATTCCATCCTGCCCTACACCGCCGAAACTGTATGGGTTACCGAAAATACACAAAGACAATGCTCCGCTGCGTCCGATTGTAAGCCAAATTGACTCACCAACTTATAAATTGGCTAAACACGTAGCAAAAACACTTACACCACTGAGAGGTAACACATCAGCCTTTGTAAAGGATTCCTACCAGTTTGTCAGTGAGATACAACATCTACATCTCGCTGATGATGAAACTATGGTTAGTTTTGATGTTCAGTCCTTATTCACATGCTTACCAGTACAGGACTGCATTGATATCATCAGGAAAAAGCTAGTTGACAACAACATGCCAATTGAATATGCAGAACTACTAGAATTATGCCTAACATCTGGCTATCTGTTATGGAACGAGGAGTTCTACGTGCAAGTGGACGGCGTAGCAATGGGCTCTCCTGTATCCCCCATCGTTGCTGACATTTTCATGGAGGATTTTGAGGAGAAAGCACTAGCCACAGCACCAGTGACTCCCCGGTTCTACAAACGGTACGTAGATGACACTTTCACAATACTACCTAGAGACAGTGTCCCTGCATTTCTTAACCATCTTAACTCCATAAACCCCAACATACAATTTACTATGGAGTTAGAGGCAGACAATAAACTAGCTTTCCTAGACATTCTCATTATCAGGAATCCGAACCAAACCTTGAGCCACACAGTGTATCGTAAAGCAACCCATACAGACAGATACCTTAATGGTGACTCTCACCATCATCCTATACAGTTAGCTACCGTAGGGAAATCTTTGTTTCAGAGAGCCCGCGGGAATCTGTGACAAACAACACCTGACTGCTGAGCTTCAGCACGTCCAACAAGTACTGCGTAACAACAAGTTGCAAGTACCACACCTCAATCACAGAAAACGCGCCAAACCAGCCACAGTAGAGCGTCAACCTGCCATCCTACCATACTTGAAGGGTGTCACTGACAAGATTGGAAACATTCTGAAGCGAGCGTCAATCAAAACTTACTTCAAGCCGCCGAAGAAGATCAACCAATTCTTACGACCTGTCAAGTGTAATATCCCCCTTCAAGCTGCAGGCGTCTACAAACTAGATTGTGACTGTGGGACTCTCCTACATCGGGCAAACAAAGAGAAGCATAGGGACCCGCGTCAAAGAGCATGTAGCTGACATGAAACATAGGCGCGATAACAAGTCTGCAGTGAGTGAACACGCCTTTGAGGGGGGCCCAACCATTATATTAGATTTGACAAACCCCAAATCCTTGCTAGGGAACGTAGATTTATCCCTAGAATGCTCCGCGAGGCTATCGAAATAAATAAATATCCTAATTTCAATAGAGATGATGGTTGGAAAATTCCACCAGCTTGGGACCCCATCATTCACAAGCTAAAGCCCCTCACACACACTGTAAGATCTAATGATACGGTTAGTTCCTTTTGCAAATAAATAAATTAATACAAAAGACGGAGGTCGGCTCCCTCTCCAAGTTTTCTTTCGCCATTTCTTTCTTGTTGGAGGGGCCTCCCAATTTTATGAAATGGTGGTAGTTTCAGTAGATTTCTCTCTCTTTTTAGCATTAAATAATTCATAAAATTAAATTATAAATCAACATAAAATAATTAAAAAATTTGTTAAATTTTAATTTCTGAACGTATAAAAAATTCATCGCTTGAGGGTAGGCTCACGGGTAGCTTCAGTCCCCCGTGACCACGGCAGCTGCAAAGGTGCCGAAACGTCGGGAAAAACTAAAAATCAAACCAAATACCAACTAAATACCAAAGCACATTCAATAAAACCGCGCTAGTATCCGTTAAAAAGTGTTTTATTTCATAAAACCGTAGTCTTGCGTCGCTTTCAGGAAGCGTCTAGGAGGTCAAGGCAGGTAAGTACATTTCACATATATGTTCTTGTGAGCTGTGTTCCTTATTCGATCGATATGAAATTGAAAACACAAAAAAATGTTCAGGTAATGATGGCACCTACGACCCTGTTCACCATTTATATCAATCATTATAATTTTTTTTTCCCAGAATATGGTAGTATACATTGGTGATATACGCAGATAGGATCAATATGCGTTTGATTTATTTTTTGTGATCGAAGGCCATGTGCAGGGTGGCATATCTCCCAGAAGCTACTTCGCAACCCAGACGATGATATTTGGTAACACCAAGCTAATGGCTATCTTGCCAATGTGGTCTAGTCCCAATATGATTGAAAATGAGACCCTAGGCCGGCGGACTAACGGGCTTAAAACTCTTGAGAGTAGTGTTGTAGTACAATAAAACTAGCTTTATCTGGACATAATTAATAAACTCGTTGTTTTTATTAGTTTATCGGATATTGCTAATAAGTGTCAAATATTAATTAGATAAGTGATGTAAGAAATCCGGGGTGGTAACCGTTTCATACAAAAATCATGAGATTTCGTACATTACCTAGCTTTTTCCTAAAAGCAAAATAGTTAACCAAATACCTTGTTAGTATAATTTTATGGTACATCAAAATGCTATCACCCAATAGCAAAATTAAACTAAATCCAATTTCGCATGCTCGTCGTCACATTATATACCATTCAGTATGACTTATTAAATTACAGTTATCTATAATTTCTGGTAAGATAAGCCAAAATATCTGCCACTTACTGAACCTTCTTTATTAACAATAGTTCCTAATGATCAATTAGTTTAATTTTGATTTATTTACCTGAAATGCAAGCGTCATAGCATAATACATGTACATTTACTAAGTTATTTATTATGCTGTAATATTGAAATCAAAATTTGTTGAAAATTTAGTTCTTATTTTTATTTTAGTTTTATGCGAAGTTTCAAAATGTTTAATTCCTTTTATTATAACTATAACTAACACTAATTTATGACATAGAAAAAGAAAATTTCAGTTATCTAATACGTCCAGATAAAGCTAGTTTTATTGGACTATTGTGATTTTCGTCCCGAACGATAATAATGGGTTGCATAAAAGATGATAATGGATAAATAGGAGATTTTGATAAGAAATGCTGACCATATTTACTAGACATCAAATTCAATGTCGAACCAACGATTGACATCCTTATCTCTTGGATATAAGGGTTCAAGTTAATTTGACTCCGTCTCAGATTCCGTTCACCCGCGGTTCATGATTATCTTATTATCATGTGCGCGCGCGCATGGATTGATGATACGATACGATTTTGCGGCGCGAGATCATTCGCTCCGTGACCGTCACCGCGAGCGGTCGTGTGGCGTCCGTGAATTTAATGCTACACGACTTTAGACCTGTCATTGAATGTTGGTGGATACTTGTGTATTACAATTTGTTTCTTCACAAAATCCTCGATCGTTTTATACAATATTTGTTGAACAGTCTAGTTGATTTGTGGGAGTTGGAAACTGAAGATGATTGTTGATATGTTGTGATATTGTTTTGTGTTTGTTATTTATTCAACCTGTGATATTTGTTTCGTTTTTTTTTTGTTAATTATTTATAATACACGATGACTGAACAAACTGGAGTTATAACTATCCATCAAGTAAGTAGTTTTTTCTCTCAGACTTTAATTGATATTACTGATCGTACTCGATAACGTTTGTTAAGCAGCACTCGATCCGGCCAGGTGTTGGATGGGTGACCGTTAAGTGGCATTACAACTGAGCGCTTCCGTGGTTCGGAGGGCACGTTAAACCGTCGGTCCCGGCTTGTCATCTGATAACAGTCGTTAAGCCAAGTTAGAGGCCTTACAGGCGGCTTGATAAACTCTAACACCAGAGGTGGCCACTGTTCATCATTCGATAATAATAATATTTCTAATTTCAGTAGACTGTGAATTTGCTTTTGACAAAGAGAATGCTACAAATATTTTGGCATCGTATCTTAATTTTGTGAGTTCAGAACCTCGGACTATATCTGACGATGTTATATGGCATTCGCTGTACAGTCGCTACCGGCAACTGCAAATATACGCTTTCGGTCTAATTTAAGTTTTTAAGTTCATCTGCCAAATTCTGTATTAGTAACAGCACTATTTGTGGTCACCACAATATCATAAACGAATATGTGAGTCCATACAAGTAAATTTTATTAGGAAAGCAACAGCGAAATCATAAAGTTCTGATTTTTCATAAAATGTTCTCGCATTTTTGTGGACGAATTCGTGTAGCTGTTCAGATTTTTCATACAATTTTACCGCATTTTTGTGGATGAATTCGTATAGATAGAGTATTAGATTATTTTGACAAATTCGTTTTGCTCTTATAGTAGAACTAGCTACCGCCGCGCCGGCGATCGTTTCGATTCGTCAGCGTGGTTAGTTATTTACACGACTGCCCAAAAAGGAGTGTATATGCGTTCAGGGTTCATGTATATTTGTAGGAATGGGAGTTTCTTTATTCCACCATAAGTTCTAAATGGCTCAACAGATTTGGATGTATGGGGTATCGTTAGAATCCTTACATATCGTTCCGAGTGACACTGGCTATATTTTTTTCAAAAAAAGTTAATATTGCAACGGCACGACGCCATTTTCAAATCTAAAAAAAATTTTTTTCTTCAATTTATTACAATACTAGCTGCCGCCCGCGACTTCGTCTGCGTGGAAAGGTTTTTTTAGCTATCCCTCGGGAAAACACTTTTTTTTTCGGGATGAAAGGTACCCTATGTCCTTCTCTGTACCCTTGACAACGTGTATACGAAATTTCATGATCATTGGTTTAGTAGTTAAGACGTGAAGGCGTAACAAACAAACAAACGGACTTTCGCATTTATAATATTAGTAAGGATGGGCATCAAATGAAAGGCCTTAATGAGCACATTTCAAAACTGTATAAATTGTCACTAAAATGTGTGAAATAAAAATAAATAAATTTAAAAAATATTAAAAGCACGACTGCCCTGCCAAACACGAACTAAAAAGTTAAATAACAAGTGTCATTGCAGTCGGTTGACCGTTTTGTGGTACAATTTTTAATCAGAGATCCCCCGACTGCAATGACGCTTGTTATTTAACCTTTTAGTTCGTTTTTGGCAGGGCTGTCGTGTTTTTAATATTTTTTTAGGGTTCCGTACCCAAAGGGTAAAAACGGGACCCTTTACTAAGACTCCGCTGTCCGTCTGTCTGTCTGTCTGTCACCAGGCTGTATCTCATGAACCGTGATAGCTAGAAAGTTGAAATTTTCACAGATGATGTATTTTTGTTGCCGCTATAACAACAAATACTAAAAACAGAAAAAAATAATATTTAAAGGGGGCTCCCATACAACAAACGTAATTTTTTTTGCCGTTTTTTTGGACGGAACCCTTCATGCGCGAGTCCGACTCGCACTTGGCCGGTTTTTTTAATTTCTCTATCTCTCGGGAACATTTTTTTCAAGGGCGACGAAAGGCAACCGATTTCCTATTCCGTACTACCCCTGAGAATGTGTATGCAAAATTTAGTATGTGTATGCAATATGTAGTCGTGAAGGCGTAACAAACAAAAAAACTTACTTTCAGATTTATATTAAGTAAGTATTTGCTAGACCATCATTTAGTTAAGACTATATAAAAGCTGTATTTTTATTATCCTCTTTACAGGGTTATTTGTAAAACCTCAACAACTTCGCAGGAGTAGTTTACTAACATCATAAACAACAACATTATTTTGTTCTACGAGTTTTCCGAAATAGGACAAAAAAACCGGCCAAGTGCGAGTCGGACTCGCGCACAAAGGGTTCCGTACCAAAAAACGGCAAAAAAAATCACGTTTGTTGTATGGGAGCCCCCTTAAATATTTATTTTATTCTGTTTTTAGTATTTGTTGTTGTAGCGGCAACAGAAATACATAATCTATAAAAATTTCAACTGTCTACCTGTTATCGTTATTATTATCGAGCAAAAAACGGCAAAAAATCACGTTTGTTGTATGGGAGCCCCCCTTAAATATTTATTTTATTTGTTTTTAGTATTTGTTGTTATAGCGGCAACAGAAATACATCATCTGTGAAAATTAACTGTCTAGCCATCACGGTTCATGAGATACAGCCTGGTGACAGACAGACAGCGGAGTCTTAGTAATAGGGTCCCGTTTTTACCCTTTGGGTACGGAACCCTAAAAAGCGACTTTTCATACTAAACTCGATCAGCTGTTCGGACATTTGTATGGAAAGTTGTTTTTTTGTCTGTTTTCGGAAAGTCGTAGAACAAATGTTGTTGTTTATGATATTAGTAATCTATTCTTGCTAAATTGTTGGTGTTTTACAAATAACCCTGTATATCCTTATCAATTTTTTTGTTAAGTATAATAATGTTGTGTGGAAGTATTTTAATAAAGACTATAGTAGATGAGAAAGTGTGAGAAATAAATACACATTATTTTTATGTGGTTAGCGGTTACTGTAAATCTCACTGTCGGTTTCGTTGACCTACAGACCAGGGACTGATTTACCGGAAAATTACGGTACTTTTATTTATCGGTATGACGTCATACCTATTAAAAACGGTTCCTTCATTATTTTGATACCTTAATTTTTCGGTACCTTTATTTATCGGTATGACGTCATACCTATTAAAACAACTGTCCCTTCATATTTTGATACCTTAATTTTTCGGTACCTTTATTTATCGGTATGACGTCATACCCATTAAAAACTATTCCTTCGAATTTCGATACCTTAATTTTTCGGTACTTCAATATTGGTACCGAAATATGACAACCTTTATTTTGAGGTACCGCTATTTAACCGTTATTTTATTTCGGTACCGAAATGCACTGTATTGAACACGAACCGACAAGTTCCGTGCATTTCGCGAGTAGGTACAGACGGTAGAGAGAGACTCCGGTGTACAGTGTACACTTCAGTACAGTACGAGGCATTTCATTAATCTTGAAATTTTTTCGACGGAGTGGGGGAAAGTTCGCGCATGTGCACTTTGGGCTCTGAATAATTTTTTTATGTTCTTTTCATTTTTAATGTTATACCGAGGCTAAAATTACAGTTCGTTTTTATTACAAAAAATACATTTATCATAAGTTTAAATAAAAAATTAATGTAAGAAAGAAAAAAAAATATTATGGAAATAAATCTGTATGTTTATCTATACTTATGTATATAAATCGGTTTGACCGATTTGGAAGCGGTTATTAAATAGATAAAGTATGAATTATTTAAAAAGTTTAAAATAAAAAGCAAAATAAAAAAATAAATAAAACCCACGTCACTTAAAATAGTTATTCTTAATCTTTCAATCCCTGAGCGGCCCGATCGGGCCGCTCAACAATGGGAAATCTTTTGTGTCTCACTACTCATATTTTCCGGGAATAGGTAGGTATTCTTAATTAAAAAAAGCGGTCAAGAGTGAGTCGGACTCGCGCACCGAGGGTTCCGTACAATCATGAATATATTTTGATATGTTACTTTAGTACCTACAGTCTTTAAAAAAGTAGGATAGACGGCGGACAGGTGGAAGGGCGAACAGGCGGACAGTTAATTTACAAATCTTAACCACAGCTGCTTATGGTGACTGAAAAACGTTTCAGCCACTCCACAAACTGATGAAATGTTATCGATTTAACCTTTCAACGCCCGGAAAAAGAGACACAATAGATATTCCATTGTTATCCGGGACCAGGAGGCCGCTCGGGCGTTCATGAATTAAACGTAAGGAATAATATTGCTAAGCAATATTATTGGTTATTCTAAGTAGGAACTTATTTTTCTTTATTCGTACGGCAGATAGTAGGTAATGACCATTCTGAATTTCGACAATCAATTATTTCGAATTTTCGACAGGGTGAATTTCGAAAAACAATAGTGCGACTACTCACTGCTTCGTCAGAACATATTTCGATTTCGACACACACAACTTCGAATAACACTACTTCGACAGAACCCTTCTTCGAAATGCACTTTTTCGACGGATCTCTATTTCGACGGAACATACCTTCGACAAAATACTGCTCTGAAATGTGACAATATTAATTGAATTCCACTTTATTATTAGCATAAGAAAGACCTATTAATACTAACATGTGTAATAAAAAAATCAAGAAGACTTATTACTATTATTAATAATTTAAATTCTCTATATTATCTGAAGATATGATTGTTATAATTATTAAAAACATAGTTGATTATTATTTATGTTTTTATTTTGTAAGTACCTTAAACCAAAAAGCGGAATTCAATAATTATTGTCACATTTCAGAGTAGTATTTTTTCGAAGGTATGTTCCGTCGAAGTAGTGTTATTCGTAGTAGTGTGTGTCGAAATATGTTCTGTCCAAGCAGTGAGTAGTCGCACTATTGTTTTTAAAAATTCAGACCCTGTCGAAATAATTGACTGTCGAAATTCAGAATGACAGTCGTAGGTAATTATATTAGAACCAGCCACCAATTATTATTGTAGTATTAGGTCAGCGCCATCTCTTGACCAATAGTGGAACTATTTTTTTCTTCTTAGGTCAGCGCCATCTGTTGACTGGTAGTGGCGCTAATATTTTTTTGTTTGTTTTTTGAATTTCTAAAAAATTGTGTTATATTGAGGCATCGTTTTGTTTTTCCTGTAATCCTTACATAAACTACTATCACATAGAATTATTTCAGATTTTTCTCTTTGCAAACTTCGGAGATAAGGGGGGGGGACGGTTTTTTTTACATTTTTCATCATAAGTCGAAAACTATGCGTCCTAAAAAAAAGGAAAAAAATGTTTTATAATGTGCAAACAGCGCTCTTTCATATGATACCCCACATTACCTAGTCACCTCACTTCAAATTTTTAAGACTCCTTTCCAGTACCTACCTGTTGTAAAAAAAAATTTTTTTTATTTCTTTCTTATTTGCAAAATAGTTGGACAAATATCATCTTAAACTATTCCAAATTTCAAGTTGATACCATTAGTAGGGTGAATCTCCGTTATTTCTTATTTCCTGCGTCATTGTCGGCAACTCGAAATTTTTTAAAATCCAATGCATCACAAGCAATAAATCAAAAATATGCCATCATTTATTAGAGTACAACAACAAATTGTATTAATTTGCATATTTTTGATTTATTTCTTGTGATGCATTGGATTTTTAAAACATTTCGAGTTGCCGACAATGACGCAGGAAGTAAGAAATAACAGAGATTCACCCAGTAGTTTTCGAGATATCCAGCTGTGACAGACAGACAGACTGAGTCACACCTAGGGCATCCAATCTCGGTATACCGAGATCTCGAAATGCCGAGATCCCGCGTCATTTTCCAGTCCCGCAAGAAGCGAGATTACTAGCGCGGGATCCGCGGGATTTGCGGGACTGAAAAGTAGCAAGAAATGTCCTCTCGTAAGCGTATTGTAGGAATGTATATGAATGACTGATTGACTAGCTAAATGGCGATCACACACGGCTTGTGGGCTTGTCCCGCGCATGCACCACGCTGTTGATATAGCCATGTTTGTTTTGTTTGCTTGTTTTGTTGACAGTAAGAAGTAAATATTTGCATCGTGCATCTAATTACGATGCTCAATACGACTTAAATTAGTTTTTCAGTATAATTTGGACTTTTAACATATAAATGCCTCTTTACACAACACTTTAATAGGCAGCTCATCTTACAACTGCGGGATCCCGCAAATTCCGAGATCCCGCGGGATCGTAAATCATTGGTCCCGCAAATACCGAGATCACAAATAACATGCGGGATTGGATGCCCTAGTCACACCATAAGGGTTCCTTTTTTTTACCATTTTGGTGAGTCCGTTACGCCAGCAAGAAAGTAGCTTCTAGAGGGAAGCGAGTTTGATGAATAATTTGTGCGCAATTTGTGGGCCTTATAGTTTTGGAATAAAACGGGAAAAACGAATTCTGCTGGGGTAACGGTACTCCAGCAGGAAGATTCTAAACTAATGATCGAAGAGAAATAAATGATATATGGGCGGGTAGCTTGATACTAGCAAGAAATGTGCGCCAAATATATAATTTGTGGGCCTTATAGTTTTGGAGATATTTGATTTCCTGCTGGCGTAACGTTTTGCCGGATCCCAGATCTCGGAAACTACTAAATGTGCGATCTTACAGTAAACATACAGAAGTAGCCCCTAATTTGTGCTATTTGTGCGGTAGAAAACATTTTAAAAATATTCACAAATTTTAAAGTAATCGGGCATTTTCTGAAAACAGTAAAAAAATTCTAGCGCCTTAACTACCACATAAATAAAGAAACTAAAAACGGTGTTCTATTCTTCTTATTATTTCTCATTACCATAAAAATTTTGAAAACCGCACACATACATGTTTTTGAATAATACCCACATGAAGGTGAGACCGACCATGTCATGACTTTGACGGTCAGCAGGATAAAAATATGAGAGATTATTTAGATCCTGGCCCAATGAATAATCTGTGCAGTTAATGAAGTACATGCTCTGAAATTTTCAGCTTCAAATTCTTCGTATTAAAGGAAATATCAATTAAAATCCAAAACAACTGTCAGTATTCCTATTAACCGACCAAATTCGATAGACCACAAAAAAGCGACGCGTTCATACATATTGATGACCTCCTTAACTTAGTTGTCGAACAGGATTGTACACGTCACGTCTACGTACATTTAAGTGAAAAAGTGATTTGAGTGAGTGCTTTTATTTAAATAACGAATGAAGTTATTTCTGTTACATTTCATTTTTTACTTGAATTGAAAGAATTTTAACCATTTTAACATTATTTTAGTAAAAAAATAAAGGATGTTTTGTAATTTTATTTCGTTTTTTTTTGTTATACCTAACTAGGTACTTAATGTACCTACAATGCGATTAAATTGACAATAGACAGTGATCCCTTGCATGCAACTTCTACATGGATGTAGGTCTCTTTACAGAGGGCCTAGTACGAGTTGGTTTTTTGTTCTCACTTCACTTTACGAATAGTTAACTATCGTTTTCATTCTTTCACTCGTTCACTCACTCGCATGATTTCCTCTCTTTCACTCGATACTATTTGTAAAGTGAGGTGAGAAACACAACTAGTACTAGGCCCTCTGACGTCCATTATACAAGTTGTATAATGGACGTCAGTGGTCTCTATGGAAAAGATAAAATGTTACAGATTAAAAAACGTCGTTTTATAGCACAAGCGCTATGAAGTTGGTCACTATCTTCTGTTGTAAAATTAATTGCATTTTAAGTAAGTACTTAGGTACCTTAATAAAATGTTATTACAATAAATACCTACTTGTTACACCAAAACTAAATACCTACCTTAATAATAATACGCGAGTGAAGTGCCCGTTTAACTGATTTTAGTACTTCTTTCCGGTTCGAATGAAGTTATAAACATATACCTACCTAAGACAGCTAGGTAGTTGTTTTCTGTTATTGAAAATAAAAACAGCTATGCTATTGATGTTTAGACAACAATGATTCTGGTATATTTCACTAAGAAGTAAACAGATCTTCTAGTAACTTAAGAAATTTAGCTGGTTTCATAGTCACGTGTTCGAAGAGTGCCGTCCGCAAAATATATAATCCGGGTGTAATGTAACAGATCAACGCCACATTGTATTGGTATAAATGCAGGCTCTAACTAACCATTTAAATGTTAAAACACTATTTACCCACATTTGCCAATAAGAAGTTATGAACGCAACTGTACAAACAATTTTTCTGTATAATACGACACATTAAAGAAGGTCATCAATATGTATGAACGCGTCGTTTTTTTGTGGTCTATCGAATTTGGTCGGTTAATCGGAATACTGAGAGTTGTTTTGGATTTTAATTGATATTTCCTTTAATACGAAGAATTTGAAGCTGAAAATTTCAGAGCATGTACTTCAGTAACCGCACAGATTATTCATTGGGCCAAGATCTAAATAATCTCTGATATTTTTATCCTGCTGACCGTCAAAGTCATGACATGGTCAGTCTCACCTTCATGTGGGTATTATTCAAAAACGTGTATGTGTGCGGTTTTTAAAATTTTTATGGTAATGAGAAATAATAAGAAAAATAGAACACCGTTTTTAGTTTCTTTATTTATGTGGTAGTTAAGGCGCTAGTTATTTTTTTCTGTTTTTCAGAAAATGCCCGATTACTTCAAAATTTGTGAATATTTTTGAAATGTTTTCTACCGCACCAATAGCACAAATTAGGGGCTACTTCTATATGTTTACTGTAAGATCGCACATTTAGTAGTTTCCGAGATCTGGGATCTGGCAAAACGTTACGCCAGCAGGAAATCAAATATCTCCAAAACTATAAGGCCCACAAATTATATATTTGGCGCACATTTCTTGCTAGTATCAAGCTACCCGCCCATATATCTTTTATTTCTCTCCGATCATTAGTTTAGAATCTTCCTGCTGGAGTACCGTTACCCCAGCAGAATTCGTTTTTCCCGTTTTATTACAAAACTATAAGGCCCACAATTTTTTTATTTGGCGCACATTTACACCGAATTGCGCACAAATTATTCATCGAACTCGCTTCCCTCTAGAAGCTACTTTCTTGCTGGCGTAACGGACTCCATTTTGGTACGGGACCCTAAAAAGGTTAAATAATTTTTACGAAAATATCTCCTGACTCACATTAATGTACAGTACGAGGCATATAACTTGAAATCGGGTGGGGATTGTGCGAAACGCGTATTTTGGGTATGCGTAGCGGTGAGGGGCGCGGGCGGTGGGCGAGGGGCGCGCGCCATTGGTCGCTCACAAGAGCACATGCGCGAACTTATCCCCACTCCGTCGAAAAAATTTCAAGATACGTGCCTAGTACTGTAATATTAACCTATACATACACACCTATTCAAAAAAAATCATCGGGTCTGCAATTGCCATCTCTCTGTTCTTCAAAAGTACCTATATTCCCAATATTGTTCCCAATACAAAATATTAGTTCATTTCGACGCAGGTAATGGAAGCCCCGACGCGACGGATATCTGTCAGTCAGATATTATATATCAGTCAGGTTATATCAGTATCTATCACCCATAGTACAGGCTTCGCCTAGCTAGTAAATCAAATGACCGTGTATGTGAAATATGTACTACACATTTTTTTTTTGTTTTGGTAGGTATATTTTTTAAGGGTACCTATAAAAATTTGAGGATTGGACTGTAATTAATATTGTAAGGAGTAATCATCAATCATCGTCTGCGTCTGTTTTATCAGTAATAAAAGAGACGCAATGATAGCCATTCAGAAAATTGAAGTTTTAAGAGCTTGTAATATCGCCCCCAGCCCCCCTAGCATGAAGATGAACGACAAAACACGATATAATACCTTTATAAGAGGTTAAGCTAACCCAAATATAACGGTACCGTTATATTAACGGTACCGTTAATATAACGGTACCGTTATATTTGGGTTTGGGTTGAGTAATTAAAAATTGCGGTACCGCTTTGATGAGGTACCGAAAAACAGATATACCGGAAAATTGCGGTACCTTTTTATATCGGTATGACGTCATACCTATTTAAAACTATACCTTCATATTTTGATACCTTAATTTTTCGGTACTTCAACATAGGTTCCGTAATTTCGGTACCTCTATATTTCGGTGGTTTTATACCGAAATAAAATTTATCGGTATCCTAAGTAAGGGTAGAATATTTCGGTACCGCTATATTAACCGTAAAACATACCGAAATTTAACAACCGCAACCAATCCCTGCTACAGACATTCACTGTGACCGCGGAAAAGTTTCGCGGTTAAAATTCGGACCTGTAATTTGGACTTTTAGGTTCTTGGTACGATTCCAGGGTCCCTACCGCCTAATGGGCTATTTACGAGGACAGTTTGATAATTCCATGACTTTGTAAAGAAATTCTTTTTTTTTTGCATAATTTATTTTTGTATCTTAATAAGATTTTTTTCTCCTACCAAACATGAAAAAATGTCTTAGCGGGCAAAGACTTTTATCAGGCCAAAAGGTGGTGTCTGAAATGGGCCCTCATTTCAGTTACCACAGTTTTCAGGCGATGAAAGAAAAAATAATGGGTTAAAGAGGTAGGAACTTCGATTGACTGAATACGCAGAGCTGCAAAAATATAATGCAGAGAAATCAAACAAAATATGTCGAAAATAAGTTTTTCCTCTTTACAAAGTCATGGAGTTATCAAACCATCTTCGAACATGGGTCGATTTTAGTCACCTGTGATGGTGGACTTAAGTCACTTAGCAAGTCGCTTCCAAAACTAAATCACAGGTGATGGCGTCGCTGTTGTCTATGTAGTTGATGGCGTAACCTAGGTAACAATATGTAATAACGTAGTTCTAGTTTTGGCCACCGGATCAGCCCCCCTAGCATGACCAGCATAACACGATATATATCGCGTGATATAGCGTTTTATCACGTTTAACTGTCAAATAGACAAGGAGTTTGACAGTTGAGTGTCGATAAAATGCTATACCATGCGATATATATCGGTCATGCTAGGGGGGCTGGTAATTTTGTTCAGTCACCTGCGGCCTACGCCGAGTTGCCACTTACACGGTAGATTTTCGCCGTACGGCTTTAGTCGCCCATGTAAATACCCCATAACTCAAACTATACAGCAATGTACTGTCCGTCCTTGTCATATCATCGACAAGCACGAACAGTGCATTGACGTTATTAACTTTAGCAATTTGAATTAAGCGGTCTGCAGGCCCTCGATTCTGCTAAGATTATCGTAACAATTGTGTCTTAATGGTATTTAAACAGTATAGCTTTTTTGACATAGTTCTTGTTACTAAAACACCGCAATACTGCTGAAACACGTTCCAATAGAAGTTAGTGTCAATGAAAAGATGTGAAATAAAATGAAACTAAAACACCGGGTCACAGCATTGTCTCATAAACTTAGATACAAAACTTTTGGAGGGTCTCTATGGGGAAACATTAAAAATATCTGAACTAGGGCATATTTTTGGGAAACGTTGCACCGTACACTGTTCCAGCTAGCGTTGCCATCTTTAAAAATTATAAAGTCGGGCTCGCCCATTAAAAAAGACGGACTTTTGGGTCCCAAGGCCGGACGCTAAGAAAAAAAATATTTATGACAAAAATATCGAATAAAACACATTTTAAAGCCGTACCTACTTTTGAGTCCCACCCAAGGACGGACGCTAAAAAAGGGATTTTAAATGTGACGGGTTAAGGGTGAGGTGTGTGTGGGTTTGTATGTGTCCGGTGCGGGCGGGAAGAAGCTATAAAAGCCTAACAGAGGCCAGACGGGCCGGACGCAGTCAAATTTGGCCGGACAAGAGGTCAAAAAGCCTAAGGCCGGGTTTCCACCTAAGAACTTCTGCGAGTACTTACACTGACAGCCTGTCAGACAGTAACTTACAAGTCGCACGTCTAGTTCTTTAAAGTCATAAATGTCAAAAATCTAAAATTGAGTTAATTATGCCACAACTTTCTTTTTATACAAATCTATGGAGTGCTTAAAGATAGTTTTTTTAATTCAACAACTGTGCGGTAAACGGCGCCACAGTCATTATAGCATTAGTGCAAAAAATTACGCACCTTGATTGCAACGACGTCCTATTCGTAACGTACTGTAAAATTAAGAAAATAACATTTACGACTTTAAAGAACTAGGTGGTGCGAAATGTTAACTAATAGCAAATGCACTGGCAACAATTTGTCACGCGTTCACAAGCTACTGTGTTAGGCTGCTTAATGTAAGTTCTCGCAGAAGTTCTTGCCGGTGTATTCGCGGCCTAACACTCTGACTTTATCCGGACGGATGGCAACGCCAGTTCCATCCATTCCAGCTATGAAAATCACGTGACTTCTCAATGTGACATTGACTGACAGCAGTGACAGCAACCTGTGAATCAGGTGGCCAATATGAACTTGGAACTTTACTGAGAAACGAATTACTTCCGATAAAAACATTGTTTATTTTTTTATTAATTTGTATTTATCCATTTGCTTGTTAAGTGACCGGGGTCAGCCTAATTATAGGACAGTTAGCGGCCATTGAATCTTTGCATTTCCATTTAGAACACATACACACAAACACCAACAGGATACGATAATTTTGACACGGAAATCTTTGACGGGAATATGCTCGTAGATAATAGTTTTTCGTCGACTGAACCGTATGAATTAATTTTGCAATTCGATTTTAAACGAACGCGCGATGCTGTTTTAAAGAAATAATAGGTAATAGGCTTAATTTCACATTAGGTTTTTAACAGTTTGGGCGAGACTTTATTCCCTTAGTCCTATATACACACATCAACTTTGTCTAGGGATAACAGGTGTTATTTTCATACAAACGAGGTAACTTTGAAGCCTTGGTTTCCTGCCAGGGATGTACTGTGCTGTGATCTGATGACGGCTTTCCAGGGAGTGAATGGAGGTGATTCAGATCGCTATACATACCCAACTGATCTGACCAGCATTCTAAAAACGTAATGGACATGTTTCAAAAAACCGCGAAAATAGCATGAAAATGTATGGAAATCCTCAAACTGAGAACTCTGACCCATTAATCTTTTAGAATGCTGATCAGATCAGTCCCTGGATGGCCATCATCAGATTACAGCACGGTACATTCCTGGCAGAAAACCAAGGCTTCAAAGTTACCTCGTTTGTATGAAAATAACACCTGTACCCCTAGACAAAGTTAATTATTATAAAAATTATTATAAAAAATTATTCTACTAACATAGGTTAAGTAAAAACTTTGTTACTAACAAAAATTAGTCTTTGTCACTTGAATTTAATAAATAATTAATAAATAATAATGTGTATATAAAGTCATTAAAATACACTGGCCTGCAAAAGTAAGTACTACAGAGGCCTATTTTCATACAAACGAGGTAACTTCGATGCTTTGGTTCTCCGTCCAGGATTAAACGGGGTGTGATTTGATAATGGCCATTCAAAGAGTACGTAGAGGAGGCCCAGATCGCTTAAGAAACCCAACGGATTAGAAGAGTCGTTTAGGTCAGGATTGAACTTATGTAAACGAACTGGTGTAAACGACTCTTCTAATCCGTTGGGTTTCTTTAGCGATCTGGGCCTCCTCCATTTACTCTTTGAATGGCCATTAGAATAGAATAGAATGTGTTTATTGCATTTCATGTGGTACAATAAGGATCTTAAAATTATTTTGGTGCATACACATGAGCCCTGTAAGGACATAACAATATTGGTACATTAAATTCAATTAAATTCACACTTTTTTAAAATTTATACATATCTTAAAAACACCTAACGGAAAAAAGAAACAAAAACATAACATTATTAAGAATAACATTAACATTAGAAATTACTTTTTTATATTAAATTAAATTTTATTATTGTGCATTAATATGAATTATCAAATCACACCCCGTTTAATCCTGGACGGAAAACCAAAGCATCAAAGTTACCTCGTTTGTATGAAAAAAGGCCTCTGTCGTACTTACTTTTGCAGGCCAGTGTATTTTCCCAGTTTGAACCAGTGATCATCTAAGGAATCATATTTACCCAGTTTCGACAAAAAGTATCCGCTTAGGTATTTTTCCTAAATTGACCAAAGTTATCCCAAATGGTACTTTTCCTAGTTGAAGTTTTATACTTTCGTCTGTTCCTTAGTTCGTGTCTCAATTATAGGTGTGATTTGTCCAGTACATAAAAAAAACCGATCAAGAGCGACACGGAATCGCGCACCGAGGGTGCCGTACCATCATAATTGCACCATCAAACCACACTGCAGAGTAGCATAATAAAATTAGTATTGCAGTTTTAGGTCAGCGCTATCTCTTGACCGATAGTAGAACTAATGTTAACTTTTTAAGAAATTTGATAATTTCTAAAAAAGTTTGCTATATTATGATTTCGTTTTATTTTTCCAGTAATCTTTATATAAACTGCTATCATATAGAATTATTTCAGATTTTTCTCTTTGCAAACTTAGGAGATAAGGGGGGGACGGTAATTTTTTTTACATTTTTCTATGCGGCCTAAAAAAAAGAAAAAATGATTGAAAACGTGCAAACGGGCGTTCTTTCATATTATGATACCCCACATGCCTAGTAGCCCCACTTAAAATTTTTAAGACCCCTTTTCAGTCCCTGTTGTAGAAAATATATTTATTTTTTTATTTATGTCTTATTTGCAAAATGGTTGCGCAAATGCCATCTTAAACTATTCCAAATTTCAAGTTGATACCATTAGTAGTTCTCGAGATATCCAGCTGTGACAGACAGACAGACGGACTGAGTCACACCATAAGGGTTCCTTTTTTACCATTTTAGTACGGAACCCTAAAAACATAGCTTATACAATTTAATTTCCATTAAGATTAGGCGTTTTTTTCATATAGTCTCATACAAGCCAGCACCTGTTTAGTGAACTTGCTTATCAAGAACGATATGATATGATTGTAAATAGGTCATCATTTCTTACATTGGGTGACTATATGACCGATAAGCTCCATACTTTTTATCTTAAGTATTTCGAACAGGGTTTGGTTCTGCGATTAATCATGTTTCAAAGCATCTTATGCTAGCTATGTATAGTCGGGCAGAACTTCTTACATATTTTTGATTTCTACTATCTTTCTACTATATCGTGCGGGCGGAGACCCGTTCCCATCATTGGGATAAAAAGTAGCCTATGCCCCAATCCCCAAGTTCCCATTTATATCCGTACCATTAATTCGTCAAAATCGGTCTAGGCGAGTAAGCGTTACAGACAGAGACACCGTACTTTCGCATTTATAAAAATAAATAAAAAATAAAATAAAATTCATTTATTTCAGACTAATAGTTTGTCCATATACCTAACTTGTTAGTGACATTGAAATAGTATTATATTAATATGTCATGTTACTGTTAGTATTTTCTTACAGCTATGTTAGTATCCAGCACATGAAGTTTTATTAACCTCCCCAGTACTGCCAATTCCGGGCTGTCAACAATTAGCCTCAGCGCAGCGTTAGGGCTCCGCCTTAGACGGTTCAAAAGTGATGCAGATTTTTTGCGCATTATTGCATAGAAATCATCAAGCCTTGCATCGGCAAACATGCCTGATGCATTACAGAATTTAGGCAATCTCAATAACATTCTTAAGGCATTATTGTACTGTACCCTGAGAGCACTGTAGGCCCGCTGAGAATAGTTAGTCCACAGTGAACAAGTGTAGAAATTTTGACAAAAGGCTCTGAAGAGCATAAGCTTCACCTCAACTGTGCACCCACCGAACCTATGAACCAACATATTAGCCCGAACCAACAGTGCCCTTCTTTCTCTTTCAATATCTTCATCATCAGACAAGGTTTCATTAATGATATGGCCGAGGTATTTGAACTGTGAGACTCTGGTCAAAGGAACTTTGTTTAAATAGACAGGTGGTATGAAGTCAGGTTTTTTGTTATTGCCTCTAATTACCATAAACTCACTTTTTCCTTCATTATACCTTAGACCATGGTCCTCAGCATAGGACTCACAAACATTGAGCAATTTTCTCAGCCCATTCACCGACGGACTCAGCAGAACCATGTCATCTGTGTAGCGCAGGTTATTGATACACACGTTATTAATGTGACATCCGACCATGGTACTGCTGAGCGATGAGCTGGTTGATGTACAAGTTAAAAAGTCTTGGCGAGGTAAGTCCCCCCTGTCTTACACCAAAATCTAACCTATATTCATCTGAATAGGAACTACCCCATTTAATGAAGTTTTTCTGGTGCCTGTACCAAAAGGACAAGATGTTAATTATTTCGACAGGAGTGCCCACCTCGCCAAGCTTTGCCCAAAGTTTATCATAATCCACTCGATCAAAGGCCTTTGACAGATCCAGGAAGCATGCATATACTGGTGTGTTTCTCTTATTAAAATAAGTAACAATGTGTTCCAGAGACATTATTGCACTTTCTGTTGATAATGTTTTACGAAAATTGTGAATCGCTGTTTATAATTAAAATAATAATAATTTATAATATTAAGTATGGATTAGTAATTAGTATGCAATTACCACTGGTAACGCATTTAACTTCGAAAGGTGTGGAACAGGAAATCCTAAATGCGGGTTCTACTGTGCTTTTCTCACTCTATATTTTTAAATGTGTTACTTCGATCAGGCCAAAAAATTTATAATTATCACACTACCTAGTTGACGTAATAGCTAGGGATTAAGTAGGGCTGAATTGACCGTCCAAAATCATGGTGGTTTTTTTATTTTATTTTATTAGTAACTGGGCAGATATTTGACCACCATCTTGCCTCATAAACAGAAAAAAGTCTAAGGTGTAGCATGCTTGCCCAGGAAATGCCTATTCACTCTTGCCTGGAAGAGACCAAGTTTGTAACTATAGGGGAACACATGAGCAGGCGGCGCATTCCATTCCTTAGCAGTTCGCATAAGAAATGTATTGGCAAAGCGCTTGGTACGGACCCTTGGAGTATCTACAATGTAAGGGTGATATGCTAAC
This sequence comes from Agriphila geniculea, assembly GCA_943789525.1. Classification (NCBI taxonomy): domain Eukaryota; kingdom Metazoa; phylum Arthropoda; class Insecta; order Lepidoptera; family Crambidae; genus Agriphila; species Agriphila geniculea. Next base: position 43,286,616 of record OX038870.1, read on the forward strand.
CTGCGTCTGGTACTCCGATAGAATGGAGCTGGAGGAATAAGGTCATGCAGTTCCCTCACACACTCTCGAATGTCAGAATTTGTTGTAAAAACTGTGTTTGAGCTCCCATCTAAAACTAGGGTAAATAATAGAAGTCCACTATTCCCACAACTAATCATTAACCCTTTCAGACCTGAATTATTTTTATTTCTCAGATCGGTTTGGTAAATTTATTTAGCTTAAATAGGCTACAGATACTATGGGAAAAATACACAAAAAAATATTTTGTATCGCCTTTCTGAGAAAATTGTGTTTTTCTTTATGTGCACAAATGAGGCCATCCGTCCTAAATGATAGTTATAATAATGTATGTGGTGATACTGGTAGAAACAAAAATCCTATAATTAATCAATATTTTTATTTAGTAAATAATAAGAATAATATAAGAAATTAAATTCTCTTTTGGCATAATCAACAATAATAATCACAACAAAGTAGGACCAATCAGTAAATCAATGAAAAAAAAAACTGAAAATTTTTATTGGTTCTATTTATGCACGAGAAAGCTAAGAAACATTTTTTATATTTTATAAGGCACAAATAGACTTTGCTTTTAATGCAGTTTAGACCTGTTTTCCTTTTGCAACATTTTATTTAACAACATGTTCCAGCCCTTTCATCGTGTGCTGGAAAGTGTCCTACACTACTACTACTACTGGAAGTGGAATAGCTCGTGATGCTATTCCACTTCCAGGGCGAACTTCTCCTGGTTTTCTATGATTTGCGGAGTCGGGGTACTATTTGGACGGCCTCTTTTAGTACCAAATTGAAATTTTATTTCGAAGAAATACCTAAACTTCCAGCTAGTTGGCGGTGGAGTGGAAGTGAAGAAGGTTTTAGGAACGCCAAAATATTCGCTATCTTACCTTATAGTACAATAAACTTGTACTCTCGGAAACTGTGGACAACTGCTAGATTTGATGCGTGATAAATCACCCGAAGAGTCCATTTGAGGAATCAAGTTCTTGTGAGTCGATTGGCATTTCAAAAATAACTTCATTTGATATACACCTACCTTGAGAGAGCGAGATTGTGGGTATAACATCATCATCGGATTCCGGTGGGAAGGTTTCCCTTTGGTTTTGACGTATATTGCGTCTGCACCCACTCGAACAGATCGTGGCTCAAGGCTAGATCAAGACTTCCCCTATACTGGTCATCATCATAGGAAGTAAAATCAATGTCTGAAAGATATCCTTCCTAGATAGCCTTCAACGCGTCTCGTGAGAACTTTATTCATTAGATTTTAACCAAAAGGTATAAATTATATCTTATAGTTACCTACATTACTTCGATACATTTAAAAAACATCATAATTATTACTTTCGAATTACTAAATTGCCAGATTTTTCAGATCTCTTACAATGTCTGAACATAACGTAAAATATCAATTAAAACCTATTGGGAACAATTGAGGACATATCGAAAATTCATGATAAATGGTGTAACTAATCAATAAAAAACACAGAAATATGTTTTATAAGATCTCAATAGATCAAACTTATCAACTCATATTTTTTCAATCAGTAACTTTAACTATTTCATTATGATTTACAACTAAAATAATCAGCTTCCCTGCACAGGTCAAATCATGGCCAGATACTGGTAATAAACCGGTGAAATAGTGAGTCCACGCGATAAAAGATGGCGTTACTAGTACTGTTTTAGTAAGTTTATTATGTAAACAAGTGGACCCAACCGTTTTCAAATGCAAACGTATCGAAATAAACACTTAAATATTTTTTTAAAGTTTTATGTCCTCGATTGTGGACGCCAGGTCTGAAAGGGTTAAAGACAATGTCCCCAGAAATTTGTAGGTCATCATCATCATATCAGCTGCACGACACCCACTTCTGGATATAGGCCTCCCCCAAGGATCTCCACGACGATCGGTCCTGCGCTGCCCGCATCCAGTGGCTTCCCGCGACCTTCACCAGATCGTCGGTCCATCTTGTCGGGGGCCTACCCACGGAGCGTCGACCGGTGCGCGGTCGCCATTCCAGAACCTTTCCGCCCCAACGGCCATCAGTTCTTCTCTCTATGTGTCCTGCCCATTGCCACTTCAGCTGAGCAATTCTTCGAGCGATGTCAGTTACTTTAGTTCTCCTGCGGATCTCCTCGTTTCTGATTCAATCACGCAGGGAAACGCCGAGCACGGTTCTCTCCATTGCACGCTGGCTGACCTTGAGCCTCCTTATGAGACCCATAGTTAGCGACCACGTTTCACTGCCGTAAGTCATCACTGGCAACACACACTGTTCATAGACTTTGTAGGTACATCTTTGTTATCCAAATGACTCCAATAAACAACTTTGGTTTGATTATACATATAATCTTGCATTAGTCATGGTTTAATAAATAGTTTCTTTAGGTAACTCTTTAAAGTTGTTGCTGATAGTAACTGCTTTGTTTAATATCTATTGTATTTATTCATTATGTCAAATGTCAAGATTAACTCGGACTATGTTTTTAAGCGTTGCTTTGGAACGCTAAAGAATATTTAGAAATCTGTTCACACTTCAGAATGTACATACCGAAGCCACAAAAAGTATAATATGAATATGACAAAGTTATCCCCCTCTTAGGGTCAAACTAACTCTACAACCCTTGTTCCTGGGTCATTCATTATAGTATGAGGTGCTCAAATAAGTGACCAAAAAATTGCTCTGGAACCCTTTCGTGCTTCAAAAGCCACGTTAATCTGTTAGTCTTAGCTACATTTGCAGTCATTAACACCCTCTAATCCGCATATGGCCCGCGTGGTGAGTTATAGCCCATCCTCTTCATCCATTCATAAGAAAGTTCTGTCCTCGTCTTGTTTAGTATGTCGGCGCTGCTGAAAAGATCCCAAAAGCAGGGGGGGCTCACTCCGCGCTTAAACTTTTATATTAGCCTACTGCTCGTGGCTGACTCAGTCGAGCCAGCGCGCGAGGGATGTCGTGTGTCGGTTGAGACAAGCTACGCGACTAACGCGACAGAAAGCGAAGGAAGGTGCTTATAATAATAGGCACGCAGCGCTGTGCAATTTGAAATTGTACTTTATTGCCGTGCAGCGAGAGTAGCTTATTATTTGATTGTCCTCGCGCAGATGGACTTCTGTACGTTTAGTAGTAATTATATTCTATGCCAAGAGTCTTGGATCTGCTGAAAAGCTCCCAAAGGTGTTCCATTTAACTCTTCATCTATTTAATATAAAGTTTTGTTTGGTTACAGATGCGCTTGCACCGCTGTGAGGGTTGCCTCGCGGCCTGCGGGCGAAACCGCCCCGCGGCGCCGCTACCTGTATACACCAGGCAAGTTATAGTCCCTCCTCACGAAGAGTTGGCCAGTGTGGCCGAGAGGGACGGAGCAATACGAAGAAAAGGGAATGTTGTCAGTATGTCCCTTTTCTTTGTATTGCTCCGTCGCTCCGCCCCTCTCGGCCTCTCCAGCCGCCTGTGCATGTAAAGGGCCCATTATAGGGTTTTCCAGTCATAATAGTTTTATCCGACAGCTTGTCTAACTTTGACAGAACTACAGCAATAAGAAATATAGGTTTTATTGAAAGTAATTTGGTAATTAGTTGGTATTTGGTTTGATTTTCCCGACGTTTCGGCACCTTTGCAACTGCCGTGGTCACGGGGGACTGATGAAGAATTATGAATAATTTTAAAAGTTAAATTGATGATTGAAGTTAACTCATTCTCATATAAAATATATCCCTCTCTTACATATTGTGCCATCAAGCTCCTAATTATACGTATTAAGACAGAATACATAATAATACAATTACAGAAGCGACTCTTGCTCCGACACAATAAAGTTCAAATTCAGGTCGCACGGCGCCTTAAATTCACCTAGAAGTTGCATCTCTTTTTATCACGTACTCTAATCTCTTCTGACGACGTTAGGGTTGTCTTCTTTTAAATGAACTGCATATCATATCATAAAAGGAAAGCAATTGTACACACTATGGTTAAAGAAAAGCTTACAAGGATATTTGTACATTTTTGTTAAAATATCTTAAGCGACAAAAGTATGACCATACGCGACGCGGCGAGCGCATGAGTGAGTGTCGAATTAACGTACATGCGGCCGGCGCGCGGCAGCCCTCTGACATTGGCCCGACCGGTCGAGTCAGCCGCGTACTTATATCTTCATACCTAAAGTACGGAGTGTCACTGGCCTGGGGGCTAATTGATTTCAAATTCTATTGCAATCGCTTTCATTTGACAGATGTGTATCAACACATTGCTACATTTCTTTGGTAGGTTTTTATTTGTGCCAAAAATAAGCATCATCAATCAATTTAACAACCTGAGTGGTGCAGTGGTCAACATGCCGCCTACCACGCAAGAGGTCCCGGGTTCGATTCCCGGCCGGGCAGAAATTGAAATGATGAATTTTAATTTCTGTGACTGGTCTGGTTGTTACTGGTTGTAATGCATAATATGTATATATTTAAAATAGTATATAAGTAGTATATCAGTTGTCTAGCACCCATATTACAAGCTTTGCTTAGTTTGGGGCTAAATGGCGCTGTGTGAAATTGTCCAAGCATTTATTATTATTATCAATGTGTCACATTCAGAAAGCGTTTGCGATAGATTATGAAATACGACAGTAGATAGGCTAATTTAATGTTTATTGTAATTCAATGTTAAAGCGAGTTTACACGAATTGCGTTCAAGCAATTTTAACCTTTAAGTTATGTTTCTGTCCCTTTCTTTTACAGGAGCAAACTAATAAAACGAGTGAGACGCACGCCGTATTCCACGCCGATGAACAAAGAAAACTGCGCCAATATGGCGGAACAGGCGCCGCCCACGCCGCCTGACGACAACGCGCCACGTAAGAATATGTTAAACGCCTATTTTGTATTATTCTATTTAACCATTTATTTCAGGCATCAATGGGTATTGTAACGTTGTGTTTTCTCTTTATAGAAAAAACAACGTTTCAACACCTCCGCCGCAAAACACCGTAATAGATTCCGCAATGACTTCTCAGTTGTACGACAAGCGAAACAAATGCGAAACAACTTGGGGGTCAAATCTGCTAATGTTAACGTCAAAATCGTGTTTCAATGGTGTTTGAATGGTAATACTTTTTGACACAGTTCTTCTTTCTTAAACCCAAGATCGAGACACAATATGTTTCTTAAACCCAAAACGGAAATACTTTGTGTCTCGATTTTGGGTTTAAGAAACGAGAACTGTGTCAAAAAGCATTACCATTCAAACACCATTGAAACACGATTTTGGACGATAACATTAGCAGACTTGACCCCCTGTTCTAATGCATAGATTTAACCATGATGCATGCTCTTTCACGTGCGAATCCGCCCAATAGGCTCCGACCGTGGGCACACCTCCTTCGCCGCGAAAATAATGACAGAAACCGCTACGTAGATCTGATCGTCATATATCGTCGTCGATAGAAGACAATTCATGGCGGAACCACTGCGATTTCGCTAGTATTGTTTTTTTTTTATGCAATGAAATGACAAACTTTCTATAAAAGTACAAAAACCTCATCTGTGTTATAGGGTTTTCTCGCCTCGATGTACATCTTTCAAACTAAACTCGACAATAATGTATTTTTAAAGTAAATTGCTGGTGGCTAAAACTCGACAATAATGAAATCCCATACAACCACTGAATAAATAATAGTACAAACAAGTATACAAAGCGCGACAAGCTCGACTTTGCTCAAAGAAGGTTGCCAAAATAATCACTTCATTACAAGTAGGGATGCGCCGATCCGATCTGATCTTTTGAAAGATCGGATCGGCAAGCATATTATCCGGTAATTTTCGGATCGGATCGAGGCCATACGATTTTTTGCTGGATCGATACAAAACTTGAAAAATCGGATCGCTTGATCGTATGAATTAAAACGCGGTTAGTTTACAAAAATAGGTTGTAAACTTTATCTTTGTTTACATTTTGAACTTAGCGGCATCCTTTGCGGGTAGGTAGATTAATTAATGTTATACATTATATTATTTATAAACGAATCATAATATCATCGGCCAATTTAACTTTGTGTGAAAGTCGCAACAGACTGGAACCACGCCGTCTGTCAAAATTACTATTTCTCAAAAGTTTAGACTTTGAAGACTGGCGCCTATAAAAATTGTACTTAACTGTTAGTAATATTAGGCGCCCGCCATCCCAGTCTTCGAAGTGTAAACTTGCGAGAAATATATATTAAGTATTTTCTTAATTTCTCTGAGTACAATTTTATTCTCATTGTTTTTCTTTTAAATCTTCAAGGTACATTAAATTTACAAGTTTTACATAAGTTCACGCAACAAAGATCTAAAATCAATTGTGTCTTACCTATTTGCATCCGATTCAGATCGATTTCCGAAAGATCGGATCAACGGCATGCGATCCGATCGTGGCCTTACGATCCATTACGATCCGAAAAATAGGATCGAAGGACCCGGATCGCGCATCCCTAATTACAAGCATTTTTGAGACAGAGTTACTTATTATACAAAGACTCGACATTAAGGACTTTTCACCGTTGCTTGTTCCACTGTTTGTAATACAATTTGTACTTGAAACAAACACGACCTTTGTTTGACCTTTCACATCCGGACGTGCTCTGAGCAACGAGCTATCGAGTCTTTAGAAGATATTTTTCAGTATTTTTTATGTTGTAAGCCAGCGTAGAGTTTTTACGCTGTACGTCAGTGTAAAATTGTTTTCTTCTAAAAATAATATTTTTTTAACAATCGGTAAATATTTTTCTATTTTCATTTTGTTTTCGATATTTTTGTATACAGTGGTTGCCAGATCGGAAGTCCAAAATATCTGGAGAAAAATTGAAAATGTCGGGATTTTGTGATTGTTGTCGAGGGGAATAATTATTTAAAATAAAAATGTAACTTAAATGCTTGCATATAGCAAGAAAACGGCCGCGCATCGCGATGTTTAGTCAGTTCCATCCACTAATCTTGTAAGTTTTCATCTTGCCTGTCAATTGTAAGAAAACGGCAGCGCAGCTCGATTTTTAGTCAATTTCATCCACTAATCTTTGTACTTTTGCCTGTCTATAGTAGAATAAAATGGCCGCGCATCACGGTTTTTAGTCAATTATATCCAATAATCTTGTAATCTATGGGTGCATCCGTGAAAATTATTGCTTTCTAGAGAACTTTCGGAACAGCTGATTTTCCGGGAGATTTTTAGATTTTTCGGGAGTCGGGAGATCACTTAAAAATCCGGGAGAATCCAGGTGAATCCCGACCATCTGGCAACCCTAAGTGGAGGTCACATAATTAAAGATACCAGTAAATTTTCATACAAAGGTAACTTTGAAGCCAAGGGCGTCGCCAGGGGTGGGCAGGGGGGGGGGGGGGGGCCGAGGTTAAAAAGTGTAGCCAACTGCAAATAACCAAAGTCCTAAGGCCGTGCAATTGTCTTGCTTTTCCGATAAATCCTGCCCCATCTCAAAACTTGAATAAATTCACTAGGTGCTCTTGACTGTACCTACAATTCATATTTTTCTCATCCTCTTTAATATTAACTTAAATTTTAGGTTAATAAACTTTAAAATTCCCATTTTAGGTATCAAAAATACTAAATATAGCGTACTGAAATACTAAGTGGGCGACGGACTGAGGGCGACTATAAATATTGAAAATGGGTGACTTTAAAATACAAAATTTCTATTTGGGCGACAACCTTAGGGCACACAAAACATTAAAAATTTGGCATATATTTTATTTAAAAAACTTTTTTAACAAAAAAGAAAAACCTCCTTCAAAAAACCTGAAACAAAAACAGCTTCAAAATTAAATACCTCTAAAAAAGCGAGAAATAATATTCAAATCATTAGTTACGCATAACATTATTAATAAAACACGTCTATTGAAGTCGGGTGGGGCTGGAAGACAAGTATTTTTTTTTATATTTCTGAAAGCCCCACCCGACTTCATTAGACGTGTTTTATTAATAATGTTATGCGTAACTAATGATTTGAATATTATTTCTCGCTTTTTTAGAGGTATTTAATTTTGAAGCTGTTTTTGTTTCAGGTTTTTTGAAGGAGGTTTTTCTTTTTTGTTAAAAAAGTTTTTATTTTCAACTTTTTAGTGGCAGGTATGTAAACATGTAAATATTTTTTAACTTTATAAAATATTTTCAATGGTAAAATGCCCACAACTCAAATTCCCAATTTACGCTGTTTGTTTTTGAGGAGTTCCATTGGGTCTTCGTAGTCCAAGTCTAGTCCAGAACCTTGCATTGCAGACCATGGTTTGGTTTGTTTTGGATTGTCATAAACCTACCAAAATCCAAATCACTTTACATATACTATTTGAATTTGAGGAGTTCCTTTGTGTATCTTCGAAGTTCAAAGTTCAATACCGATGAAATTAAAATGTGACCACTTGTTAGCGACGCAATGTAAAGTGATAAGTGATAGTGACACAATATGATATGAAAGTGATTTAAGTGCTAAAGACACGATGTGAAAACAAAGTGAAAGTGATCAGTGTTTGTAAATAGTGACATTGATATTTTAAGATTCGTATTTTAATATGTTTGAGATAGATTCATATTTTAAAAAATATTGTTATCTAAGATAGGTAGTTAAGACTTTGTATAATTTCTTACGTTCTTATATCATGTAAGTTCTGTTTGTTGTTATCTAATAAGTAGGATTTGTGTTTTAAGCAATATCTTAAGTAATTTTTCATTGTTTTTATAGTAAATAGATAAGGTTTTAGCAAATGTTTGGGTAAAAGTTAGGGTATACCGATAGGGCAATACCGTGTAGACAAAGCCCCAATTTTGTAAATTAGGCATACCAAAGGGGCAATACCACATAGAAAGCTCCCGAAAGTTTTTGGTAAATATCTTGTGAAATAATTGAAGTTTTGTTATAAAATAGTTAGTATTCGATTATATTTTCATAATTCTATCTTTAGAAATTAAGATTATGTTAGTCTTATCAAAGATTTGTAAAAACAAGCGCTTATTTCGATGTTAGAAAGAGATAGAGATAGTTTTGTTTAGAATTAGACAAAGACAGTTGCGCGTGAAAAGGACAGACATACTGTAAGACAGAGAGGTCCGAGTTCTAGAAAGAGTAGAAAGTTCTAGATTGATTTTCAAGAAAATTCCAAGTAATTTGATTGGTTCCGAATTTTCTAGTATTAATTATCGATCAATATATAAATCGGAGAGGTCGAAGTAAGCGCATAGTTTTCTGATATAGTTTTCTGATAATGAAGATACTTTTGTAAAAGAAGAAAAAGGAAGAAATAAAAGAAGAAACAGTAAATAGTGGTTTCATTATAAAGAAAAGGTTCCAGTAAAAGTTAGTTATAAAGTCAAAGTGAATAGTTAGTGTCCAAGTTAGTGTGTTCTGACAAAAAGCGCGGCAAGTTAATGTTTTAGTGTTCGAATAAGTGTTTGAGTGCTTTCGTGTGGCAAATTAGTATCTGTGACTATGTTCGGATTGTGAGATAGTGTCAAGTGCTACGGACTACGAGTTTGCTACGAAGCTACGAGTCGTGCTACGAACATTAACTGTGCGCCGACTATGAAACAGTGGTGAATAGTGAATTATAAGTGTTAAATTGAACAAGTATTTGTGTTGTACGTTGGTGTGACATTTTATAAAGTTAATAGTGAGTGATACGAACAACTGTGAAGTGAAATAACATTAACTTATGAACTCTGAGACTGATTGTGTGTTCCGTAATAGTGTTTTCTGACCAAGTGTTCAACCGCCTTCCTCGTCCAGCTGGCGATCAACCTATGAAGTGTTTTTAAGTGCCTATTTTAGTGTTTACAGTCCACTAACTGAGAGTCATCAAGTGAGATTATTATTTGTGACGTGTGTGGTTTAGTGTGGACGATATCCCAAGTGCTTTCGTCGTCGTCTGCCCGCCGCGCCCGCCACAATTGCTGGTCCTTCGAGCCGGATCGTGAGAATCGAGGAAGATGCCTAATACCAGGTCGGAAAAAGCGAAAAGTAAAGCAACAGAGAAAACTGCGGAACCATCCGTCTCAGATTGGAGTTTGAACACACCATCGGAAACTGCCACTGCATCTACGGTAACAACGAGGTCAGCGCACACCAAGAGGATGTCACCGCAGCGCCCCCCTACTGGAGTCGAGTCACCTTCACGCCTTGAAGGGGACGTCGCTAGACCAGCCGCTCGAGCCCAAGGAGGTACGTCACCCGCTCGCCTACCGGGAGACATCACCGCCACGCTGACGGGAAGAAGGGATACGCGCGCCGCCGCCGGTGAAACTATTCAACAAAGGGACCCCACTACTCTTCCTACTACGGATCAGATGCATGATGAAGTGATGGCATGCATCGCAGAGATCGAAAGGAAACGGCAAGCTAGACTTGAAGAAGATGCTTATTTCGTCTCTCCTGCACCAGTCGACAAGAGACGAGTACAGCACGCACCGAGGGAAGTAATGAAGAAGCCAGACACGCGCTCAGTAAGGTCGTCGAGGAGGCGCGCCGAGGCCGAAGCCAAGATGCAGATCGCCAAGCGAGAGTTGGAAGTGGCCGTTGCCAGGTCGAAGATAGCCCAGGCGGAACTGGAAATGATTCAAGCGGACTCCGAGATGGAAGAAGAAGAAGAGGAGGTATACCGGGAGCAGAACATTGAAGATTGGTTCAACCGGTCAAATCCGCAGCCGCCGCCAGCACCGCCGCAACAGAGTCAAGAAAGTAAGAAGTCGGATATCGAAGTTTTGGCTCAAGCTATCACGAGTCTCTCACAGAAGGCGTCGGAAACTACGTTGTCGAAGCAAATCATCGAGCTTCCTTTCTTCAACGGTGCAAGCGAGGAGTGGTTGGCCTTCAGGCGGTCATACAACGATACCGCCCACGCCTTCACGCCGACTCAGAATTTGGCTCGTCTACGACGAACGCTGCAAGGAAGAGCAAGAGACGCAGTCAAGAGCCTGCTGTTCACCGCCGAAGATCCTGCCGAAGTCATGAAGGGGCTGGAGGCAAGGTTCGGGAGACCGGGCGCGTTGGCGTTATCTGAACTGGAGAAACTGAAGAGCCTGCCGCGCGTCGCCGAAAACCCTACTGAAGTGTGCACCTTCGCCAGCCAAGTAAGGAACTCCGTGGCTACCATCAAGGCACTGGGGAAGACAAGCTACTTAAGTTCACCAGAGACTATGAAGGTGCTGATTGAAAAGATGCCTGCTTCGATGAAGTACAGGTGGTACATCTTCCACCGAACTAAGCGTGAAGAGGAACAGCCGGAGCTCATCACTGTCAGCGAGTTTCTGGAATTGGAAGCGGACATGTGCGGTGACTTCGCTCCACCTGAAGTGTCTTGGGAGATGAAGAGGACCCGTCCGCAATACGCACCCCAAGAGGCGCCATGGAAGAATACTATGAAGAGACCCGTCCACGCCGTGCAAGATAGAGGAGACACTCACACCAAAGTGGAATGTCCTGAGTGCAACGGGCAACATTGGCTCATCGAGTGCCGCAAACTTAAGGAAGCCGACGTGAACGGAAGGTGGGAGATAGCTAAGAAGAGGAAGATATGCTTCAAGTGCCTTCGCTTCAGACACGCCCGACAGAACTGCAGAGCACCAGTATGCAAGAAGTGTTCCAGGTGGCATCATACAATTCTGCACTCCGACGCTCCTCCTGTAAAGCAAGAAGACAAGCCAAGATGCAACGCTGTCCAGAAGGAAGAAGATCCAGTCGAAGAAGTCGTCACCTCCGTGCATACAAGTAATAACGCCAGCGACGGGAAGGCATATTTGAAGATGGCTCCGGTGATGCTTTATGGTCCAGGGGGCTCTATTAAGGTCTTAGCTCTGCTGGATGAAGGATCCACGGTCACGCTACTGGACTCCGCCATCGCTGAGAAGATAGGTGCCAAAGGAAAGACGGAAGCTCTGTCAATAGAAGTGGTCGGGGGAAGAAACATGAAGAAAGAAAATTCCCAAAGGGTCTCCCTCCACATCAAAGGGGTTCATCGACGAGATAAGAAGAAGATAGAAGTGAGGACCATCGATGGACTGAAGCTCTCTAAACAAGAAGTAAGCGACGCATTAGTTGAAAAATGCTCACATTTGAAGAAAATCGGAAGCCAACTTATCTATGCAAAAGAAGAACCGCGGCTGCTCATAGGGCAAGATAACTGGGGGCTTATTATCACAAGAAGAATAAAGAAGGGTAAGGCCTCCGAACCAGTCGCGTCGCTCACCAGCCTAGGGTGGGTACTGCATGGGTGCGATGGAAGAGACACGGTTCCGGTGAAGTTCGTAAACCACGTGAGCTCCAGTGAAGATGAAACTGAAGTCTTGGTAAGGAAACACTTTGAAATAGAATCACTGGGAGTTCAGCCGCGACGTCCAAGCAACGACGCAGACAAGAGGGCGCTCGACGTCTTGGAGAAGACGACGAAGAGGACGCAAGACGGCAGGTTCGAGTCAGGGTTGCTATGGAGGAGTGAAGAGGAAACGCTGCCCAATAACTACAATCAAGCCTATAGAAGACTCATCAACACTGAAAAGAAGCTGGACAAAGATGAAGATCTGAAGAAGGCTTATGAAGAACAGATGAACCAACTGATTGTCAACGGGTACGCGGAGAAAGCCCCATCAAGCTCGACCGAAGGAAGAACGTTCTACCTGCCACACTTCGCCGTCATCCATCCAGTCAAGAAGAAACCAAGAATAGTCCTCGACGCTGCCGCCAAGTTCAACGGAAAAAGTCTGAACGACGCGCTATTACCAGGACCAGATTTGCTACAGTCACTTTTCGGTGTACTTATAAGATTCAGAGAAAGACCAGTGGCTGTCATCGCTGATATCAAAGAAATGTTCCTTCGGATTAAAATGAAGAAAGAAGATAGAGACAGCCTAAGGTTCCTGTGGCGCGGAAATAGAAGACAAGGCAAGCCTGAAGAATATCGCATGGCATCAGTAGTGTTTGGAGCCACGTCGTCACCGGCCAAAGCAATCTACGTCATGAACAAGAATGCCGAAGACTTCAAGGAGCAGTACCCTGCAGCAGTCAAGGCAATCGAAAGAAACCACTACATGGGTCACTCTTTAAGAAGCTTCAAGACGGTGGAATTGACAGGAGAGGGAATCCACCAATTCCAATGGTATAAGGTCCGGAAAAGAGAAGATCCAAAACTCGGAGACATTGTAGTCATCATGGACGCCACGTTACCCAGAAACACGTGGCCTCGCGGTCAAGTGCAACGAGTATACCCAGGGCCCGATGGAAGAGTGAGGATATTGTACGTGCGAACTCCAGGAGGTATACTTCGACGACCGACGCGACGAGTCATCGTTCTGGTCCCGGCAGCGGCGTCGCCCCCAAATGGATGAAGTGCTTCGCACTGCGGGGGGAGATTGTTAGCGACGCAATGTAAAGTGATAAGTGATAGTGACACAATATGATATGAAAGTGATTTAAGTGCTAAAGACACGATGTGAAAACAAAGTGAAAGTGATCAGTGTTTGTAAATAGTGACATTGATATTTTAAGATTCGTATTTTAATATGTTTGAGATAGATTCATATTTTAAAAAATATTGTTATCTAAGATAGGTAGTTAAGACTTTGTATAATTTCTTACGTTCTTATATCATGTAAGTTCTGTTTGTTGTTATCTAATAAGTAGGATTTGTGTTTTAAGCAATATCTTAAGTAATTTTTCATTGTTTTTATAGTAAATAGATAAGGTTTTAGCAAATGTTTGGGTAAAAGTTAGGGTATACCGATAGGGCAATACCGTGTAGACAAAGCCCCAATTTTGTAAATTAGGCATACCAAAGGGGCAATACCACATAGAAAGCTCCCGAAAGTTTTTGGTAAATATCTTGTGAAATAATTGAAGTTTTGTTATAAAATAGTTAGTATTCGATTATATTTTCATAATTCTATCTTTAGAAATTAAGATTATGTTAGTCTTATCAAAGATTTGTAAAAACAAGCGCTTATTTCGATGTTAGAAAGAGATAGAGATAGTTTTGTTTAGAATTAGACAAAGACAGTTGCGCGTGAAAAGGACAGACATACTGTAAGACAGAGAGGTCCGAGTTCTAGAAAGAGTAGAAAGTTCTAGATTGATTTTCAAGAAAATTCCAAGTAATTTGATTGGTTCCGAATTTTCTAGTATTAATTATCGATCAATATATAAATCGGAGAGGTCGAAGTAAGCGCATAGTTTTCTGATATAGTTTTCTGATATAGTTTTCTGATAATGAAGATACTTTTGTAAAAGAAGAAAAAGGAAGAAATAAAAGAAGAAACAGTAAATAGTGGTTTCATTATAAAGAAAAGGTTCCAGTAAAAGTTAGTTATAAAGTCAAAGTGAATAGTTAGTGTCCAAGTTAGTGTGTTCTGACAAAAAGCGCGGCAAGTTAATGTTTTAGTGTTCGAATAAGTGTTTGAGTGCTTTCGTGTGGCAAATTAGTATCTGTGACTATGTTCGGATTGTGAGATAGTGTCAAGTGCTACGGACTACGAGTTTGCTACGAAGCTACGAGTCGTGCTACGAACATTAACTGTGCGCCGACTATGAAACAGTGGTGAATAGTGAATTATAAGTGTTAAATTGAACAAGTATTTGTGTTGTACGTTGGTGTGACAATTTATAAAGTTAATAGTGAGTGATACGAACAACTGTGAAGTGAAATAACATTAACTTATGAACTCTGAGACTGATTGTGTGTTCCGTAATAGTGTTTTCTGACCAAGTGTTCAACCGCCTTCCTCGTCCAGCTGGCGATCAACCTATGAAGTGTTTTTAAGTGCCTATTTTAGTGTTTACAGTCCACTAACTGAGAGTTATCAAGTGAGATTATTATTTGTGACGTGTGTGGTTTAGTGTGGACGATATCCCAAGTGCTTTCGTCGTCGTCTGCCCGCCGCGCCCGCCACACCACTCTTGAAGTATACCCTTTCAAACAAAAAAATAATCATCTAAATCGGTACATAAACAAAGATGTTATGTTCGAAAATCCGTAAAAACACGTGTGATGGCAAGCTAAATAATTGACATTTTTCAGGATTATGAAAAAACTACCAGCCAGATCTCTGTAATATTTTTATGGGACCACACACAAACTATGTTCTTTAAGATAAAAAAAGAATTGTATAAATCGGTTAACAACTGACGAAGTTATGGTAAAACATACATAAAAAAAAAAAAAAAAATACCGACGACTTGAGAACCTCCTCCTTTTTTTGAAGTCGGTTAAAAAGGGCAACTATCAACCTAATCGAGATGACAAAAATACTATGTTGGGCAGCTTAAACCAGTTATTATTTATTTATTATTATTTATTTAAACATGTTATGTAGTTACCTACTACTTGATATAATATATTAGATTTCCAGTCACCCAATTAAAAATATCCATTTCCGATTCCCCAGCAATGCCATGGTTCGGCATGGACATAGGCGGTACCCTCACCAAGCTGGTCTACTTCGAGCCGCGCGAGAACAACCGGCGCGAGCTGGACAAGGAGACGGAGGTGCTCAAGAACATCCGGAGGTACCTCACCAGGAACTCCGCCTACGGGAAGACTGGCAGGAGGGACGTGCATTTGCAGGTTAGGACATTTCTTTTTCCTACCTTTTTCTCTTTATCCATATCTCTCTCTCCCTCACTAACTTTCTCCCTCACTGTTTCGTGCTCCTCCTCTCTCCCTTCCTCACTCTCTACCGCTATCTTTCTCATTATCTCTCTTTCTCCCTCACTCTCTCGTTCTCCCTCTCTTGCTTTCTTCTCTCTGCTCTCTCAGCGCAGCACATTAGTGCATTCGGCATGCGATAGCTGAACAACTTTCGGTGACCAAAAATTTAATATCTTAATCTCCTCCATGCTTTGGAATGCACGTTTTGTTGAATATTGCAATGTTTTTGTTGAATGTTTTCTAAAAACTGTTGCCGGAAACCCGGCTTTAGTGAATAATAGTAGTTTATGAAACTGATGCATAATGAAGGGTATTAAAACATGAGTGTGTGTTTAAAAACCGAGCCGTAGGCGAGGTTTTTAATAGTATCACACGAGTGTTTAAATACCTAGTTATGTACAGTTTCATACATTACTTTATCTACTCTCATACAATTTTGTGATTGAACCGATTGAACCTACAAAATAAAATATCAATGATAAAAAAGAGTTCGGTAGGTCGGCAGTACTTACTAAGGTTAAGTAAGACGTTTTTTCCGTCGCCGCATCTAAAATATCGGGTGGAGTCAAATTTTCACTCACTACACTCACTACCACGATATTTTAGGCAAAAGTAAAAATTTAAATCTAAAAATGGCGCGTATTCTATAAGAAAAAAAATAATGAAATAAGTGCATTCAGCAGACTAATCGTTACCCTAAGTCATCGATCACCATAGTGTTCATTTTAATCATGGAAGGAAAGTATGTGGAAAAAACATTGTTTTTTTTAATATCGCGGCACTGCCTTCTTCTTGGATTTGCCCTGTATCGTAATGAGAAAAAAAGTTATTTTATAGCATACTTCAGTTAGCGAAGGTATGTTATAAAATAACTTTTTAATTTTTTTTCGGTATTGCGTGTATAAAGTATGTCAATATAAATTCGCTTTGAAATTCATAATTCGAATTTTACGATATGAGAGTAGATAAAGTTTGAGAGTAGATTTTATAACATTGCTTAGTATAGCGAAGGTATGTTATAAAATAACTTTTTAATTTTTTTTCGGCATTGCGTGTATAAAGTATGTCAATATAAATTCGTTTTGAAATTCATAATTCGAATTTTACGATATGAGAGTAGATAAAAGTATATTATGTTCTTGTATTTTAACCAAATAAAAAAAAATTACTTTACAGATGGAAAACGTCTGCATCCGCGGTAGGCGAGGCACTTTACACTTCATACGGTTCCCTACATCGGAAGTTCCGGCGTTCCTACAATTAGCGCGGTCTAAAGGCATGGCGGATTTGGTCAACACTATATACGCGACCGGCGGAGGGGCGTATAAGTTTGAAGACGATTTCGTTAAGGTATGTGAATGTGACTCTTATTACAATATAGATAAAGATCACTTTAGCTAAGTTGTTCCTACAATTAGCGCGGTCTAAAGGCATGGCGGATTTGGTCAACACTATATACGCGACCGGCGGAAGGGCGTATAAGTTTGAAGACGATTTCGTTAAGGTATGTAAATGTGACTCTTAATGCAATGCAGATAAAGATCACTTTAGCTAAGTTGTTCCTACAATTAGCGCGGTCTAAAGGCATGGCGGATTTGGTCAACACTTTACAGGGTCACTGGAAATATGACGTATTCCTGCTAAGGGGTTATAGATGAGGTCAAAACAAATATTTTTTGTCATATAACTTTTTCTCAAAAAATTACTAGTTTTTGAGTTAATTGAAATTAAGTATTTTTTTACCAAAAGTACGTTTTTAGACACAAAAATTTAAAATAAAAAATAACTACTCATTCGATTCCGGATTTTTTATCATTTTGGGATAGAAAACAATCTGAGTGTTGATAATAAATAAGAAAAAAATTCATAAAATACAGGTATTTATAAAAAAAACAATCCTTAAAAGCATATTTTATTTTTATTTTTTCAGATTTTTTTGAAATAGCATCAAATATCTTTAAAAAAATCCTAGTAACTAAGCGTGCATAATATTTTAAAAACATCACCATCTATTCAGCTTTCCGTTGAGGTATAAAACTTAATAATAACTTAAATAAAAAATGAGAAATTAAGTCTTAACTAAATAGCAGTTCCATTTCATGTAGAAGAATTTCTTAATTAAAGCGCTTCGGATGTGGCCGTATTATCCTACTTATTACATAAATTTGAAAGTTTGCTTGTTTGGATGATTGTTAATCAATCACGCAAAACGGCTGAACGGATTTGGATGAAATTTGGCACACAGATACTTTATAAGCCGGATTAAAACATAGGAGGATACTATTATCTTGGTTAAAGGTTCCCTAGGGATTTTCTCGAACGTAAATGCGGATGAAGTCGCGGGCGGTAGCTAGTTTGCCATAAATGATCATGCTTACTAAAAATACTTTCGTCCGAGTGAGTTTGAAACAGGATTATTTTCCGCCGATGAGTCAAAATTTTATACAGACAGCATCAAAAATAACCATGCATATCAGCCATTTTTAATGACCCGCTGCTGGGGAACAAGCCTTTCTTTCCTTTTGGGATAAAGCGGATGGGCCATAACCCACCACGTGGGCCCAATGCGGATTGGTCGGTGTTAACTCAATGTACCTTACATTGAGCCCTTGGTTCTGGCTGCATTTACAGTCGTTAACACTGACCAATCCACATTGGGCCCACGTGGTGGGTATGGCCCGTCCGCTTTATCCATCCACAAGCCAAAAGGAAAGCCTGGTTGATATGCATGGTTATTTGTGATACAGTTTGTATAAAATTTTGACTCATCGGCGGAAAATAATCATGTCTCAAACTCACTTTGACGAAAGTATTTTTAGTAAGTACGACCATTTATGGCAAACTAGCTTCCGCCCGCGACTTTACCCGCATTTACATTCGAGAAAACCCCCAGGGAACCTTTAACCAAGATAATAGTATCCTCCTATGTTTTAATCCGGCTTATAAACTATCTGTGTGCCAAATTTCATCCAAATCGGTTCAGCCGTTTAGCGTGATTGATTAACAATCATCCAAACAAGCAAACTTTCACACTTATGGAATAAGTAGGATAATACGGCCACCTCCGAAGCGCTTGAAGTAGGAAATTTTTCTACATGAAATGGGACTGCTATTTAGTTAAGTCTTAATCTCTCATTTTTTATTTAAGTTATTATTAAGTTTTACACCTCAACGGAAAGCTGAATAGATGGTGATGTTTTTAAAATATTATGCACGCTTAGTTACTAGGATTTTTTTAAAGATATTTGATGCTATTTCAAAAAAATCTGAAAAAATAAAAATAAAATATGCTTTTAAGGATTGTTTTTTTTATAAATACCTGTATTTTATGAATTTTTTTCTTATTTATTATCAACACTCAGATTGTTTTCTATCCCAAAATGATAAAAAATCCGGAATTGAATGAGTAGTTATTTTATATTTTAAATTTTTGTGTCTGAAAACGTACTTTTGGTAAAAAAATACTTAATTTCAATTAACTCAAAAACTAGTAATTTTTTGAGAAAAAGTTATATGACAAAAAATATTTGTTTAGACCTCATCTATAACCCCTTAGCAGGAATACGTCATATTTCCAGTGACCCGTATACGCGACCGGTGGAGGAGCGTATAAGTTTGAAGACGATTTTGTTAAGGTACGTAAATGAAACTCTTATTGCAATAAAGATAGATATCACTTTATTACAACAGGACTTTAGCTAGGTAGTTACTACAATTAGCCAGGACTAAAGGCATGGCGGATTTGGTCAACACTATATACGCGACCGGCCGGTCATATTATGTTATGTCTATAATAATACGCATGTAACATTTTCTTAGAAACCTTTTGCCTATCGTAAATGATAAAAACGATTCGAATTCCGACTTTAACTACAACATTTAATATCGCCTTATGGTGCTAGTAATAAAGTACAAATTCCCTCAGGAGGTGAACATGCGTCTAGCTAAATTAGACGAATTATAGTCCATCCAGAGAAAGTTCGTGGCACGCGGGGTCGTAAAGCGTGTCAGTGACGTCAGACATTATGGTTGCGCGTGCCATTGAAATGAGTCCGAGCCCGCCCATAAGGCGTATAAGTGCAAGGGAGCACGCAATATAGTTACTCCGTTCGCATATTTTATGACCTCGCGTGCCACGAACGTTCTCGTGGACTAAAGTAAAGTCGCATTACTAATTTCCCAGCAAAAATGTAAACAAAGGTGTTGCCAGAACAAAACTACACAAAAAGAAATAGTATATTGCTAAGTCAAGAAATAAACACACTTACATGTTTTTTCATCACAAACCTAATAAAAATAGATTAGATAAATATTCTGAATTATGAGTTTTGCGGCAAAAACAGTAATATAATTTAATAAATAATAATAACAGTTTTATAGTAGAAAACATTTTTATGATTCTGTGCACACATCAACTGCAAACCGTACACATCAACTTTTGGTCATTTTATAAAATTTCATAAAAAAAATATTACGAGTAGTAGCTGTAGTAGTAACATTTTTGTCTTTTGGTATTGGGGGGAACAGGCGAAGATGCTACGTATTTTTGATAGTTTACATACAGTCAATATCTAAGTAAAGTTTCCTTATCAGTTCGTTTCAAGAACTTTTAACATCAAAAATTATGATAGGTTATAAAGATAAAATTTCTATTTACCATCCTACTTTAAAATTACCTTGGATGTCATTATATTTATTATGACTCAAAATATAATAAACAAATTAAAAAGTTATAAAAGTGACCAAAGGTTTTCAATGTCTGAAAATGTCACTATCAGGGTCAGTTTGTCAATTTGAGAGTGACGTATCTTTGTTTACATTTTTGCTGGGAAATGAGTAATGCGACTTTAGCAGGGGTTTTGTTCGTTAATGCCAAAAAGTCTGATTACATAGTTCCATTATGAACTTTCCGACTATCATAATAAAGTACAAATTCCCTCAGGAGGTGAACATGAGTCTAGCCAAGTTGGATGAACTAGACGCACTAATAGCAGGCGTCCTGTTCGTGGACGCCATGAACTCGCAGGAGTGCTACTACTGGGCGCCGCCCGACGAACTACCGGTCCATCAACACCCAGCTGATTCGGTGAGTTAATATACAATTATCACTGTGAGACGCAGGCAGGGAATAATGAGACTGCCTTAGAATATCAAGACTGTCTTTGAATATTAACTTATTTATTTTAATAGGCTATTTGACTAATTTTAGAAAACCATTTTAAATTATTCCTTATTACGTAATAAGCGCACCACATTGATATTTCAGGAAAAATCAATGTACTTCATAAAAAAAACAGTGTTAAAGTTTAAAATTTTAAAACCGCGCCAAAAACGCTATGGCGCTGGACACGTGACTTGTTGACGTCACAAGCCTGTAAACATTATAATATCCTTAGCCATTTGACAGTCATCAATCGCGGATCCTCAGTCTATGGTCGTGTCAAACGCCTGAAGCCTTATTTATTTACAGGCAAGTGACATCATCAGTCATCTTAGAGCAGGGATGCACAGACCGCGGCCCGCGGGCCACATGTGGCCCCTCGGCAATATGCCAGTGGCCCACCAGCAAAAATATTCCCTCATACATTTGAAAGAAAATTTAATTTTTGTCTATTTTTATTTTTTTTCAATTTGTGCTGGTGGCCCGCCATTAGTTCATCACGTGCCCAAGTTGCCCATGGTCTCAAGAAGTCTGTGCGTCCCTGTCTTAGAGTGTTTTCGCCACAGAAAAAAAATCAAAAATTTTCGCATTTTTCTAGGTGAAATTAATCAATTAATAGACTTAATTTAGTCTATATAATAGTTAAATCGCACCTTTGCGACGACAACGTGACATTCCTGAAACCGCAATCTTCCAGAAGGCTTTCTCCAAAGAATAAAGAAGAACGCTTTTAGTGAGATGTCACGTTGTCATCACAAAGAAGCTACGTCTCTTTGCGATGACAACGTGACATCACTTTAAAACGTTTCTTCACCATTTGGAAGTAGCCTCTTGGAAGGTTGCGGTTTCAAAAATGTCACGTTGTCGTCGCAAAGGTGCGAAATATGTATTTTTACGTCAATAACTGTTAAGATGACCACAATTTGTAGTATATTTTCAATGTTGTCAAATACTCTATTGTAAATTCACAGTGAGACCCCACTGGTTATATCAAAGTACATGTTACTTTGGTATAACCAGCGGGGTCTCACTCTGCGGTTAAACTTTTATATTAGCCTACTGCTCGCGGCTGCTTCGAAAGTAGCTTATTATTTGATTGTCCTTGCGCAGATGGATTTCGTTCGTTTAGTACTATTATTGTGGTATAACGTCGTAGTAGCCATTATCACATCCTAATATCCGTCATTCTCGCTTTCACTCACGCACTCTGTCTCGCTTTTATACAAAGGCAAAGGTATAAAATATTAGGGCCCTATTTTATAGACATTTAATACAGTAGTTTACTACGGTAAATAGCATACATTTTGGTATCTGTGAGTAGTTAATTTGCTAATTTCAAATTGGCGACACAATGAACACTAAACTCGTTGTAATTTACTATTTAAAGTCAAAGTCAAAGTCAAAAATAGCTTTATTCAAATAAACTTAATTATTAAGTACTTTTGAATCGTCTATATTTTCCTACCATGTTCAAGACTTTTTTAACTGACAAGAAGAACGGGCGCGAGAAACTTATCAGTTTTAATAGCAATAAGTAACGATATTTACAAACTTAAATATATCGTTACCAGATAATTACAACAGGGTGACAGGATTATTGGCAACAAACATAGACTTATTATATTGGCAACAAAGTACTAATAGTAGTTATGTGTTACATCATTTCCACGCATTTTGATCTTTAAGATAATCGTCTACTTTATAATAACCTTTACTCATGAGCGTTTTTTTAACATGGTTTTTAAATTCATGCAAAGGAAGATCAATTACTTGTTGTGGAACTTGATTAATAATATAATAAGTAACATGTATATAATGAAATAGGCTCCTTGGTCTTCTTTTATTATTCTTCTACCTAAAGCTTAATTATCCCTTCGTTCCCATTAGTACACCCGACTAGTTCAACCGTTGATCTAGTGCAACTTTTTGTCTCAGTAGTTCACCTATCTATAAATCCTTTAACGAGTTGAACTACTGCGACTATTCGCTCCCGCTAGAACACCCGGCTAGTTCACCGGTTTAACTAGTGCAACTTTTTTATCGCAGTAGTTCACCTGTCTATAAGAGTTGAACTACCGCAACTATATGGTTGAACTCTTGTGGATCCAACTTGTAGCAATATGGCGTGTCAGAACACCGTGTCATTGTAGGATGTAGGTGTATAAAACGGCGTCGGTTTTTTTCATCAATATGTGGACATTTAGTTTGTGATCTCACAATTATTAAGTACCCTAATGAAAATAAATCTAATATATTATGTAAATAAAAAAAATAAGAAGAAAAAGGTAAAAGTATAGTTGCGGTAGTTCAACTCTTATTGACAGGTGAACTACTGCGATAAAAAAGTTGCACTTGTTCAACGGGTGAACTAGCCGGGTGTACTAGTGGGAGCGAATAGTCTCAGTAGTTCAACTCGTTAAAGGATTTATAGATAGGTGAACTACTGAGACAAAAAAGTTGCACTAGTTCAACGGTTGAACTAGTCGGGTGTACTAGTGGGTACAAAGGCAATTATCTTTCAACGAAAGAACTACTTTTAATTTTTATTATGGTTAATATTTTGAATTTTGACTATCGTTTGAGTTTACCCTACTAAATCTAGGAAATTATTTTTTTGCTGGGGTCAAATGAACGAACAAGTAATGTGTTTGAATATTTTATATTCGAAGTACGAATAATAATCGAAATAGATCATGGGCTTCTTTCGGGATAGAGCGGCCCCAGTTAACAATAAATAGATAATTAATTTAATTAAATCAATTATTAATTTACTGAGTCACAAACCTCTTGCTGTTTAATTTAAGTTGTAAATTATTCATTTAATTAAGAGGGTTGACGGAAAACGGCATTTTATACAACTTTCAAGTCCTTATTTTTCGAAATGAATTAACCTATTATAATGAAACTTCATACACATAAGCAAATACTTATACATAAGTCTAAAAAGTTAGCTGAAAACATATAAACGATAAAACGATATAATATCGATACGATATCGTTTTATCGTTTATATAGAATGATATATACGATATAAACGATAAATAGTGTTACAGTTAAATTAGACACATTTAAAATTTTCCATGGAAACAGAAATTTCCATTCTTTTTTTAATAAAACATTTCAAAAATAAACTAAGTTTACACACCAACGTATTGCTTATGCGTATGAAGTTTCATTAAAATTGGTTCTTTCATTTCGAAAAATAAGGACTTGAAAGTTTTAACGAAATACTCTTTGCGTCGCTCTTAAATCAAAACACTTATATTTCAGCCGCCATATTCCGAGGCAGCGCTCAGTCTCTACGTGCGAAAACCATTCGACTTTTCAAACCCATACCCGTTCTTACTGGTGAACATCGGCAGCGGCGTGTCTATGCTAGTGGTGAACGCTCCTGACGATTACTACCGCGTCAGTGGCACTAGGTGAGGATCATCATCTGCATAACAATTACTATCATCTTCATCAACCAATAAATATTGTCACTGTTATCATCATTTTCATCAACTTTGTTATTACCTACTGTCATCACCACCACCATTGCTATCATCGTCATCGACATTGTTATGTTATTACCATTATTGTCACTGTAATCACCAACATCATTATTATAATTTTAATCAACATTTTTACTACCATTATTGTTACTGTCATCACCATTATTATTATTATTATCCTCTTCAACAACATTGTAATCACCATTATTGTCACTGGCATCACCATTATCATTATTGTTACCTTTATCAACATTGTTATTACCATTATTGTCACTGGCATCACCATTATCATTATTATCACCTTCATCAACATAGTTATTAGGGGGCAATACTTGATTAGTTACTTGAAGGAAAATGACCTCACTTTAAATGTGGAGGTCATTTTTCAATGTAGATGACTCTGTATGAAATATACAGGGAGAAAAAAGCAGCCCTTGACGAGTTTCTTACTGGTTTTTCTCGTAACAGGGTCTCCCGCTTAGGGTTTGCGAACCGATGGCGTAGCTTCTATGACATTCACAATTGCTTGTAACAGCCTAGACTGAATAAATTAATTTGAATTTTGGATTATCATTTTTGTCACTGGCATCACCATTATCATTATTATCACCTTCATCAACATTGTTATTACCATTATTGTCACTGTCATCACCATTATCCCGTTTATCACCAGTATCATTCAATATCATGAGATAAAAAAACATCTTGCTAGTGAATGATGATGAAGAGATATTTCGCGATATCTATGCCATTTTTTTATTTATTTTCGTGTTTTTTCTGCAGTCTCGGCGGTGGAACATTCCTCGGTCTATGTTGCCTTCTCACCGGATGCAGCAGTTTTGAAGAGGCTATCTCTCTCGCGGCGTCGGGTGACAACACTACGGTCGACAAACTAGTGAGGGACATATATGGCGGGGACTATGCCAGATTTGGACTGCCCGCGGACTTGGTCGCTAGCAGGTAAGAAAAATTGGGAGTTTGGAGTAGATAAGTTTAACTAGCTAATTTAAGGGTTGAGAAATAATGTTGATATGGGATATGGTTAATTACCAGTGCAAAAATTTTTGTTTTTATATCTATGTTAGTGTCAATATCACTCAAAAAATGCAAGACCTCTGACAGAGACCTTAGATTTCAAATAGAAATGGACAGAAAATAACTCTAGGTATTGACTTTTATATTAAAATTACGGTAATTGCGGCAATGATTATTTTTGACTGATTATGGCGGGGACTCTGCCAGATTTGGACTGCCCGCGGACTTGGTCGCGAGCAGGTGAGAAAAATTGGGAGTTTGGAGTAGAAGTTTAGTTGTAAGTTTAGCTAGCTAATATAAGGGTTGAGAAATAATGTTGATATGGGATTTGGTTAATTACCAGTGCAAAAATCTTTGTTTTTATATCTATGTTAGTGTCAATATCACTCAAAAAATTCAAGACTTCTGACAGATACCTGTGATTTTAAACAGAAACAGACAGAAAAAAACACCAGGTATTGACTTTCATATTAAAATGACTGTATTTGCGGACGATGATTGAATTTGACTATGACAACACTACGGTCGACAAACTAGTGAGGGACATATATGGCGGGGACTATGCCAGATTTGGACTGCCCGCGGACTTGGTCGCTAGCAGGTGGGAAAAATTAAGAATTTGGAGTAGAAGTTTAGTTGTAGATAAGTTTAGCTAGCTAATATAAGGGTTGCGAACGAATATGAAATGGGAATGGTTAGTTACCAGTGCCAAAATCTTAGTATTTCTTTCTACGTTACTGCCGATATCACTCAAAAAATTACAGAAAAAAACCACTAGGTATTGACTTTCATATTAAAATGACTGTATTTGCGGAAATGCGGACGATAATTGAATTTGACTGTGACATAAAGTAGAAGAGGCGATACCTCTCGCTGCTTCGGGTGACAACACTACGGTCGACAAACTAGTGAGGGACATATATGGCGGGGACTATGCCAGATTTGGACTGCCCGCGGACTTGGTCACTAGCAGGTGAAAAAATTAGAAATTGGTGATACTAAGTGCATATTTTTATCACTAAAAAGTGATAAATGCAGCAAATATGGAAATACCACGTGACTTTGAGAAATTGTGAATTTATTGGTACATATTTTATTTTTACAGTACTTTTTTTATACAGGGTGTTACAAAACGACCCGCAATGCCGAATATGGTAAATAGGAACCATCAAATCGGACAACTTTTACTATGGGATCAACTCTGAAATCGCGATTTTTTGTATGCAAAAATCATGTGTTGCTAGTTACAATAATTTCTAGACTTTTGCCAGGTTGTAGAGCGCTTTGAAACTTTTTTGCACTGGTAAGAAATTATTTTGTTCAGTTCTTATAAGTGTAATCCTATAGCTGGCTTTCTGTTTACCATAGTATAGCTTACAGCGTTATGGTCATAGACATTTCCATAAAACTTAACGAATAAGGTTCAAAATTGTGTTTGTGTAAATAAGTCTTTTTCTTTTGTGGTTTCGGGATGGTTTTGGATTGTATTTAAATGGGTTTGAACCTCTTAGCTGACATAGTGGTAACCGTTTTTTTTTACTTCGGAATTTCGGAAATATAACCGGGCACAATGAAACCTGTGTAAATCGATACGGAGGTCCCCTAGAGATGTACAAAAATGTCTTATAATAATAATAAATATTCTTTATTTACTCTTTACAAAGGTTGTTACAATACGTAAACGAGCTAAAGCTTACATGTATGATATAAAGATATGATATAATAGTACATTATGAGACAAGTTAGCTTAGGTTTCTCATTGCATTGCACACAAGGCTGTGGGTTGCAGCCCGAGCCGCAGGCGAGGGCATAACTCAGCCGAGTGTGCAATGAGCAAGAGCTCACGAGTTTCATACGACGTTTTTCAACACATTTGCGAGGAAAATACAAAGTAATTTACCACACAGCAACAAATACGACAAAAACAAAATATGACAATTATGGGAAAAGGCACGTAGTTTTTTTTTTGTTTTTTTTTTCACACGCCCAATGCAAGAATATTTTGCGAACAAAGGAGTGAGTGAGCATACAGCCTACTTAAAAATTATAATTTTACGTGACAAAATGCAAATATGTTAATATTTTATAACAAAATATTGTGAATTATGAATAATTTGATAATAATAAATATTTGTTTGACTTAATTAGGACTAACACATTTATTTATTTCAAAAATAAATATGAACTTTCAGAGGCATAAAACTTCTTTGTTGTTACTAAAAAAAAATAACTGTATTACCCGGTTAAATTGGGAATGCTCTGCTCACTCGCATAGAACTTGCAGTGTGTACTAATTTAACTTTGTAGGGATAATTCTATAACAACCTAGTGTTTTATATATTATTGCACGGTGTTTATTATAGTTCGGTTTATGGCCCTAAAAGCGATGTATTAGGGCTCACTTTACGAGCAAGTGTGTTGAAAAACATATAAAGATATGATTCAATTCAATTTTTGAGTTTAATGGCTGCGTCGCTTTACGTGACGATTCTGCCAACGTCCGAGTTAAAAGAAACAGTGTTGATTTCTTCAGTCGTTCGGTTTTAGTGAGGACTGTTCGGTAATTTTAACTTAACTATCCATGAGATCTGAAACAAAACAGGACAAGGGACGCTAGACATTTACACAGGACAACACAACATTGAACTATATACAATAAGGGATAAATAGAGGATGGTGATATTCAAATATATTTTTACATATTTATATTTTAATATTATTTTGTTTTATAAATTTGCATAATATATATACATTAGGGGTATAAACCTGGGTCAATAAGAAGTTGATATTTATAGGGCGACATACATCTTTGTTAAGTAAGGAATATATGGGAGTTTTTATTTTTGGGCAGTGGAAAAAGATATGTTCTATGGTGCCCTCGTCAAGTCCACATTCACACAGGGAGCTGTCCTTAACTCTGATTTTAGCAAGGAAAACTGGTGTACACACATGGCCCAATCTTAAACGACTGATAGTCCGAGATAATCCATGTCAAAGATCCTGTCTAAATAAA
Source organism: Agriphila geniculea (assembly GCA_943789525.1). Classification (NCBI taxonomy): domain Eukaryota; kingdom Metazoa; phylum Arthropoda; class Insecta; order Lepidoptera; family Crambidae; genus Agriphila; species Agriphila geniculea. The sequence continues at coordinate 43,315,007 of OX038870.1, forward strand.
AATTCAAGCTTATTCCTCGGTTTATCTCTAAAACGTTACGCTTTAGGACTTTATAAGACATTTTTTGTTTGTCTATAAATACCTTATCGATATACATAGGTTTCATCGTGCGCCGCTATTATTTCCGAAATCCCCGTCAAAAATAAAAAAACTATGGTTACCACTATACCAAAATGTTCAAAGCCCTTAATTTATACAAGGTTGTTTGTAAAACACCAACAACCTTGCAGGAGTAGATTGCAATGCAATTAAATTGACAATAGAATGTGATCCGCTGCCACTTCACTCGAAAATGTAAAGCAAATAGTAAATTTTACAGATTAAAATACGTTTTTTGTACACCGTAAGCAGTCTGAAGTTAGCTGCTTTAGTTGTACATTGCTAAATTAATTGTATTGTACGAACATCATAAAAACAACGACATTAATAATTGTTCTACATCAAAAATTGATTTTCCATACAACTGTCCGAACAGATTGTATGAAATTTCCTTATTTTTCGGTTTTCCGAAAGGTCGTAGAACAAACGTTGTTGTTTATGATGTTAGTAATCTACTCCTGTGAGGTTGTTGGTGTTTTACAAATAATCCTGTAAAATTCAGGATTAAATAAATTGGTTGGTACTATTTTCTATCTATACAGTTCATCTCATATATTTTTCTTTCTGTCTCGTTCTAATGGAGGTAATTTTTTTTATGACAAAAATGAGGTGGAGGTGATGTAGGTTTGAGGTGATATGGTGCCCTTTACACTAGTATAATTTGACATTTACACTATAATTTTATATTTTTCATCGAATTCAAAATAACCTTTCAAAATAAAGGGCTTTGAACATTTTGGCATAGTGGTAACCATATTTTTTTATTTTTGTCGGGGATTTCGGAAATAATAGCGGCGCACGATGAAACTTATGTATATCGATAGGGGATCTATAGACGAACAAAAAATGTCTTCTGATACAATGTCCTAAAGCGCAACGTTTTTTTTTTTATTTTTTTTATACACAACGGTATAGTGCTTGGCCTTCATGTCACCTGATGTTAAATGACGATAAGGTCGAAGGTGGAAGCGCACTACACCCGGAATACTGGCTATCTTACCTCTAACTGCCGGAACACAACAATTTTTAAACTGTTGTTATGGCGTCAGACTTAGGTAAGATGGTGGTAGCTAGCCAGGCGGACTTGAAATAAGCCCTAGCACCAACCAAACCGAGCACAAATTGTACCCCCCCCTGGGAATCGAACCCGGGACCTCTGTGTCTTACACGGGTGGGCGAACCATTAGACCACAGGCGGTTAAAGGATGATGATGGGCAGAATACGTAGACCTCGGCTTCGTTAGCGTCTTGTTATATCCGGTATAGATCCTCTATCGATATACATAAGTTTCATCGTGCGTGCAAAGTAAAAAATATATAGATACTTTTATGCCAGCCTCTCATACTAAGATGTTCAAACCCATTTTGCTTTCCATCAAATCACTTGGGTTTGGTCACCATTTTTCGTAGTACCTCAATTGACGTAGGTAACTCCGAGAATCTTCTGCGTAGCTGCCGCTGACTGTATCTGGGTGTTTATGGACGGTAAGGTATAAGGGAACCATGGAAATAAGTTACCTCTTAACAAATTTCTAACGACTTTATGAATTAACTATGTTGTTATTCATAGCTAGTTTCCGCCCGCGACTTCGTCCGCGTGGACATTCCGAAAAACGAAGATAATGAAGTCATATAATAGGTATTAATCCAGCAGGCTATAAACTGTCTGTGCACCAAATTTCATCCAAATCTGTGCAGCCATTTTTGCGATAATGAGTTACTAACATCTCTCATTTCACATTTTAATATTAAATAGGATACTATAATGCTATTAAAATGAGAGTGTTTCGCAGGTTGTCTAGTTCGCAATTCGTCTGGCAGACAAACTGCGAATTTTTCTTCTCAATTCGTCTGGCGTTATGATCTTTGTATTTTTTATAATTCGCAATTTGTCTGGCAGACGAATTAATAATAAAAATTCGTAGTTCGTCTGTACTTTTACTATTTTTAAATACAGACGAGTAAATTGTATAGGTAAACTGGCATAGGTTATTTCGGGCCTTTGTGCCTTAATTCCTAAAATAATTCCTCTTATGATATAGTGTGCTGGGTGAAGTGCGGTATATACGCGATCAGGTCTCAGATATGAAAAAAATATAGTTTGTCTGCTGGACGAATTGATATCTAAAATTAGCAGGTCGTCCGGCAGACGATCTGCTAATATTAAAAAGAAACCAGACGAATTGTAGAATAAAGACAAATTGCGAACCAGACAACCTGCGATACACTCTAAAATGATAATAGACAGTAATTCGCTGCAACTTCACTCGAGAATGTATGGAAAAAATTAAAAAAATCTATATAAATGAAAATTATTCGCCGAAATGTATGTAAGCGCATAACTTCAGAACGACTGCACAAAATAAGATAATTCTTTTTTGTTGTATTTGTTATAATCAGGACAAGGTTTATATAAAAGATAATTTTCACGGAGCTTGCGAGTCGGACTCGCGCACGAAGGGTTCCGTACCAAAAAACGGCAAAAAAATTACGTTTGTTGTATGGGAGCCCCCCTTAAATATTAATTTTATTCTGTTTTTAGTACATACATACTAAAAACAGAATAAAATTAATATTTAAGGGGGGCTCCCATACAACAAGCGTGATTGTTTTTGCTCGATATTAATAACAACAACAGGTAGACAGTTGAAATTTTCACAGATGATGTATTTCTATTGCCGCTATAACAACAAATACTGAAAATAGAGTACAATTAATATTTAAGAGGGGCTCCCATACAACAAACGTGATTTTTTGCCGTTTTTTGCTCGATATTAACAACGACAACAGGTAGACAGTTGAACTTTTCACAGACGATGTTTTTTTGTTGCCGCTATAACAACTATAATGGACTGTATGAATTAAAAGCTCTCTTCGATATTTTCTTCTTTATTTGGGTCTTCCTGTTTACAATGTTGCGTGGTTGAACTGCGATCTCGAACTGTGCTCAGACACTATCCGGCCCTATTTTTATACCTGCGCGCACCGAGCGCCCGGCCGGCTCCGGCCAATCACAAGTCCTACATTTATTGCCTGACCAATCGCAGGCCCTACTTTAATTTCTAAGCGCTGTCTCGTTCCTACCGGTGCCTCTCTGTCTCGCAGTGTTATCTCTGTCTAATATACACTTTTATTTCATTCTTTCTAATTTGTCCTACCTCGGATAGTGTGCTGAGCTTACAATTTTTAATTTGAACTTATCTAACAACAATATCTTACTTTGTGTACTTATGCCTATTTTTACATATCTTTTCCTACTTATTCTTACTTATGAACTAAATAAATGTGAACACCGTTTTGGAATTCTTTAATAGAATCTCTTACGATCTAAGTTTATACATATCGAAAAACACGTGCTATTTATTTACATGTTTGCTAAGCTCGCCGTCCTCAACATCCTCCCCCCGGCGTAGCTTGCGTAGCCTCTTCCACCGGGAGCACGGCGAGTTTAATGGCGGGACGCTTGAAGACCCCAGTCCTAGTCTTGACTTCGGCCACTCGTACACCGCCGTCTGGTCCCTCGTACACCCGCTCGATGATACCCATTGGCCACACGTTGCGGGGCAGCGTATTGTCCACCACCACGACGACATCACCAGGTTGCAGGCGTCGTCTCATGTTTGTTGCTTCGCCTCGCGGGATCAGGGTTGGGAGGTATTCGTGAACCCAACGCCTCCAGAAGTGATCCGCTAAGGCTTGGCTGGCTCGCCATGTCCTTCTGTCGGCTTCGTCGCACGGTCCCGTGGAAGGCAGCCCAATCGATGAGCCCAACAGGAAGTGGTTGGGTGTGAGCGCCTCCGGGTCGTCTTTGCTCACGCTGACGTGGGTCAGCGGTCTGGCGTTGATTGAGAACTCCGCTTCGGTCAGCAGAGTCCCCAGGACCTCTTCTGCGGGCGCCTTTTCACGCATGGTGACGCTAAGCGCAGCCTTCACCGAGCGTACTAGTCGTTCCCAGGCTCCTCCTTGGTTTGGAGCCCCTGGCGGTATGAATCTCCACTCCATCCTATGTAGCAGCCCTTCCTCATGCAGAGCTGGCGCCTATTCAGTGTAGGCAGCTCGTAGCTCCTGGTCGGCCCCTCGGAAGTTTGTTCCATTGTCCGAGTACATCATCTTTGGCCATCCTCTTCTGGCCGCCATACGTCGTAGCGCCATTATTGCGGAGTCCGTTGAGAGCGACGAGACGAGCTCTATGTGGACGGCGCGCGTGGTGAGGCAGGTGAAGATCGCTCCCCATCTCTTCTCTCGGCGGCGCCCTATTTTAACCATCATTGGCCCAAAATAATCCACGCCACAGTTAGTGAATGGGCGGTGAAAAGGGTCCAGGCGGGCACGTGGGAGGTCCCCAACGTCGGTGGTCTTGGTCTTGCTTTCTCGATCTTGCATTTCGCGCAGTCTCTCTCGATGGCTCGTACTGTGGGTCGTAGGTGGATGACCCAGTACCTTTGTCGCAGGTCGTTGGTCACGCGTTCTCTGTTGGCGTGACCTGCAGCACAGTGTTCCCGTAGCACGATGAGCCTCGTTATTCGATGACGTCCGTCCATGATTATTGGTTTCTTCACGTGATCGGGCGCGGTGGCGGCTTGGATTCGACCGCGCACCCTTATGATGTCGTCCTCCAGCACTGGATCTAGCTGAAACAGGCGACTGCTCCTGGTTATCGGTCGTCCCATCTTCATTTTCTTAATGTCTTCTTTGAAGCTTTCACGCTGTGCTCGCTTGATGAGCTCTTGTTCTGCTCGTTCTATGTGCTGATGTTCCATCCGCTTGGCTTTTCTTTTGCATATGTCGATGAAGGCCAATACCCTTGCCGTCGCACGCACCAACGTTTCATACTTCGAGAAGCGTGCGGGGTCTGGTGTCCATTCTTGCTCGTGTTCTTCTTCGGTCACGTGTAGGACTTCGGATTCTTCTTGTTCTTCTAGGGCTTTTGCCATAGGCCATTGCTCCTCTGGTTCATATAAGAATCGAGGTCCTTCAAACCATCTGCTGTTGGCACTTATTGGTTCGTCCGACAGCCTGGTAGCGTCGTCTGCGACGTTCTCCATGGTCGGGAGCCATCGCCATTCTTCATGATGTGTGAGCTCGGATATTTCCCCCAGTCGATGAGCCACGAATGGGGTGTATCTCTTTTCATCGTGACCTATCCAATGGATCACCGTCGTCGAATCGGTCCAACAAGTCGTGCTTGCTATCTTCAACCGATGTTCGTTCTTGATCTGCTCGGCGAGCCTCGCTCCGATGACCGCGGCTTGAAGTTCTAGCCTTGGTATTGTTTGCGTTCGTCGTGGCGCCACTTTGGCTTTGGCGGCCACGAGAACCACTTTGATCTGCCCGTCGCTGCTGATCATCCTCCAGTAGGCCGCAGTTGCGTATGCTTGTTCGCTGGCATCGCACAACACGTGTAACTCGATGCGCTCGTACTTCTGCGTCGAGTAGCACCTTTGAAGCCGTAGTTTTGCTATATCTTCCAGGCGCGCCAGCCACCTTGAGAATTGTTCTTGCTCATCCCTCGGGATTGGTTCGTCCCAGGAGATCTTTAGGCTCCACAGGCTCTGTAGTATTATTTTCGCTCTTATGGTGAAATGGCTCAGCAGGCCCAGCGGGTCGTAAATGGACATGACCGCACTGAGGGCTTCCCTTTTGGTCGGCGCGCGCACTTGTCTTCTTACTTCTTCTGGGACCTTGTTCATTGAAGTATTGAAGCCCAGCTCGTCGTTTTCCGAGCTCCACATCAGCCCGAGGATCTTGTTTTCTTGTTCTCCCCCCAGTGGAGTAGGGGATGTGGCATGTAGCTCCGTCGGCACGTCACGTAGCACTTCTTGTCTGTTGGTACTCCATTGCCGCAGCGTGAATCCTGCTGCTGCGTGCACCTTCCTTGTTTGGGCTATGGCGGTCCGAGCTTCTTCTTTGTTTTCATAGCTCGCCACATAGTCGTCCATGTAATGTGATGTTGTGATGGCTTCCAGCGCCAATGGACATTCCTCTTTATGTTGCTCGGCGTTGAAGTTCCTCACGAAGTGTGCCATGAATGGTGAGCTTGCCGCGCCGAATATCATGCTCGTCATCTTGAAGTGTCTTGGTGGGCTTATTCTATCTTCACCGCGCCATAAGAATTGTTGCGCGGGCTGATCTTGCTGCCGTATCTTGATTCTTAGGAACATCTCTTGGATGTCTGCTGTGACGGCGACTTCATTTTCTCGGAATCTGAACAGGATTCCAGGAAGAGAGAGTAGCAGATCAGGTCCCTCCAGCAGGTGGTCGTTCAGGCTCACTCCTCGGCTCTTCGCTGCCGCATCGAAAACCAGTCGCTGCTTGCCGGGCTTATTTGGGTTCTGCGCGGCGAAGTGTGGGAGAAACCAGCAGCGGGAACTGTTCATCTCTGACCCATCGCAGGGCTCCGCGTACCCCTTCTTCAGTAGGTTTTCCATTTGCGCAGTGTACTCGGCCGCGAACTCAGGTGATGCGTCCATTTTCTTTTCTATACTTTTCAGTCTTCGGAATGCCGTGTCATAGCTCGGTGGCATCTTGATTTGATCGTGACGCCATGGCAGACCAACTTCGTAGCCCCCGTCAATTTTCTTAATTGTCTTCTCCACTGTTTCGATGGCTCGCTGGTCCGCTTCACTTATTCGTGGTTTCTTCGAAACGCCCAGTGCCTCAATCTTGAAGTGGTAGTCGACGAGGTCGTGGAGTTGATTGTCGCGTCGCTCATCGATGTTCGAGTGCCGCTCAGGTTCATATATGTGTAGCACTCTTTCGCTTGTCTTCATGATGACGCTTCGTGGTACCGTTCCGTGTACCACCCAACCAAGTTGTGTTTTAGAAGCAGCTGGCTGGTCTGGTCCCCCGGTCCTTAGTTGCCTGGAGACTATGTTTTCCCAATGGTCGGTGCCCACTAGGATGCCTGGCCGCGCCTTTTCATAACATATTTCTTCTTGTTTCATGTCTCGAAGATGTTCGTATTTCAATAGCTCTTCAGGTATAGTTTGTTGATGTAGCCTCAAATTCTTCATGGTTCTGGCGTTCAACTTGTAGGACTTGTTTTCGTTCTTGCCCCGGATTCTTACTGTGACTATCTTGCTATTGGTGCTTCTTGTCATGTTCACGCCGTGTAACTGCAGTGTATGTGCCGGTCCCTCAGCTCCAACTTCACTGGCTATGTCTTCGTCGATGAGGGTGATGGTTGCTCCTTCATCCAAGAGTGCGTAGGTGTGCACCTCCCCCCGTGGTCCGGCGACGACCACTGGACACATCTTCAGTAGCACGGCGCGTGGGCCCGTGGCTTTGTTGGTGGCCACAGACAACACAGTTTCATTGTTCGACGGTGCTTGCGTGTTCGGTGTCGCTTGCGTGTTCGGTTGTTCTTCTTGTTTTTCAGTATGCAGAGACTTGTGATGCGGACGCTTGCATTGGTTCACGCCACATGGCTTGGCGCGACAGTTCCCTCTTCGGTGGCGGGAGCAGGCACACTTGAAGCATATTTTTCTCTCTTTCAAGAAGTCCCATCGCTGCTCCGTTGTCATATCTTGATACTTCGGGCACCGAGGAAGTGCATGTGCTTGTCCACAGTTCGGACATGATTCATTATCTTCTGTCTTCTCTGACATGTTGTAGACGGTACCGATCTTCTTTTTCGGTTGCAGGACAGCAGGTCGGAGTTCCTTCTTCGTGTTCGTACTTGTAGTCGGCGTCGGAGCGTAGGTGTATCTTAACGCTCGGTCCGCCTCTCGCATAAGGAAACGCGACAGCATGATGATTTCAGGTTCCGCCGTCCCTTCATACTGGCTTGCGAAGTCACACCATCTCGATCTGATGTGTGGGCTCAGCTTGTCTAGCACTTCTCTTGCTAGCATTGGGTTGTAGAGGTAACCGCGCTGGTCGATACTCTTCAGGACGCAGACGGTGTTTTGAAGGCGCACAGCGAAGCTATTTAGGTCCGTCGCTGATGAGCTTGGTTTCGGCATCTTCTTCAAATCTTCAATTGCCCGATCGATGATGATTTCTGGTCTTCCGTAGCATTGCTCGAGCGTGCGCATGATAATCCCAGGGTCGGTGGCCGTGTGTAGTAATGCAGACACGACGTTTCTTGCTTCACCCTTGAGACAACTTCGAAGTCGCTGTAGATTTTCTGCCGCCGATATTTCATACATCTTCGTGCTGTCATCCACAGCAGCCTTGAACGGTAGCCACTCGTTGACGTCACCACTGAATATTGGCAGGTCAGTGTGACGTAGTCTCGGCCGCGCCATCTTCTCTAATGTTTCGGCAAGTTGTTCAATTCCGTTCCGATTTCTTGACGGCGTGTGCGATTGTGATTGCGATCGCTCCTTGCTGACAGGTACTTCGAAGCGTAAATGTCTTGGTTCTTCCCGTTGATTCGTTGCTCGTAGCCATTCATCAACTCGTTGTTCTTGAGGTTCTTCGTGCAGGCTGTCGTTGTCTTCTTGAATGATTGAAACCTCCGCAGCCAATCGCTTCTTGACTAGATCGGCTTCGATTTCAAGTTCTTTTCTTCTCAATGTAGCGAGTTTCTCAGCCGCTTCTAGTTCCGCCAGACGAATTCTCGCAGTTGCGCTGGCTGTCGACCGCTGAGAGCGCACAGAGTGCGCCGGTGACCGCGCACGTGGTGTTTTTTCAACGGCGCGTGGTAATTCTTCAACGGCAACCGCACGTGGTATTTCTTGAACCGTCGACGTTCTTGCAGTATTCATGTTTCGTGGGTTTGCTTCGTTTCGCTCTGTACTTTGTTGTCTTGAGCTCGGCGAGGCTGGTGGGTCTAGTGATAGCCGCCTTTTTCGTTCGTAGTCGATCCGCTGCCTTTCATGGTCTCCGGGTGCTGCGGCGTGAGCGGCGTTGCTCTCCGGCATCGCTTTGGCTCCTTGTGATCATGGCTGGTACCGTAGCGTGTAGCGTTCTTCCTTTGCTTCACTTCCGGGAGGCAGGAACCGAGGTTGCTTGATGTAGCGGTTTCTTGATCCGTTGATCCGGCTCAAAGGACCACAATATAATGGACTGTATGAATTAAAAGCTCTCTTCGATATTTTCTTCTTTATTTGGGTCTTCCTGTTTACAATGTTGCGTGGTTGAACTGCGATCTCGAACTGTGCTCAGACACTATCCGGCCCTATTTTTATATCTGCGCGCACCGAGCGCCCGGCCGGCTCCGGCCAATCACAAGTCCTACATTTATTGCCTGACCAATCGCAGGCCCTACTTTAATTTCTAAGCGCTGTCTCGTTCCTACCGGTGCCTCTCTGTCTCGCAGTGTTATCTCTGTCTAATATACACTTTTATTTCATTCTTTCTAATTTGTCCTACCTCGGATAGTGTGCTGAGCTTACAATTTTTAATTTGAACTTATCTAACAACAATATCTTACTTTGTGTACTTATGCCTATTTTTACATATCTTTTCCTACTTATTCTTACTTATGAACTAAATAAATGTGAACACCGTTTTGGAATTCTTTAATAGAAACTCTTACGATCTAAGTTTATACATATCGAAAAACACGTGCTATTTATTTACATGTTTGCTAAGCTCGCCGTCCTCAACAACAACAAATACTAAAAACAGAATAAAATTAATATTTAAGGGGGCACCCATACAACAAACGTGACCTTTTGCCGTTTTTTGGTACGGAACCCTTCGTGCGCGAGTCCGACTCGCACTTGGCCGGTTTTTTTATCTTGAAGTACAATAGAAGGCGCCACCCATGCGAAGCCGGGGCGGGAAGCTAGTAGGAAGATATATTGAGGTGACTTATCAAAATGGTACGGTAAAGGGTTACCTTGTAGTTAAGCATTCTAATTATTTTGAATGGCAGGAAGTTGAAACGGCTACGCAGTAGGAGTTACACGCCTTTGGATCTCGGCGAGCTCATATCTTGCAGGTAACTCGCTTAAACGGGTGTAAGTTGTTGCGTTGTTTTGGTGCAGTGGGTCAAGTTTTTATTTTGTAAAATTATGTTAGGTTAATGGCCGAATACTCAAACGCTAATTAACTTTGAGGCACTCTCAAACGTCGTCCTGTCGCATTAAATGTCAAAGATATGACAAAGACAGCATGCTGTTTGAGAGCCGCTCAAAGTTAAGTAGCGTTTGAGTATTCGGCCATAAGACACAGAATGGATATAAGTACTACAGTACAGAAAGGACACTCTCCGCTCCGCCCCAGAATCAATTACCTCACCCCACCCCGCGAGATCTTGTGCTTGTTCAGTCGTGTTTGTTAATGTCAACTTATTTTGATATTCAAAGCAATACGTCGTAACCATAGACATAGAAAAATTTTCGCTGCGCTTAAGAAGACCAACAGAGCGTGGGAAAGAGAAGTTAACTAACATCATACGGACACGGTCCATGTAAAAAAGAGACAAATAGGATCAAGTGACATGAGCCAATATTTTTTACAGTAAGAGGCCCTAGCGGTCCGCCTTGCAAAGGAGCAATCACGATTTGCTTAAAATATTTGACAATCTTAATTAGAATTTAAAATAAAGGTATCGTGGAGCCATGGTGTCTTGTGCTCTAAGTAATTGTGATGTGACAAAAAGAAACAATCACACTTTTCATAGGTAAATAAGATATTGCCACACATTTCTATAAAACCAAATTTCGCTACATTTATTTGTTTATCGACGAAGAAAACAGTATGGAACATAGTTTATTAATTTCCTTTGCCATATATGTATAGTCATATTTTATATGTATCTAAGTATTTTTTTTCGTATTTCATATAAAATGTATGCATTCGTTTTTCGGATCACCTGTTTATTGACATTGTCTATTTCTATGGTCGTAACTTTATTTACCAAAAAGTTCGAATTATGAATTAACGCCGCTCATACAGTACAAACTGCACGGCAGCCCGACACACACAGTTGCGCGTGTATAAAAACGTTGTGTTTATAATGACGCGGTTGTATGGACTATGGAGTGTCCGGGGTATGGTTAGAGAGAGAGGAAATTGATCAAACTATAGTCTGTCTACACTACAGCATAAAATTTTAATCATTTAGTTCCCGCAATGGGATGGTTCCACTCATGATTACAAGCAACATTTACTGCGGAGGCCAACTCTGATATCGCGAAAAAAAACTACTGTTCGATACAAAAGCACAATACCTCGACTTTCAGCTTGTTTATTATTATAATGGCTACTAAAATGGAATCTTTAAAAAATGCTTGAATAGAAGCCTACAATATCATATTAATATTCAGACCACAACATATTTTTATTTTATTTTATTAATTGTAAAATACAATTGATTTTAAAATGTTCAAAGTTAAGATATAAATCCTCTGTAAGAGGTTCTGAAACAGTTAGCTTACTGCCATCATTACAATATCCCGAGCGAGAGTGGGCCTGCAGCGCCGCGCGCCCACGCGCGAGCAACGCTTTATGAAATTCAGTACAACATTATAACACTCTTGCGGAAGACATAATGACGAGGAGGGAGAGGAAAGTTAAAGTCAAAACCTTTATAGAGGATACATATCATGGGTTTAGAAAATATCATGGGTGTTTTTAATCCATATGTATTAAAATATTGTTTGTTTTCCTAATAAAAATAAGAAAAAATAAAAAAATGGGTGTAGATAAAGTCTTGTATGCAACTGTACATAATTAGGTATTAAAACACTCATGTGATACTATTATCACACTCGGCTTCGCCTCGCGTGATAAACCTACATTCGTGTTTTAATACCCCTCGTTATAGTACAGTTGCATAAATAACTATTATGTAGACAGACGACTTGGTAAAGATCGCTCGAATACGCTGATGTAAGTCGGCTGCAACTAGTCGCTCTGGAAAACTAAAAGAGACATAATGTCAGGAGTGGACGTCTTTCGGCTGTGATGATTTTATTGTTATTTTATTTTATGAAAATTATAAAATGATGATGTTGATGAATAATGATCATATTAATTGGCAAGACACTTGATTTCAAGAAGGACTAAAATTAGGTAAGGTATTGAAATAAAATAGGTATGCTTAATAAAAGAGAATGTATTATGTAGAAATTTCTTTTTCATAACATATAAGTACATAATGTGGATAATTATCACATTGGCGAAAGCAACGCCTCAATACGTCTTTTAGAGGTGTGACTGCGTATTAATACGTTGCTTTATTTTTATTTTTCACATAAAAAAGCATGCTTTAATTGGCAGTACAAAATTCTTACAGCGACATCTTTTTAACCGACTTCAAAAAAGGAGGAGGTTCTCAGTTCGTCAGAATATATTTTTTATAGCAGCGTATTGCACCAAGTCAAAATTTATTCTTGCCAAAAATCTTTTTCAAATGCAGACTATTTTAATATGCTTATTGACCGGTGCGCGAATACCTAAGCTAGCAATATGTGAGACGGTGGATTGGAAGAGGTGGATCAACTCCGTAGCTAGCGCGATCGCGTAGTAGCCAGATTTGACACCCCTTGAGTTTTATTTGTGAGGTCATGTTAACAGTTGATGTTTAAAAACATTTGTGAGAGTGAAGCCGTAATGCGTTTGCAAATAATAGACAATTTCATGAGAGAGTTTTATTCTTTTAAATTTGAGATTTTTGCATTTACAATGCTATTTTTTAAAAAATACGACTCGCACCAGATCAATACTCAGACGGGAATCGAACCCGCGACCTTTGGATATCCGGTCCAATGCTCTGACCGCTGAGCTACCGAGTCACTTTTTTATTCTTGTTTAAAAATCTGTGATAGCAGTGAACGTGAAGATTTGACTCTGCCCCACAAAGTGACTGAACACTTGTTGCATAATAGCTACCATAGATTGCATGTATACGCTCATAGATATTTCTAAATAACGAAAAATATTTTACTTACCAATAATATGATAGACCGTATTTGTTTTGATGCCTTCTATTGGTCTTTTACACCACTTGACCACACATGACGTCATTTTTTACCACTTTTTAATGATTTTTTGTCGTTGCGCTAACGACTGTCACCGAGCGCGTGACAGACATGACTAAACAGTGCTTCGGTTGTACTTTTTTAGTCCCGCCCACTCGGTTGTAGTTTGCGTGGTGCTATTTTTTAAGCAGAATTACACTTCCTTAGTATCTTTGTTCGTAGCTTTATACACGCAATAACGAAAAAGAATTAAAAAGTTATTTTATAACATACCTTCGCTATACTAAAGTATGCTATAAAATAACTTTTTTTCTCATTACGATACAGGGCGGATCCAAGAAGAAGGCAGTGCCGCGATATTAAAAAAAAACAACGATATTCCCATATACTTTCCATGATTAAAATGTACTCTATGGTGATCGCTAGCTTAGCGTAATAATTAGTCTGCTGGAATTCACTCATCCCATTATTTTTTTCTGATAGAATACGCGCCATTTTTTAACTTTAATTTTTACTTTCACTTAAAAATGTCTGATAGTAGTGAGTGTGAAGAAAGACTCCACGATATTTTAGATGCGGCGACGGAAAAACGTCTTACTTTACCTAGGTAAGTAAGTAACCTACCTAAATCAAAGTCGAGAAACTACTTACTCTTTTTATTATTGATACCTATTTTATTTTGTAGGTTCAATCACAAATTGTATGAGAGTAGATAAAGTAGTGTATGAAACTGTACATAACTTGGTATTAAAACACTCGTGTGATACTATTAAAAACCTCGCCTACGGCTCGGTTTTTAAACACACACTCATGTTTTAATACCCCTCATTATGCATCAGTTTCATAAACTACTATTATCTACTCTCATATCGTAAAATTCGAATTATGAATTTCAAAACGAATTTATATTGACATACTTTATACACGCAATACCGAAAAAAAATCAAAAAGTTATTTTATAACATACCTTCGCTATACTAAGCAATGTTATAAAATAACTTTTTTTCTCATTACGATACAGGGCAAATCCAAGAAGAAGGCAGTGCCGCGATATTAAAAAAAAAACAATGATTTTCCCATATACTTTCCATGATTATAACGTACTCTATGGTGATCGATGACTTAGCGTAACGATTAGTCTACTGGAATGCACTTATTTTTTTCTAATAGAATACGCGCCATTTTTAGATTTTAATTTTTACTTTTGCTTAAAATATCATAGTAGTGAGTGTAGTGAGTGAAAATTTGACTCCACCCGATAATTTAGATGCGGCGACGGAAACAACGTATTACTTAACCTTGGTATGTACTGCCGATCTACCTAACTCTTTTATATAATTGATATTTTATTTTGTAGGTTCAATCGGTTCAATCACAAAATTGTATGAGAGTAGATAAAGTAGTGTATGAAACTGTACATAACTAGGTATTAAAACCCTTCATTATGCATCAGTTTCATAAACTACTATTATAATGCAGTTGACTGCATCGTAATGGGTAATGGTTTTTATTTTATTTTACCTATCCACGAAAATAAAGTACGTGTTTATATACAATCTTTTTTGAATTCATATTTGGAACATTACTATGTAAGAATGATAAAATACATAATTTCATTCTTGGTTTACAAAATTAAAAGACGTGTTGCCATCTTTAGGATAAAAAAATCTATTCTCGAACGTATGTAGATATGGGTGGTTCCGTTGTAGTTTCTGAGTCAGCTTTTCATAATATGTGCTTTAGTTGTCTTGGGCGCAGCAATGTATAATGATATTAGCCAATGTTTTCTTTTCATCTATCGTCAAAACGAATCGTTGTTTTGTGTAAAATTAAAATTACGATTATTTTCGGAATAAACTGCACCAAAATAAGGCATCATATTTTTGAGGGTATCTGTCAAGGTGGAGTCCGTCTTAATACGTGGGAAAACGGCATAAATTGGCATGTATATGTGACAACCAAACGCTCGCCGTCCGAATATCGGTGGAAGGTTTAACCGCCTCTGTGGTTTAGTGATTCTCCCACCCGTGTAAGACACAGGGGTCCCGGGTTCGATTCCCAGGGGGGTACAATTTGTACTCGATTTGGTTGGTGGTAGGGCTTATTTCAAGTCCGCCTGGCTAGCTACCACCATCTTACCTAAGTCTGACGCCATAACAACAATTTTAAAATTGTTGTGTTCCGGCAGATAGAGGTAAGATAGCCAGTTCCTCAGTGATGAGGATTCCGGGTGTAGTGCGCTTTCACCTTCGGCCTTATCGTCACTTAACATCAAGTGAGATGAAGGCCAGCCACTACCCCGTTGTGAATAAAAAAAAGGTGATCAAAGTGAAACGGCTCTTAAAACAATTGGATGAGAGTTGAAAATTGCAGATAAACGGCAACCATTCACTCTTTCTGGTGGCAGATTTGTTTGTCTAATATAAGTTACTGTACTGATACGATGGAATTAACTTAAACAGTCTAATGGCCGAATACTCAAACGCTACTTAACTTTGAGCGGCTCTAAAACAGCATGCTGCCTTTGTCATATCTTTGACATTTAATGCGACAGGACGATGTTTGAGAGCCCCTCAAAGTTAATTAGCGTTTCTGTATTCGGCCATAAGGCTGGGTTGCACCATCTTGACTTAACCTTAACTTTAACAGAAACAAACTTGTCTGACTCGGGGACAGCGTCGCTGTCGTCTATGGCGTAACCTAGGTTACAATATGGAATACCTTAGTTCCACTTTTGACCACAGCCTCAGATAAGCTTGTCTCGTGTACTGTTTAAGTTAAATCAAGATGGTGCAACCGAGCCTAATTGTGGTGGTGGAAGTTATTAATTCTTATGTTATTTTTTACCAAAGTAAGCCTCTTTTTGACGCTTATAAGTGCGTTCGGTATATATGTTTCAAATATAGGTTGTACAATCTGAATGAAATTTAAGTTAAAACAGATAAACAAAAGGTATGTGTACAGTTTAGAAATATTATGTCACGCTAACTAAAAGCTAAGTTACTTCTTTGAATAGAAAATAAGCATTCTAAAGCTCGTATTTATAAAATAGGATGGTGCTATTCATCGCATTTTGCGATTCATTTTTTTTTGTTTCGATTTTGAAACTGAAAATTCTTATCCTTGTGAGACAAGGATAAGAATTTTCAGTTTCAGGATTTTTCCATAATTTTTTATGCTAATTTCGCAGTTTTTTAAACATATCCTTAAATCTCTTAGAATGCTGATCAGGGGATCAAGTATGCTAATTTTTTCGTCAAAATCGTAGTTCAATGGTGTTTGAATAGTAATGCTTTTTGACACAGTTCTTGTTTCTTAAACCCAAAACTGAAACACATTGTATTTCTTAAATCCAGAACGAAAACATATTGTGTCTTGATTTTGGGTTTAAGTAACAAGAACTGTGTCAAAAAGCATTACCATTAGAACACCATTGAACTACTATACACGTCAACTTTGTCTAGGGATACAGTTTTTATACCGTTTTTATATGAAATTAATCTGTAGTTGCTTATACTCTCAGCTAATTATCTTATAAGAAAACTTAAAAGACATGAAAATTTTTATGTGATTTAAAAAAAAACATAGGTGACCCAGGAGACAACTCCTATTTTTCATATAAAAGCTGGGGACAACATTGTCCCCTGGGTCTGTTACCTCGTTTGAATGAAAATAGCACCTGTATCCCTAGACAAAGTTGGTGTGTGTATTTTGACGGAAACATTAGCAGACTTGACCCCCAGATCAGTTGGGTGTGTATAGCGATCTGAATCTCCTCCATACACTCCCTGGACAGCCATCATCAGATCGCAGCTAGGTCAACCCTTGGCGGAGAACCAAGGCTTCAAAGTTACCTCGTTTGTATGAAAATCGACTGCTGTCTTTTTATGTGACCGCTACTGTATGTCCCGCTTAAGTCTTGTAAGGTGTAATTTCTATTGTACGCAGTTTCGGTCAGATGTCGTCAGCGGAGAGGCGCGCGAAGATTTCTCGCGAAGACTTGGCGCGCGCAACCCTCGTCACCATTACGAACAACATTGGTTCTATAGCCCGGCTGTGCGCTAGCAACGAGAATATTGAAAGGGTAAGATATACGCGCTGAAATTTTAATCATTTGGTTCCCGCAGTGGGGTGGTTCCACTCATGATTACAAACAACTTTTACTATGGAGCCAACTCTGATATCGCGACAAAAAAATCTGCTGTTCCATACAAAAACTCAATACTTACTCGACCTTAATGTATGGAGCAGCTGTTTTTTTTTCACGACATCAAGGTTGGTCCCGTAGTTGTTTGTAATCATGAGTGGAACCACCCCACTGCGGGAACCAAATGATTAAAATTTCACGATGTAGAAGGGAGAGAAGAAAATGTGCGTCACGAAATTACATTTCGTACGATATGACATTTAAATGATATAACTTTTGTTTGATATAAAATATTTAACATAATTTTCATTTCATATACATAATTAATGCACATTTGTTATAAAAAAACACATTTTCTATAAATTTATTTTCACAAATTTTTTGTTACATTCATTTTTCCTTATTTATTGTCAAGTTATGATAAATTTTAGGCAAAACGTGATTTTGTCATAAAAGGTAGATTGCGAAATGGTAGATTGCGTATTAGGCTCAGATCAAATAAAAAAGTAAGATGGAGCCTTGTGGACAATGAAGTGAGTGAGGCCAGTTTTTGATGGTACATGTGTTACAAGGGGGCGGGCGGGGGCCGGGCGGCAGGGTTTTATATGGAAAGCCAAGGCATAGTTTCGTTACACGTGTGTGCGTAAACTGTGTATGTACACAGCCAAGGCGTAGTTTTACAGGCCTCGCCGCTTTGTTCGGAAGACTCCGTCTTACTTTTTAGGGTTCCGTACTCAAAGGGTAAAAACGGGACCCTATTACTAAGACTCCGCTGTCTGTCTGACTGTCACCAGGCTGTATCTCATGAACCGTGATAGCTAGACAGTTGAAATTTTCACAGATGGTGTATTTCTGTTGCCGCTTTAACAACAAATACTAAAAAACAGAATAAATTAAATATTTAAGGGGGGCTCCCATACAACAAACGTGATTATTTTGCCGTTTTTTGATACGGAACCCTTCGTGCGCGAGTCCGACTCGCACTGGGCCGGTTTTTTTATTTGGTCTGAGGTATTAGGTATAATGCGAAATAGGTGAGTAACGACTTAGCTTTAACTTAACAAACAATATTTAAGAATGAAGTTAAGAGCCCGCAGCGTTTTTGCCGCTGACTGCAGCTCTCTCGCTCGCAAATTTCATGTTTTCTCAAGATTTCTTAAATCTGAGTGCGTAATTGAAAAATTTGTCTCGGCCACTTTTCGCATTACAGACACATTACAGACATATTAAAATATATTTCAGTTTTTTGTTGCTAAAGTACAAAAAGTTGTCGTTTCTAACAGTTATTTGAACTGGCAAATACGATAACTTTTTGTACTTCAGCAACTCGAAACTGAAATACATTCTGTGTACTAAGTATCGGGAATTTGTCAATAAAACAAAAAATACAAATTATTCATCTAAATTTATTTTATCGCCTTCAAAGTAGGCCCCATCGCTTCCAATACAACATCTCCGCCGCTTCACCCAGTCTTCCATACATTTTTCATAGGCTATTTGCGGTATGGCCTTTAGCTCATTCAGCGAATTTTCTTTTATGGCTTCTATCGACTCAAAACGTTTTCCTCGAAGTGGTAATTTTAACTTGGGAAATAAAAAAAAGTCAGACGGAGCCATATCAGGTGAATACGGTGCTTGGTCGAGAACTTTTGTTGAATTTTTCGCTAAAAACTCTTTCACTATAATGGCTGTGTGTGATGGTGCATTATCATTTTCCATTGTAAAAATCGCCGAGGACTCAAAACTATCACCAACAAAAAGTGTAGTTAAAAACAAATTAAATGACAGATCCCGCTCAAATTTTGCGCGCTTAATCAGTACAGTGCTACCAACATGCAGTAAAAAATTAGAACGACCTCTTTTACGCGGGTCTTTTTATTGATATATTCCCGATACTTTTTACACAGAGTAGTATATGTTGATTGAGAGAGAGAGAAATTATTTATTTAACCAAAGACCACACAAAATGTAACAATACAGCAAAGATTGAAGCAAGATGGTACATATAACATATTAAATAAATAAAAAAATAAAAAAATAAAAAACATTAACATAGGCCCTTGGGTCAAAAAGGTCCCTGCCTCAGCGTAATGTTGCCGTGAATAGATGTGTCACGGCAACACTGGTATTCTGGTATTCTTATTGCGCAAAGTGGCCGAGACAGATTTTTCAATTGCGCACACAGATTTAAGAAATCTTGAGAAAACATGAGATGTGCGAGCGAGAGAGCGGCAGTCAGCACGTGCCGGACTACAGCTGCGCCACAAAAAAAAAGTTGGAAATCTGACTTTTTGACTATGCCATGATGAAGACGATAGTTTGTCGGAATTTGTCACACAAAAACCAGAATTTGTCGGGCTTGCGTTTAGGAGGCGCAGCTGTAGAGACGTCTCTACAGCTGAGCCACACAGATCTCGAAAACGAAAGGTCGTAACGAAAATCTGATTACTCGTGTGTGCAGCCGTTAATTTGTCGAAATTTGTCGCACAAAAACCAGATTTTGTCGGTCTTGCGTTTAGGAGATATGTGAAGATACGCTGTGGAGACTTTTCTACCTGGATCTTGAGAAAGGAAGGTCGTAGCGAAAATCTGATAACTCGAGTGTGTAGCCGTTAGTTTGTCGAAATTTGTCACCAAGAATCAGAGTTTGTCGATCTTGCGTTTAGGAGATATGTGAGGATTCACTTACGACCTTTCGTTCTCGAGATCCAGGTAAAAAGGTCTTCACAGCGTAACATCACATATCTCCTAAACGCAAGATCGACAAACTCTGATTCTTGGTGACAAATTCCGACAAACTAACGGCTACACACTCGAGTTATCAGATTTTCGCTACGACCTTCCTTTCTCAAGATCCAGGTAGAAAAGTCTCCACAGCGTATCCTCACATATCTCCTAAACGCAAGACTGACAAAATCTGGTTTTCGTGCGACAAATTCCGACAAATTAACGGCTGCACACACGAGTAATCAGATTTTCGCTACGACCTTCCGTTTTTGAGATCTGTGTGGCGCAGCTGTAGAGACGTCTCTACAGCTGCGCCACACAGATCTCCTAAACGCAAGACCGACAAACTCTGGTTTTTGTGCGTCAAATTCCAACAAATTAACGGCTGCAAACACGAGTAATCAGATTTTCGCTACGACCTTCCGTTTTCGAGATCTGTGTGGCTCAGCTGTAGAGACGTCTCTACAGCTGCGCCACACGTATCTCCTTATTGCAAGCCCGACAAATTCTGGTTTTTGTGCGACAAATTCCGACAAACTATCGTCTTCATCATGGCATAGTCAAAAAGTCAAATTTTCCAACTTTTTTTTTGTGGCGCAGCTGTAGTCCGGCACGTGCAGTCAGTTGCAAAATCGCTACGGGCTCTTAACGTGTTTTAGACTTATTACACGTTTTAGGCATAAAGAGAACAAAGGCTTACACCCTGTATTTGCTAGGACGCGCTGTATATTTAATAATTTATATAATTTCTATCAGGTGGTATTTTGCGGTAACTTCCTGCGTGTGAACCCGCTCTCTATGAAGCTGTTATCGTACGCGATGTCGTATTGGTCGCGCGGCGCGCTCAAAGCCTTATTCTTAGAGCACGAGGGGTGAGTTTGCAATTACTTCCATTTATGTTAATACGAGGGCGGTTTGATAAGTCAATGACTTTGAAAAGAAGAAATACTTTTTTTTCCATAATTCATTTTTGTAAAAAGAAACTCCTTAGAAATCTTTATACTACATTTTTTCCAAATTGGGCAAAAGATTATTACTTTTGGAAACAAAAAGCTCAAGCGACTTCTAACTTTTCTCAATAGCCCTGTCGACCATCTTGGCCTCACTCATGACATTAAAATTCATTAAATGAAGATGCGACTCCTTCCTATTCTCTAGATTTAACCCACTGAGATTTTTTCTCCTACCAAACATGAATAAATGTCTTGTCGGGCAAAGATTTCCATCAAGCCAAAAGGTGGTGTCTGAAATGGGCCCTCATTTCAGTTACCACAGTTTTCAGGCGATGAATTAAAAAATAATGGGTTAAAGAGGTACGAGTAGGAATTTCGTTGGACTGAATACGCAGAGCTACAAAAAGATTGTGTAGAGAAATAAAACAAAATGTGGCGAAAAAAGATGTTTCTTATTTCCAAAGTCATGGACTTATCAAACGACCCTCGTACATTTTGAGACAGATAATAAATCAGCACCGTATCGTCATATGAGCCAGATATTGTATAGTACCAATGGGGTTGGCAACGCAAAGCTAATTGTAGATGTCGCTGCGTACGCTTGTTCCTAAGACAGTAGACGTTCAGAACAAAATGTATGAAAAAATAGGTATTTATTTTGTGGTATTTTTTTTACCGAAAAAGACCCATTGACCCAAAATGGACATAAAAGACAATTCTACAATTTGAAAGCCAAATGAAGACGTTTTTATTCTTACAGAATTTATCAAATTTTTTTCTATTTTTTTCTATATCCAGATTTTTCGAAAATGTGTAAGTGCCAACATTTTTAAAACCTATTACACAGAATTTAATCATTCTAAAGCTAAAAACCTATATTTTTATGTAAAAGTCCATTGTTTTCATAGCTCTCGTGGAACAAGCGTACGCAGCGCCGTTTTGACAGTTGCCTTCCCCAATAAAAAAAAATATAACAGCATTTGATATTTTTATATTTAATTAGATTAAAAAATAATTGCTATTGTTTAAATAAACCGAATACGATGAAACTATCATATTGAACAACATTTACTACGGGACCAACTCTGAAATAGCTATAAAAATCATATGTATCATACAAATATTGATAACGTAAATATGAAAATGTATGAAACAGATGTTTTTTTCGCGATTTCAGAGTTGGTCCCATAGTAAAAGTTATTCAATTTGATGGTCCCTATCTACCATATTTTTGTAACATGTTGCATTATTATTCCCTCATTTGTTAGGTATTTCGGGGCAGTAGGCTGTCTCCTACACTTAGACATGAAGCAAAAAAACAAGAATTCGTCCCGACACGGCACGCCGCCCGCCGACCGCGGACACGCAGATAGGTGAACGAAAATAGGCCTTGTGACATAGTCAATAGAGTAGGATTTACTGTGACTGGGGTGTGGTGGAATTTTTGATTCATTTTATTACATGTTAATGTTTACAAGCTACCTACAGGGGTGCGTACCGTGGCTTCGCTCGAATACTCTGACAGACTAAATTTTACTCTGACAGCAGCTGTCAGAGAGTAGTTTCCGGTGTTGCCAGACAACTGTTTTGCGTTTTACCTAGACCTCACTCAGAATCCCCCCAAAATAATAGTATTTGTATGAAAAGACAAAAAATATCCCCCAAAACACTGATTTAGTCTCCCCAAAAGACGAAAAAAACCTCCCAATTTGGGGGGATTCCCCCCAATCTGGCATCACTGGTAGTTGCACTCGTTCCTTGGCTCGGAGCGCAGCAACCAAACTACCATCAAAATGGATGGTTGAAAAACGCTCTGACGTTTATCTTACCAAAATAATGTTACTGTCATTTTGACATTATTTTTTATTTCGATGTTTTTGTGTCAAAAAGTTCATTGTCTCTCATCAAAAAACTGATTTTTATTTTATTTAAAGAAAAGTTTTAATTGTCCGTATTCCAAGTGGAAAACGAAAACTTTGTACCTACAAAAACAACTCAATCGTTCCGTGGTTTGGTTGCAACTCAAACGAGTTGAATTTTAACCAAACAACTACACTCAAAACGACGGAACGCAACCCAGATAGACATGCTCATTAGTAGCATGCTAAAATAACACGAAATTTTTCATGAATTTTGCGTCGGAAAATTCCACTTCAGATAGAATCATAATCGTGAGTCGACTATGCTCTGAAAGTTTTTACTAGGGTGCTACTAACAACCTTTATTTAAAATTTTAAAGACAATGATGAATTTGTAAAAATATTATTAATAATATTTAAAAAATATGGTTATTTTTTTAACTAATAAATTAAAAATGATGGCTCCAAAAACTATTTATCAAATTAAAAGTGTATGTTTCACTTCAAAACATGTATGTACAGTACATCTTAAAATATGTGTTCAGTTTAAAACTTTGTCACTTTGTTGTGTTGTAATTGTCATTGATTTCTGGTCAAAAAAGTTTTAGCCTTTTAGAGTGACATAGTTTTAAACTGGATACATATTTAATATTCATAGATTTATAGAAGTGATTACCTATAAATAATTTTATTACTCTATAGATTTCTATACTAACTTTTGTTTATTGTCTGTTCTTATCAAATTCTCCATGTATTTGATCTTTAAAATATACAATTTTATTACAATACTCCATCGCACACCAGTCACAATAAAAATAAAGTAATGTTTGCTATAATGTGCCTACATTATGCTTGGCTAATTGGGAATTAATAATTTTACCTGAATATTACCTATACGGTACCAAAAGGTATGCAAGCACCGTGTATTGAACTTTTGGCAGTTGTCACTTTGTCAGTTGTCACTTTGACAGTTGTCACTTTGACAAAAACGTTTAGAAATGATGAAAGATGTACAGTTATATGATAAAGGCCCCAGTTGATTCTAATTTGATTAAAAAGCAATATCTAGAATCATCACAAACATTTTGTTTTTTTTGTAAAAAAAGATTTGTTAAAAAATTGTTTTTTATAATAATAGTTAAATTAGGGCTGAGTATAATAATTATGCATTTTATACGAAGTTTTTAGCGGACGCATAATATTATTTTTAATTTATTTTTGTAGAATCATTCCTGTATTTAATATAGTTGTTGATCCATTATTTTTATTACATTTTTGTTATTGTTACGGGCGGCTTAATTTTTAATGAAATTTTGATTTTGGAGACGTATTGTATGAATACATAAGTACTACTTAATTTATAAAAATATGAATAGAACAAAATTTGATAGTGTATGTTCTACGGTTTTGAAAGTTGAGCAATTTTTATACTTGGCGTTTCTGGGATGGGTGACCAAGTTTATTGCATAACTGCATATACATATTTTAACCATCATAGCTTTATCATTCCATGTAGAATAGAGGCATTTATTTATAGTACTCATAGATAATATAGAGACCTACCCAAAAAGATTTTTCAAACATTACGTCTTCAAAACCATAGCACAAAATATCTATCCATTAAATAATTGTATTTGGAAAATAACGCCTTATTCTCGAAAATGAGTATGGAAAGTAAACCCGCACATATAAAGAATGGGATAGGAAATAGCGGTTCGCGACGCTTGCCACAATGAGTATGACTGAGAGAGCGATAGGTGTGTCGTTTAGTGTGCGAGCGAGAAGTGAATATGAACGACGCCATTTCTAATCCCATTCTTTATCTGCGCGGGTTACATGCTAAGTCCCATTTTGCGTACATTAAAATTTTAATGTAATTTTCATTATGTTTTTAACCAAATAGTAAAGTGTATAGATAAAAGTACGTTTAACATAAACAGTAGATATTGAATTAAGGTGTTGTAATAATTAAAAAAGCAAATGGTGAACTTAAGAAAGAAAAAAATTTTTTCTAACCGGTTTTCTACTCTATGTCCAAGTTACAAAGTCAAAAATCAATGAGGGCTTTTCAAAGTGACATTTGAAAATAAGAATAATAACTATTTGGCTTACTAGATGGCGTTGATGGAAAGAGACGTGTCAGAATTGGCTTTTAAAAATAAACGGCCTGTACCAAAGAGGCAAGTAAGCGCTCGCTGGCTGACATCTGCCCAAAGACAAACATTTAAGGGTTACATCTGCCTGCCTACCTGAGTACTCTTCGAAACTTAGTAATAAAATACATTGACACATTTTTATCAACGCCATCTATCGAGCTTACAGTTTTTTGTCATTTTGAAAACCCCTCATTGAGACCAGATTAAACTAACACTGGGCGTTAAGACATAATGTAAACTTGAAATAATTTATGAATAATAAAACCACAGACAATACGCCGTACTATTGACAACACAATTATACGTATAAGTATTGTTTTCGCAGTTCTTTTACCTTCTGCTGTTTTCAAATCATGTCGATGGCTCATCAGACGTAGCAAGTTAACCTTGAAACCGCCTTTATGTCTTATGTAATAAAAGTTGTTTTTGCAGTACAACTGTTACATCTGACGTGCAGTCGTGTGAACAATACTGTACTTTATACTATCTATGATAAGGTAGATAAATAATACTTGTTGTCAACAGTACATAACGGGTGTAACAAGACCCTCAGCGAAGCCGAAGTTCACGCATTCCGCCCATCATGAGGATCATTTTTGTCTTTTAGACTATACCTGGGAAACCAATAGCTACGAAGTTATTGAAGGTCAAAGTAATTTTTTTTAAATTTTTAGGCCGTACCCTAAAGGTAAAAACGGGACCCTATTACTAAGACACCGCTGTCTGTCTGTCACCAGGCTGTATCTCATGAACCGTGATAGCAAGACAGTTGAAATTTTCATAGATGATGTATTTCTGTTGCCGCTATAACAACAAATACTAAAATCAGAATAAAATAAATATTTGAGTGGGGCTCCCATACAACAAACGTGATTTTTTGCCGTTTTTTGGTACGGAACCCTTCGTGCGTGAGTCCGACTCGCACTTGGCCGGTTTTTTTATAAAATCTTATTTTATTCGTTATTGCCTACTTTTTATTCAATGAAACATTATAAAAAAAAATAAGTATTTCGTAACAAACAATGGCTTCAAAACGTCGTCACTCTGTGTATCTCATGAGCACGCACATAAACGCTGCCTTTCAACTCGGCCGCACGCAGCTGTGTAGCATACACTCGCAGGCGCGGTCTGTTGTACGCGTTACATTGCGTGGTATGCAATGCTTTTTAACACCAAAAATCCAAATCGTTTCCCAGCAATAATTTTGGACAGAAATGGTCCTGTTGATGGGCAGAATACGTAGACCTCGGCTTCGTTGAAGGTTTTGTTACACCCGGTATTATTATAATTAAAACTATATAATGCCGGCGCCGTATACTAAAGGATTCCTTAGCACAAAACGTTTTTAAATGTTAGCTTTAGAAGTATTTTTGCCTTAAATCTTTGTTGTATTGTAATAAATGTTTTTTTTATCACGTCAATTTTTTTTAGTCACAAACATGTATTTTGGAGCCTTGTACAAAACGGTGAAATCATTAATTTATTTTCGACACTCAACTGTCAAAATCCATTGTCTTTTGACAATTGGAAGTGATATATCATATCGCGTTCCAATGGCCATGCTAAAGGACTTTTCTCACATATCCGGGACGTGTCCGGGGCCCAAGCTATATTGGGCGTTTCTATGTTATACAAAAAGGTCCAACGTATTTTGAACTCCGGATCCTGAAAGAAGCCGCCGATGACTGAGCTCAACGTTTATTTGTTTTAGATACAGAATCTTAGCACGACAAGCGTAACTTGGGCCCGTGAAACTTCACGGCCCCGATGTGTAGATAAATTTTAAGGGGGCTGGAAGAAATTATCTAAATGATAGTACAGTACGAGGCATATAACTTGTAATCGGGTAGGGATTGCGCGAAACGCGTATTTTGGGTATGCGTAGCGGTGAGGCGCGCGCTATTGGTCGCACAAGAGCACATGCGCAAACTTATCCCCACTCCGTCGAAAAAATTCAAGATACTTGCCTAGTACTGTAACAATCGTATTTAAATCGGTTGCGTTGTTATGAAGAACTAAACGGACAGACTTTTTATACTATTTTTAATGATTGGAAAGTAAAGCCGTCTTATTTTTTTTTTATCAAATATATAATTAAGCACACCAGTAGATTTTCATACAAACGAGGTAACTTTGAAGCCATGGTTCTCCGCCAAGGGTTGACCTAGCTGTGATCTGATGATGGCCATCCAGGAAGTGAATGGAGTAGATTCAGATCGCTTTACACACAACTGATCTGATCAGCATTCTAAGAGATATCTTCTAGATACGCCATGTCCCTGTATATCCATCATCAGATCACAGCTAGGTCAATCCTTGGCGGAGAACCAAGGCTTCAAAGTTTCCTCGTTTGTATGAAAATTGACTGGGGTCTTTAAATTGTGACCGCCACTGATTATAGGCCGAATTTTTTGCGCCATCTAGCGAAAATAAACAAAAACTTTGTAAAAGGCTCCTGTTTTTATTTCGGTGGGTAGATATTTATTTGTTTCGTATTATCTAATTTAATATCGGTAAAAGGTGTATGTAATGTATGTATGTATGTACAGAGTAGAGTTTTGAATATTGTTGAAATGTGTCTTGAAACGATTACGTTAAAGTTTAAAATTCAGTGAGAGATGTGTGACTTGCGTAATACGCGATCATGTTTAGATATTTCCATGAAAATAACTGGTAAATTACTTTATTCTGAATTTTAGAGGATGTTAATTTAAAATTGGTCGTTTAATGTGATTTGAAATTGCGCAAGTCATTGTGATTCGAAATTGCGCAAGTCATTGTGATTCGAAATTGCGCAAGTCATGCGATTCGAAATTGCGCAAGTCATGTGATTCTAAATTGCGCAAGTCATGTGATTCGGAATTACGCAAGTGATGTGATTGATCAAAAACAGAGTGTCTAAACTAGATAATAAAAGCAGTTGAAAATCATCTTTTGTTTTTAATAAGTATGTACAAAGTGTTTAAAGTTTTACTTTCCATTAGTTGACGTCAATTTGGGGGTGGGAAGGGAGTGGGGAGGGGGTAGTAGGGGGGGTAACATTATGAGTTCTTTACATTAAAAAAAAAGAACTCAAAACTCGACGTCAACTAATACTTAAAATCATGTGATTATTGAATTTGTTATCTGAAAATAAACTTTATTTTAATGGACATAGAGGTTGTAATCGATCTTTTACTATGTGACAGCTGCTCCATTTTAGACCGGTCCTATTTAATAACGTGACAATTTATTAATTGTCATGACAATTTGATTTACATTGCGATGTAGCTATGAGCAGTTTGTTTTATTTTCAAATTGATTGACGCAATGGATATAAAGTTGTCATGACAGGTGACAAATTGACACTTTTATTATATGACCCACTGGGATCAGACAAATTAGATGCTTAAAATTGCACATTTTGACCAAAATGTAAGTTGGATCATTTGGTTTCCAAGCTATTTATTGAATTTTCAACTGTTTTTTGGCACTCTGTTTTGATTAAGTATAGTCTGTTTATCTTTACTTCAAGAAGTTTAAATTCATATTCTAATATGAATTGCTTGAATGAACTTGTCCTATTTAGTAAACAGTTTTTGACAATGTCTTTTAAACTTGAATCGCTGTTTAAAATATGTTAACTTATTAAATCAAATTGTCATTAATATAATAACTAATGATATCTTTCGTATTTTAAGTGTTGAAAACCATTTGTTGTCTTTTATAATTGATAATTTCAATAAAGAGTTGGTTGAAGATTGTTTACCAAATAGGACAAAAAAGGATAAACAGATTTTACAATGTTATGTGGATATTTTGTTACATTATTATTATAAAATTATTTAATGATATCATATTGACAATTTGTTTCAAATAATTGAATTTATGTACAGAGGTTTTGTAAATGTTTTTATATGTTTGGGGTTGCGTTGCGATTCGAGTCTAAATAAGGGCTGATATTAAATATTTTATATCATTAGAAATAAAATAATATATTTAAATATATTTGTTTTATTGTATTAATTTCCATGCTGACTCTTAGCACTAAAAGTATAGAAAGCAAATCGATTTCGTTTTGAGCACAAATGTCAAATTTATTTTTTGTACACACAAAGACTGTACATACATGTTGATCTTATAAGCCCTACGTAATAAATTTTGTTTTCGCAGCTTAACTGTATAACCTGACGTGTTGTCGCGTGTACAGCGCCACCTATCTCCGTAAGGGAAAACTAAGATTTCCAATACAAAACCTACTTTAAGTTTGTGCCGAAACGAATCGTGCTGTGAGAGAAATTGGAGGGGATCAGTGTTTCTTTCAGGTACTACTTCGGGGGGGCAGTGCCCAATGTGTTGTGTGTAGGTAGATGGAGCAACTAGTGTAGTGATCGACGGACGAGCTCCCCCGAAGCTCTTAATTGCACCCCCGGAGAATTTTGTCTGAAAGAAACACTGGAGGGGATTACTGCGCATGTTTGCAGTCGCCCCGCACCGCACCACGTCCCCCGCCAATGAGACCTAAAAATGACTTCTGCGTATTAAATTGCACCACTCAAGATCCGTGCCGAAGAGTAGGTATTCTATACAAATCAGATTCGCACAGTACGAGGCAAACATCTTGACACTTTTTCGACGGGGGTGTCCACATTTGCCAACTTCCTTTTTCGCCAATACCTGATTCGCCAATTCCTGATTCGCCAACTCCAGATTCGCCAACTCCAGATTCGCCAATTCCTGATTTGCCAACTCCTGATTCGCCAATTCCTTATTGAGAATCTTTTATTTCGGTCGCTCGAGCGTTGATGTCGTGGGCTTTCACTTTATCGTCTTTTTGTTATCAATAAATTCACAGATCTTGTACCCTTCACGACCTTCTGGTACATCGATTAAATATACATTGAAAATGAATTTAATTAATTTTATAAATAGGAGATCTGTTTTTCTTTCTTAAAAAATAACAATTTTACTAATCCTAGTAAAATATTTAAACACATTGGCAATAAAATGTTTGGGTTTGGCTGTACGCCAGTAAGGAATTGGCGAATCAGGAGTTGGAGAATCGGGAAATGGCGAATCAGGAGTTGGCGAATCGGGAATTAGCGAATCAGGAGTTGGCGAATCGGGAATTGGCGAAAAAGGAAGTTGGCGAATGTGGAAACAGGGAGAAGTGGGAATAAGTTCGCGCATGTGCACTTGCGAGCGACCAATAGCGCGCCCCCCTCTGCCGCCGCCCGCGCCCCTCACCGCTACGTAACCCAAAATACGCGTTCTGCCTTTGTACTATTATGTATTCTGTGGTTCTGCGCAATCCCCACCCGATTTCAATATGTTTGCCTCGTACTGTATACATCAGGGATTTTATGAGGAACGTAGAGAAAAAAAATGTAAGTATTTAGGCACGAGTAATTTTATATTTTTGTTGACCAAAAAGAAAATAATGTAAGTAATTATATAATTTTATATTCTTGTAAGATTCAGATGACTAAATCCTCAAATTCCATAAAGATCTCCGGCTTGGCCCTATCAGTTTTTTTCTTTTCAACCAAATATTCATTTTCGGCCTCGTTTTCATAACTCTTCACTATCAATTTCAATCTATCCATCTCGTCTTTCGTAAACTTTACGTTTGCGTTCTCTCTAAGATATCCGTTTTTCTTATTCATATTATACACTATGACTTTATTGAGAAGTCGGTTAAGCTTTCTATCGCCTCTATTCCTCGGCTTTGATAGAAAAACTATGCCCTCAGGATCATATTCGGACGCCGGTAATCTAGGTCTGTACCGATAATTTCGCAAATGCATACGCTCGTTGTATAAATCGTCGAATTCGCGCGATTTTCGTAATTGTGTGTTTTCGTATCGCGATAGGCGTTGCTCTTTCGCGCTCACTTGTAACGGCGCTAGTTGTTTCTGATCTACGTACCTCATACGCCATGCCTTATTTATGGCTGGCAAGCGACCTTGCAGAGTTGAAGCGAATAGAACTGAAAAAAAAGTCTCTAACTAATAAATCGTCGTAGACTAAGGCCAGTAGCGTGTAGCGAAGTATGGAAGAAACGTTCTTTAATGTTCACAATCGGCCGCAGAGCACAAAGTAGTATTTTTGCTCTAAAACTGGTTAAAAGTCCAATTCAGAAACTAACGCAAAGTACACTCAAACCAGTTTTTTTATAAACTTTATTAACCCATGAGTCGGGTAGAAGCTACAAAATTAACACTACGCGGCACGCTTTGGCGTACAATCAGTCTGAATAGAGTCATACGTGTGCATATTTGTTTTTGTTCTCGGCGTTCTCTATATTTTTTCAACTTCTAAGGTTATTTTGGCTAGTGGTTATTTTTGGTGGCGTGCTACAATAAATTGTTTTAAACATGGAAGAGAAGGGTATGTTCTGAATTTTTCATGTATTATTTTATTATTTTAATACGGAAATTATAGGTCTATTGAGTGTTATTCCAGACATTAATTTTTTTACATAGAAACCAATTCACAGGCATTTTCGTTTACGTGTCGGGCTTTGTCGGGCAATTATTTTTTTTATATATGAAAGTACAGACCCTCATCTAAAATATTTAGTTGAAATTAGTTCCTCATTCTTCCTCAATTTTGAAAAAAAAAACTCCAGGTCGACGACGACCCTCCCAAGTCCTTAGACAACTAGTCTTGAAGAAAATAATGACTCGGATGACGAAACTGATTGCAAATTTGATTAGTATAATCAAATATTGTGTAAAATGTCTTTTATTTTTATTTTTTATTTGTAATATATTTGCGAAAATTGCATTTTTACTGAAAATAAAAAAATACGAATAATATGACTTTATACTAAACGATTATGTTTTTTCAATGATATTAGGTTTGTAGTTTTCAATTCATTAAAAACATCAAATAATTTTGACCGAGTTTTTAATACAAATACTCTTCTGTGCAGCGCCTAGAGAGCCTAGCGTGTAGCGAAGAGAAAGGAACGTTCTATTATGTTCACTCACAACCGGCCGCAGCGCCTAGAGCCTAGCTAGTCACCTAGCGAGAAAGTTCTATAATGTTCACAACCGGTCACAGCACCTAGAACCTAGCAAGTCACCTAGCGTGTAGCGAGGTGTGAAAGGAAAGTTCTATAATGTACACAACCGGCCGCAGCGCCTAGAGCCTAGCGAGATCACCTAGCGTGTAGCGAACTGTGAAAGGAAAGTTTTATAATGTTCACAACCGGCCGCAGTGTCTAGAACCTAGCGAGAACACCTAGCGTGTAGCGAACTGTGAAAGGAAAGTTTTATAATGTTCACAACCGGCCGCAGTGTCTAGAGCCTAGCGAGAACACCTAGCGTGTAGCGAACTGTGAAAGAAACGTTCAATAATGTTCACAACCGGCCGCAGTGCCTAGAGCCTAGCTAGTCACCTAGCGTATAGCGAAGTATGAAAGAAACGTTCTTTAATGTTTACAACTGGCCGCAGCGCCTAGAGCCTAGCGAGATCACCTAGCGTGTAGCGAACTGTGAAAGGAAAGTTCTATAATGTTCACAACTGGCCGCAGTACCTAGAGCCTAGCGAGACACCTAGCGTGTAGCGAACTGTGAAAGAAACGTTCTATAATGTTCACAACCGGCCGCAGCGCCTAGAGCCTAGCGAGATCACCTAGCCTGCAGCGAAATGAAAGGAACGTTCTATAATGTTCACAACCGGCCACGGCGCCTAGAAAGTCTAGCGTATAGCGAAGTGAAAGAAACGTTCTATAATGTTCACTCACAACTGGCCGCAGCGCCTAGAGCCTAGCTAGTCACCTAGCGACAAAGTTCTATAATGTTCACAACCGGTCACAGCACCTAGAACCTAGCAAGTCACCTAGCGTGTAGCGAGGTGTGAAAGGAAAGTTCTATAATGTACACAACCGGCCGCAGCGCCTAGAGCCTAGCGAGATCACCTAGCGTGTAGCGAACTGTGAAAGAAACGTTCAATAATGTTCACAACCGGCCGCAGTGCCTAGAGCCTAGCTAGTCACCTAGCGTATAGCGAAGTATGAAAGAAACGTTCTTTAATGTTTACAACTGGCCGCAGCGCCTAGAGCCTAGCGAGATCACCTAGCGTGTAGCGAACTGTGAAAGGAAAGTTCTATAATGTTCACAACCGGCCGCAGCGCCTACTAGAGCCTAGCGAGTCACCTAGCGTGTAGCGAAGTGTGAAAGGAAAGTTCTATAATGTTCACAACCGGTCGCAGCGCCAAGAGCCTAGCGAGATCACCTAGCGTGTAGCGAACTGTGAAAGAAACGTTCAATAATGTTCACAACCGGCCGCAGCGCCTAGAGCCTAGCGAGATCACCTAACGTGTAGCGAAGTGTGAAAGGAAAGTTCTATAAAGTTCAAAACCGGCCGCAGCGCCTACTAGAGCCTAGCGAGTCACCTAGCGTGGAGTGAAGTGAAAGGAAAGTTCTATAATGTTCACAACCGGCCGCAGCGCCAAGAGCCTAGCGAGATCACCTAGCGTGTAGCGAACTGTGAAAGGAAAGTTCTATAATATTCACAACCGGCCGCAGCGCCAAGAGCCTAGCGAGATCACCTAGCGTGTAGCGAAGTGTGAAACGAAAGTTCTATAATGTTCACAACCGGCCGCATCGCCTAGAGCCTAGCGAGATCACCTAGCGTGTAGCGAACTGTGAAAGGAAAGTTCTATAATGTTCACAACCGGTCGCAGCGCCAAGAGCCTAGCGAGATCACCTAGCGTGTAGCGAACTGTGAAAGAAACGTTCAATAATGTTCACAACCGGCCGCAGCGCCTAGAGCCTAGCGAGATCACCTAGCGTGTAGCGAAGTGTGAAAGGAAAGTTCTATAAAGTTCAAAACCGGCCGCAGCGCCTACTAGAGCCTAGCGAGTCACCTAGCGTGCAGTGAAGTGAAAGGAAAGTTCTATAATGTTCACAACCGGCCGCAGCGCCAAGAGCCTAGCGAGATCACCTAGCGTGTAGCGAACTGTGAAAGGAAAGTTCTATAATATTCACAACCGGCCGCAGCGCCAAGAGCCTAGCGAGATCACCTAGCGTGTAGCGAAGTGTGAAACGAAAGTTCTATAATGTTCACAACCGGCCGCATCGCCTAGAGCCTAGCGAGATCACCTAGCGTGTAGCGAACTGTGAAAGGAAAGTTCTATAATGTTCACAACCGGCCGCAGCGCCTAGAGCCTAGCGAGATCACCTAGCGTGTAGCGAACTGTGAAAGGAAAGTTCTATAATGCTCACAACCGGCCGCAGCGCCTAGAGACTAGCGAGATCACCTAGCGTGTAGCGAAGTGTGAAACGAAAGATCTATAAAGTTCACAACCGGCCGCAGCGCCTACTAGAGCCTAGCGAGTCAGCTAGCGTGTAGCGAACTGTGAAAGGAAAGGTCTATAATGTTCACAACCGGCCGCAGCGCCTAGAGACTAGCGAGATCACCTAGCGTGTAGCGAACTGTGAAAGGAAAGTTCTATAATGCTCACAACCGGCCGCAGCGCCTAGAGACTAGCGAGATCACCTAGCGTGTAGCGAAGTGTGAAACGAAAGATCTATAAAGTTCACAACCGGCCGCAGCGCCTACTAGAGCCTAGCGAGTCACCTAGCGTGTAGCGAAGTGAAAGGAACGTTCTATAATGTTCACAACCGGCGCAGCGCCTAGAGCCTAGCGAGATCACCTAGCGTGTAGCGAACTGTGAAAGGAAAGTTCTATAATGTTCCCAACCGGCCGCAACGTCTACACTCTAACGAGTCACCTAGAGGTGACTATCGAGTCACCTAGTATTTTCTTCTCAACTGACCACCACTGGTGATGAGATTTAGAGGTCAGTTGGTCCAGGGGCCGTAATATGACCTCTTATTTCCTGGCAGTTTTCTGACTGGATATCAATCTATCTCTTTTTTTCGCTATACAGCGAGAAAGAGATGTAACTATAGCAATTCATAAACCTGGCAAGTTTTAAGAGGTTGTAATACCCCCACTGAAGGATCTATTTGGCCTATAATTTCGAGTCCAGTGCTGATGTTTTACCTTAATAATAGAATTAACTTACTAAGAAAACAGCAATTGAATAAAAGTAATTTTGGAGACGCTCCCGTCATAGTTGGAAAAAACAGGAAATGACGTTAAATTCTTCCAAAGTATAGAAACCGTTTGACTTTCAATAAAATGGACATAAAATAAGGCCACACTTAAAACGATATTAAATCGTTTTTATGAAGATTAATTCGATAACGAAGCATTTAATTATTGGTAAAGAGAAATCTTGTTTTCGTTTTTTTGTTATTCGTGGATTAAAAAGAAACGACCCGCCTTTGCAATTTTCATTATTGTTAGAAAATAAAAAATCATAAAATAATTTAATGTTGCATTTATTCATAATTATATTTCTCTATCTATACAAACACATAGGTACCATAATAAAATATACAAATCATGAAAAATAATCACAAAATTAAAATAATATGGTACTCAATCATTATCGTTACAAGTGAAAAGTTATATAATAAATAATACATTATATTATATAATATATTAATATAATAAATATTTTGCATAGGTAATAAAATACCGAAATTTTTAACAAACGTTACAGACAGACGCCAGGCCTGTCCAGTTTTTTGGGGAGGGGAAGGGGGGTTGTATAAAATCCCCCCCCCCCCCCACTCGCCCCCTCGCTACGCCTATGCAAGACGACAGAAAGTAGTATACAGACTGTACCTACCCCATACATACATCAAAATGGTTCAGGCATTAATAAGAAGTTATGGTAGAATAAGAAAGTTTCAGAAACTCACGTACAACCAGCGCAAATAAAGAATGGGATTGAAAATGGCGGCTCACTGCGTTTTCCGGAATGATTGGGAGTGAGAGAGCGAAGTATGGTGTTAAATGTAAAAGCGAGAAGTGAATATGAACTAAGCCATTTTTAATCCCATTCTTAGTATGTATTTTATTTAAAGTAATTTTTATTTAAAGTAAATTATGTATTGGTCTTATTTTAAAGTTTTAATAGTAAGCGTAGCGTTCAAACGAATAGAATGTGCGACGGATGTGCGATGAACGGGCTTGTTAAGTTTGCATCGAGCGTCCCACTAGCGCCTCAATAAAAAAACCATTACAACGAAATAACTAAGTTTAATGAAATTCTGAAAAATATAAAACTAGTATTAGTTATCAACTATTTCTGTATGCATTAATTCTTACTTTAAATGTGTTCGCGTAGTTAAAATCTGGATTAACGCCCAAAGTGGCCACACAAACATTTAAACCAGGAAAAAACGCGTACAATTTTTTTTTTACATTTAATGGGCTTACTCTTGGCCACATTCGAGAACCATAAGGCTAAGAAGAGGCCGAAGATGAAGCGAGCTTGCCCAGAAGAAGCCTATTCACTCGGGCTTTAAATATCGCTGGGTTATATGCTTTCGGGAATACAGACGCAGGTAGGGAATTCCACTCCTTGGCTGTGCGCATTAAGAAGGAAGATGAAAAACGCTTCGTGCGCATGCATGGGATGTCAACCAAATAGGGGTGAAATTTATAACTAATAGTTTTATATTAGGTCTTTACCTATGAAATTGCCGATATTTTGTCACATACAGAGAAAATAATAACTTCTATAATTTAAAATTTTAACAAAATCGTGAATATTACATCGAATTATGATCATGATAGTTAACTATCAGTAAAAATAAAGTCCATATTTTAGCTTTCGTGACATTGAAAAAAGATCTTGAAAGTGACTCTTTTTTTGTGAGCAAAAAAAAGGGTGACCGAAGTGGTTGTAACTTAACCAAAACTTATTTTTTCGCTTATCTTAAATGGAAATAAGTTAGCATAGTGTTCAAACATTAGTACATAAAAGTTTTGTTACATGAGTGTTCATGGTTGTTAAATGAACAAAGAAAATGCTATTATGAAAAATGCAACTTCTTGAAAAATCTCCATACAAATCGGCAATTTCATAGGTTTAAAGACCTATTATTTTTCAGAATTTCATTAAACATAGTTATTTCGTTGTAATGATTTTTTTCTTGAGTGGCGGCGTTAGTGGAGACTCGGTGCGCCCTTAGGCGACGCTGTTGCCCATAGTACATACAAACAGACATGAACCCTGAACACATAACAACTCCTTTTTTTGGGCAATCATGTAATTAAACACTATATTTCTGTTGTCTTAATAAATTATAGGTTCTAAAACTTACTTAAATAAACTCTTCACTATAACGCCACACATTTTTATTGATAAAACAAGATAACAAGAACGGATAAAATATACATATATTTAGATAAAACTAATTATTCTACAATAATATATTTTAATTCTATGATATAACAACAATTGGAAGTTTTTTTACGTAAATAATTTGTTGTATCAAATAATGATGACCATCAAATAATTTATCTTTTTAGGGTTCTGTACCCAAAGGGTAAAAACGGGACCCTATTACTAAGACTCCGCTGTCCGTCTGTCTGTCTGTCTGTCACCAGGCTGTATCTCATGAACCATGATAGCTAGAAAGTTGAAATCTTCACAGATGATGTATTTCTGTTGCCGCTATAACAACAAATACTAAAAACAGAATAAAATTAATATTTAGGGGGGCTCCCACACAACAAACGTGATTTTTTTGCTGTTTTTTGCTCGATATTAATAACAACAACAGGTAGACAGTTGAAATTCTCACAGATGATGTATTTCTGTTGCCGCTATAACAACAAATACTAAAAACAGAATAAAATTAATATTTAAGGGGGCTCCCATACAACAAACGTAATTTTTTTGCCGTTTTTTGGCACGGAACCCTTCGTGCGCGAGTCCGACTCGCACTTGGCCGGTTTTTTTTGACGTTCGACTGCCAATTAAATAAATATTTTTACCACTTAATAAAAATTTTTGTGAAATCGAATTAATTTAATTGATTATGTTTAACTAAATTAAACTTTGCCGCATTTCTTTCAACAGCCTAGATAAATCTCCCTTTTTAGGGTTCCGTGCCCGAAGGGGCCAAACAGAGCCCTATTGCTGTTTACCCAAACGTGTGGGGTATCATTGTTTAGAGCTCATTATGTCGACAAAGACTGTTTTGAAAAATATTCGAAAACAAAGGAGTGAGAAGCCGCTAAAGTCAGCTTCTTTCCAAATTTTTGTCCGAAGTATTTACTAACTTCCAACTGACCTAGGGACCTGATGAAAATGTTTATTATTAGGTATATTTTGGCAACAAATACCAATATTTTAAAATAAAATAAATAAATTCCCTAATTTTCCTATTACAAACCAACTTAATTTTGCGGTCAAACGCGTAGCACAGATAAGCCACGCCCCTAAGCCATATTTGGTACGGAACCATAAATGTGCAAAGTCCGACACGCACTTGGCTAGTTTCCTATTACGTTATCAACAGTAAAACCTGTATTTTTACTTTTCAAAACTTCTGCTTATAGCAATAAGTTCTACGCTCTTTTTACTTACTTATCATTAAATATAAAAGCTACCGTAGTAGTTACGTCTGTCTCCGGCCAGAGCCAATAATCAATCTACAGACAGAATAGAGATAGGTCTAATCTAGATTAGTTGTTTTGCTATTTATTTTAATAACGTTAGTTAAAAGTGGCTGTATAAAGGTAAATACATTTGTACCGAAACAATATTAGTTTATAATGTTATTCTGATGTTGCCAATTACGAGTAAATTTATTAAAGCCGCCGATAGCGTCAACTATCGGTAGGTATTGAAAAGTCAGGACATATCTAATAAAAAAAAATCGGTTGGCACTCCGGGATTGCCGGCAGAAGTGAAAACTTGAATATTAACGTTGTGCATTTTTGATATTTTGAAATTAGCGGCAAAGGATTGAAATTATTTCTTTCCTATTACTATACAGTCACACAATTCAATCAGTTTGTAATTAGAGAAAAATTCTAAAGATTTCGCGCCAGTGGCCTTTTTAATTTCTACATGCACGCATTCTACGATTTAAACTTATAGTCACAGAGTATAAATAAGTCTATGATTTCACCGAAGAGATCGCTGCTATTAGTTCCATTTTCAAAATTAGCGCGTTGCTGGTGACACAAGTGTTTACATGACGTCTTAAAATGACGCGCCGCCATTTTCAACGCGCCCCGTAGAAAGAGAGGGGGATACTTCCTCCGTCAGCTGTCTTCTCTCCATCCGTCACATCCGTCTTACGCATTTTCGATCAGCCACGTGATTCCTGACGCGAGTTTAGCATTTTTTCCCCATACAAAAAGCGCACAACGCCGCTAAAGAAGTTTTCACTTCAAAAACCGAACATTTTGTCATGATTTTTTTCAATATTTTACCTACTAAATGAAATGTCTGGACTGTCTGACAGATAGTGAAAAAGGTGATGAATATAAGCTTCCTAGTTGATAGGTGTTTTTCATTTTTTTTTATCTAAAAACACCGTTATGAATAACGTCACGAATTAACGTTTTCTGATAGCTATTATTTTATCCCTTATCTAATTTTCTAAATAACATTATTAAGTTACATATCCAATTTCGCTACAATAATAGATACATTTATATTACAGATAATTGTCCTTCCTATTTCCATAGGTACCATGGGCAACAGCGTCGCTTAAGAGTCCGCTTGCAAAATTTTTACGTGCGTTCGCTGCCCCCCACCCACTTATTTTACTCGCAACTGTCTCGCTCCCGCACTCAATCGTGCGGCCGAGCGCTTTGTGTCCATCGTTCTGGCAGCGCCCCGGTATCCGATTTTTAAAGTGCAAAATTTTCAACTGATTTAAAAAATATATTTTAAATGATTTTTATGTATCTCTTCGCCTGCAAACAAGGCTTGATCTGTTCTGAGAACACTCATTAGAATTATAAAGGTAAGTATAAAAGTAAGTAATATAACTATAGATATGTATTTATATTTTTGTGCCAAGCTTACATAGCTTAATAAGAAAGAAAGAAAATTAAAGAAAATGCTTTTTACTATTCCCCATTCAGTATATTCACATATTATTAGTTAGGTACTAAGAAGAAAGAAAGAAAGAAAGAAAACTATTTATTGACCGTAAAACATTATAGACAGTAAGGTAATTAAAAATAAAAGTTATAAAGCAAAAAAAAGAGAACAATGTACCTACACGAACTTAGAACTAATTTGTGTGGGGCCAACTAGGCCCCAACCTCAGCAATGCTACAGTGGCATATCGGAGCATACCACTGCAACGCTAGTATTCTGGAGGAGCCTACTTGGTGACGACAACCGACAGACAAACAAAAAAAACAATTCTACGTCCTATAAAATACAGAAAAGACAATTTCAACGAAATAATACCTACATAATAATAATACCAACGCGATAATGCGATATCAGTGGCTGAGTTCTGGTCCTCAAAATTCAGCACTGTTTCTCTTCCGGTGACTGAAATACAATACTTTTCGATATTCCTTTAGAATTCGCTGTGAAAGGTAACCATATTATATGAATGAAACCAGGACAAGTAGTTTTTTTTATTTACTTTGACATCATACGTTAGGTTAGGTAGGCCTTTATAGCGCGGACAGCAAGGGCTGCAATGATGACTAAGCTTGAAGGCCGAAAGCGTAGTTAAGCTTAGCTCGAGGCCATCATACATAACGTGGCCAGCAGTGCAGTCATTGTGGACCAAGGCTTGTATAGTGCTTTACTCAAAAATGCGAGTACTACCTACTATACTATAGTAGGTACTTATTATAATAACCTAATTTGAAAAAAATATACAAAAATGCAAATATCTCGGAAACGGTGCATCGGAGCCAAAAAATAAGGTTTTCTTCGACCCCCCTATGGTACCCCGGAAGTAGAT
The DNA here is from genome assembly GCA_943789525.1 of Agriphila geniculea. Classification (NCBI taxonomy): domain Eukaryota; kingdom Metazoa; phylum Arthropoda; class Insecta; order Lepidoptera; family Crambidae; genus Agriphila; species Agriphila geniculea. The sequence continues at coordinate 43,355,632 of OX038870.1, forward strand.
AAGAAGTATTTATTGAAAGGTCAAAAAACGGTCAACAGCGAGTTTTTTATACAGGGTCATTTTTTAACACCATCCAAATTTTTTCTAGGCATTATGTATCATTAAAACTTCAATTTTGAAAAAAAAATAGGTAGGTAATTTTTTGCAAAAAAATATTTTGTCCGAGTGAATTATGACAACAGCATGGTTACTAGTCAAATACTATCGTCCTACATGTTTTGAATGAGAGGCAACAAGGAGAGGTTCGCGGGGCGGTGGTGCCGAGAGCTGTACGGCAACTGACGAACAACCCGACTGTCTCGTTCTCGCAGACGTGCGGAACATGAGAGAGAAAATCGCGCGCGTAATCATCTGCTAAGCACGGTGTATTTTGTCAGCAAATGTAGTTTTATTTTGGATAACTTTGTATATAATAATAGCCTTAATATATATATAGCCTTAACTTAATATTTTAGTACTGGGCGATATTAAAAGAAAAACACGTGTTTCATAATTTAAATTAATAATAAAAAATAATAATTTAAAAAATTAATATATAACAGAAATTTTTGCTAAATGTAAGCGTATCTGGTTTTGATTCCATTGTTATCTGAGGTAGGTACAGTAAATAAGTTGTTTATATGCAAAACGTCAGCATTCAGGAGCCATACAAATTGCGTTCTCCAGCACTACTGAGCTAAAAATTAAAAAATTTTAGCAAGTACTTTACACATTTGCTGCTAAACGATGCATTAATTTTCTCAAGTATTCAACTGGTACTTAGCGAGTTCCAGAGTGGCTCCTCAAACCTGATGTTTAGACTGAGGAGCCACCTTTGCATTGATACCTCTCGTGATATATTATGATGCTAACTTCAGGATTTGTGCTACAAAATAATCTACTTTGCTGCTAAATAATGGTGTGACGTGGCTCCTCAAACCTAATAATGGACATATACGTACATCTTCGGATGTACCTCTTCCAGTGGGGGGCGAACAAACCTACTTTCTCCCGAGCTACACCACAATACACCAGGAATTTCAATTTTTTGCCGGGGTTTGGCAAAAAATTGACATTCGTGGTGTATTTAATTCACGCAAATCGGAAACCGTGGCGCTGCCAGAACGATGAACACGCGCGCTTTGCTGTTTGTTACCCATACCACAGTTAAACAATCTTTATCATAGAAATTTGAGGGAAACTGCCCTAGCCCTCGCGAAATCCCCTCCGTTGCTCTGCGCAAGTACATACGTTAAACAACTGTATAGATAGATTGCAAAGCAATGCTCGTACTGATAAAAAAATCGATGCGCGAGCGACACACGTCCTACCTCGACGGCGCACTGCGCAGTACTAACGAAGGCGGCGCCCGCAGCGCGCTGGTATTTAATCTCTTTTTTGGTAATAACAATAGTAATAATTAATATATACGATTTTTGTGCCGTCAGTCACTAGAACACGTAATTTGCTTTTGATCCACATAAATTTTGCTCAGAAACGATGTATAATTAAAGAGATATTTCAAAAATTCCCCTAAAAAGGACATGTTTTCAGAATAAAAAACTATCGAGCCAAACTTAATAATTTCTGAAATCCTGCCGTCACCCACTAAATGAAGGTCCATAAAAGCATATATCTGAATTTGACATTCATTGAGATTGTACAGACGTCACTATTTGAGTTCAAATATTGCCAAATTCTGGGAGCCTCCTCTTAACCAGTCCTCAGGTTAAAATCGCTCGCACGCCGCGCCGTCACTACATACGTTTAGTTCGTGCAGGGGCAATACGCGCGCATACGAATTATGTATGTTGCTAACTGACACATCCCGGACACTCCATACAAACCGCTCCGTTATAGCTACCTATTACACAAAGACGTTTTCAATACAGTTGCTCGAAATATTTAGAATTTACTGTTTTATTATATGTATAGATTATAATTTCAGTAGTACCTATAATGTTTTCTCGCAAATGTATTGAAAAACGTAGTATGGCACACGGTTGTTAAGGTTTTTTAAAACTCGTGACGATTATAAACCCTCGCCTGCGGCTCGGGCTTATAAAACGTCAACTCGTTTTAAAAACCTCCTTACCAACCTTGTATCATAATAGTACATTATGAAACAAGTTTGCTAAGATTGGTCATTGCACACAAGGCCGTGGGTTGCAGCCCGAGCCGCAGGCGAGGGCGTAACTCAGCCGAGTGTGCAATGCGTAAAAGCTCACGAGTTTCATACGACGTTTTTCAACACATTTGCAAGGAAATTACAAAGTAATTTACCACACAGCAACAAATACGACAAAAACAAAATATGACAATTATGGGAAAAGGCGTGTAGGTTTTTTTTTGTTTTTTTCACACGTCCAATGTAAGAATATTTTGCGAACAAAGGGGTGAGTGAGCATACAGCCTACTTCAAAACTATAATTTTAAGTGATAAAATGCAAATATTTTAATATTTTATAACAAAATATTATGAATAATTTTATAATAATAAATATTTGTTTGACTTAATTAAAGACTTACAAATTTATTTATTTCAAAAATGAATATGAACTTTCAGCTGCATAAAACCCCTTTGTTGTAACTAAAAAAAATAACTATAACCCAGTTCTATAACAACCTAGTGTTTTATATATTATTGCACGCGTTTGTTATAGCTCAGTTTATGGCCCTAAAAGCGATGTATTAGGGCTCACTTTACGAGCAAGTGTGTTGAAAACTACTATTACCATACGCCCGCGCCTTGGTTTTTGTTTACGTACGTTTTTTTAATTTCTACTAGCTTCCGCCCGCAACTTCATCCGCGTGGACAGTAAAAAAACATAGTGACCAGTTTAAAATGACCTCTTTAGTGTATGAAAGCTAGTACTACGGAAAGTTCAAGCTCTTTCCCTGGTTCCATTCACCTGAATTTTTTTTTTTTTTTTTTTTTTTTTTTTTACATTATATGGGCTTACTCTTGGCCACATTCGAGAACCATAAGGCTAAGAAGAGGCCGAAGATGAAGCGAGCTTGCCCAGAAGAAGCCTATTCACTCGTGCCTTAAATATCGCTGGGTTATATTCTTTCGGGAATACAGACGCAGGCAGGGAATTCCACTCCTTGGCTGTGCGCATTAAGAAGGAAGATGAAAAACGCTTCGTGCGCATGCATGGAATGTCAACCAAATAGGGGTGAAACCCCGCCGTGCGTCTGGATGTCCGATGGTAGAACGGGGATGGCGGAATGAGCTCATGCAGCTCAAGAGCACACTCTCATATTCATATTTTTTTTTTATTTGCGTAAAACACGGTGAAAATGTTCTTACAATAATATTAAAGTACACATGTTTTGCCCTTATTAAAGAGGCATGCAAATTTTACAAGTATGTCAATTCTTGAAATCTAATAATTGTTTTATGTCATAAAAATTATGTTGATTTAGCCACTGATATAATCTACATTTAAATACATTTAATGTCAATTTTTTAAAGTCAGTAATGAATTATGTCAAATTAAAAATATCAATAATAAAGAATGTCATATTAAAAATGTCAATAATAAATTATGTCAACTTTAAAAGATTAAAACAATGTCAATGAATAATAAAAATAAAAAAAATAAAAAAGAAATGAGACATAATATTGACATGTACACATTAATGTTCCAAAAATTCCTTTATCGAGTAAAAAGCCTTTTCTAATAACCATTTTCGAAGAAGGAATTTAAAGCGACTAACCGGTCATGGTCCGATAGCCATAACGGCAAAACAGAGCCAATGGCATTATCAACGTTGCTTAATATTAAGTCCAGACACGCCTCACCTCTTGTGGGACTAGTTATGTTCAAATTTAAGTTGTATTTTTTTAATAAGTCACTTAACCTTATGGTCGATTTGTTTGTTTTAAGCATGTCAATATTAAAGTCACCAGTAATAATTATATTCTTATTCGGAAATTTCTTAAAGCATTTATACAATAACAAGTCAATTTTATCTAGGAAATAATCAATATGTCGGTTTATTTTTGATGGATTTCTATAAATACATATAACTATAATATTGTTCGTAGCCAAGTTAATAGCACAACATTCAAAGTGATAGATCATTCCAAGGTCATCAAAGCATGTTAATTTCTTAAATTCAAGGCCTTTCTTTACTAAGATACAAGAACCACCACGCTTTTTTGGCCTTGAGAAGCTAGATGCCAGTGTGTAGTTGTTAATGTTAACATTTCTTTCTTCACCCTGCCTAATGAAACTTTCTGTGAGACAAATTACATCTGGGTTGGTAGCCTTTCTGATACTTGAAAGGGTCAACTCGAATAATTCTTTTTTAGAAAGAATGCTATGTATATTTTGGTGAAATATTGTAAAGACATTTCCTGAATCATTCTCGAAAAAACTCCGATGCACTTGACTGTTGAACATAGTTTTGTTGTGATTTTTTTTCTAACTTAAAATAAAACGGTATAGTACCCTTTTTTGGAATGGAAATAATAGTATTGTCCAGGTTTTTTTTCGACTCCTTAATATGATTTCTAATGAATTCGTAAGATAAATATATTTTTTTGTAAGCGATATAGTCAATACAATTAATTATTCTATCACATAATAAATGTTTAAAATTAGTGTTGTCATAATAGTTGTTAACTTGAATGTCAATGTAATTACAAGTAGAAAAATGTTTTGTCCATAACTTAATATTATAATTCAACTTTAATTGATTTAAAAACATGTTATGGCAAATAGGTAACATAATAACAGAAATATTTTTTAGTTCATTCAACAAAATACATATATTTGAATGGAGTAAATGAATATTTTTGTCATGGCTGCCAAAGCCTAATATAACAATATCGTTTGGATTAAGACGTTTACTTAAGTGATTACAAAAATTTAACATTTCAGTACTCGAGCCGCCGCTGATAATGTGGGCTTGGATTTTATATGCGTTTCGTCTACCAAAACTCGAATTTACAAGATTGAAAGATAATCCTCTGAGTGACTCATCACCTAAAACGTAAATATTATTATGTTCACTTAGGATTTCAATACTGGTAGCGCCATCTGTTGATTCACTTGCAAGATGTGTTAAACGTGGTTCAATGTTTTTATCTTCGGTTTCGCCCTCTGCCGGCATAATGATTGACTTAGTTTTACTTTGTATTTCCTTTGCCCCTTGTTCTTTATTTTCAATTGTGTTATTTTTGTTTACTTTTTGTGCTTTCTTTGTAGAATTATTTTTTGGTGTTCTACAAATATGAGTCAGCTGGTTGATTTTGAGTTCGCATTCTGCAAGTTTTTTTGTTAGAGAACAATTTTCGGTCACCAAGATAGATATTTCATTATCCGCTATTTCAAGCTTTTCTTCGAGCTTTTTTAGTTTTCGTTGCATTTCCTCCAATTTTTCTTTATCATTTGAGCGTAAAGTTGAAAAACTCCTATTCAAATCAGTATTCGGCGTCGATGTTAATGAGGAGTACTCAGCAGTATTGTCATCAGAAAGTGCTTCGAACGAATTATGAGTAGAAATATTAATTTCTTGCCTTTTACGATGTGTTATATTGTTATCTCGCTCTTGATTATGAGTACTTGGTAGTTGGATCGATTTCTTACTCAAAGGAGTTGTAGAACAAGACAGGCATTTGTAAGCTTTTTTATTTGCGATTGTCATAATCTTGAAACGTTGAAACGATACACTCGTACAATCCAAGTGAAAAAGTTTGTCACACAATGAACACGTTAGAAATTGTTTGTTGTTTATTGTATTATTACACTTGAAACAGGTAAGAGCCATCTTGCGGCTAAGCGTTGTACTATCGGAGTAGACCGAATAAGGCACCTAAAATTGCATGCGTTTCGGTAAAGCAAGCGTTTCAAAAGCACAAGCACGCTGTCGACGAAGAAGTAGCAAGGCCAGCGCTCAGTCAATTTGTGTCAGCTGATGCAGGGTTCAAAGTCCAACTTCCATTAACAATGACAAAAACGGTACGATTTTAACTATTTTAAGTTAAATTTGAAAACTGACGAAAGATTAATTATGAAAACTGTCACTTGTTCACAAACGAATGAATCGGAATTTAGTAATGGTACACTTGAATCCGATTATTATGTATTTAGTCCGTAAAAACACAATTTTTAGTCATTTCTTCATGACGAAAATAATCATTGTTTAACTGTATACAGCACGATGCTAATAATGTCACATTGAAAACACACAAAAAGGCACTGGTTAACGTTAAAATTCAACTAAAACAATGGTTTAAACAATTATAAGAAATACAAAATACGGAGCTCACTGTTTATCTGACGGCAACGCCATCTATCCTCTCTCTCCTCTCTCCGAAATATAGTCTGTAGAACACCGCCAGACAAGCCACTTCACGACGGTGGGAAAGACTGTGAAGCTTGGTTTTTAATAGCGCACTATCCCCTATGAGTTTTCTGCCTCTGCGTTCAACCGAGTCGAGTGCGGCTAGCTGGTACTTTGCGGACCCATCCCACAGGTGGCAGCAATATTCCATGCACGACCGGACTTGCGCTTTGTAAAGAGTTAGAAGCTGTCCCGGCGTGAAGTATCGCTTAACCTTGTTCAAGATGCCTAGTTTTTTGGCCGCAGTTTGAGCCTTCGACTCGATTGTGTCACCAAAGTTGAGATCGGAAGTCAACTTTATGCCAAGGAGATCGAGATTGTCGGTGACAGGTATAGTTACACCTCGGAAAGTAGGAGTCAAGTTCAGAGGACTCTTCTTTGCAGTGAATAGACATGCCTGCGTTTTGGTGGCGTTAAAAGTGACTAAATTGTTGTCGCCCCATTGGGAGACAAGACTCAAAGTCGTATTCGTCCGCTCCACCATGGCCTCTCTCAAGGAACCAATTTCTTCCTTGCTGGCCTTTGCATTGGACAAATACCTCTCCGCAACCGTGCTGTCGTCTGCATACCCAACAATTCCGGGCATGAGCAGATCGTTGATGTGCAGCAAAAAAAGCGTTGCGGAAAGAACGGATCCTTGAGGAACTCCAGCTTCTATAGCCATGAGGTCAGAGGAGCAGCAGATTTGATGAAACATAGCTTAGATTTTAAGTTGGACCTCAATCTACTAAACTGTGAAAAGCCCATCAAAATAATTCTTTTTCATCAATTTTTTTTTAAACTCGTGACAATTATAAAGCCTCGCCTGCGGCTCGGAAATCGAGTTGCCTCACACACACAAATGAACAAGTTGGTTTTTTACCATTTTAAATATAAATCAAATTTTTAGTTTTTATTTTTTTCTAAAAATGAAAACGAAAAACGAGACTTTATTTATTTTTTCAATAACTACTTGAACTATTGGGACGCTGTAAAACCATCAATATGCGCCTTCAATAGGACAATCAAATTAGCCATACAAAACGTCTTCAGTACCTCTAGGTGGAAAGCAGGTTTTTTTTCGTTTCTGTAAAATAAAAAAGGCTCATATTTGACATTTTTTTTTAAATAATCTAAAATTTTTGGACATGCGGGACCGCTGCTGTTATTATTTTTGACTTATTCCCTATTGATTTATCGAATAAGTTGAGACATGTCCGCTTTTAAGGGTTTATAAAACACTGTGGGGTGGGGTGAGGTAACTGATTCTGGGGCGGGATGGAGCGTCCTTTTTGTACGGCAGTACTTATATCTATTCTGAGTAACTGGTTAAGCGACGCTGTTGCCCATAGTAACTCTTTCAATACAATTTTATGGATAGCTGCGTCTCGTTTAACGTGACGTATATACCTATCTTACATTGCAGTCATCAACTCCTAGCGTCGTTGATGGTCTCAGGCACCTGCACCTCAAGCCCGTCCAGGTCTTTAGTCATGGTGATCTGGCAGCCGAGCCGTGAGGTGTCCGTGAGACCGTATGCGAGGTCAAGCATATCTCGCTCTTCGTCGCTCGCTTCTTCTGGTAACCTGGAAATGTGTGGTTTGTTAATAGGAAAACATGGTTTGCGCGATCATATTTTTATATAGAAAACGTAAAGTTGTAGCCACAAAATACATACGACAAGCTAAAGAGATTATCTAGTAGCTACAAGTATAAAATTGCGATTAAACCTCACAGATAATTGTAAAAAAAACAGAATATCATTAAAAGCGCTTGCGTAGGGTCATATTTTTGGCGCAAATAATAGCGGAAACGTATTGAATTCTACATCAAAATAAGACTTTAATGAATGAATAAATGAAAATTCTTTATTCAAATAAGCTCACATAATGAGTGTTTTTAAATCGTCAAATATTTTTTTACCCTATCACCCATTATGACGTCTTTTAGCTGACAAGAAAAAAGGGCGCAAAGAAACTTATCAGCTTTATCAAATGGAACGATATTTACAAATATGTATATCGTTTCCAGACTTTAACAAAGATTAACAAATAAATAAAATTATAATTAGATCATCACTTGATGAATTACAAATTTTCTTAATCAATTTACAGGGTTCAAGCTAAATTCAAAGTTTGAAGTTATTATTCAGTCTAGACTGTTACAAGAGAGAAAAAAAAACATTACAATTCTATATGCGTTAAGATAGGTAGTCAGAAGCAGACCCATTCCCACTGGCAGCACCCGTTCACGAGCATGACGCATGAACCAGCCATCGCTTCGCTCAACCATATTTGAGGGAACGTAACGACCCGCCTCACGCGACACCACCGCAGAAATGATTAAAGAGAGCATGACATTACTAAGGCTACCCATGTTAAGGCATCGAATTGAAAACTAATATCCAAAAGCTTTCCATAGGCTTTATAATACATAAATACTGACTATAGAAAGTAAAAATATTGCAATTAAATAAATCAAAACATGGTAAGTTATTATGATATATACGTTTCGATATAACATACTGTGAAGTTGCTCCAATTTTATTTTATATTGTAATTCTAATATACAATTTTAATAATGTTTTACGTGGAATTTTTGGGGCTCCAGTTTAGTATTTTTAGGGCCGATTTTTCAATCCTCAGATAAACAGACAGATAGGGTTTATTCGACAGATAGCAAAAACATCTGTTGTTCAATCGTCAAGTAGGCCTTATTCGTCGAATAACTCACTTATCTGAGGAATAATTCTATCTGACCCTTTGAGGGCCAGATAACGCCTTATTCCTCAGATGAACAGTAAGTTTGAGGTTAGTTTTCATGCTTTCTGTTGTAAAATTGATATTTTCAAAACAATTGACGAGATGGCAATCGAGGAAGAAGCCATAACAAATGAATTATATGAATCTAAGTACAATAAAAAATAAAGAATTGATGAAATTCTACTCGAGTTGAGAGAAGTTTTAACATTCTTCCCTGCACATTCTTTGATAGAAACTAAACAAACAAAGAATTTCTGTTTTCTTATTTCTATTATTTGCTTGTAGGTACATACCCCTCAACTAAACCACAGAATAAATAATAGTACTAGACTAAACTCACAAGCATTTGAATTTTAGCTAGACTGAATTTCGTAGTACACTTTTTTGGTTTCCATAGTAAGAAATTACCTACTTAATTTGAATCGAAAAATCACAACTATGAACACCACACCATAGCGTCCACAGGATATCCAAACAACCTCATTCATTATTATTGAATGACGCTGACGGACGGACCACCGACCCTTCTTTTGTTTGACCATGATTGCCAGATGTCTAAAATCAAAGAAATAGTTTGTCCTGTTCTAACATTCATTCAATCTCTATATTTGTTTCACCTTCGTGAAGTTAGCGTTTCCACAGATGAGATATTCGGTCAGTTAGTTATTCATAGAATAAATATTACTTGAAAAATTGACAATCACTTAACAGACGAATAAAGAGACTAATAACTTTATTCTTTAGTTAACTATTTGTCCCTTTATCCGAGGATTGAAAAATCGGCCCTTAGACGGTAGGTATCATTACATCCCCTCGTTAGTCACTGCTAAAAGTAGATAGCAAAACTGCTAAAAGTGTCCCTTTTTGACACATATGCTATCTACTTCTACGAATGACTACGAGGTAGTGATACCTTCTAAAAATGAAATCCATGAAAACTTTATCCCGAAAGTTTCGGGATTGAAAAATGGTCAGGATCGAATGAATGCTTTAGGTGGGACCAACGTTAAGCTATTTCAATTTCTAAAGATATTTTATTCATAAACCAAGAATGCCGTTACATCAGAATCCGGCAAAAGATTAGAATACAAAATAAGTTGTATCTAGAGTAACATTTGAATGTTCAGTGACGTAATAGTTATATCTAAACGATAATATGTTAATCAGAAACTTTATCTGTAAACACACAAGACTCACACACAATGATCCTATCATCCAAAGATAAGATTAAGTCGATGTGCGACAACAATTAACTATTGTCAAACTTAATTCATACATTTAATTTGAAAACAACCAAATTCAATATTTTTAATTGCATTTTATGTTAATATGGTAAAACTTATAAAATTTATAGAACAGGTGAGTGTCCCCTCACAGGTGCCGTACGCCTCAATATTCAAGTCGTTGTTGACTACCACGTCCAGAAGAGTGTCTCCATTTTAGCTTCACAATGCTACTTTTATACAATACTAAATAATATACCTACTAGAAAAATAGGTCATACCTGTGGAAGTCTTTCTGCTTCAATATGACGTGACACGTGGAACAGGTGAGGGTCCCCTCGCTGGCTCCGTACTCCTCAATGTTCAAGTCGTTGTTGACTACCATGTCCAGAAGAGTGTCTCCAATTTTAGCTACACAATGCTATTATACTAGAAAAATAGGACATACCTGTCGAAGTCTTTCTGTTTCAATATGACGTGGCACGTGGAACAGGTGAGCGTCCCCTCGCAGGCTCCGTACCCCTCAATGTTCAAGTCGTTGTTGACTACCACGTCCAAGAGAGAGTCTCCTACTTTAGCTTCCGTCTCGAGTCTTTTGCCATCATGTAGGACAAAGGTGAGTTTTACTCTGCCAAATAAATATGAGAAAATAAGAAGTTTTTAATAAAAAATGTAAATACGCAATTCTGTTCTTCACATTCAGTTATTTTTATATAGAAGTTGAATAACTATTTATGTTTATCTGTAAAGTTTAACGTAGCAGTTTGCACAGCAGCGCCGCCATTGAAACGAGAAGGAACCATAGTGCTTAAATAAATAATTGATTCTCATTCCAATGGCGGAACTAGTGTGCAGATTACGCGCTCTTAAGAACTCACATTATGTTAATAATAAATTAGAAGAAATACTAAAAAAAACTGACTCTTCAGTAGCCCATCCCATCTGAGGTGTTACAGGCGAGTTAATTTTTTCAAGTATTTTTTCTAATATCATATATCGATATTATCTATCTTAATATCAACGAAAAGTCACAATTTAATAAAACTCACATAAATTTTATAGATCTTTTTGCATACATGGATAATACGAGATTAAAAATTATATAATCATGTACTGATTGGCATTAATTAGTAAAGTAAGGTGCAAAAACATTAATAATAATACTTATATCATTTATTGGATGATAATACCATGGTACTTAATCTACTTAGTGCTTAAGCTTCTTTGGCACTGCACTTGTGGGCTTAATTCAAATATAACATGGCGTTGTATGAGAATGTTTACGGAGAATTGATTTAACATGCATTTCCTTGAAATTCCAACATTTCATACATTGTCATATCTTTGTGTTTATGCCTATTACATATAATAACATTTGCCATAGCAAATAAAGCAATTTTTATTTGAATGTTAAATAAGTAAAATAATATGTACAATCCCGTCACGTTAACTCAGCACCACAGTCAAAAGCGTCGGTTTCTTATATTCGGTTATATATTTTGCTGCAAGTGCTGATACCATGTTCTATCATCCCACTATCATATTCCCTGTTAAATCTAAACTATTTCTTACACAGCTATTAAAGTATCAGACCAAAAAGTTGTCTTGTGTGAGAAAGAATCATTAGAGGTACAGATGCCGGCATATAAGTTAGCAAGGGAAATATGAGACAAAAGACGCGCCAAGTTTAGTGTTTGTGGCTACTGCGCATCTTTTGTCTCGCTTTTATCTTGCCAAGTTACGTGCCGGGCAGTATACCTACAGAGTAAACTTGACCGAGTTGTAAGTAAGACACCTTAAATACAATCTGTTATTTTTAAAAAGTACAAGTTTTACAAATAAAACTGCTTCCATTACTTGGATCTAATTCAAGTAGAGTAAAAGACTACGAGAATTTTTCAAGATAACTTAATTTTACAAAATTAATGAACTAAAAGTATCTAGGTGATTATAACCTCTCTTGTTTATCAATTTTATATAACTTTTGACTTACTTTTCTTCCTTTAAGGCGGGTATACTTGTAGATAAAGGCACAATACTCCTATAATTGCTAAAACTAGCTCTCAAACAGTTATATCTAAGTAAATAACTGCGAGGGCTAATGATAGTTCTGAACAAACTTCTGAAGGACATTTTGTCTTTTTTTACAACACTTAAACACCTATCTAATAAAAAAGATGTATGGACTTATGAACCTTTATAGAATAATGTAATTTTCTACCAATTTATCAATTTGAGTTGAGAATAAACTTGACCCTGAAACGTAGCCTACTACTTTAGTTTTTAAATTTTAGGTTAACTAGTGATGTGTGAGCGAACATTTAAAATAATTCAATTTACCAAAAACGTCAAAAATAATCGATTTCACTTAAGTGGCCTACAAGGCCAAACGTATATTGTGTGTGTAGCTGTAGACAGGCAGGGCCGATATATCATAATATAAACAGATTATAAATCAAAATGTCGGCCAACCTTATCCCAGCGGGTCTACCGGCTAAAAATAATGAAGTTAATGTTAACTGTAATTTGACAGATGTATGTGATACATTGCTACATCGTTTTGCCACAAATAAAAACTTGCCAAAGAAAAGAAGCAATGTATCACATACATCTGTCAAATTACGGTTAACATTAACTTCATTATTTTTAGCCGGTAGACCCACAGGAGTTTTTGGCGCCATTTTGTCGAGTACGTTTCGGCACAGAATACATAATAGTACAAGTTTCGATGTCTATTTTAATTATTTGCAAATTGATTCATAGTGGATATTGTGTCTTAAAATAATAATTGGTGCAGTTTTGTGGTACAAGTGTATACGCAACTGAACAATATGTGGGATAATTGAAATAGGCGCGATCTTGGTTGTGTGAAGCTGAGGCGAGCGAGAGCGACGGCTAGACGCGTGGTAAATATCGTGATGCATTGCCATAGAGTACATTTTAACTATGGAAAGTAATTTTTACAGAATGTTTAATATTTTACTTTCCATGGTTAAAATTTACTCTATGGCGATGGATCACGGTAAATACTTAGCGAAATTTTTCTATGTCTATGGGTAAATACCACGCGTGTAGCCAGCGCCTGAGACTTTTATTGTAATGGTGTGTCCCCACTTAGGTTCGCGAACCTCCGCGCTCCGCGAACCTCGGAGCGCGCTCCTCATTTGGGATCCGATCCGAGGTGCGCGAACCTAAGTGGGGACACACCCTAACCCTAGCCACCAGGCTACCTCGGCACTCTCGGCAGAACTAACCGAGTAAACTGTCTTGATATACTTGGTGCCAAATGCTCCAAGCAGCCTATTCTAATGAAAATTTGAAACAATATCTACCACTGAACTATTCAACACTTGACACTGGCAAAAATTACTTCCAGGAGGAAAGTAGGTTGCCAAAGTAGTAGAAGAAGAAGAAGAACCTTATCCCTTGATATGTTGACATGAGTGGGCCGATGATAAACATTTTTATAATTTTGCATCACGAGGAGACCCCTCAAAAGTTGCCTAATGCAATGCGACATTAGATTACAGGAAAAATAATTTAAATAATTTAAAAAATAAGCTTTTAAAAATTCACCTTGAGTTAAGCCCTCTACTAGCGATCGAATTTTGATACGATAAACAGTTATCGTGTATTTGGGTTAGGCCACCAAAATTGACTTTTATGTGTGACTTTTTTGTCGTATTTTTTGGCAATCACTTGGTGGTTGGAGAGTCTACTCTTTATGGCAGAACTTTTTCTTAACCGACTTCAAAAAACAAAAAAAAGAGGTTCTCAGTTTGACCTGTATGTTATGTATGTATGTTTGTTCGCGATTATCTCGCGTTTGGCTGAACCGATTTTGATGCGGTTTTCAGTAAAGTATTTGTTACATAAGTGTAACATATTTGTATAGTTACTTCTCCTAAGGGAGAAGGTTTTAGTATTTCAACCGACTTAAAAAAAAGAAGGTTCTGAGTTTGACTCGTATGTAAGTATGTATGTTTGCCCGCGATTATCTGGCGTTTGGCTAAACCGATTTTGATACGGTTTTCAGAAAAGTATTTGTTACACTTAGGAGAAGGTATTGGTATTTGAACCGACTTCAAAAAAGGAGGTTCTCTTATCAGTTTGACCCCTATGCATATTTGTCCGCGATTATCTCACGTTTGGCCAAACTGATTTTTCTACCTAGATAAAGTTTCTAATACAGAAGGTACTTACACTAAAAAGAAAATAATAAAAACGTGTTATAAAAAACAAAAAACCGACTTCAAAACCCCACTCTACCTCTAAAAAAGCAAGAAATAATATTCAAATCACTAGATACGCATTATCATTGTAATAAAACACGTCTATTGAAGTCGGGTGGGGCTGTTAGAATAAAAAAAAAGTTGTCCTCCAGCCCCACCCGACTTCAAATAGACGTGTTTTATTACAATGATAATGCGTATCTAGTGATTTGAAAATTATTTCTTGCTTTTTTAGAGGTAGAGTGGGGTTTTGAAGTCGGTTTTTTGTTTTTTAAAACAATTTTTTGTCATAATTTTTAGGGTTCCGTACCCAAAGGTTAAAAACCTATTACTAAGACTTCGCTGTCCGTCTCTCTGTCTGTCACCAGGCTGTATCTCATGAATTTTTTTTTTCACGATTCCGTGGTTTGCCCCGCAGTAAAAGTTATTCATTCACGTGGTCTGAAATCCCCTTTTCATTTTAGATATACTTAAAAATTAACGGTGTATGTATCTACTATTAATCGAACCCGCTCACAAAATTTCACGAGAATCGGTTGATAAATGCGACCTGTAGAGGAGAACAGTAAACCAGATATATGAGAGAATTTTTGCACATGCTAAAGCAGAGACGCTTCGCGCGCGCTATATCATAAATTTACAGATTCAAATATGTCATTTTGTATCGTTAGCGTTCTGAAAATTGGTCGCTTCTGTTGTACCGCGCCGCTCCGCAGGCCAATGGGGAACGTCCGATAAAAATCAAATTTGTTGAATATTTTTTTATGGGTAGATAAGCTCCCTTAGCAATAGAAAAAAATTCAGAATTTTCGGTACAGTAAAAAAAAATAAAAAAAGTCTCTTCGACTTCACAAATGTACGAAAGTAACAGCATAATGGAATTTATACCTTTGCCAACTCCTGCCACAACATAAATGTAGTACATCCCTTCAACCACAACACGGTATTAAAAAAAAGAAATGTCAAAACTTTTTTCTTCTTAATACTTGTTGTGGTTGTGGCAGGTGGTGGCAAAGGTATAATCTCCATTCTGCTGTTACTTTCGTACATTTGTGAAGTCAAGGAGACTTTAATTTTTTTAAAATTTTTTACGCAACCGAAAATTCTGATTCTTTTTTCTATTTTAGTAATAGAAAGGGAGCTTATTCCTACCTATAAAAAAATATTCAGCCAATTTGATTTTTATCGGATATTCCCCTATTAGAAACCACCTAGCGACTGGTCTCATTTGACAGATGACTCATTCAGCTGTGCATTGCTACTTCTTTTTGAGGTAAAAAAAACTGGCCAAGTGCGAGTCGGACTCACGCACGAAGGTTCCATACCAAAAAACGGCAAAAAAATTACGTTTGTTGTATGGGAGCCCCCTTAAATACTAATTTTATTCTGTTTTTAGTATTTGTTGTTATAGCGGCAACAAAAATACATCATCTGTGAAAATTTCAACTATCTACCTGTTGTTGTTATTAATATCGAGCAAAAAACAGCAAAAGAATCACGTTTGTTGTATGGGAGCCCAACAAACTAGTCAGCGGAGTCTTAGTAATAGGGTTCCGTTTTTACCCTTTGGGTACGGAACCCTAAAAACATACCATAGAAAAGTAGCAATGTATCACATCACATTCATCTGTGAACTGCAACCGGTCGCTAGGTGGTTTTTAATTAGATAATCAGCCTGCCGGCTGGCGCAGTCGCAACATACGTTTAGATCGTGCAGGGACGATACGCATTAGTGCGCTTATGAATTTTGTTGCTAACTGGTTAAGCGACCTCTGTTGCCTTGCCCATAGTATAGTTATATTAATTGCATTGTTCCATTAGTTATCAATGGGGAAGGCAACTGTCAAAAATGGCGCTGCGTACGCTTGTTCCACGAGAGCTATGAAAACAAAGGACTTTTACTTAAAAAATCGTTGTTTTAGCTTTAAAATAAGTAAATTCTGTTTAATAGGCCTTAAAAATGTTGACACTTACAAATTTCCGAAAAATCTGGATAAAGAAAAAATTTAAAATTTCTGTAAAAATAAAAACGTCTTAATTTGGCTTTCAATTCCGGCATTTGCATTGTAAAATAGTCTTTTATATCCATTTTGGGTCAATGGGTCTTTTTCGGTAAAAAAATACCACAAAATGAATACCTATTTTCCATACAACGTATACTGTCTTAGGAACAAGCGTACGCAGCGACATCTACAATTAGCTTTGCGTTGCCAACCCCATTGAATGAAGTCTCTATATTATCTAATCCCATCCCTAGTAACATATGAGAATAAATACGGTGTCTCATTGTATGCAGTGTGAAATAACGTGCTGCATATATACAAACATGAAAAAAACACATTCAAATAGAAATAAGTAAGATAAACAAAAAAACATATATTTATTATTTACTCAATAACAAAAAAATGAAAGGTAGAAACCAAGAAACTTTATTATCGAAGGGTAAAAAATAATTTTGTACTTACTTTCATTGCAGTAATGCGTTCAAAGGAGCATGGATGGCATTTGATTTTGTCATCTGTCACTGTCAGTGTCAGTGTCACTGCCATCCGCGATAGCGGATAGTGTTTTATCTATGGGCCTATGGGGTAGGGTAGGAAGGAAGGAAGTTTTTGGACTGAATAGGTACCTAATTTCAATCATTACAAACAGCTTATTTATTAATCTAATTTCTAGTCGGAATAAACAGTTCATTTTCAATTTTTCATTTAAACAGAGAAATCTTTCCATACGCAATGTCGGAACGCTTACGAAGTACGAAAAGTGAGTCGAATGAGGAAATCATAGATGACTTAACAAAATCGCTAGAAGATTCTCTAAAAACTGATGAAAAACCTAATAAAGTGGTTGAAGAATTTATTATAGAACAAGACCTTGGCGAAGAAGCTGCTCCTCCCGCCGATGGACCTCATGAATTTGGTTAGTTGTTGTTTGTAATTATTGTTGGCTGAGTCAGCATTGCTCTTTGTCATTCACTTAGAATAATAACAACCTAGAAAAATAGTTCCCTGCAAAGCGCATTGTCAAAAGTGTGGTAAATAAAACAGCCAAAATGGTTCAGTTTTCAACAGTGTTAAATCCAATAAATTTGTAACTATAATCCTAAAGGTAGGGTTGCTAGGTCGTCTTACCCAATAGCTGGACAGACCAGCCAGTTTGGCCGGACATTTGGGGAAAAAAGCCGGACACCCTAAATAAATTATTAAGGATTTTGTGTTTTAGTTTTTTTTTAGGCTCGTCTTTCCTTTAGTTGACGTGGAGTTTAGAGTTCATATTTTTTTTGTGTAAAGAACTCATAATTTAGAACACGAATACGAAATATTAAGGTGCGGAAACAAATAGGACGCGAGAAAAAAATTTCTAAAAATTTAGATTTTCTAGGTTAAAATGTCTAATTTTAGGCCAGTGTCGTCATTTTTGACGTTTAATGGCGGCGCACTATGTTGGTAGCACTGCTAAATTGTTGCGATGGTGACCAAAGACCGCAGGTCACGTGATAGGTGCGAGGAGCGTAGCGACGAGCATGTTAGGTGTACATGAACCCAGCGCGCAAGCCGAGCAAGCGAAGCGAGCGTGCCGCGGCAGCGGCCGGCGAAGCGCCAGAAACGACTTTTTTTACGTGCGAAATTTTGTACGTACGTCCCCTCCCCTCTCCCCACCTCTTTTTAGCCTCCCCTGCTTAATTTCCATATTTTTTGTTTTGAGGTTATGTTTACACAAAAAATTATTTCTCGAAAACTACGCGTCGCCGGCAGATGGGGATTGGAGGAGGGAGTTGTTTCAACTTGATTCCCTTCTCCTCCCCCTCCCCTCCTTTAATTGCTGAAAAATAACAGTAATTTGGCTGTTATCATTCCTTTTTTTGCAACATTAAAAATTCATTTAAAAAAAAAGTATGCATTTCCGCACTCCCAAATTTTAAGGGGGGATTAGGGAGGACCCCCCCTCCCCCCTACCACCACTCCCACCCTTAAATTCCACGTCAACTAATGGAAAGTCGTACCTTTTTTTACGTAAAACTAGGCTTTTTGATCGTTTACCATAACACTTCTTAAATTCTTATGAAATAAAATAAAATTGAATAACAAATCATTCATTTATATTATTATTTCCCAGGGGAAACAAAATCAAAGCAAAAATTCTTCACTAATCATCGATCAAGTATAAATTTAACATTTTTAAAATCTTCTTAGTCTAATGAGATGAATTGCATAACGAATCAGTTTTAAAACAAAAAATAAAACAAAACTCTTTAACTTTATCCTTAAAATGAACAAGTTTTGTTTTGTTTTTCAGAATTTCTTACTCTTTGTCAATTTTATTTTGCCATTCCAGGACATAACGCAAATGTTGAAAGAGTTTTTTTTAATAGGTCAGCAATGATCAAAAGAATGCAACAGATTACATGTTAGCCACTGTAGCTAAAATGTTAGTTGTATATTTTAATTTGAAACACTTAACCTGTAAAGACTTTACAGTAATATTTTAAAAGATACTGAGCTGTTAAGGCAGGTTTCATCTAAGCGCTATCGCACACGGGCAACTTAGTCTCCCAGCAACTGTTTTGTCTCTCACATCAAGTCCACGGGTTTATATGAAAGCGCGCACACGAAGCAACACGGTCGTCTGCAACTTTTCATACAAATCACGTGAGAGACAAAAAAGTTGCGGAGACAAAAGTTTCCCGTGTGCGATAGCGCTAACACAATTCTTAATTATTTTTATTTGATTCACCTTAAAGTGAACAAGTTTTGTTTAGTTTTATTTTTGTTTTAAGACTGATTCGTTATTCAATTTCATCTCATAAGACTAAGAAGATTTAAAAATGATAATTTTATTCATCGTAGAAGGACTTTTGTTTTGTTCTATTTAGTTATCTTAATTTTAATTTTGTGTTTTCCCTTGGGAAATGATAATATTAATGAATGTCGCTGCGCCCGCATCGTGCCGCTCGCTCGAATGACCACGTGCGTGAATGAGTGGTAAATGTAAAAAGCCGGACAGGCCGGACACTGTTTCATTTGGCCGGACATTCAATCAAAAAGCCTACCTTTGTCCTGCCTGGCAATCCTACCTAAAGGTATGAAAATTGGAACTTTTTCATTCTTATAGGTTCGATTAAGGGTACGACTTTCCATTAGTTGACGTGGAATTTAAGGGTGGGAGGGGAGAGAGGAGGTCCCCCCTAACCCCCCCTTAAAATTTGGGAGTGAGGAAATGCATACTTTTTTTGAATGAATTTTCAATTTCACACAAAAAAGTAATGATAACAGTCAAATTACTGTTATTTTTCGGCAATTAAAGGAGGGGGAAGGGAAACGACTCCCTCATCCAATCCCTATCTGCAGGTGATGCGTTCCGCAGCCATTCTCCACAAAAGTTGAATTTGAACACTCTGACTGCTCATATAAATATGAAACAATGAGTAATAAGATATTTTGAACACCTTGTGTGCTTACAACAATATGATGATTCTAACTGGGTAGATCAAATTGGTTTTTATGTTTTTCAGATCATTTTGACTACTCTAGACGCTCATATCAATTTGACGCTGACTGTACTGTCATATCGACGGTTAAGAACCAAATACTGCTATCTACAAATGTTTCCATAGTGTAGTTAGTCGCTATCACTACACAGCAACATAAAGCATTCGTTTCAATTATTGAACTTAGCAGTTATTGGATTATCTTGATAATGTTAAAAGTAATGTGTTATCGATATTTTATGTCTTTGACAACTGATAAGCAATTATTTTGTTAGTAGACTTAAACAAAAAACCAATTATCGAAAAAAAGTAGATATCAGTATTTGGTTCTTATGTGTCGATATACAGTACGCGGCATATATCTTGAAATCGGGTGGGGATTGCACGGAACATGTATTTTGGGTATGCAAAGCGATGAGGGGCGCGGGCGGCGGGAGAAGAGCGGGTGCTATTGGTCGCTCACAAGAGCACATGCGCGAACTTATCCCTACTCCAGCGTTTCCCGAATGGGGTTCCGCGGAACCCTGGGGTTCCGTGAGAGGCTCGCAGGGGTTCCGCGAAAATTCAAGAGTTTAGGTATAAAGACAGTCCCGATTTCGATGATATTGTCCCGCGTCCCGACGATCCATTAGTTTTGTCCAGATTTTTGATGATAACACGCGATCACAATCAAAGTATTAATAAAAATGGGTCCAGATGTTTAAAAGCATAAAGGACAACATCTTAAATGCCTTATTTTGCGTTGTATCTCGCGCTTTAAGCATACTGCTTTCAAATGCTCATGTTGAGCGAGGTTTTCCCATATGACTCTTAAATGTTCTTATGTCAGAAATCGTTGCTCTGTAGATTTAATGAAAGCAGAATTGCAAAAGACATGTCTTGTTCGGAATTCGTAAGTAAATATAAAAATGACGCGCAATTAATGAGAGAGGCCCGTAGTAATAGAAAATTAGCGTGGAAACAGAGTCAAAATAAAAATACCTAATACATTAAATCAAATGTCTTTTTTCCCTTCAGTTAAGTGGTTCTTCTTTTTTATTTTACTCTTACTTTGCTGACCCGCCCGTTTGTTTCCATTGATTTTGAGTATTTTAATTACAAACATTTACATACATTCAACATGTCCTTCATTTACCAGTTACCAGACTCTACCACAGAATAACTAATAGTACAAGTAGTTAAGTACTAGAGTACTTAGTAGAGTACAGTGGTTTTACTGCCAGTTTTAATGATTTCAACATACATTTAGTTAGAAAATAGACCCAAAATTTTTTTGCGCGAAAGCCTTGTCCTAGGTTTTCTTTAACTGAATGTAACTACCCTGGTTAGTTTACTTCTTACTTGAGCAAGGGTTCCGCCCAAAAGCGGTGAACCAAAAAGGGTTCCGTAGCCAAAAGAAATCGGGATCCGCTCTACTCCATCGAAAAAATTTCAAGATATATGCTTCTTACTGTACCATAGCATTTCATACATTACTACGTAGCTTGCTGTTACGCACTGAGCTGCATCCGGTTTGACCAGGGCTTCAATGGTAATCCAGAATAGAATTAATTAAAAACATTAACTTACAGAAATACCACAAGTAGAAAAAGATTTTGATGAAGATTCGGAAGATGAAAAGGTAGACGAAACGAATAAAGGTGATGAAAAAGATGAAGATTCAGACAGCCTAGATGAAACACAACTTAAAGATGATGAAATAGACCTGACAGATGATCAGAAAGAAGAAAGGAAGATAATTGCAGAGGAATTGAAGGTGGCGGGAAACAACGCTTTCAAAGATGCTGAATTTGAGAGGAGTGCTGAAAAATATACAGAAGGCAAGTAGTACCAACTCTTGAATTATCAATTTTTTTATTTCCAACCAACCAATTCACCCTGAAATTAGGTAAACTCTTCGATAAAGAATGCCCTCTAGATGTATGGTCAGAGCCTCAATAACGGCACCTTTAAATAACGCCACACTTTCAAACTGGGAGCATATTGACACAAACAAAACTGCGCTTAAAGTTAAGCAGATAAAGCATAAATTAGTTTAATTAAACCACAAAATCGAGAGAGGACAGAAGACGAGCTTAGGGAACGTACTATGGGGAACAGCGTCGCTTAACCAGTTTGCGACAAAATTCGTGTGCGCGCGTATCGCCCCTGCACGAACTAAACGTATGTGACAGCGGGCGCGGCGTGCAAGCGATTTTAACCTTAGCAGTGGTTAAGCGACGCTGTTGTACATATACTACGTGACCCGTTAGGGGGGGAGGGGGTCTTTAAAATACCACGCTTGGTCACGGGCGGGGGAGGGGGGGCTTAGGTTTAGTCACTTAATCAATATCCTATAGGCCGTATACAGAGAGAAAGCAGGTTGACGCAGGTTGCTATACTACCTAGGACCTTATCCCGGCGTATTATATTATATTATCGCTATACTAAAATGGACCGGCGCAGGTAAGCGCTGGTCCATTTTAGTATAGCGAAAATATAATATAATGCGCGGGGATAAGATCCATTTTAGTATAGCAACCTGCGTCAACCTGCTTTCTCTCTGTATACGGCCTAGGGAAATCACGCGCTTTTTCGAGCTGTATTCAAATGTGGCTAGCAGCGCTTAGAGCTTTTAGGCCCTTTTTAGGACTTTTTATTGTAAAATTAAATTCCTGTTACAATATGTTTTTAATTAAGTTTTTTCTTCTTGATAAATTCACTTGTTATTGTAGGTAAAATTATGCACACAGCGCAGCGTATTAATAAAAAGACTTATGAGTGATTCTTTTTTACTTTCTCTAAAAAATCTTTTAAAACCATATCTATAAATTACTACGTGAAAACTAGAGGGGGAGGGGGATCTTGGCATATACTACGGGTGGTCACCAAGGGGGGAGGGCGGTAAATTATTGTAAAAAATGGTTCACGTAGTATTGGTACGTTCCCTTAGTGCCTACTACGCGTGCAACGCACAAACGTTTGTGTACCAATTTTACTGAATGCATATTACAAATTTTTTTTGTTAGTTGGTTCCATTCTAGTATACCTAGGGTGACCAACCCTGTGCGCTCATTTAACAGTACAAGCAATATTACAGGATTTAAGGAAAAATACAGGACAGCATTAAAAATGACTTGAATTTTACTTAATAAAATACAAGACATGGCCAAAATAATAGCTTAAAAACGGGACGTCCTGAAAAAAGCAAGACAATTGGCCACCATAAGTTTACCTTCAGAGCCCCATTTCCTAAACATTGCCGTAGTAAATTGCAACGATCATTTGGTGTTCATTGCGTTGCCAATTTGAAACTATAATAAACTACTCGCACACACCGCAAAGTACGCGATTCACCGTAGTAAGTAAATTACAAAACTGTAATGTTTATAAAATATACCCCAGCTAGACAGTCCATAATTATTATTTAACAACAAGCAAGGTATTTTCCATATTTAAAAAAATATTTTTTCAGGGTTAAAAATCTGCCCGCTACAGTTCACGCAGCTGCGAGCGATTCTATACTGTAACAGGAGTGCAGCAAAGATGAAAATGGAGAAATACAAACAGGCTGCTAGAGACTGCACCAAGGCGATAGAACTTGATGACAAATACTTGAAGGCTTATATCAGGTACGAGGAGACATGGTTTTTAAACCAAAATTATATTATTATGTATGTGTCAAACCCCGAAGTCCATGCGCTCCTAGGTTTGACAAGAAGGCTTAATGCGCAAAGTCCAAAACTAAAGCGTGTTTCGGCATTTGACTAACGAATTTATGGCCAAACCTAGGAGAGACCAACTTGGATAGTCAAATGCCGATACTGAATACAATTAAATTGGGGTTTGACCAGTCAAATTTAAATTAGGGACAATATGTTTTTTTTGTATGTAAATGTGTAAAAATACATTCTTTAGAGTGAAAATGTAACTAAATCAACAATCTTCCTGTGAAACAAAGATTTCTGTTGGCTGTTAAAAAAAATAACCACGAACCTACTATCTATAATCACGTGACTATCTAACGTACTATCACTTGACCTACAGGAGTAAGGCATCTTTGACTAAGATTAACCTAAATATGTATGAAAAACAGCATTAATTTCCAATGTTAGACTTACGGCCGGTTTCAATATTCTATCTACAGACGATCGGAGATAGCTATCTGAGATCATCAGTAAACATCTATCTATCTGTTACCGGCGTTTCAATAACAAAATGCAGTCGAGTCTATCTCCGATTAGGGATAGTTTAAAGTCATAACCTCTAGTAGCGGCTCTATGGACCAATCATCAGCGAGTCCCTCCGAAATGTTCCGTTCCGGCATTTCATAGAAATATTTTATTTTCTTAGCATCTATTTCCATTCTCATTAGATTGATAAAATGGCGAAAAATAAGTAATTATTATTAATTTAGTTGTTCTCTTGTTTAACATCGTATTATTTTTAAATAATTTCCATATTTTATTGTAAATCTTTCAATAAATAAAATATAAGTGTGGTAAACAAAACGCTTTGTCTTGATGACAGCTGACGTGATGTGTGCATTCCAACAGACTAATCGCTGAGCTATCGATCTCGAAATAGATAAAATAGAGTAAATTTTAACCTTGGAAAGTATAGGTGCCGGCATATAACTTGGCAAAACAAAAGAAGCGCAGCAGCTACAAATATTAAACTCGGCACATCTTTGTCTCATCTTTGTCTTGCCATGTTATGTGCCGGTATTTTTAATCAAATTGAACATTAATGCATCCCCTAAACCCAAACGATCAAAACTGCTTGTCAATCATTTACATTGCATCGGCACGTCACATTTTGATGTCTAGGAGATGAATCTACTTTGTTTCTTACTTCCTCCGTCATTGTCGTTACTCGGAAATCTTTAAAAATCCAATGCATCACAAGGAACAAATCAAAAATATGCCGTCATTTACATTAGAGTACATTAATAAATTGTATTAATTTGCATATTTTTTAATTTATTTATTGCGATGCATTAGATTTTTAAAAATTTTCGAGTAACGACAATGATGCAGTAAGAAACAACTTAGATTCACGAGCGTTGCAATGTAAATGATTGACAAACAATAAATGCTTGATCGTCTAGGGCAGGCGGGCTCCCAACTTTTTACCCTATGCGCCCCACCTAGCTTTATGCTAAAATACATATCCCCCCCCCCACCCTCACAGACGATGTTCTCTATAATTTATAATCGGAGTCCAAATCTAAATCAAATAACCAGCCTCATTTATTTCTACAAAACAATAATTTTATTTATCAATTTTCTAAAAACTAATACAAGACGAACGGTAGATAACGCATTATCCCCAAAATTTGAGAGATAGGCGGAATCCAAAAGGATAGATAGGTAGGTTATCGTCAGTAAGCTGACAAAGCATTATTGAAACGTCTAATTTGGTTTTTCTATGGAGTTGCTTATCTGTGGTTACAGATAGGCCCTCCCAAAATTTTGGATAAAAAATTCTGTCTATCTTTGATTATTGAAACACAAAATTTGACGGATAGCTACCAGAGGTAGAAATTTTAACAGACAGTAAGGGATAGATAGGTTATTGAAACCGGCCGTTAGTCAAAGCTGCCTTACTCCTGTAGGTCACGTGATAGTAGGTTAGAAATTTAATATCTACTACCTCTACTACCTATTTCTAATCGTGATAAATAAATTAAATTAGCAGTAAAAATTCTAAATGAGTGATAAAAATACTGAGTGGGCAACTATTATACCAAGTAAGGTAACTATATAACTGATTGGAGTTTCCCGACATGGTATTTTTGTCATCTCGATTAGGATCATAGTCACCTTTTTTAAATAAAATATATGTTTGAACCCCCAAATCTCAGAAAATCTCAGAAAAATATCAGGCTTTTTCTCCTGAGGGCACCAGTCTGTTCTGTATTATAATCATCAACTCTGTCTACAGACTATATAGGCTGGCTAATAACAATCTAGTCGGACAAAATTCATCTTAAGTCTCGGTTATGCGGAAACATTTATCTGTCTTTTTCTTTAAGTGTAAAGAGTATGGAAAATAACCTCACTTCTGCACTTTTTCGATGTTTTTCGTTGTTTTTTCACCATTATCTCTAGCACAATTATCTTTCTTGAATAAAAGTTATTGGAGCAACTGCACAGTACGTTAGTGTATTTTGATGTAGAATTCAATACGTTACCGCTATTATTTACACCAAAAATATGACCCTACGCAAACGCTTTTGATGTTATTCTGTTATTTTTTTTTACAATCGTCTGTGAGGTTTATATGCAATTTAATACTTGTAGCCACTAGAGAATCTCTTTAGCTTGTCGTATGATTTTTTAATGTGGCTACAACTTTACGTTTTCTATATAAGAAAAATGCCCCCCGCAAACCATGTTTTCTTATTATGGACCCTTAATACTATGATAAACAAAGTTTAATTTTGATTGACAAATAAAATATTTTTACAGGCGAGCACAGTCATACGAAGCGACAGACAAACTCGATGAAAGTCTAGCAGACTATAAGAAGATTCTAGAATTAGACCCATCCCACCAAGAGGCCAGAAAAGCGGTTCATCGCCTACCCCCCCTCATAGAAGAGAAGAACGAAAAACTCAAACAGGAAATGATGGGCAAACTGAAAGACTTGGGCAATATGATACTGAAACCATTCGGCCTTTCGACGGAGAATTTCAATTTGGAACAAGACCCGGATACTAAAGGATATAAAATAAACTTCAAACAGTAAAATTAGCTTTGTTTTTTTATCCACAAGTGCACCACACACGGAATCCTCATCACTGAGGAACTGGCTATCTCACCTCTAACTGCCGGAACACAACAATTTTTAAATTGTTGTTACGGCGTCAGACTTAGGTAAGATGGTGGTAGCTAGCCAGGCGGACTTGAAATAAGCCCAAAGCCCTACCACCAACCTAACCGAGTACAAATTGTACCCCCCCCTGAGAATCGAACCCGAGACCCCTGCATCTTACACGCGTGGGCAAACCACTAGACCACAGAGGCGGTTGAACACAAGACACAAAAACAACAGCTAAATCAATGAAAGTTATGATTTTATTTGACTTTAAAGGAACGCTCGTTGCAAGTTCTCGAGTTAAAGACTAACAGAACATATATCTGAGCTATAAGTACCTACCTAGAAGGTTGCGCCCAAGGGTGGCCAACCTTTTCGACACTTGGGCCAAAATTCGGAAGTAGAATTTTACCCCGGGCCGCACTACCAAATTTTATGTACCGTGCTGTGATCTGATGATGGCCATCCAGGGACTGAATGGAGGACATTCAGATCGTAATACACACCCAACTGATCTGATCAGCATTCTAAGAGATATAAGGATATGTTTAAAAAAAACCGCGAAATTAGCATAAAAATGTATGGAAATCCTGAAACTGAAAACTCTGATCCTTATATCTCTTAGAATGCTGATCAAATCAGTTGGTTTTGTATAGCGATCTGAATCTCCTCCATTCACTCCATGGATGGACATCATCAGATCACAGCTAGGTTAATCCATAACGGAGAACCAAGGCTTCAAAGTTACCTCGTTCGTACGCCACTTTATGTGGTATGTCATGCATAGAATATGAATATAAGATTCTTGCTATGCACCCACTCCTCTGTTCACCCCAAAAGATTCTTGGTTCACCCACTCCTCCGTTCACCCACTCCTCCGTTCACCCACCTTTTTTATTATCGAACCATGAAGAATATAGATAACCGGATAACAAAACTCATTTATTGTTTTCTATGTGACAACTCATCGCGACTCAAAAAGAAGGAGAAAAGAATTTTTGAAACGAGTTTATCATTTGTTTTACTTCTGTCACAGTTTTCATTTCTATTGATGTAATTGTGCATTTTTTTACGTTTTGTTTATACTTACTTATATTTTTATTTAATTGTTACATTAAAATATGCGAGTGTGGGAGTCATCAAATTTCAGATAAGCAGAGGTATGTATTTTTGCGAATTTTACCCCTAAGTCAGTCACCTTAGGGTGGCTGTTTCGGGGTGGATAAACGGAACAAGCCCCTTTTGGTAATGAGGGACCATTTGACAAAATATGTCTTGCCATGGACCACCCACTGTTTGGATTGGTGGTCATCATCATTCATCATATCAGCCGTACGACACCCACTGCTGGGTATAGGCCTCCCCCAAGGATCTCCAAGACGATCGGTCCTGCTTGGCCCGCATCCAGCGGCGCACCGCGACCTTCACCCTCACGTCGGTCCCCCTTGTCGGGGGCCTACCCACGGAGCGTCGTCCGGTGCGCGGTCGCCATTGGTCACGGTCGCAGATTGGTGGTAAAATACAGTTAATGGAAGTAAATGGATGAAGGATTATTTCAAGATGGTTTCGCGGACCACTTCTGGTGCTTCCAGGGACCATCAGTGGACTAAATCTTTAAGCTGTTTCATTTAGATAATATAGGTACTAGTAGTTGGCTCTGTAGACCACGCGTTTGTGACATTTTTGATAATTTTTCGAAATGGCTGAAATATGATGTTCACCCTACCTCCGCCATTTTGAAAAATTCGAAAAACTGCATCGGCATAAAATTTAAACAAGGCGTTTGAAAATAGCCTTATAGAGCCGAATATGGTAGATAGGGACCATCAAACTGAACAACATTTACTATGTGACATAAAAAAAATAATAACGAAAATATCAAAACGTATGAAACTGTTTATTTCGCGATTTCAGAGTTGGCCTCATAGTAAAAGTTGTTCAATTTGATACTCTGTATACCTAATTGTCGAATCTGCTCACAAAGTTTCACGAGAATCGGTTGAGGAATGCGACCTGTAGAGGAAAACAAACGGACAGCCGGACAGACAGAGACGAAAGCATTTTTGCTCAATCTGATGAAACACGCTTCGCTCGCACTTCGCGCTCGCTCGGTCTATGAATGCCCTTGAGTATTTTTGTTTTAGAGTTAAGGTATGATTCCGATGTCGGCAGCACTGCTGCGCAGCAGTGCTGCACAGCAGTGCTGTGTGCTCCAAATTGAACCGTAATGTTACGTTAGAAAGGTTCAATTTGAAGTGAGCGGAGAAGCGTCGCGAAACTGCTGCGCGACACTGCTGCTGCAGCACCACTGGTCCCCATACATTCTCTATAGGTTTATATGAGACTACATTCCGAGCTCGGCAGCACTGCTGCGCAGCAGTGTCGCGCAGCAGTGCTGCAGACATCGGAATCATAATCTTTAATCTATTTGAAAAAAGTGAGGGAATAATGTTACTTTTTTATTTCAGATTCAATATGGCAAGACCACGATGCCGTCGACGTCGGAAGTAAGTTTATAAGAAACATTCTAGTTTAGTTTAACTCTGAAATCTTGCACTACGTAACCTAATACCGCAGAATAGATAATACAGTACACAAGCTTTGAATCTGCATTTTCACCGGTAACAAAAAACAAGTTGGAACACAACGAATGTGGGGTTTATTCCCAACCGACCCCACGCCTCTGTCCCCACAATGGCTCCCATGGCCCAACCGACCCCCTGCTAATAACATTATAGGGACTACGACTTAGGCGTAATGTCTACGTAAAAACAAAAGCGCTATTCGCTTATTGTGATCCATCGCAGAGACACGTGTATTAATACTCACGAATCACAGAAAAATGGTCACCTCAAGCAACGCAACGCACCGCAAAAATCTGCGTTGCGTTGCGGTGCGGCGCCGCAACGCCGTTGTGTGTAGGCCCTTAGCTCTAAGTTTATGTAATTAACAAATGAAAATCTCTAAAGATTATTTTTTCTTTTTTTCCAGAATGTGCAAAACGTAAGCTGTTATAATAATCCAGTAGCTTAGCTTCTGTATCGGTAAGTTTAAAACGTATTTTATTTCCATAGGATGTTGTAAGCGTGAGGATACCTTCCTTTATTTAACTTGTTTATTTAAGGCGCTTTCCTGACCACAAATGGCGCCGCGGTGAATTTTATTTAATTTTGTAATTCTAATACACAATTTAAATAAAATTTCTCATGGAATTTTTAGGGCCCCTAGTCTAGTAGTTTTAGACGGTATCATTACATTCCCTCGTAGTCACTGCTAGAAGTTGATAGCAAAACTGCTAAAAGTGGCCGTTTTTAGGGTTTCGTACCAAAATGGTAAAAAAGGAACCCTTATGGTGTGACAGTCTGTCTGTCTGTCTGTCACAGCTGGATATCTCGAGAACTACTAATGGTATCAACTTGAAATTTGGAATAGTTTAATATGACATTTGCTCAACTATTTTGCAATTAAGAAATAAATAAAAAAATAGCTTTTTTACTACAGGGACTGAAAAGGGGTCTTAAAAATTTGAAGTTGGGCTACTAGGGCATGACATGTGGGGTATCATATGAAAGAGGGCCGTTTGTACGTTTTCAATCATTTTTAGGGTTCTGTACCAAAATAGTAAAAAAGGAACCCTTATGGTGTGACTCAGTCTGTCTGTCTGTCTGTTTGTCTGTCTGTCACAGCTGGAGATCTCGAGAACTACTAATGGTATCATCAACTTGAAATTTGGAATGGTTAAAGATGACATTTGCCCAACTATTTTGCAAATAAGAAATAAATAAAAAATCAATATATTTTTTACAACAGGGACTAAAAAGGGGTCTTAAAATTTTGAAGTGGTGCTACTAGGGCATGTGGGGTATCATATGTAAGAGCTCCGTTTGCACGTTTTTAAATCATATTTTCTTTTTTCTTTAGGCCGCATAGTTTTCGACTTATGATGAAAAATGTAAAAAAATACCTTCCCCCCCTTATCTCCGAAGTTTGCAAAGAGAAAAATCTGAAATAATTCTATGTGATAGCAGTTTATACAAAGATTACAGGAAAAATAAAACGATGTCACAATATAGCACACTTTTTTAGAAATCATCAAATTTCTAAAAAAGTTAACATTAGTTCCACTATCGGTCGAGAGATGGCGCTGACCTAAAACTGCAATACTAATTTTATTATTCTACTCTGCAGTGTGGTTTTATGGTACAATTATGATGGTACGGAACACTCGGTGCGCGAGTCCGACTCGCTCTTGACCGGTTTTTGACACATTTGCTATCTACTTACGAGGCTAGTGATATCTTCTAAAAATATTAGACTATGGGCCCTAAAAAATCCACGAAAAGTTTTATTGAAATTCTATTCTATTAACTACTTATTAAATAAAAACTCAGAGGGCGCCACTTTTGGTCAGGGAATCGCCTTAACTTGTTTAACTCACCTTCACGTCTAAAGACGCTTCGCCATACAAAACTATAGCTCGAGGCAAGGTATTGGTCCGAGCAAGGGCTGCTTTTTTCCTATCTTAAGGTATGATTCCGATCTCGACAGCAAGCAGCAGTGCTGCCGCAGCAGTGCGCTCCAAATTGAACCGTAGCGGCTCAATTTAGAGTGAGTGGAGAAGTGTCGCGTCCGCGTCGTGTCACTTTTCCTCTCACTGCAAATTGAGCCTTTTAATCATTAATATACGGTTCAATTTGGAGCGCACTGCTGCGGCAGCACTGCTGCTTGCTGCCGAGTTTGAAATCATACCTTTACACCTGCGACCTAGAGGGTATTATAACCTCCTAAAACTTGCCAGGTTTATGAAAAAATTGCTATAGTTACATCTCTTTCTCGCTGCAAAGCAAATAAAAGAGACGCATTGATAGCCATTCAGAAAAACTGACAAGTTTTGAAAAGGTCGGAAACCCCCCTCCCCCCTTTCCCCCCTCAAGGTCGCTGGAGTAAGATGGGAAAAAGGCAGCCCTTGCCGAGTTTCTTGCTTGGACCAATACTTCCCTCGGGCCATAGTTTTGCTTTAGTTAAAGGCTGGTTGGCCACGGACGCAACAGAGCTGCGACCAGCGGCGCGACGAGTGATCCTTTTTTAGGGTTCCGTAGCCTAAATGGCAAAAAACGGAACCCTTATAGATTCGTCATGTCTGTCTGTCTGTCTGTCTGTCCGTATGTCACAGCCACTTTATTCCGAAGTATTAAGACTACACAGTTGAAACTTGGTAGGTAGATGTATTCTGTTAACCGCTTAACGAATTTAATACAAAAATAAGAAAAATAAAAGATTAAGGGGGGGTTCCCCATACATGGAACTGAATTTATACCTTTGCCACCACCTGCCACAACCACAACACGGTATTAAAAAAAATAAATGTCAAAACTTTTTTTTCTTAATACTTGTCGTGGTTGTGGCAGGTGGTAGCAAAGGTATAATCTCCATTCTGCTGTTACTTTCGTACATTTGTGAAGTCGAAGAGACTTTAATTATTTAAAAAATTTTTACGCAACCAAAAATTCTGAAACTTTTTTCTATTACTAAGAGAGCTTATTCCTACCTATAAAAAAATATTCAGCTAATTTGATTTTTTTCGTGCATTCCCCATTGATTGTGGGGCGGGGCGGAGATATTCCTTTCTGTACGGTAGTAGGTACTTATATCTATTCTGTGGTCATGCTACGCCTGGGGTGCGTTCGTAAAGCTCGCTCGACGACGCTCGATGACATGTCCGCGTTCTAAAACCACCGGCGATCGCCCGACCATCACTAGGTATAGCCGTACGTAAACGACGCCCGGCGAACGCACCGGTCACCCCACGAAATAGGTGGGTGAAATTCGCTCTGACGTTTTATTTGACAGTTGACACGTCTTCTTTGTTTATAAACATTAATTTTCATTTTATTGTTTGTTGCATTTCGCGCTTCATTAATATTAAAATCAACAAATCTAATAGGACAGTGACAGCTATGCAGTGTCGTTCGTAAACGTCGGATGACGAACGTCGCACGCCTTGGAGTGAAGGTCCGACTTCGAGCCTCGTTTACGAACGCACCCGCAGGTCGTTGTTTCGTACAAGTAGAGTTAAATTGAACATTTTGAAAGCACAAATTAAAATTATCTTGTCTATTATAGACGCTGCCGCAGCAGAAGCGGTCGGTTTAAGAGGTGCCGCTGCGGCGATCGGCGGTACAGAGTCCCTAACAGCTGTCGTCGTCGTAGTCGCTGCCGCCGGCGCCGCCGCCGCTCGTGTCGTCGTAGGTCGAGGTGAGCGCGATTTAGAGCCCTAGCCCACGTCGACTTTTTGTAGCGATGATGTCTAGGGTTGCCAACCCATATTATAAGGCTGGTTTACATTATCTTAGTCTTTAGTAGAGTGCTTTAGGAGAGTGCTTTAGTGGAAACATGTAAACGGTCGTCTTATGACTAAAGAGAGTAACGTTCTAGTAGCCTTTCTACTCGCTTTCCAGTAGCAACCCCTGCGCGCCCGCTCACCCCCCGCGCTATATTTTACTCGCACTCGCACTGGAAGCATGTAAATCGACATTTTAGTAGCGTCTTTAGTAGAGTGCATTTGCCGGTGAACGCGTGACGTGTAATTGAATTAAATAATAGGTATTAGGTATGGCGAAAATGACACTCTACTGGAAGCGTGTAAACGGTCACTGGAAAGGCACCAAAACTACTAAAGCACTCGCATTCGAATCTACTCGCACGCTACTAAGCACTCTACTAAATACTAAGATAATGTAAACCAGCCTATATGAATTATGAAAGTGTTAGTATGAAAAATCCTCCATACAAAACGATAACCTACTATATTTTTATACTTAATCTAGAAACTACTATTTTTGATACAAAAAAAGTTGGCAACCTTAATGCTGTCGCGCGCTGTCGATACAGTCCCGATGCGAACTCGTGGTCGAGTCGACCACGAGTCTGGAGGGCTAATTTCGTTCCTCTATTCCCAAATGTGACCACTGGCTTTGTCACTACTGACGATAAATGGGAAAAATAATCCCGCAGGCTGATTAACTAATTAAAAACTATTTAGCGACCGGTCTCATTTGACAGGTGAATGTGACACATTGCTTCTTCTTTTTGGGGTAATAAAAACATAGCAAAGAATAGTAGCAATGTATAACATGCACGCTAATAAATCGGGTAACACGTTAGACCTTTTCTTTAGTAATTTTAACGTTGACATACGAGCCTCACCGCTCGCACTTTCAAAAGAAGATGATAATCATACTACACTTATTATTGACGCCAGTGATATACTGATAAGCAGTTTGCCAAAGTGCCCTAGGAAAAAACTTTTATTTCATAAGGCTGATTATGAGAATATCAATACGGAACTTGACAATGTTGACTGGGAGGAAAAACTTTCAACGGGCAGTATTGATGAATGTGTTGAAAATTTTTACTCAATTTTATACAGCACTATTGACAAGTTTGTTCCCACTATTGATACTACTACTTTAATCCAATATCCTGTGTGGTACAGTCGTGCACTTATATGCTTACTGAAGGAAAAAGAGACTGCTCACTGCACCTGGAAGCGTTATGGTAATCCGCTGGACTACGATGCTTTTTCTTCATTGAGAAAGAGGACGAAAGTTATGGAGAACAACTGCTATCAAAAATATATATCTCGCTGTCAGGAAAACATTAAATCAAACCCTAAGCTACTTTATTCTTATGTTAACTCCAAACGCAAGCGTAACACTGGTTACCCTGGTTCAATGACTTATGAGGACATCACTTTAACAGATAGCAGTGCTTTTTGCTCGGCATTTAGTAACTATTTTGAGAAAATGTTTGTTGTCCCCTCAAAATGTGACTCAAGTGAAGAAAACACCCCACTTAGTTCGCGAGATTCAATTCATTCCTTGTCGATATCCCGTGATGAAGTTTTTAAGTTGCTTTCTACACTGGACGTTAGGAAATCTGCTGGTAGTGACCGGATCCCGCCATTATTTATAAGTAAATGCGCCTCCTCTCTTGCTTCTCCCTTAAAATTAATTTTTAACCGATCGATATCAGAGGGATCTTTCCCCTCGAAATGGAGGGAAGCTCACATTGTTCCTCTTCACAAAAAGGATTCAAAGTGCAACGTGGAGAACTACCGTCCTATATCAATTTTGAATGTTTTCGCAAAGTGTTTCGAGAGGATCGTGTACAAAATAATTTACCCTGTTTTAAAGCAAGGCATACCGGATGAACAGCATGGTTTTGTTAAAGGGAGATCAACACTATCTAATTTGGGCCTGTATATTAGTGATCTGCACAGAGGTATGGGCTTCCACTCTCAAGTTGACGTGATTTACACGGACTTCGAAAAAGCTTTCGACCGTGTAGATCACGTCATACTTCTACGGAAGCTATTTCAACTAGGAATTCGTGGAGATTTATACAGGTGGATCAAATCATATATTACTAACAGAAAACAAGCTGTAGTTGTGGGTGGAAGCCGCTCGGACTTCATCTCTATACCTTCTGGAGTACCACAAGGGTCCTTGCTAGGTCCATTATTCTACATAGCTTACATTAGTGACATTGGCTCCTGTCTTAAACACGCAAAGCTTTTGCTCTATGCTGACGACACAAAAATTTATATGAAAGTCAGTTCGCAGGAAGATTGTCATAAATTACAAGAAGACTTAAACCGGCTTACGGAGTACTACGTCAGAAATAAAATTACCGTTAATGCAAAAAAGTGTATGCATATTCAGTTTACAAGACGCAAACAAGCTATAGATTACGATTACAAGCTTAACAATACAGTTCTAAGCAAAGTAAATGAAGTTAGAGATTTAGGCATACATATAATGTATGATTCTTGGTCAGAAAATAAAAGCTTGTGTGTATAATAATAATAAAAACATAGATTACATACATTTGGACTCGAAATTAACATTTTCAAACCATTATCAGGCCATAATTGACAAATCTTACAAAAATTTAGGGTTTATTTTCAGAGTGACTAAGGACTTCAGTGATGCTTCCTGTATGAACGTCCTATACTATGCATATGTTCGTAGTATTCTCGAGTATTGCTGTACAATCTGGAATCCACAGTACACTACATACGAACACGCTATAGAAAGGCTGCAAATAAAATTTTTAAAACGCTTAAATTATCGAACTAACAGTGGTCAGACTGATTACAGGGAATCCTGTCGCAAATACGGCCTTCTTACGCTCAATGAAAGACGCCGTATGCGGGATATGACTGTTTTATACGACATATACGCAGGAAATCTAGACTGTACAGAATTGGTCAATAGGATAATCACGTTAAATGCTCCCAATAAAAGGACACGTCACACTCAACTTTTTCATGTACCATTTGTAGGGACAAAGTATGAAGGCAATGACATGACCGTAAGATTGCCCAAAACCTACAACAAACGGTTTTCAGATATTGACATGTTTACTATGTCCAGACCAGCGTTTAAAACTGCTTTATGTAGAAAATTATTTGCGGCACTCGAGCAACAGTAAATAGTTCCCAAAAATATTTTAATTTAATTTATGTTTGAAGGTGTAATTTAGAAATTCAAATCGAACTAATTTTATTAGCGGCTACGACACTGACATTAATATGATTTAATTCCAATTTTCAATATTTTAATCTTATTTCCACCTTTGTGCGCCATGTAAGCCTACGTTTATATACCCACAGACAGTGCGAGCGAACTTATTTTTACCTGCTATTTCTATTTATGAAGGAGGCAAACACGCATGCACAAACACACACAAACATACACACATACACATGCACACATACACACACACCTATCATGAGACAATACCATAAATTAAACTTAATATTTGTTTAAAATCATTATTTTTGTAACCATTTATATATTTTGTTTACAAAGTGTTGTTTCCGTAATTGGCTTGTGTACTGTATAATTATACCTGCGTAAATGGTCTGTAAATGCTGTGGTAACAATGTTCAATAAATAAAATAAAAAAAATAAAATAAAAAATCACATTCATCTGTGAACTGAAACCGGTCGCTAGGTGGTTTTTAATTAG
The DNA here is from genome assembly GCA_943789525.1 of Agriphila geniculea. Lineage (NCBI taxonomy): Eukaryota > Metazoa > Arthropoda > Insecta > Lepidoptera > Crambidae > Agriphila > Agriphila geniculea. The sequence continues at coordinate 43,392,488 of OX038870.1, forward strand.
ATAATCAGCCAGCCTGCCGATTGTCACCAGTGGTGACAACTGGGAAACTATTCAGTGGTGACAAAACCAGTAGCCACAAAAATGGGTTTTAGTTCTATAGTTTTATTTGAAACCAGCTTCCGCCCGCCCGCGACGACGGAAAATCCCTAGGGAACCTTTGACCGATAGAAAGGATAGATGAACACGCGTTTTTCGAGTATCCAACTTAAGGTGGCTGTTTTAGGGTGGATAAACGGAATAATTTAAAACCTATGATAAAATAGTTATTTGATTTTTCTAATTTTAATTGTAAGATAATAATAACAAGTCATAACAATACAAATAACGATGCAAAAAATAATGTTATCATTAAAAGTAGCGGAAGCATTGATGAAAAATCTTCTTCATTACTTACCTAGAGATACCTTTTTTACCAAAAGTCATCCTCCCTTCTTAATTGCTGTGCCCAACAGGGTCCAAAATTGTATCTTAATATTTACCTACCAGCTTTGTAACATTTTGGAATGCAAATAAATTGAAATTGAAATTAAGCCGTTCAGCTGTTTTTGCGTGATTGAGGAACAAACATCCAAACCCACAAACCTTCACATTTATAATATTAGTAGGATGTGAATGTACTAACGCGTTTGTTTGGCATGGTTTTGCAGATACAACTGGCGTTGCCGATCGCGGTCGGGCTCGTTCAAGCGCTGCCGCTCGTGCGATCGCCGCTACAAACTAAGACGCCGGCGGCGCTGGTACGTTCTTTTTTTACATTCACAAACGGAATAGTGTTTGGCCTTCACCTCACCTAATGTAAAGTGATGATAAGGCCAAAGTGTAAGCGTACTATACCCGGAATCCTCACCACTGAGGAGCTGGCTATATTACCTCTAACTGCCGGAACACCAATTTTTAAATTGCTGTTATGGCGGCTTTCCGTTTATCCACCCTGAAACAGCCACCCTATAAGGTAGATATTCGGAAACAAAACACATGTCCATCTATCCACCCTGAACGGGCCGGATAATTGGAATTCCCCTCATATCTGATTGTTTTTTCCGACTTTTTACCCCAAGGGTTTTTTAGGGTGGCTGTTTCAGGGTGGATAAACGGAATACGCCGTTATGGCGTCACACTTAGGGAAGATGGTGGTAGCTAGGTAGGTGGACTTGAAATAAGCCCCAACCTCAGTTCTCAGTATTCTTTTCGAAAAAGATTTTGTCCGCGTGGGCATTCGAAAAATCCCTGGGGAACCTCTGAACAGGATAAAAAGTTTAGGTTAAGTAAAACTATCTGTATGCCAAATTTCATCCAAATCCGTTGAGCGGTTTTCTCGAATTCAACTTGTATATTGTATATATATAGATATCCTACTCGTATTTTTTTTCTTATTAAATAATTCAAAATGATTTGCATTCCAGATTACGTTTGGAAGTTTGTGTGAAACTATGATTTCCTATCGGTAAAAAAAATAAAATTTTATATTAAATTCCAATCTTTCATTTGTAAATTAAATTCTTGTGATTAGTTTTAACCGAAAACTTTCCAGTAAGTAGGTTAGTCTTGCCAGTTGTACTAGTGGGAATTTTCATCCCAAATCCCAATAGACTTAAACTCGATCGTAGACTTAATAATATTACTGGACAGCCTACATACATTTCGCTCCCAACTCTAGTGCAGTGGGTCGAACGGTAAACCCAATTTACCCGTAGATCCACCAGTGGGTAGTGCCGGTGGGTCCAAGAGTCGTGAAGGATATTGAACTTGTGAAATGAGTGGAATCATACTTACGATATTTTTTGTAACTATGTAAATCATCATTTATTAGAAAAGTCAAATATACCTACTCATCAACTTTGTCTAGGGATACAGGTGTTATTTTCATACAAACGAGGTAACTTTGAAGCCTTGGTTTTGTGCCAGGGATGTACCCTGCTATCTGATGATGGCCATCAAGGGACTGAAAAGAGGAGATGCAGATCGCTATACACACCCAACTGATCCGATCAGCATTCTAAAAGATTAATGGGTCAGAGTTCTCAGTTTCAGGATTTCCATACATTTTCGTGGTATTTTCGCGGTTTTTTGTCCTTTAATCAGTTCAAATCAGTTGGGTGTGTATAGCGATCTGCATCTCCTCCATTCACTCCCTAGATAGCCGTCATCAGATCACAGTACAGTACATCCCTAGCAGGAAACCAAGGCTTCAAAGTCTCGTTTGTATGAAAAACACCTGTATCCTTAGACAAAAGTTGATGTGTGTAGTTGATTCGATAAGAATAAAATCGCATACAATCGGCACAACTAGTTAATCGGTTCAGTTGATCGGAATGGAAAAAGGGCTTTTTTTTCTATGGTGGAAAAAAGATGATTCGAAGGGAATAGAAGGTAGGAAGGGATTATAAGAAATTACTTTATAGTTTCAGAAGCAATATATATTGAGTCAATAAGCTTTGTAATAGAATGTAGAATACGATAAAATAGGTCCATTCATGGTAGATCCCAGATTTATAGATCCCAGACCCCTCTGATCCCCCATTTTTTCCCAGTTGTCCCGACGTAATAAGCATTTCGCCGCTACGGGACTAATGAGACAAAATCTCACTCATGTAGGCGTCTTCATCGGTCGGCACCATCAGCTGTGAACATTTTCATGTCGAGCTTCGGTGGCCTGGTGGTTATAACGCTGGACTGCCGATATCAGGGCCCCGGGTAACCCGGGTTTGAATCTCTGTCGTGTTATTTAGCAACTAGTTTATCATGTTTTCCGTAGAGTTACGACTTACGTACGTTTATGACAAATCATGACCAGGGACCGGAAAACCCCTTTTTTGGTTAACCCAATTGATAGGAAACCCTATTAAAAAGCTTACCAAATGATAGGGTTTCCCTTTCGATGGGGTAAGTTGACGTCATGCTTACCGTATTGATAGGGTTTTTGAAAATAAGTCTATGAAATACCCAATCAAAAACCCCTTTAACGGTAAGCGGTTCCGTTCCGGTCCTTAATCATGAGTATCATGACATGGCATGAGTGATGTATCATTTGTCAATGTATCATATTACGATTTGTATAGTGGTATTATCTATGGATGTTACTCATAAGGGCGGCCACATATTGTAAGAATTTCTATCAGAATAATTCTGACTGTCGCCGGAAGGCACTCAGTGCATACACTTTGTATTAGACCGCGCACACTGTTAGAATTAGAATTTTCCTAACAGTGTGCGGGGTCTAATACAAAATATATGCACCGAGTGCCTTCCGGTGACCATCAGAATTTTTCTTACACAAAATTTCTTATAATATGCGCCGCCCTAAAGTGGCCATTATCTCTAGGATATTGTAAGGAGACTACACTGTAATTGTCACGGGACTAATGGAATTATTTCGTCCCACTAGTCCCGTTGTATTAATCACGGGACAACTGGGAAAAAATCCGGGATATTCCAGTTGTCCCCCTACCTTTTCCCCCACTGGGGGATATCGGAAAATAAAGTATGGACGGTTTATTCTCACTACCACTGGGGGGATATTGGAAAACTTACCCGATATCCCCAAATGAGGGGATTAACGGGAATAGACCAAAATACTATTAGTCTCACCACGGGACTACCCAACGGGACAACTGGGATTAGGAGGTTTCAATGCGTTGTTGTTTAAAACCTCATTGAATCAAATCTCCTTTCGTTTTCTAATATGGCATTCAATTCCATTATACGCCGAGCTTCATAGGACGTGGTGGGTTTCTTGACCTGTAAATATGAAGACAATTTTTGCTAGTGGTTTGGCCATTTTAGTGAAAGAAGAGATAACAATATTATGTTAAATCTCGATTCTAACTCGTGCAGTGGGTCGAACGGGAAACGCAATTTCTGGTTCCCTCGGGACGGGGAACCCTCGACCATGACCCACCAGTAGGTGATGGCGGTGGGTCCACGGGCCAAAAGTGATGTGGACATGGACTTGGCGTAGGAGGGAGGGGGGTGGTTGGGCCGCGCCCTCCCCAGAAATAAAACCTTTTACCTTTTAATGCCCTTCAATACTCTCAAAATGCCGCTTTGCTCCGAAACTGGAGGCCAGGCCTTGGAATATTATCTCTAGATACGCCCATGAGTTTGAGCCATCTTAAAGTATGATTTCGATATCGGCAGCAAGCAGCAGTAGGCTCTAAATTGAACCGTAATTTTATGTATGAAAGACTCAATTTGAAGTGAGCCGAGAAGTGTCGCGACTGCATGGTTGTGCGGTCGCTACACTTCTCTGCTCACTTCAAATTGAGCCGCCTGTCCATAACAATACGCTTCAATTTCGAGCGCACTACTGCGGCAGCACTGCTGCTTGCTGCCGATATCGGAATCATACCTTTAGAAGGCGGCCTTTAATAGTTGCGCGTAGTGTGAGATCGGTAGATTATCTTTGTATAAGCAGTACCTATAGGTAGTTCTTTCCGATATATTTAATTCCAAAGCGTACCTTGATATGCACAACTTTATTAGTTGGCCCCTTGGTGCCGACGCACGGCCTCATGGTCCTCTCCATAAGGAAGTAGAAGATCTCCACAAAGCTGATGAAGCTGGCGCCGAGGAACAGGCCTGCTGCGCCACCGAATGACACTTGGAACAGAGGAATCTGGTTAATTAACATGTGGCGGCATCTAACTACGCCGCACATAACACAATGTCCACAATACCCCCACTGGGGAATATCGGGAAATATAGTATGGATTGTTTTTTCCCACTAGGGATAACGGAAAGAAAATACGGAAAAAAAACTTTTTTTCCGATATCCCCCAGTGGGGGATAAGGAAATAGGCCGAAAATTCACCCAGGGCACTACTGGTAGTGCTATATGCCAAGTGAAAAAGGCGTTTCGTACGTACGTGCTGAGATCACATAGTACTGAGAAGAACCGGCCGGCCCTCTGATTTTGGAACTTTGTTGCAATCAACTCTAACAGAAATCGCAGTTACATTGCTGCTTTAGTAAGAACCAATGTGACAACTATTTTATTTAAAGCAGCAATGTAACTGCGGTTTCAATCGAGAGTTGTTAGTAACAGAGTTACGGGGTGAAAGGGGATTGGGATTGTTAAAATAAATACGTACCAACCAAATCTTGGAAATAGAATACGATTTCCCTGGTGTATCGCGTGCGAGGTGGTTGCACCGTGAACCGCACAGCGCCACGACTCGCCAATGGACCCTTCGCCCTGGAAGACATCAAGTTAATGGCTCTCTTAAGGCTCGCTTATGCGAAAACATTTGTCTCTGTCTTTTGCTTTACGTGTAAGTATGGCAAATAATCTCCATTCTGCACTTTTTCTATGTTTTTCGTTGTTTTTTAGGGTTCCGTACCCAAAGGGTAAAAACGGGACCCTATTACTAAGACTCCGCTGTCCGTCTGTCTGTCTGTCTGTTTGTCTGTCTGTCTGTCTGTCACCAGGCTGTATCTCATGAACCGTGATAGCTAGAAAGTTGAAATTATGACAAATGATCTAGTAATATAATAAGTCTATGCAAATGATGTATTTCTGTTGCCGCTATAACAACAAATACTAAAAACAATCAAATTAATATTTAAGGGGGGCTCCCATACAACAAACGTATTTTTTTTTCCGTTTTTTGGTACGGAACCCTTCATGCGCGAGTCCGACTCGCACTTGGCCGGTTTTTCATCATTATCATTAGCACAACACAATTATCTTTCTTGAAAAAAGTTATTGGATTTACTTCACAGTACATTAAAGTATACGTTTCCGCTAATATTAACGCCAAAAATATGACCCTACGCAATACGCAAACGCTTTTGGTGATATTCAGTTTTTTTTTACAATCATCTGTGAGATTGACACGCAATTTAATACTTGTAGCTACTAGAGAATCTCTTAACCTTGTCGTATGTTTCTTTTTATGGCTATAACATTACGTTTTCTGTATAAAAATATGACCCCCCCGCAAACCATGTTTTCCTATCATGGACCCTTAAACTATTGTGATAAAAGATGGATGGACGCGTTCGATAGAGAGTTTTATGATGGTTAAATGAAAATGCACACGCACCATATCTCGTCGTTATTGGCAATCTCCCTGAAGGTGGCTTCCAGGCACTGCGGGTTGCAGGCGCACTTGGTGTCATCGTTGTTGACCAACTTATGCGCATACTGCGACAGGCATTGCATGCCCTCCGGAGTGCAAAGTGGACCCTCTGTGTCAAGGTAATACAAATAACTATTGAGGAATTTAACGCCGAATGGGTGTCATAACTTGTTACCGCAGGAGAACTTGTTTCATCGTCGTTGACCTACTTATGCGCATACGACAGGCATTGCATGCCCTCCGGAGTGCAAAGTGGACCCTCTGTGTCAAGGTAATACAAATAACTATTGAGGAATTTAACGCCGAAAGGGTCTCATAACTTGTTGCTGTAGGCTCACTTGGTGTCAACTTTGTTGACCAACTTATGCGCTTACTGCGACAAGCATTGCATGCCCTCCGGAGTGCAAAGTGGACCCTCTGTGTCAATAGAATACAAATATCTGTTGAAGAATTTTAACATTAATTACTTCAACGGATATAAAAGTCCCCTGGTACCGAGAGGTTTAACTGATTTTTACACAGCTGATCCCCCGAGCTTCCCATCAATGGTGTAGAGATTGTATTCGATATGTTTATTAAGATTGGGAATAAAGGCTAAACTGCGTTGTCTTAAACACAAACATTCGCACTAAAGACCATAAAACGCTTCGCTCGTCGTCGACATATTGTATACTACCTATTCAACTAATAATTAATGAAAGATGACCTTCATAGATGAAATAGAAAGGTTTGCAGCCGCAGAGCTTAATAGCCAGCTTGCTTCTGCAGGACAGGCGGCAGGTGTTGGTGCTGTACACCTGCAAAAATAAAGAAAAACCCGTTTAATTAACATTAAACATTTGCAGCGATATTCACTCAATTTATTCTAAAAAAAGTTCAGCTTTCAGCTATCACAGCGTTGCCCCAGCTGCAGGCTACTTAACTAACTTAAAGATAACCGTCTTCCCGCTGCTCGTGGTGGCTTCACGAAAGAACAGGCAACAGGTAACTATTCCCGTTACCCCCACCTTTGTCCCCCACTGGGGGATATCGGGAATAAAGTTTTTTTTCTATACATTTCTTCCCAATATCCCCCAGTGGTAGACAACGCGAATAGAGCGTCCACACTTTATTTCTCGTTATCCAACAGAAGGGGACAGCGGAAATAGGCCTCGTCCGCACACTGTTTCCATCGCCAGCTAACAGCGATGCCGCAGAATTGCAAGTTACAGCTTTAGAAATCAGTACCTATAGCAGACTGTTACCACCTTCCCACTGCACGTGCCTGTCGGCTTATTCCGTTTATCCAACCTCTGTTTCAAGGTGGATACTATAGGTACTGCACACTGTTTCCATCGCCAGCTAACAGCGATGCCGCAGAATTGCAAGTTACAGCTTTAGAAATCAGTACCTATAGCAGACTGTTACCACCTTCCCACTGCACGTGCCTGTCGGCTTATTCCGTTTATCCAACCTCTGTTTCAAGGTGGATACTATAGGTACTGCACACTGTTTCCATCGCCAGCTAACAGCGATGCCGCAGAATTGCAAGTTACAGCTTTAGAAATCAGTACCTATAGCAGACTGTTACCACCTTCCCACTGCACGTGCCTGTCGGCTTATTCCGTTTATCCAACCTCTGTTTCAAGGTGGATACTATAGGTACTGCACACTGTTTCCATCGCCAGCTAACAGCGATGCCGCAGAATTGCAAGTTACAGCTTTAGAAATCAGTACCTATAGCAGACTGTTACCACCTTCCCACTGCACGTGCCTGTCGGCTTATTCCGTTTATCCAACCTCTGTTTCAAGGTGGATACTATAGGTACTGCACACTGTTTCCATCGCCAGCTAACAGCGATGCCGCAGAATTGCAAGTTACAGCTTTAGAAATCAGTACCTATAGCAGACTGTTACCACCTTCCCACTGCACGTGCCTGTCGGCTTATTCCGTTTATCCAACCTCTGTTTCAAGGTGGATACTATAGGTACTGTAGATACACCCCTTCTTACTATCAAGTACGATGGGGTGGATGAATGAACACGCGTTTTCCGAGTAGCTACCTTAGGGTGGCTGTTTTATGGTGGGTAAACGGAATAAGCCTGCCTGTCGCATTATTAGTGAACACACAGCCTTTGTTACGGTGACAGGTCCCTGACGCCTCGGCTGCTTCCGGTCTCCATTGCCAGCTATCAGACAGCATTGCCACAGCTGCAAACTACTAACTTTATAAAATAGTATAGCAGAATGTTGTAAGATTATACCGTCTTCCCGCTCCCCGTGCCCGTAGCTTCATCTGTGAACAGGCAGCCCCTCCGCTGCGGAGACAGGTCCCTAACGCCACGGCCACACCCCGTCTCCATCACACTTAGCTCGGTGATGCGGTTCAGGGAAGGGAACACGGACGACGCGCCGCTCGTGATATCCATTACGTCGTACGGGGAGTGGACGTAGAACTGGTAAAAAATCAAATGTCAATAATGTTTAAACGTCAGTTTGGAAGTGTGTTGTAAAAGACTCAAGTTGTGTACAGTGGTAGCACAGCACAGCAGCAGCCATATTGTTAAACCCCACTGCTGAGTCCTTCCTTATGGGTGGATGGATAAGGAGGGTGGGCCATAACCCATCACATGTCACATGTGACAAGGTGCAGTTCTGACTGCTACGTGTCACATGTGGCACATGGCCTACAGCTCACCCTCTGGTGTACAATATCGCATCGGATAGAGTGTGCTACGAAACGTAGTGCGCTGCGCACCCTCCGTCCACTAGGATCCCCTGTTAGACTCCCCCTACCCCTAGGGGGTCTAGGGGGGCAAATGTGGATATTTTGTCCACGTGTATCCCCTATGGGGGATTCATGTGGATTTTGCGTCCAAGTGAATCCCCTGGGGGGTTTCTGGGACATTAAGTTACAACTTACAGTGCCTTTGGTTTCGATTTCTAGGATCACGTAGCAGCTTAGTGCGGAATACTGGCAGGTGACTGGGAATTTTTTCGTGTCGTTTATAGACGGCTTCCTGTGAGTACAAAAATAGTGTTTTGAATTACTTAGCGAAACATTTTTATCTTCCATTATTGTCACTTAGTCTCTTGAGAGTACCTATATAACAGCCCTTTCTTTCTGAAGGGAATTAAACTTGAGACTTACTCATAAGCGACATCGGCTAGGGCGAGGGAGTTGGTAGAGTAGCAGGCGCCTGCTTCAGTGATGACAGGGAACCAGCGCACCACCTGCGTCACCGACAAGGTCGTCTTCACCTGGAGCGCTGGCATCACCTGATTTACATGGGAGCGAAATGTGTACAACACGCACCACGAAAGATGAGACCTGAACAACCACGTGGTTTACACGTGGCAGTGAACGATTGTAGGTATGTGAATTTCCCCCTCCCGCTCGTCATGTCCATCCCATATTTCGTGGCGCGTACTGTAATATAATAATTGATACGATGACGACGAAGATTTTGTTACATCCGTTCTTCTAGCTAATAGATAAAAGACATGTCTTATCGTCATCAACAAAGTCCCCACTGCTGGGCACCGGCCTGGTGGGGTAAGGATGATGGTCCAATGATGACCCGTGGACCCACTGGTACTACCCACTGGTGGGTCCACGGGGAAATTGCGTTTACCATTCGACCCACTGCCCTAGAAATGGAAATATAATTTAAAAAACAACATATACCAATATCGATGCTTTTAAAGTAAACTCGTTGAAAAAAAACAAACAAAAACAGTCTCACCTCAAAGACCAACTTGTACAAATCCACGTCCAAGCTTGGGTCGTTTTTGAATTCTTCATATGCTCCCAGATGGAAGAAGTCTGAATTGGCGACGGTGTCTATGAACCGCGCGTAGTAGGAGTACTTCTCATCCTCAGGACCGACCTTCCAGCGGGATGAGATGGCTTCCAACAGTTTCTTTGGGTCCACTCTGTTCTGTTTTTGAGATAATAAAACCATAGACTTACGCATCCGATGGATTTCAGCTTTAAGCCCGTCCATCAGCTATTTTTAATGTCTCCACTGCTGGGGCACAGGCCTTCCTTGTGGGTGGATAAGGAGGTCGAGCTATAACCCACCACCCAGGTACTGCACAGTAGTCAGCTGTTCACTAATCTTATTTCGCAGATGGTTCGGGAAAGCGTCGGTGTAGTACAGTAGCCGGCAAACATCTTGAAATCGGGTAGGGATTGCGCAGAACGCGTATTTTGGGTATGCATAGCGGTGATGTATGGGGGCGACGGGATAGGGGCACGCGCTGTTGTTCGCTCGCAAGTTCACATGTGCGAACTTATTCCCACTCCGTCGAAACAGCTTCAAGATGTTTGCCGGAATCTGTACAGCCTTTACGGTCCAGCCACAGCCAGCGCGGCAGGCGGCGAGGCAGGCGGCGCGGCAAGCGAATTCGGTAATCACTGTGCGGTCGTGACGACGAGCTGAGAGGCCGCCATTGAGATAGCGCGCAGTGATTATTGAACCCCGCTCGCCGTGCTGGCTGACGCCGGGTAATCCTCACAGCATCGCAGTAGGTGACAGCTGGCAAGCTAAACAGCCACGTCCTGTAGTCCTTTTCCAGAGTAATGACAGTCGGGCTGTCCTGGTAGCGCTGCCACTGGCCTAGAGACAGGTTCGTCGCGCCCCATATCGCCCCGGCTGTGGTCACAGCCCAGAGTAATCTAGAATAGATAATATCAAACCAAAAACATTTTCATTTATACTGTTAAGACTTCAATATGGCTTGCACTGTCAAAATGTTTTCAGATCTCATGTAGAGCCAAGCTTCTAACTCTACAAGCCCTTCAAAAACTCTACACCTTAGTCAAATGGCTTGGCCATTTCGCTACATGGAAACCTTTCTGACAAACAATAGTTCTTTTACCTAGTAACGAAACGGCCAGGCCACATATTTTGACAATTTATGAGACATTGACGTTACTTGCTCGTGGTTCCCCAGTCTAAGTTCCCCTTGGGGTACCACGAGCAAATATTTTTGTCCTTTAAACCCCCTGAATAACAATCTCCTTATTAAATATATTTTTATTACCCGTGGTACCTGCCCCATCTAAAACATTTGTATCTGACATAAAAAGATTAGGGGTTTGTCCACCTTGGGTTTTCCACGGGCTAAAATATTTGCTTAAAGTACCCTAAGGAGAACTTAGACTAGGGGACCACGGGCAAGTAACTGATTTTGACCACAGCGAGGGGCCTATTACTGTTTCCCCCACTGGGGAATATCTGGAAATAAAGTATGGACGCTTTATTCCCTTTGTCCTCCCTCCACTGGGGGATATCGGGTAGAAATGTATGGAAAAACTTTTTTTTCGGGAAAGAACAACGGGAATAGACCGAGCGAGGCAGCATAGCGATTACGGCCAAGCCAACTGAATTATTTTTACCCTCGACGGACGGAACGAAACGGAGGTTTGACGAAAGCGTTTTTGGGGTTAGAGGTTGTCTGTTACCGCGTTTGCGGTTTTTTGCATTCAAAAGGTTTCATTTCATTACATTATTCGGTGACCGAGTATGGTCTAACTATCCGTATAATCTAAACGTGCCATTCAATATTATAAGTATACTAGCGGCCGCCCGCGACTTCGTCTGCGTGGAAAGATTTTTTTTGCTATCCCTCGGGAACAATTCATTTTTTCGGGATGAAAGGTACCCTATGTCCTTCTCTGTATCCCTAAGAACGTGTATGCAAAATTTCATGATGATCGGTTCAGTAGTTAAGACGTGAAGGCGTAACAAACAAACAAACGGACTTTCGCATTTATAATATTAGTAAGGATTCGACTTGACTAGGTAGTTCACGCTATGCTTAAAAAAGTTTTATTTTAAAATTCACAAAAAGTTATCAATCTCTTATTTCGCCACACCACCGCTAGGCGTTCTCTATGGATTTTAAAAAATCCAATAGAACTCCAGGGTATCCACATGGACACAAAATCCACACGTACCGATTCCCCATGGGATCCACGTGGACAAAATATCCACATAGATCCCCCAGAGGAGTTAAGTAGGGGACCCTAGTGGACTGAAGGATTTTTTACCGTTCTATCCAGTGTCTTCTGGGCACTGCAATGTGATTAAAACCGTGTATGCTAGTCTCGAGACAAAAATCTCTTCCACCTCTGTAATGAGACAAAAATATTAGATCTACTTAGTACCATACCACAACGCATCCAGTTAAACAGTTTAATTCAATTAAGGCGGTTGTATGGCCGAAAGTGGTTATTATTTAATAAGTTATTAACAGAAAAAGGTTTTAAAAATGTTTATTTGTGGAGATTTTAGGGCCCATGGTCAAGTATTTTTAGAAGGTATCACTACATGCCCTCGTAGTCATTCGTAGAAGTAGATAGCAAATGTGTCAAAAACGGCCACTTTTAGCAGTTTTTCTATCTACTTCTAGCAGTGACTACTAGGGAATGTAACGATACCGTCTAAAAATACTAGACTGTAGGCCCTAAAATCTCCACGATAAACATTATTAAAATTGTGTATTAGAATTATATTATTAAATAAAATTCACCGCGGCGCCACTTTCGCTCAGGGTACCACCTTAAATTAGACATAAAAAAACACTCTTGAAAAAAATACTCGTTCGATAGAGTTCTGTATATGGGAAATTTCATTTCGCTTTTCGGCGGTAGATGGCGCTGTATAAATTTCCCATAACAAAAAAATACTATATCGAATTTTGTTACGCGCATTTTTTTTTTCGATAGCTTTACGCACTGACATGAAAAAAATTTTTTTTTTTTAACTGGACTGGCTGTCTGTATGATTTGACAGCTAAGTTTTTGTGCCTATTTGAAACGCCACTAGCGTGCGTCTAAAGAACTAATTTTGACGTACAATATGAAAATAGTTGCCGTGATGGTCTCTCCAGACTTCAAACTTTAGTACCACGTACGCACGCTATGCTCACGCTACGTCCTACAGCGCCAAAATGGCGAAAATCAAATAGGCACAAAAACAGTTTGACATAAGCGTGGCTTCGTTTAGACAGTTATGCCGTCTTCGTACAATAATTATACAACCTGCGCATAAATTTACTTTTAGGTACTTAAAGGACATCATCCATGTTTTATACATTTTTGGTCCAAATAAGAAAGTGCCGGCCAAAAGACAAAAGTGCTTTATTCTGATAGATTTTGTAATTTATTATGGCACCGAAGTTGTAGCACCACTTCACATTTGTGTCAAAATAAATGAAAGGACAGATTTTTTGAACTCAATTAAAATCAAGTACAGCGGTGCTACAGCTTCGGTGCAATAATAAGAAATGGACATAATCTATCAGAATTTGCTTTTTGGCCGACTTTTTTACATTTGTACCAAAATGTATGAAAAGTCAGATTTTTTGAACTTATTTAAAATCAAGTAGGTATAGCGGTGCTACAGCTTCGGTGCCATAATAAGAAATGCTAAGGTGGATAAAATCTATCAGAATAAAGCACTTTTGCTTTTTGGCCGGCACTTTCACATTTGGACCAAAATGGATGATGTCCTTTTGACGAAAAATAACAAAAATAACGTAGCAATTTCATAATATAAACCTCAGAAATCTCTCATTCCTCTTTTGACAATTTAGATAATAATATCTTAGGTATAAAAATACTTTACCTACCTGAAAAATACCCTAAATAGTGCCTTTATTAATTTCGAAAACGAAGATGGTTCATTCTGCGTATAGTTGTATTCTTGTAAAGGATACATTGTGTAATGACTAAGTATTTTACATATTATAACATTCATTCACAGAATTTAAAACATAGTTAAGGGTTAGACTGCTGTCTGCAAAATAAAACATAAATTCAACATCTCGTAACTAAAAAAATACCTTTTTCAGGTTTTGATTGTACAATTTCATTATTTAGTTTATTTACTTACCTGCCTTTATTTACTTTATCATATAATGATAAAATCATAAAATATTTACTTAAATAAAAAAAACATGTTTGTGATTTTTGCGTAAAATGGCCAATTTTGGGGTCCTCGATCTCAGAAACAAAAATACATTAACCGTTTTGACTTATTGAATAGTGTAGAATAGCTATTGGAATAGTTCATAGCGGCCTCGCTTTTTTGAAAATTTGCTTAACTTTATAATTAAACCCGAAATTGCAGAGAAAGATTTTCATAAAATGCGTGAAGGCACTTTTTTGGGGTCATGGATTAAACTACTGTGCTAAACAAATGAAATAAAAAAAAATCAATATTATCTCTTATATAGTCGAATAGTTCATAGCGGCTTCGGAATTTTGAAATTATGTATGGAATATGTGAAAAAAAATCCCTATCAAAAACCATAAAACTACTAAAAACGCTCAGAATTAACTGTGAATTTCTCCTAGATACATAATTATTATTACGTAAAATTTATATCAGAATAATCTTTACTTCATAAGAAAATCAAATTTCATACTTTTATTTGTTGTTTGTACTTGTTTTTCTTTCTGTGTATGTTCAAAGTTGACTCTAAGAAATCGTTCACCAACTTTAATTTTCCTTTCTAACCCTTTAACTTTCCAGTGTAATATCATATTACTTTTTGTCGCGAACACATATAAATGTATTTAGTAGACCCAAAGGTATCTCTAGGTTGTAGCGCTAAAATCCGTCAAAATCGAAATTTCGACGAAAATATGTGATAGGGCCCTTAAGGAAAGTGTTATTTTCATGTAATTACAGTGCTTTTCGTGATAGGCGATAGATACAATCAAAACAGCATAATGCAATTAGTTAAATATTGCAATTAAAATTGCTTTGACGTACATAGACTAAACTGTCGTCAGAACACGCTATGAAGATAGATAGAGATCCAATAAAAGTATATTTTATTCATTTTCATTTCAATGTAAAAGATATAAACGAGTTAGCATAAACCCGTAGAATGAAACACAATATTTTTGTTCGGGAATTAATTGGGTGACTGGAAACAATTAAAGGCGACTGTTAATGGGATACTTAAATACTAAACCGGGCAGCGGTTTATTTTTTGGGTGACAAAATAACTAATCGGGCGTCAAACTGTGGATTACAATAATTGATATTTTTCAGGATTATGAAAAAACTGCAAGCCAGATCTCTGTAAAAAAATTATGGGAGCACACACGCACTATGTTCTATGAGATAAAAAAAGAATTGTATAAAATCGGTTAACAACTGACGAAGTTATATCAAAACATACATAAAAAATTATACCTTTGACTTGGTAACCTCCTCCTTTTTTGAAGTCGGTTAAAAATACGTAAAACGGGTGACTACATGTGGGAGATAAATAATTTAAGTATAGCAGTGAAAATTCTAAATGAGTGACAAAAATACTGAATGGGCAACTATTAACCAATTAGATAACTAGGTTTAACTGATTTAAGCTGCCCAAAATGGTATTTTGGCATCTCGATTAGGATAATAGTCTCATTTTTTAAATAAAATATTATGACAAATTTTAAATGTTTTGTGTGCCCCTAGGTTGTCACCCAAATAGTAATTTGGTCTCCCATTTGAATAAATAGTTATGTATATTAAAGTCACCCATTTTCAATATCTGTAGTCGCCCTCATTAGGTATTCCACTTAGTATTTCAGTACGCTGTATTCAGTATTTTTGATACCCAAAATGGGAATTTATTGTTACCCGATTAAATACTACCCTTTTTAGGGTTCCGTAGCCAAAATGGCAAAAAACGGAACCCTTATAGATTCGTCATGTCTGTCTGTCTGTCTGTCTGTCTGTCTGTCTGTCTGTCTGTCTGTCTGTCCGTCCGTATGTCACAGCCACTTTATTCCAAAAGTATTAGGACTACATAGTGGAAACTAAGTAGGCAGGTGTATTCTGTGAACCGCTTTACGATTTTTATACAAAAATAAAAAAAATAAAAGATTACGGGGGGGCTCCCCATACATGGAACTGAAACTGAAAATATTTTTTTTCATCAAACCAATACATGTGGGGTGTCTATAGATAGGTCTTTAAAAATGACATTGAGGTTCCTAAGACTATTTTTTTTTAAAGTCAACCGTTTAAAAAATATATGCTGCCAAAGTGGTAAAATGTGTGTCCCCCCCCCTTTAACTTTTAAAGTAAGAGGGTGAAAAATCTAAAAAAAATATAAACTATAGATCTTAATAAACACTTTCAACGAAAATTGTTTTGAACGAAATACAGTAATTAGTTTTCGAGATATAGTACATTTTCCAAAACCGCAAATATAACTTTGTCATTCATACAAACACTGTGAAAAACAAAGTTATTTTTTCAGTCGAAAAATGATAGCGGTATTAAAATATGGTATGGTATAATGTACCTACGGAACCCTACTGCGCGTGGCCCGACACGCACTTGGCCGGTTTTTTGTTCTAAAAGGGCAGCAGACATGATGTTACTTTTAGCATCGGTGTTTAATATGCAATCACATCGTTGCTACATTATTGCGTTTTGGCACGGTACCTATATTATGAAAAAACTAATATTTTGTTTTGTAAATTGACGCAGTAAAATTTCATTTTAGAAAATCGCACTGCTGAAACAAAGCTATCACCGATGACGTGCCATTTTCGGTACATCTACCCAGACCAAACAAGTCACAGAAATAACTCGTGTTCCGTTGAATTTCCTTAAATTGATGAAGTATTTTATTTCGTAGAAGGGTGCGTATATGTTTGCTCACAATATCGATAAGCGGTATCAATGCTTGGTAACGGTAATCTTGATAACTTTTTACAACCATTATACACAACGTAATCTCAACTTAACTGCCTTCGAAATAAGTGTTGGAGAAAAATAACTGGTTAAATTGTAAATATATCATTTTCACAGAATTTCATTTATTACAGTGCAAATTGTTTACTCATCGTCAATGAAGTTAGTCATAAGTACCTAAGTTTAATTCTTTTGTTTTCTGCAAACGGATTTCCGAATGACATATTCTGGATGAATCTACGCTCCGTAATCTTGTTAAATCGCACACAGCTTCGAAGATTAACCTATTATTAAATGCCGCGGGATACTGTCAAAATTGGACCAGAACCTTGGGACATTTTTGACAGCAAAAAGAAAAAATGTGAAGGTGTAATTTACGTCCAAGAACTTTATGAATATAAGGTTCTTGTTTACGTCAGACATAAAAATCGTACTTAGGTCGCAAACATTTTTGAGAAGTTGTATGATTGGTATATTATATAGATAGGTGTGAAACAGAACTATTATATATAATGTGGTGAAACCGCAATAAATATAAAAAAAATAGTTTCGAAAGTTGCAGTTAGCCTCAAAAACCTATATTTTTTTCAGGTTTTGACTTATCCGTTCCAAAAGGTAAAATATACTATTAATAGAATTTAAGATAGCCTACTGATGCAAAAAAACAGCCAAGTGCGTGTCGGGCTACGCGCCGTAGGGTTCCGTAGTTACCTTATACCATACCAAATTTAATACCATTATAATTTTTTGTCTGCAAAAATAACTTTATTTTTCACAGTGTTGGCATGAATGACACAGTTATATTTGCGGTTTTGGAAAATGTGCTATATCTCGAAAACTAATTACTAAATCTTGTTCAAACCAATTTTCTTTGAAAGTGTTTATTAAGATCTACAGCATATATTAGGTCTTTACCTATGAAATTGCCGATATTTTGTCAAAATCTTAACAAAATCGTGAATATTACATCGAATTATGATCATGATAGTTAACTATCAGTAAAAATAAAGTCCATATTTTAGCTTTCGTGACATTAAAAAAAAGATCTTGAAAGTGACTCTTTTTTTGTGAGCAAAAAAAGGGTGACCGAAGGGGTTGTAACTTAACCAAAACTTATTTTTTCGCTTATCTTAAATGGAAATAAGTTAGCATAGTGGTCAAACATTAGTACATAAAAGTTTTGTTACATGAGTGTTCATGGTTGTTAAATGAACAAAGAAAATGCTATTATGAAAAATGCAACTTCTTGAAAAATCTCCATACAAATCGGCAATTTCATAGGTGAAGACCTATTATTTTTTTTAGATTTTCACTCTCTTATTTCCAAAGTTTTTACCACTTTGGCGGTGTATATCTTTCAAACAGTTGACTTTGAGAAAAAATGGTTTTAGAAACCTCAATGTTATTTTTAAAGACCTATCTATAGACACGCCGCACGTATTGGTTTGAATAAAAAAAAAATTCAGTTCCATGTATGGGGAGTTACATATACATTACCCCATACATTTCATCTTTTATTTTTTTTATTTTTGTATTAAAATTGTTAAGCGGTTAATAGAATACATCTACCTACTAAGTTTCAACTGTGTAATCTTAATACTTTCGGAATAAAGTGACCGTGATATACGGACGGACAGACAGACAGACATGACGAATCTATAAGGGTTCCGTTTTTTGCCATTTAGGCTACGGAACCCTAAAAAACTGATAATTATTCGCAAAGGGATATCAGTCAAAACAATAAAAATTTAGTCTCCCATGCCAAACTCGGTAGCTGTACGCATTACAGTTTTATTTGGTTTTTTAGCTCAACAATATTCATAATATTTTCTATTTATAAACATTGTATCACAGCACAGCCGCTTCAGTTTGCTTTGGATCTTGGAGTAGGTAAAAAATATCTAGATCAAATAAGAATTTAAGATAGCTAGTTCAATCATGAGATAACCTCATCTTGAACTTGGGACGAGAACTTTTTTTTGTAGGCATTTAACTCTATGTCTACTGTTTTTTCAGTAATATTAGAGATTAAAATATAATACGAGTAGATCATAAGACTCTAAGGTGGTAGGTAACATAATTTCTTGGATGAATTTGGTTAATTCGTTCAAGCATAATTTACAAAATACTTTTTCTCTGTCTGTAGGAGAAAAAATAGCATAGCTTAGTGTAAGTTTACAAGACAATAGGTACGCTTGTTCCTCTTCAATCTCATATAGTACCTATACTTAGTTACAATTATACACATTTATAAATATGAGAATTGGACAAAAAACTATACAGGGTCATTTTAAACTTACCATCCAAATCCAGTCCACGAAACTGAACAACTTTCTCCAATAAACAATTGTGTCGAATTTTGACGCAAAATTTCGGTCATCCCATACTGAATTGATCACGTGATCTCTTTGATTTGTATGGATAGTCGTTTTTAGGGTTCCGTACCCAGAGGTTTTTTTGCCGTTTTTTGGTACGGAACACTTCGTGCGCGAGTCCGACTCGCACTTGGCAGGTTTTTACATATTTGGCCCTATATTCCTTAAAGAAAGTTGTTTAGTTTCATAGACTGAACATATCTTTGTTTGGATGGTATGTTTAGAATGTGGTTTAGAATGACCCTGTATTTGTATTTTTTTTCAAACATTGTGTAATCATTAACGTTCTCCAATTAAAACATTAAGCTGTGCTTATCACAGATTGCTAACTTGTTGATAGCAAAAATAAACCGAAAGCTAGACGAAGCCAAAGTCACATGACAAATACTTTATTATCGATTAATCATTACATGAATAGGTGTTGCCCTAGAACCGTACCCTGCGGCACACCGGACATATCGCTTATCAGATAAAGTTACATCACCTACCTTTACGCTGAATTTCGAAACGTTGCGTTGATAAGATAACCGATAATACTGCTATACTAGTTTTTAAATAAGTTTCACATAAAGTGTTACTTTATCGAACGCTTTGGTCTGATCCAGTGGAGTCTTAATTGTGGTTTTTCATGTCGGTTTGAAAGTGAAGTGCGAAAATGGGTTTCAGGGATTTTATTCTGATGGTGCTAGTGATTGGCTGTGCAAATGCTCAGACGTGTAAGTTTTAGTGTTATTATATAATTTTTTTGGTAATGTTAGGCGTGGCTAGGGTTACCAGATAACAAGAATTTTCTTTACATGTCGGGAATATAAGGCATCTGTCAGGAAAACAGGGAAAAACTGTAGTTGTCAGGGATTTTTAAATCCCAAAAAGTCTAAGTACTGGATAAAAACACATAATTTGTCTAATCATTTTGGTAAGAAAAAAAATCAAACGTTAACTGAATGAAAAATGTAGATGAAGGTGTACAAAGTGTCAGGAAATTTACTGAAAAGTCAGCAATAAAGAAAAAAGGGAAAGAAAGGGAAGGAGTCTCATTATTAGATCTAGCCCCCTACTCAAATGGCCAACTTTCTATTCGTTTGAACGCTACGCTTACTTTTAAAGCTTAAATATGAGCAATAGATGATTAAATCACATATCGCAAACTTATGTAAATCGCAGATTTTGATGCATTGTATGGAATTGTCAAGCTTACGGCACATAATTTTATAGTTTACTACTTATTTTAAAGTTTTAATAGTAAGCGTAGCGTTCAAACGAATAGAATGTTGGCCATTTGAGTAGGGGGGCTGGTAACCCTAGGCGTGGCCGACTTATTTATCCAACAAGTGATTCATAATCGATATCGACAATAAATGAATTGATAGGTAGATAGCTTCATGGAATATTTTCACTTTAACTGAGTTTTTCTAGAATTTGTTGGAAACTGAAGGTTATAAAAATCATTGCTATAAAATTATACAGAATGCTATATCTGTTTTATTTCGATACAAATAGAAACTGAGGGGCTATTATAAAAAAGCATAGTGATAAGCGTACGATACGATGTTCGTCCTACTCCGTGACGTTATTAACTTATATATACGGTTCACGAGTAAATCGATCAACGAACATCGTCCGACTATCGTGATTCTTTTTTTAATAGCCCCTCTGGTCACTAGGTAGGGATCATGTTTAATAACCACCTATATTCTCTTAGAATAAAGTAATGAAAAAACAACTTATACGACTGATAATGAAGATAATAGTTTAAGTATAGCCTTTGTAACCTTAATCAATTATGCTGTCTACTAATCGTATTCGAGTACAAACGAGTATTCCAATTGTCTGCATTTTCGTCCTTATCAATTGGTATTGGTAGATAGGTTTTTCACACTCGAATTTGATTCGATAGAATGAGCTATAATTTCAGTAGAAAACAAAAAGGTATATATGATGAAGAATTTGACTTTTATATCTGTTATAAATAGTTAGTTAAGGGATCCGGTTAGGGAATGCAATCTTGATCTTGCAAGATCAAGATTCCACCAAGATCTTGAGTGATTTTCCAAGATTCAATCTTGAAAGCCATCAATCTTGAATTTCGAAATCCTGTTCGCGATCTTGACAAAACAGTCCAAGATTGTAACAAGATTTCGAGATTTTTCAGACTGAGCGCGCGTAAAGTGTCATACGTGTTCATACCAGCGCGGCAAAGCTAGACTCGCTGGTCAAGTCTTGCCAACATGATCTCTACATACAACAGAGTCAAACAATGTGTAAGCAAAACACTTATTGATTTGGGGTATGGTTCTGCTTCTGAGTTCTTTTTTAATGATGAATAACATGCTGTTCTCCTCAGTATGCAAAATGCTTTTGAGCCCGTTAAACTCGCAGTGGGAGTTTTGTGCCGCCGTGATACCGATTTAGTGAGTGCAGAATACACTTTGCGATTCATGGTTCGTAAGTTGGAAGAACTAAAATATATTAAAATACTGGTTACTATCAATTTGCAGTATTTGATACAAAAAATCGCATTTTTTTCAATTATTCTGCTCAATCTCGAAAATCTTGATTCGCGACCAAGATCTCGACCCGAATCTCAACAAGATCTTGAACTGACCAATCTTGATTTAGGAAAAAGACGCCAAGGTCTTCAATGGTCAATCTTGGTCCAAGATTGCATTCCCTAGATTCGGTACCTAGTTTCTAAGGGGTCCGGTAGCTTCGAATGACGTAGCGATAGCGTCACACGCTGTGGCGAAAATCTTTCAACGTTACTAAGTTCGCTGAGGCGAAAAGTTGGGTCGGGTTATTATATTACTTGTCAGTTTCCCTAATTAGCCAGTTTTTCTCAGTTTACCTCATTCGTCAGTGTCGCTAAATTCGTCAAAAGAAGTTTTCTTTTTATTGGATACCTATCCACGGAGGTCCAATTCTACTGCAGCGACAAACGTAACAACGTTTGTCATTACATTTTCTCCAACACTTTATTTTCCATTTATCAGTCACGTAAATGCCTGCAGCGACCAATGTGACGTTAATCTTTGCATTTTCTCCAATACTTCACTACTATTTGGTCCCCAAAATGCAAAAAAGTTCAAATTTCCAGGTGAGTCAATAGAGCTCACTTTATTTGCACTTCCCGAAATATCTATCTTATCGCGTGCGTAGCGAAGTTGTTAAACTCGTAGTGATTGTAATAATAACTAAACTAAGTTAACCGTTTACAACCTTGAGATTATTACGATAGATATCACACAGTCTTAGGTATGCTCTAAGCACACAGTAACTATCTAAGAACCTACTTCAATTATTACAATATTAATTAGATATTGCCTTGCCACTTTTCTTCATGTGGTCAATTTTCGTGTATAGTTTTAGCCATTTTCTATCTTTCTGAATTCTCGTCTCGGCATGTCACTGTTTTTTTAAACACATAAACTATTTTCAATTGTAAAATGTTTGGCTTCCATTAATTTTGTTCCAAATTCCTTTAAATATAGTTTTGATTATATCGCGGGCTTTTACATAGACCGTCAGAGACATAATTTTCAAAATCGCAAGGCATTTTAAGATTTCATGATTCAAATAGCAACCATTCATATAAAACTTCTAATAAAATAATTAGTAATTAACTTTTTAATTACACAAGCGGCCACCCGTGACATCGTCTGCGTGGATAGTTATTTTATATCCCGCGAGACTATTCTATATGTCTTGCTGTACTGTAAATAGGTACTGTTTTTCTGGACCAAAGGTCCTATGTCCTTTTGTGTACCCTTGACAAGGTTGCATCTTGTCAAAAATAAAGAAATTTTGTGTTTGTCTATTTATTTATTTCATGAAGCACGCGGTTTAACTGAGCCAGGTAGAAGTTGCTAAAAAATACTTACGTTTGTGTTTATCTTAATTTTAGTTTTCATTTTCACTTTTGGTGTTGGATTATCCTATTACTCGGTTCTAATAATATTAATTCACTCTAGTTTACCTATAGGCTCTTAAAACCTAGACAGTTTTTTTTTATTGTTCTTATTGTTAGAATTTTGACCCACCAGTTTTTAATAGCTTTAGAAGTTTGATTATAAAGAAAAAAGCTAAATTAGGTTTTTAAAGAATACGTATTAATACAAAGAGTAGATATAGTCCATTCCTTATATTTTGAAACAGCAAACTTTATAGACTTTGATGTTTACACAATCTTACGCTCCTGTACTCTACTTTTCCTTCCTACTTCCCCACTTTATCTTAAAGAATCTTTAGACGTTCGATCCTCTTCTTTACAACGTACTCTGCGTTCTTCTTCTAATCTCACCCTCGATATTCCCCGTCATTCAACTGATTTTCATTCCTATTCATTATCTGTGCATGCTGTCCGTTTGTGGAACATACTTCCAGGGGTATCCGTAAAGCTCCTACTTTCAGATGTTTCAGCGATCAATTTAGAAGACATTTCCTTTCTACTTAATAATATTCTCTCTTTTCTATTTATGCACATCTATATTCTGTTGTCCTTCCAGTATTTTTGCACCCACTCCTCCTCGTCCTCTTCCCTATAATTCTTCTCTACTCAAGGTTGCCTGGAAGAGATTGCTACAATCAATAAGGCCGCCTTTTGCACTCTTCCCCTTTTATTGTTTACTTCTTTAGAATGTCTTTTTCTAGAGTGCAATAAACCGTTTTATTGTTATTATTATTATGTTTAGGTGGATTAAGTTTTGTGTAAGTAGTTCAATTTGTATTATTATTTTTCAGTTAATGTGTGCGTGCTTAATGACAACATAAGATGTCAGAATTTAAATGCTGCTGGGAGCCAAGTGGCGTGCTTAAACGTGGAGACCAAGTAAGTGAACTGTTTAATAATAGTACATTATGAGACAAGTTAGCTTAGGTTGCTCATTGCACACAAGGCTGTGGGTTGCAGCCCGAGCCATAGGCGAGGGCGTAACTCAGCCGAATGTGCAATGAGTAAAAGCTCACGAGTTTCATACGACGTTTTTCAACACATTTGCGAGGAAAATACAAAGTATACTTTGTATAATTTACCACACAGCAACAAATTCGGCAAAAACAAAACATGACAATTATGGGAAAAGGCGCGTATGTTTTTTTTTGTTTTTTTTCACACGCCTAATACAAGAATATTTTGTGAACAAAGGGGTGAGTGTGCATACAGCCTCCTTCAAAATTATAATTTTAAGTCATAAATGCAAATTTTTGAATATTTTATAACAAAATATTGTGAATTATGAATAATTTGATAATAATAAATATTTATTTGACTTAATTAAGGACTTACACATTTATTTACTTCAAAAATGAATATGAATTTTCAGCGGCATATAACCTCTTTGTTGTTACTAAAAAAAATAACTGTATTACCCGATTAAATTGGAAATGCTGTATTTACTCGCATAGAACTTGCAGTAAGGCACTAATTTAACTTTGTAGGGATAATTCTATAACAACCTAGTGTTTTATATATTATTGCACGCGTTTGTTATAGCTCGGTTTATGGCCCTAAAAGCGATGAATTAGGGCTCACTTTACGAGCAAGTGTGTTGAAAAACCATTTTTAATACATTTTTCAGTGTTTTAAAAAAATATATACAGGTTCATTTTGAACTTACCATCCAAATTTTAAGGATGTGTCCAGTCCATGAAACTAAACAACTTTCTTTATGAAACATGTGTCAAATTTCGCCAGAAAATTTTGGTCATCCCATACTAAATTGATCACGTGATTTTTATTTTACATATTTGACCATGTGTTCCTTAGAGAAAGTTGTTCAGTTTCATGGACTGAACACATCCTCAAAATTTGGACGGTAAGTTCAAAATGACCTGATATACATTTTTCAACACACTTGCTCGTAAAGTGAGCCCTAATACATCGCTTTTAGGGCCATAAACCGAACTATAACAAACGCGTGCAATAATATATAAAACACTAGTTGGTTATAGAATTATCCCTACAAAGTTAAATAGGTACCTTACTGCAAGTTCTATGCGAGTAAACAGAGCATTTTCAATTTAACTGGGTAATACAGTTTTTTTTTAGTAACTACAAAGAGGTTTTATGCCGCTGATAATTCATTTGCATTTTTGAAATAAATAAAGGTCCTTAATTAAGTCAAACAAATATTTATTATTATCAAATTATTTCTAATTTACAATATTTTGTTATAAAATATTAAAATATTAGCATTTTATCACCTAAATTTATAATTTTGTAGTAGGCTGTATGCTCACTAACCCCTTTGTTCGCAATATATTCTTGCATTGGTCGTGTGAAAAAAACAAAAAAAAACCGGCGCGCCTTTTCTCATCATGATTATTATTTTGTTTTTTTCGTATTTGTTGCTGTGTGGTAAATTACTTTGATTTTTCCTCGCAAATGTGTTGAAAAACGTCGTATGAAACTCGTGAGCTCTTACTTATTGCACACTCGGCTGAGTTACGCCCTCGCCTACGGCTCGGGCTGCAACCCACAGCCTTGTGTGCAATAAGCAACCTAAGCCAACTTGTATCATAATGTACTATTTGAGTGTCTATCAAAGCACGTAGCTCCATGGATCTGAAGAATCGCATAGGTTTATCCGTCGTATAAACTCGTATAGTCGGTAACGAAAGTCGCTTTTAACACTTCAGCCTGTCGATTCTATAACCAAACTTGGACCTCACTTCGAATCTCACTTCACTGCACGGAAATTTAAATCATAAATGAGATAATGAAAGACAGAAGCGACAGGCGGTAATAATATCGTTGGACATAACAGCTTTTTGCCAAAAGTCTCAGTTTGAAACATTAGTAAAAACCTTTTTGTTTTTTTTTAGATTTTAGGCATTCACAATGTTATTTTTATATTAAGATAATTATTTTAATAGAAAAAATCGACTCACCCGTAGCAGCTCAGACGGGACTCGAACCCGCACCCTCCGAGTCGCTAGTGGGAGCGGCGAAATTTTCTAGTACTTTTTACGTTCGCGCTGTAAGTCAGCGTTATTTCATCAATGTGAAGAATTACCTTCAACCATAGACATTGAAAAATTTTCGCTGCGCTCAAGAAGACTAACAAAGCGTGGAAAAGAGAGGTTAACATTATACGGACACGGTCTATGAAAAAAAGTGACAAAGAATCAAAGTGACACGTGCCAAAATTTTTTACAGTAAGAGCCCCTAGCGTCCCGCCTTGCAAATGAGCAATCACAGTTTGTTTAAAATATTTGTTAATCTTGATTAGAATTTTTAATAAGGATAACGTGGAACCATGGTGTCTTGTTGTTTTAGTGATTGTGATGTTACAAAAAGAAATAATCCAAGTAATCACACTTTTCACAGGTAAATACGATATTACGACACATTTCTCTAAAACGGGTTGTAATTGTACTGTAGGTCGATGGCGCAGATGAAAAATTGGAATAAAAATTTCAATATCACCACTAAGCCACACAGAAAAGACGTGTAGTAGGTACAATCATCGATAACATATTAAGTGTTGTAGACAACACTATTTCACTCACACATTTGTACTTCGTTTTTCGGATCACCTACTAATTGACTTTGTTGTTCTTTGGCATTCTATTTCTATGCCTTCAACATTCGAATGCAACACCTTTACAGATGTCAGACAATTGATTAAGATTAATCAAAATTATATAGCTATTACACACTGACATGAAAAATTTTTTTTTTTATTTAACTGGACAGGCTGTCTGTATGATTTGACAGCAAAGTTCTTGTGCCTATTTGAAACGCCACTAGCGTGCGTCTAAAGAACTAATTTTGACGTACAATATGAAAATGGTTGACGTGATGGTCTCTCTAGACTTCAAACTTTAGTACCATGTACGCACGCTATGCTCACGCTACGTCCTACAGCGCCAAAATGGCGGAAATCAAATAGGCACAAAAACAGTTTGACATAAGCCTGTCCAGTGTAAATATATGCAGGTCAATGCTATTACATCTTAATCGATTGTCTGACATTTCCTGTAATCTTATAAACTTCTATCACCAACCAAACTGTTTCGAAACGCAACTTCAGAAAATTTGTGCCAATACTAGAGTCTGTCTAAAAAGTCAGTTTATATGGGTAATTTCAAAGGTAATTTTAATACCCACCTAAATCCCCAACCACCCCACCGATACCCATCTAAATAAAATTGAGTAAAGCTATGTTTTTGACAGCACCATCAGGGTTACCATTACCAGTATAAGTTTTTATAAATAATTTAATAATTTCTCATGTAAACTGACTTTTTAGACAGATTATACTCGTATTGTGCGCACCAGCCCCCCTACCAAAATGGCCACTTTTCTATTCGCTCGCTAACTTAAAAATTAAAAGGCCAAAAACTCTAAAATTACGTGTCTCTGACTTGTCAACTCCATACAATACAACAATATCTGTGATTTACATAAGCATGCGACGTGTGACTTGATTAGCGAACGAATAGAAAATTGGCCATTAGTTCTCGAGGACCACCGGCATTGTCAGATTCTCGCATTGTAAAACAATACTCCTTTTCTTCTCAGTGCGGAGTGCGCAGCGCATATGCAGAATGGCAGAGCTCAGCTTGGAGTGTTCACTGAGGAGGAAATTCTGTTGCTCGGGCTGATGAGAACAAACGCTTACAGAGTGCTTGCCACAGTCAGGGACGTTAACAGACCGGGTAAGGACACATTATCTAATAATAAAGTAGGTTTTTTAGGGTTCCGTAGCCTAATGGCAAAAAACGGAGTTTCGTCATGTCTGTCTGTCTATCTGTCCGTATGTCACAGCCACTTTATTCCGAAACTATTAAGATTACACAGTTGAAACTTTGTAGGTAGATGTATTCTGTGAACCGCTCTAAGGTTTTTTACATAAAAATAGCAAAAATAAAAGATTAAGGGGGGGCTTCCCATACATGGAACGGTAATTGAAAAATTTTTTTTTCATCAAACCTATACGTGCGGGGTGTTTATAGATAGGTTTTTAAAAATGACATTGAGGTTCCTAAGACTATTTTTTCTCAAAGTCAACCGTTTGAAAGATAAACACTGCCAATGTGGTAAAATGAGTGTCCCCCCCTTTAACTTTTAAAATAAGAGAATGAAAAATCAAAAAAAAAAATATGCTGCAGAGCCTAATAAATATTTTTAACGGAAATTGGTTTGGACGAGATAAAGTGATAATTTTTAGAGATATACCACATTTTCCAAAACGCAAATATAACTTTGTCATTCATACAAACTCAAAGAAGGTAAAGCCGCTGGCCTTGACAACATCAGGGTCGAGCAGCTGAAACGGTTTGGACCGATAGCGAGGACGTGGCTACTGGATCTGTATAACTCCTGTATCAGCACAACTAAAATACCCAAACTCTGGCGGAGATCTCACGTCGTAGCTCTTCTAAAACCAGGCAAAGACCCTGCGAGCCCGAAAAACTACAGACCTGTGTCCCTCCTTTGCCATACCTTCAAGGTATTAGAACGGCTAATTTTACAGAGGATATCAGGCACACTTGAGGATGTTTTCATCAAGCAGCAAGCAGGGTTCAGATCCGGAAAGTCATGCACAGCACAAGTGCTCAATCTAACCCAGCACATCGAGGATGGCTACGAAAAGGGATTGGTTACGGGGGCAGTCTTCGTGGACCTAACCGCTGCGTACGATACGGTTAACCATAAAAAACTCATCGCCAAAGTCTACGAATGCACGAAGGATCATAAGCTTTCCAAAGTCGTGGAGCAGTTGCTTAGCAACAGAAGGTTCTACGTGTCGTTCCAGGCTCAGAAGAGTCGATGGCGTACACAGAAGAATGGGTTACCACAAGGCAGTGTCTTAGCGCCAGCTCTTTTCAACATTTACACGAACGACCAACCAATTTTCGCTGATATGAGACACTTTCTCTTCGCCGACGACTTGGCCTTGACTGCTCAAGAAAAATCCTTTGAAAAAGTCGAGCAAAGACTATCGGAGGCACTATGGGGACTGTCTCAATACTATTTGGAAAACCAGCTCAAACCTAACCCGGACAAAACTCAAGTTTCGGCATTCCACCTCAGGAACAAAGACGCCACAAGGAAACTAAACGTCATATGGGAAGGGAAATTACTGGACCACACGCACTCTACTAGATACCTTGGGGTGACATTGGACCGGTCCCTTACATATAAGGAACACTGCAAAAACACCAAGCAGAAAGTTGCATCCAGAAACAACCTGTTGCGGCGCATGACGGGAACCACGTGGGGAGCCACCCCACACACCCTGCGCACTACCGGCCTCGGCCTCTAATTACCTCTAACTGCCGGAACACGAAAATTTTTTAATTGTTGTTGTAAAATGGTGGTAGCTAGCCAGCCATATCTGCCATAGCAGCATGATAGATAGGATAGGACAGGCATGATAGATAGGATAGGCTTCATATTTCAATACCTTTCTTTAAAGGACCGAGTTGCCAGCACCTAGTGGAAAAAAGCACACTGCTATGTGCTTAAAACCACAATATCTCGGTGGAGTATTTTGTATTTTTTTAACAAAGTAACAAATTAATTTGGTACTATGTACCTTTTTAGGTATGTTACGGCTAATACCTACTATGCTAATACCCGAAGTGCGGCTAAACCTAGTTTTAGCCGGCTAAAACTAGGTGTAGCCGATAGCTGTTGGATAAAACTAGGTGTAACCGATCTACTTTACTCCCGTAGGTCACGATTTTTTTTTAACAGACAACAGAAATAACTTTCTTGATACCCCCATAGATTACTCCCCCTTAGTAGAAGCACAAAGAAGGCTACTAGACCTAGTTTTAGCCGACTGCACCTAGTATTAGCCGTGAGCAAATTTTAATCGGCTACACCTAGGTTTAACCAAAAGCTACTGCCTACACTTAGTTTTAGCTGCCTAAAACCGGCTATATTAGCCGGTATATTAATAAATCGTTTGTTTAAAATTTCCAAGTCTGTCCCATGTTTTGCAGAACCGTTTGCGTTCGAAGCGGTGGCGGTAGTTCCCAACAACCACACCAATGGATTCGAGGGTCTCAGCGGAGCCAGGTTCTGCCACCCTGGGCTCGGGGCCACGGACATGCGCTGGTCGCCCAGGGTGCTGCGCGCTTTGGAGGAGCGGGCTTTGGTGAGGAAACGAAAACTGGGAACAGTAGGGGAAGCCCGGGAAAGACGAATATTATGTTAATATGTTGTGTTTACTAGAACCAGCCAAATCTAATTTTGAGATAAAATTAGTTTTTTTTTGCATATAGATTTGCCCGGACCTGCCAACTTAAATATTTTTGTTTTTTTGTATGCAGTTTTATCCTATCCGTTTTGCCCATATCCGTCTTGCCCAAAGCACTAATATTCAGAAGTTGTATTAGCCTACTGTATAATTTCTACCGACGAATGAAAAGTTACAAACACAAATTAAACTTAAAAAAACACACAATCGATTAAACAGAGGCTATACGTTACCACTAAATAAACAAAACAATAAATCAATACACATACCTTGCGAAAAATCGTAACAAAACAGCAAAAAATTTTGATTTTTATTTTTACAACATGTGTACGCATCTATTGTTTTGGTTGAACTGTCATGGCGCGGCTGAGTTTCACCAACCCAAGCTCGTCCAGTAGCGCTATCTATATTCTATTGTAGGTTTTTTATAAAATCGAGTATTCGTCTTACCCACACTATGCATCTTTCCCGGGCTTCCCCTACTTAGCACGAACAGCTATCGAAAACAAGCTTTATAATAGTTATTTATGCAATTGTAGGTTGTACTATAATACCTAATTTTGTACAGATGCATAGTAATGCATACAAGCCTCTATTATAGGTACACCGATTTTTTATTTGGGAAACAAAAATATTTTAATAAATAATTATGGATTAAAAACACCTTTTAATTTCCTCTAAGAAAAACACATATTTATATTTATCTACACCCATGATATATATATATCCTCTATAAAGGGTTTTGACTTTGACGTTGACCTTGACTTTGACCTGGACCTTAAATTTGACTTTTACTTTGACTTTAACTTTCTTCCCCCTCGTCATTTTATCATCCGAACGAGTGTTATAATGTTGTATTGAATTTCATAATGTAACTTTTCGGGCGGATATTGTGGTTAATATGACACTGGTAGTTATAAAGTTGGCAGTAAGCTAACTGTTTGTTTCAAAACCCTTTACAAAGGATTTAAAGCATGGGCAAAAAATTGATATAAGCACTACCGTACAGAAAGGAAACTCTCCGCCCCGCCCCACAATCAATTACCTCACCCCACCGGCGCCCACCGGTTCGTGTGCCGATCCGTGTGCTCATTCAGTGTGCGCTTTTATAATTCTCGACGGCCCGGCACGGCACGGCTCGGCACGGCAGCGGCGACGCCGAAAGACGCTTTTATAATTTCTGCCGTTGCCGGCCGTTGGATGTTCAACACAGAACACTCATAGCGAAGAAGTTACTATTTGTACATTGTACAGTAGTGTCATGGTACCTACTTTTTACTTTAGAATAATATAAAGACTAAAAGTTGACCTTCTCTCTCTAGATATTTGTTATCTTTATAATTATTTCATAAAATAATAGTTTACCAATTATACAACGTGTAACAGAAAGGAGGTATCAACTCGAAAGGAAGTCAATGTACTCGTGAATCTGAACACTTCCAACAGAAAAAGATTTCAAATCGAAAATACAATTTTGGACTCTCCATAGAAAATTTGAATTTGCCGCCAACATTTTATATAGGGAGGGACATTCAAAAATATTTTTTTTCTGTTGGAAGTTTCACGAGTACATTGACCTCCTCTCGGGTTGATACCCCCTTTTTGTTACACGTTGTTTAATGATTATATTACAATGTAGGTAGGTAGTAGGTACTTACTTAAATGATAAATAAATCTTTTAAAATCAAAGAATATATTATATGCAGCTGGTTTTAATTACGTACCTACTTACCAAGATAGGTAGGCATCTACACAACACATTATTTAATTAAGTAGCTACCTACTTAAGTAATATCTAGGTAATTATTTATTGAGATAGGTAACAATATTTAACTTTGGTAAGTCCCCTATTAACGGTGTTTCCACCGCTGTAAGTACCTAGATATCTTTCCGATCAGTATCGAAATAACTGCTTGTCGGAATATTACCTATTTGTTGATTTTGATGTTGTTTGTTTCCACAATCATACATAGGTACATGGCATACCAACAACAACACATTAACGATATTACGCTAATATACTGGTTGTGCCCTTTATACACGCTGTATATTCTTTGCTCTGGACTCACACTCACACATATGAATCCTTGTAGCTACGCACTACATCGTAAAAGTTCGACGGCAGCGTAGGATTTGGCCGGCACGGCCCGGCACGGCACGGTTTGCCGGTGCCGTTGAGGAAATATAAAAGCGTCTCCATATGATTCCATACATTTCACTTCCCTGTTGTGCCGTTGGACGGCTGCCGGGCGGTGCCGTGCCGGGCCGTTGAGAATTATAAAAGCGCACATTAGCTCTAGACTTCACGCACACAGTTGCGCGTGTGCAAAAACGTCACTGTGTAGCGTCTGTGTAATAGGTAGTTGAAACGCGACGCTTGTATGGAGTGCCCTGCTCGGGGTGTGGCATGGGTGTAGATAAAAAATAATTTATTTTCCAGGCGGCCCGCACAAGCGTACCCCGGTGCCCGAGCGACCCCCGCGACAGGACCGCCGAAGAGATGGAGGCGGAAGCTCTCAGCACTTTATTCTCGGAGGCTTGTAGGCCGGGGCCCTGGAGCGCTAATGCTACTATCGACGCTGACCTAAGTAAGTTTTATTATACAGGGTTATTTGTAAACACCAACAACCTCGCAAGAACAAGTAAATACCTACCCTATTTACTGCAAATAAATAATTCTAATTCTAATTCTAAGAGTAGATTACCAACATCATAAACAACATTTGTTCTACGACTTTTGATACTTCGTTAGATTTTACTTTCATACAAAAAAAAATATCATTTTAATTTACCGTTCGTATGTTCATAACTCAACGCGCGGCGCGAGACCCGCCCGCCGACGCCACCCCGCCCCGCCGCCATCCATAGACGCAAAAAGTGTCGAACAGTACAATAAAAACTTGGAAATTCATTTTTGGTAAATGTATTGAGTTATAATAAAAATCTTAGAACAAACGTTGTTGTTTATGATGTTGGAAATCTACTCCTGTGAGGTTGTTGGTGTTTTACAAATAACCCTGTATAGACTAGCAGCCGCCCGCGGTTTCACCCGCGTGGTTTCCGTTCCCGTGGGAATATCGGGATAAAAAGTATTATATGCTTTAATCTAGCCTATTTACTATCTGTTTGCCAAATTTCAACCAAATCCGTTCAGTAGTTTTAACGTGATTGAGGAACAAACATCCAACCCACAAACTTTCACATTTATAATATTAGTAGGATTTATAGTAGGGTTCCCAACCGTCCATATTTATAGTAGGGTTCCCAACCGTCCAGATTTATAGTAGGGTTCCCAACCGTCGATATTTATAGTAGGCTTCCCAACCGTCCAGATTTATAGTAGGGTTCCCAACCGTCCAGATTTATAGTAGGGTTCCCAACCGTCTAGATTTATAGTAGGGTTCCCAACCGTCCATATTTATAGTAGGCTTCCCAACCGTCCAGATTTATAGTAGGGTTCACAACCATCCTGTTTTCCCAGGACATGTCCTGCTTTTTGGGATGTCCTGGTAACAACCCAAGACGCTCCGTAAAAACTATCCAGTACACTGTCCTGGGGTGTACTGGATAGTTTTTAGGGAGCGTCCTGGGTTGTTAGCATCCTTATGAATTACAGGAATACTAGCGACCGCCCGCGACTTCGTCCGCGTTGAAAGTTTTTTGCTATCCCTCGGGAACTATACTTATTTCGGGATGAAAGGTGCCCTATGTCCTTCTCTGTACCCCTGACAACGTGTAATGTAAAATTTCGTGATGATCGGTTCAGTAGTTAAAACTAGGTACCTACTCAAAACGTGAAGGCGTAACAAACAAACAGACTTTCGCAGTGTCCAATATATACAGGGTCATTTTAAACTTACCATCAAAATTTCAAGGGTGTGTCCAGTCCATAAAACTGAACAACTTTCTCCAAGAAACATGTGTCGTATTTCGCCATAAAATTTCGGTCATCCCATACTAAATTGATCACGTGATCTCTTTAACTTGTATGGATAGTCGATTTTTTTTACATATTTGGCCCTGTGTTCCTTAGTGAAAGTTATTCAGTTTCATGGGCTGAACACATCCTTGAA
The DNA here is from genome assembly GCA_943789525.1 of Agriphila geniculea. NCBI lineage: Eukaryota > Metazoa > Arthropoda > Insecta > Lepidoptera > Crambidae > Agriphila > Agriphila geniculea. Next base: position 43,426,924 of record OX038870.1, read on the forward strand.
ATTTGGATGGTGGGTTTTGAATGACCCTGTATTTATATGGATAATCCTCAACAGAGCGACGATTCCCGAACCTCTGCGCCATGTGCTCCGCGCCCGGCGTCTGCGCCGGATACAACACGGCAATGCAAGTGAATGTCGCTGGAGTCTCCAATAACGACAACCACATACAAGCACTCAACTGCCTCGTCACCAATGGAACTGCGACTTACGTTGCTTGGTCGCACGTCCGGCAGTTCTTCACCGTAAGTAAAAAAGCAACTAGTTGTAGAAGAAAAAAAATGGTCTGTAACTCATAATAAATTGTGGCCCGCTATTTCCCTACAACGGACACCCGTGGGCCTAGCGTCAGCGGCTCTGCGCTTGACGCCCCCTGAGATACTTCTAATAGCTTTACTTTTTCCAAAATCTGTGAATGCAGTTCAGAATATCTTAAAAAGTTATAGATGGTTTTCCTGTAACTATAACGGTTGAGGTACCTGCCCTTAATGTACCGTCTCTAAAATCCACCTTGTATATCCCACCTCATCGTTACCCTGACAAGACAACTGAGTTACCCCACTATAGTAAGATAGTAGTAGTATTTTATTCACTACGACGCGTAAAGTGAACATCACTTGAGTCTCCAATAACGACAACCACATACAAGCACTCAACTGCCTCGTCACCAATGGAACTGCGACTTACGTCGCCTGGTCGCACGTCAGGCAGTTCTTCACCGTAAGTAAAAAAAACTAGTTGTAGAAGAAAAAACAAAGGTCTCTAAACTCCTAATAAATTGTGGCCCGCTATTTCCCTACAACGGACACCCGTGGGTCTAGCGACAGCGGCCCTGCCCTTGACGCCCCCTGAGATACTTCTAATAGCTTTACTTTTTCCAAAATCTGTGATGCAGTTCAAAATATCTTGAAAAGTTATGGATGGTCTCCTAGGAACGTTTTCCTGTAACTATAACGGTTGAGGTACCTGCCCTTAATGTACCGTCTCAAAAATCCACCTTGTATATCCCACCTCATCGTTGCCCTGACAAGACAACTGAGTTACCCCACTATAGTAATCAGTGCGCTATACTAGTAGTATTACTACATTACTACGCTACAACGCGTAAAGTTAATATCGCTGGAGTCTCCAATAACGACAGCTAAGGTCGAATGATGGAGCCGGAAAAAGAGCACAGGAACTCTATTAATACCACACAACCCCATCTAGTTTGGGCTCGTTTGATTCGCTCATCTACTTCGTTACCAATGGACCTGTTTCTTACGTCGATGGTCGCAGTTCTTCACCGTAAAAAAAACTAGTTCTAAAAGAAAAAAAAACAGGGTCTCTAAACTCTTAGTGAAATGCGGCCCGCTAATTATTTCCCTAACGGACACCCGTGGGCCAAGTGACAGCTACCACCTGAGTTGTTTTGGTCAGTAGATCCAAGATTGTTGCAAATTGAACGATTTGTGCCCACCCCAGAAAAAACCTGATATATTTCAAAACTCCAATGCGGCTCTCTCTAGCACCCCCCTCCCCAGCATTGCCCTGGAACTGGAGGCAGATTGCGATTTTCTAAACGACAGATCCTAGTTACATGGAAATTCGGTTCCATTTACAATTAAAGATCATTGTACAGTACGAGGCACGTATCTTGAAATTTTTTCGACGGAGTGGGGATAAAATCGCGCATGTGCTCTTGTGAGCGACCAATAGCGCGCGCCCCTCTCCCGCCTCCCGCACCCCTCACCGCTACGCAGGCCCAAAATACGCATTCCGCGCAATCCCCACCCGATTTCAAGATATATGCCTCGTACTGTACGTGTTATAATTTTTATTATTGTGTATCACTTGCAGTCCGCCAGACCAGAGTTGACAAACAGCTACTCACTGTTGTGTGAAAATGGCACCCTCGTGCCGTTGTCGCTGGAATCTCTCGCCTCCACTGTGTCCCCGTGCTCCCTCATCAGACAGCCACTGAGGACCATCGTAGCTAATGCGTAAGTATTCTTCTTTTGTTGTCTGAAATCAGTCTTAACTCTAGTTAATAAGTCTGCACCTTATACTATAAGAATGTTGTGCGAAAATGGCACCCTCGTGCCGTTGTCGCTGGAATCTCTCGCCTCCACTGTGTCCCCGTGCTCCCTCATCAGACAGCCACTGAGGACCATCGTAGCTAATGCGTAAGTATTCTTCTTTTGTTGTCTAAAATCAGTCTTAACTCTAGTTAATAAGTCTGCACCTTATACTATAAGAATGTTGTGCGAAAATGGCACCCTCGTGCCGTTGTACGTAAGTATTATACTTCATTTGTTGTCTATGTCTCAAAAAATCTTTAATAATAAAATACCGAGTCACTTTAAGGATTTATCTTTACAGCGTTTCAAAACACTTTTGCGTAGGTGGTTGCTGGAACACACATTCTATTCCATCGATGAGTTTTTGAATCATAAGGAGTCCTGTTGTAGTCTATGCACGGCTTAGTTAAATTTAAAACAAAAAAAAGTATTGACATAAACTGTTTCTTGTTAATTATTGATATAAATTAAAATATTATACTTTATAAAATCAACAATGAAAATCCCATATTTGCATGCTATCTCATATGGCTAAATAGGTTTTAAGCACTTAACAAATGACGACCAACATTATTGTAAAATACCTACCCTATTTACTGCAAATAAATAATTCTAATTCTGAAATTCCTCTTATCTCTAGATAAGAAGTCTAAACGTAAATAGATTAGAATGTTGTGTGAGAATGGTACGCCTCGCGCCTCGCGCCATTGTCGCTGGAATTTCTCGCCTCCGCTGTGTCCCCGTGCTCCCTTGGATAAGGAGGATGGGCCATATAACCCACAGGCGCGGTCCGAAGGGGGGGGGGGGGGTCACGGGGGACATGACCCCCCCCAAAATCGTACACGTCAAATAGAAAAATCTTCTATATGCAAGCGGTGCGACTGCACTGGCGCCCTCGTGTGTGTGGAGCCGAAAACGCCCGACCACCGGTCGACTATCAATCGTATTGTTGCCTGGTGATGAGCGACGAAGCGACGAATGAAACTGACTAAAAATCGCGCTGCACGGCGTTTTTCTTTACTATAAACAAGCAAGATTACAAGATTAGTAGATGAAACTGACTAAAAATCGCGCTGCGCGGCGGTTTTTTTACTGTAATAAGCAAAATTAGAAGATTAGCAGATAAAACTGACTAAAAACTGCGCTGCTCGGCATTTTTTTTTGCTCTAAACAAGTAAGTTTATAAGATTAGTGGTAGAAACTGACTAAAAATCGCGCTGCGCGGCCGTTTTTTGACTAACAAGAAAAATTTAAGATCTTGGAATCGCATAAGTAGGGGGCGCCCCGTAGAAATATCGCACCGGCACTGCTTCGATAAATTTACAAAATAAAAAAAAAGCAATTGTATTATTGTGTGTATAGTGACCCCCTCCAAAATTTCAGGCTGCGACCGCGCCTGATAACCCACCAATGCGGATTGGTAGGTGTTAACGACTGCAAATGCAGCCGGAACCAACGGCTTAACGTGCCTTCCGAAGTACTGAGGAGCTCGAGATTATAAATTTTTGTCGCACCATAGTCCTTAATACTGGTCCATAGAAACAGGAACACTACACAACGTGTCCACTTTTAGCAATCGCCATTTAGAAACAACGGAATACACATAGTCGTCTGTGCAGCCAGTTAACGTAATAAAGTATGAATTTTCATTAAAAAAATGCTGTTACGAGTAGAAAACAAAAGATTTCTAATTTGATAGAAAAATAACACTTTTGTTCATTCACTGATACATCTACCCTAGTTCATTGCAGTAGTAATTAGCAAAGGAGCAAAAAGTGGCCACTTTTGGCCATTTTCGGTCAGGAAATCGCCTCAATGCGACTTTGTTTTTTCCAGCGGTTCAGCCGACAGTCTATCCTCGTCGCTGCGCACCTGGTGGCCCGAGGGCATCGACCCGGGCAGTCAAACATGGCAGTCCAACTTATACGCCGTGCTTGCCGGCGGTTTCAACGCCAGAGTCGTGTTTGAAGAGAACTTAGTCGACCCACTCACTTATACCACGCCTAGTAAGTACTATAACAATCGCTCCTGTGCTCCTTGGGGCACGAGGGCAATGATCCGGGCAGTCAAACATGGCAGTCCAACTTGTACGTCGTGCTTGCCGGCGGTTTCAACACCAGAGTCGTGTTTGAAGAGAACATAGTCGACCCCCTCACTTATACCACGCCTAGTAAGTACTATCACAGAATAGATATAAGCTTCCTACGCCAATGTTTGAGAATTTACACTATGAGAATGAATACACACTGTAAAAATTCTTCTTGGAGAAAGTGCATAAATCAAATCAAAAACTAAAATAACTTTTATCGTTATTATCCTTAAGGCCAAGCCACACAGCGGGCGTGGCGTGACGGGACGGGACGGCGACGCGACGCTGAGCAGTTGTAATGTACTAGATACTATGACGACGTCACACAGACCGGCGTGGCGCGACGTGTCGCGTCCCGTCGCGCCACGCCACCGTCGCGCCGAGCGTGAATACAGATCGCAAGCGCAGCGGGGCGGAACGTAGGCGTGATCACGCCCGCAGTGTGAACTCTACCGTCGCGCCGGCCGTCCCGTCACGCCGCGCCCCGTCGCGCCAAATATATTTTACAAACATTCTATTTATTTTCACAGTCCGTCCGATCCCTGCAATTGGCGACACTGGCTGTCTTCCATCCCGTCGTTGGTGCACATATGATACTTCGGAACTGGAGAAGTGCAACTGGGTTCGGGCCGCGGCTTACTCGCTCGGGGTCCAACCGACTATAGCGTGTCTGCAGAGGAGTACTGTGTTTCACTGTCTCCAGGAAATTAAAGATGGCCAGGTGGACTTCTTCTCAGTGGACTCGCACTACGGATATTTGGCTAGAAGGTTAGTTTGTAGTAGATTTACGATATTTTAAGGGAGATTATTTGACGGTAGCTTGTGTGTACTCGCTTGGAATCCAACCGACTATAGCGTGCGTGCAGAGGACTTCTGTGTTCGACTGTGGGACATTAGAGAGGGACAGGTGGACTTCTTCTGTGTCGACTCGCACTACGGATATTTGGCTAAAAGGTTAGTTTTAAGTCTGCAATAGGTAAAAGTAAAACATGACAAGTGCAACTGACTTCGGCCCGCGGCTTACTCGCTCGGGGTCCAACCGACTATAGCGGGCAGTGCAGAGGACTTCTGTGTTCTGTGACTGTAAGAGAGACATTATTAATTATACGGGGTCAGTAACATGGTGGCAGTACAGTAACCCAGTCCAGCGCTGACTTGCTACTGGGCTCGTGTAGACGCTAGTTTTAACCCAGTCCAGTGCTGATGCTGACTTCTCACTCACACTTCTCTTTTCTTCTTATTCTCACTCGCTCGTTGGGTCCAATCACTAACGCCGTATAAACCAGCCCTTTGGAATAGTCTGACTTCTCTGTAGACTCGCACTACGGTTATTTAGCAAGGAGGTTAGTTTCAGACTTAGATATAATTATTTATTCGGAACTAGACAATGGTGGGATGTCACAAAATAGCCCGTTTGGTGGCGCTACTGCTGGAGACCTTTGTACGGGCAGCATATAAGCAAAATGTAACTCTCGAGTTTTGATGGCGATCTCTGATTGGTCAAGAAACTCAGTAGTTAGATTTTGCTCACAAACTCTAACTCCCCAGTTTCGAGCTAGTTTCGGTAGTGATATCTGATTGGTCAAAAAACTCAGTAGTTAGGTTTTGCGCGTAAACTCCAACTACTGAGTGCGCATCCACCAATGAACGCGATTCAAAATTCAGTTGTCAATTTTCTTTGAACACAACTGTGCTAGCGTATTTTATTTTTGAATAATGACTTCAAATCTTCCAAGTTTTTGCAAATATAATGCAGTTTGCGCGCATAACCTAACTACTAAGTTTTTTGACCAATCATAGATCACTACCGAAACTAGCACGAAACTGGGGAGTTAGAGTTTGCTAGCAAAATTTAACTACTGAGTTTCTTGACCAATCAGAGATCATCATCAAAACTCGAGTTACATTTTGCTTATATGCGTACGGGCATTTACCCCCGATTTACCCATTTATTTTAAATTAGGTATATCTAAAAATGGATGATACTAATAAATAATTATTATGGAAGTCAGACAGCAAATATTGAAGAAAACCAAAACGTGTTGGAAGAAAAATTTATATTTACGAAAATTTGCTTCCAACATACAAAAATTGATAGCAAAAGCAAACACATATAAAACAACAATATGACAGGTCTACATCTACAGTACCGCCAAGTTAGCGGTAGTGCGCCGACTGGTGAACGATTTGTGAATCAGCAAAATTATCCTGCCAAACATTACAACTGGCTTAGGACCGCGGCGTATTCGCGCGGGGCACAGAATAGATACTATAAGTGCTACCGTACAGAAGAGAAACTCCCCGCCCCGCCCCACAATCAATTACCTCACCCCGCCGGCGCCCACCGCGCGAGTTCGTGTGCCGATCCGTGTGCTCATTCAATAGCTCTAGACTTCACGCACACAGTTGCGCGTGTGCAAAAACGTCACTGTGTAGCGTCTGTGTAATAGGTAGTTGAAACGCGACGCTTGTATGGAGTGCCCGGGCTGTGCTCGGGGTACAACCAACTATCGCATGTGTTCAGAGGATTTCAGTATTCGACTATAGATATGAATTGGTTTTCTATTTATGTCCCTTGACTTGCCTTTTGTGACTTGAATTATCATTAAAAGAATTATGTCCATTCCTGAAAAAATTACCCCCCAAACCGTTTTCCTATTATGAACTCTTAACAACTCTATGAATCTTACAGGCATTACAACTTGGCCCCCGTGAAGTTGGTGCGGAACCAGGGTTCAGCCACTTCCAGAGTGGTGGCGCTAGTGAAAGAATCTGCCACATCCGAGATATCCAGGTTCGAGAACCTGCGAGGAAAGGTCGCTTGCTTCCCGGAATACGGCGGCATTGGTGAGGAAATCACTTACGTATACTTACAATTATAACAGATTACAAAACAAAATAAACCTTAAGGAGCGGTTTTCAAAAGGCAGATTAAGAAAAAAAAGTAGTACATAAAAAGAACTAGATGTCGTTGAACAACTAATTAGATAGTTTTTTAAGAAAAAGGCAAAGGATAAAACGTAATTACTTTTTTAACACGTTTGTTGAGTATGTGAATTGTTACGTTGTGCGTTGGTTGTCCGATGGCGTGTTACAAAGAACTTTTCTTTAACCATTAGTAGGAAGAATTTTAAAAAATCTACCTAGTTGAAGTAGCGCCATCTAAGGATATAAAATTACACTAAAATTCTCAGGTGTCAGAAAATCGCTCATTATGGTAGATATTAACCGCCTCAGTGGTTCGCCCACTCGTGTAAGACGCAGGTAAGATGCATCACGCAGGGGCCCGGGTTCGATTCCCAGCGGGAGTACAATTTGTACTCGGTTTGGTTGGTGGAAGGCTTATTTCAAGTCCGCCTGGCTAGCTACCACCTTCTTACCTAAATTTGAAGCCATAACATGTAGTGCTCCGACAGTTTAGCGTTAAAGATAGCTGTTGCATTCGAATGTCGAAAGTAATTCTTCGCTAGCTTACAGCGAAAACGTAAAAATACTAGATAATTTCGCCGCTCCCACTAACAGATGATCAGTAACAGGTTTGAATACAATAGTTTTATTGATATAATATAAACACATATCGATAGCTATGAAACCTAGTGAAAGAATTTTTAAAATCCGTTTAGAAATGGTTGAGTTAAAAGGGTTTGAAGGAAATGCTATGCTCAATGCAATATGTGCTTTATGACGTACGACATAAGGTTCGGGTACGTCGCGATAACGTCATAAGGACCCCTAAAAAACCAGTATTTTAGCTCTTATAACTTCTCAGGTTTAAGAGTTATCGTAAATTTTTTTTCATTGTGGTGGCATAATAAGCTTTCTAATGAGGAATGTCCGATAAAAATCAAATTGGCTGAATATTTTTTTATATGTAGGAATAAGCTCTCTTAGTAATAGAAAAAAGTTTCAGAACTTTCGGTTGCGTGAAAATTTTTTAATAATTGAAAGTCTCTTCGACTTCGCAAATGTACGAAAGTAACAGCAGAATGAAAATTATACCTTTGCCATAAGAATAAATAAAGTTTTATTTATTCTTATGCCTTTGCCACCACCTGCCACAACCACAAGTATTTAAAAAAAAAGTTTTGACATTTTGTATAGAAACTTTTTTTTAATACCATGAAAAGAAAAATTTTTTGATGATTTTTTTCGGACATTCCCCATTAGCCACTAAAATTCGTTACTGATCCTCATTGGGCCGGAATCCCAAGGGTGCGCGGGTTCGAGTCCCGTCTTAAGAGCTATGGGTGAGTCGATTTTTTCTATTATTTTTTCTAATATTAGTATTATTTTCCAGCATACGTGGCGTTCGTTCGCATCGCCCAAGAGCGCGGCGTGATTAGTTCTACTGAATGTGACTACGCGCGCGCTGTCGGAGAACTGTTCAGCAGTGCCTGCGCCCCTGGCGCTTTAGACGCGTCTCATTCCATCAATGAAGGCTCAGTAAGTATACAGGGTGTTATTTTATTCACTCTCCAAATTTTAATGATGTTTTCAGTCCATGAAACAGAACAACTGAATATAGCGTACTGAAATACTAAGTGGGCGACGGGCTGAGGGTGACTACAAATATTGAAAACGGGTGAGTTTAAAATACAAATTAAATAACTAAATAACTACTATACTGTAACTAGTTATTCAGAACGGGCGACCAAATTTCTATTTGGGCGACAAACAAATCATGAAAAATTTGGCATATAAGTTATTTAAGAAAGGCTACTATTATCCTAATCGAGATGAGAAAAATACCATATTGGGCAGCTTAAATCAGTTATGTGTATAGTTACCTACTTGGTATAATAGTTGCCCACTCAGTAAAAGTAGTCGCCCGTTTTAAGTATTTTACTAATCCACTTTTCGTCGCCCGTTTAGTTATTTCGTCGCCGAAAAAATAAATATAATAAAATAATAAATAAATAAGCCTATATAACTGATTTAAGCTACACAACATGGTATTTTAACACGTTTTTATTGCTTTCTTATTTGTTTGTTTTTTGTCATCTCGATTAGGAAAATAGTCACCTTTTTTTATAAATAAAATATATGCCAAATTTTAAATGTTTTATGTGTTCTAAGGTTGTCTCCCAAATAGTAATTTGGTCGCCCGTTCTGAATAACTAGTACTCAATTTGTATTTTAAAGTCACCCATTTTCAATATCTAGTCGCCCTCGCTCCGTCGCCCACTTAGTATTTCAGTACGCTGTATTCAGTGTTTTTGATACCCAAAATGGGAATTTATTACCCATTAATTTCCCAAGCGTCATTATAACATAATAATTAACGCTATAATTACCTATACCATTATAATGTAACAATAATGTGTTTTGTTCGGCAGACTTTCAACGCTACGAACCTGTGTACCGCCTGTCGGCCCCCCGGGCCACAAGGAAACCTAAACAATACATGTGAGTACAGCGGTTGTTATTAATCATTATTTATTTATAATTATTTTGAAAATCAAGCGGCCAATCTAGCCAAAAATGGCAAAATGTGGTCACTTTGAGCTAAAATGGATTTTAAAACTTACAGAAAGAATGAAAACTGTTAAAAAAGACAAGTCAACTGAAAAGATGGAAACAAGAATAATTCAAATCATTCATAATGTCACTTTCTTTATGCATGCCTCCGACTGCATGTTATTATGTTGCCTTTTATATTTAATCGTTTCCATCTTTTCAGTTGACTTGTCATTTCATGCAGGCGGGTTTTCTAATTTTTTGTTATTATAAATTAGGGTTATGATATACTTTTTTGTAATCCTTATAATAAGCCCTTTAATTTGACACCCATAATACGTATTCTAAAAAAAAAATTTTTTTCACTACGTATAATAGCACCGTACAGCCGCCATGTTCGTTTTTTTATGACACCACCTTCTTAAGAACACTTGGGCTGACAAGACAAATCTAACGATATCTTAATCATAGAAATCCGTTCAGCCGTTTGAAAGATGTGAGGTCACAAAGAATACCTATTACATACATACAAGATACGCGCGAAAAACATAACCCTCTTGCAGTAGGGTAAAAAAAACATAACCCTCTTGCAGTCGGGTAAAAAGTTATTCAAAAAATATTAGATACCTACGATTTAAGAGATTATTACATGAGCTTTTTTTAAATATTGACTTGGTTTACGAGTAATAAAAATAAATGTATTGGCGTCGCTAGTTTTACTATAACAGCGCCTTAAGGTAATTAGTCAACTCAAGTGGGGCCCTCATCTTAATTAAATTTATTGCCCGCTAAGTACGTAGTAGGCAAAAGTGCCAAAAAGTGGCCATATTTTGCTTTTTTGCCTACAACTACTATACTACAAGGAACTATATTTTACAGAGGTTATTGTTTGTAAATAAACTATAGAACTTTAGCTTTAACCCCAACGTTTTAATTTTAGATAAATTATGTGCTTAGCGAGCAATAAAATTAAAATGAGGGCCCCACTTGAAGTGACTAATTACCTTAAAGCTTCGTACAGACCATAGACATAGAAAAATTTTCGCTGCGCTCAAGAAGACCAACAAAGCGTGGAAAAGAGAAGTTAACATCATATGGACACGGTCTGTGTAAAAAAGAGACAAAGGTTCAAGTGACATGTGCCAACATTTTTTACAGTAAGAGCCCCTAGCGTCCCGCCTAGCAAATGAGCAATCACAGTTTGTTTAAAATATTTTTTAATCTTAATTAGAATTTAAAATAAAGGTATCGTGGAGCCATGGTGTCTTGTACTCTAAGTAATTGTGATGTGACTAAAAGAAACAATCCAAGTAATCACACTTTTCAAAGGTAAATAAGATATTGCCACACATTTCTCTAAAACCAATTTTCACTCCAATTATTCGATTATCGACAAAGAAAATAGTATGGAACATAGTTTATTAATTTCCTTTGCCATAATATAGTCATATTTTATGAATCTATGTCATATTTTACGTATCTCATATAAAATGTATTGATTCGTTTTCGGATCACCTGTTTATTGACTTTGTTGTTCTTTGACATTCTATTTCTATGGTACAGACTGAGGCGAGCGAATCGCGCGCGTCGCTCATTTTGACAGATTTTGATCGCGTAACTCAAAGCAATAGCCATAGCCATTGCCATAGCAATTTCTTTGACAATGGCTATGGCTATGGCTATCGCTTTGAGTTACGTGGTCGCACTCGCGAATTTCGCGCGGAATTCGCCTCAGTCTGCACGAAGCTTAAGGCCATTAGTACTTTTATTCTGATAGATTTTGTCCACCTAAGCATTTCTTATTATGGCACCGAAGCTGTAGCACCGCTATACTTGATTTTAATTAAGTTCAGAAAGTCTGTTTTTTCATACATTTTGACACAAATATGAAGTGGGGCTACAGCTTCGGTGCCATAATAAAAAAAACCGGTCAAGAGCGAGTCGGACTCGCGCACCGAGGGTTCCGTACAATCATATATTTGGATATGTTACTTTAGTACAGTCTTTAAAAAAGTAGGATTAACGGCAGACAAGTGGAAGGGCAAACAGGCGGACAGTTAATTTACAAATCTTAACCACAGCTGCTTATGGTGACTGAAAAACGTTTCAGCCACTCCACAAACTGTTTATATTACTAAGTAGGAACTTATTCTTCGTTTATTCGTACGGCAAATAGTAGGTTATCAGATTAGAACCAGCCACCGGATTTTTCTCTTAGCAAACTTCGGAGATAAGGGGGGGGGGGGGACGGTATTTTTTTTACATTTTCATCATAAGTCGAAAACTATGCGGCCTAAGGAAAAGAAAAAATATTTTAAATTGTGCAAACAGCGTTCTTTCATATGATACCCCACATTCCCTAGTCACCTCACTTCAAATTTTTAAGACCCCTTTTCAGTCACTGTTGTAAAAAAAAAAATATTTCTTTCTTATTTGCAAAATAGTTGGGCAAATATCATCTTAAACTATTCCAAATTTCAAGTTGATACCATTAGTAGTTCTCGAGATATCCAGCTGTGACAGACAGACAGACTAAGTCACACCATAAAGGTTCCTTTTTTACCATTTTGGTACGGAACCCTAAAAATGCTTAGATGGACAAAATCTAACAGAAAAACACTTTTGTCTTTTGGCCGACACTTTCATATTTGGACCAAACATTTATGAAACATGGATGAAGTCCTTTAATTAAGATGAGGGCGCCACTGTGAGGACACTAATCGTCTTAATTGACACATAACTAATGGGTGTGACAAGACAAGACCTTCAACGAAGCCGAAATCCACGCATTCCACCCATCATCAGGATCATTTTTGTCTTTTAAACTATACCTGGGAAACCAATAGCTACGAAGTTATTGAGGAAATTTTATTTTTTTATGAAATTTTATTTTTTTCGTCATTTTAAAATTTTTGACCAAAGAAACATTATCAACATTTTAAGTATTTCGCAACAAACAATGACTTCAAAACGTCATAACGCAATGTATCTCATGAGCACGCACATAAGCGCTGCCTTTCAACTCGGCCGCACGCAGCTGTGTAGCATACACTCGCAGGCGCGGTCTGTTGTACGTATTACATTGCGTATGCAATGCTTTTTTAACACCAAAAATAAAAATCGTTTCCCAGCAATAATTTTGAACAGAAATGGTCCTGATGATGGGCAGAATACGTAGACCTCGGCTTCGTTGAGGGTCTTGTTACACCCGGTATATAATTATGTTCCCCGTCAGTTACGTGCGCGTGGGATCAAACCAACATGTACCACGGCAACAGCGGGGCGCTGCGCTGCCTCAACGACCCCGACACACACATCGGCTTCGTCGAGGTGCAAAACATTAACGGTACGAACTACATACAGGGTGTTTTTAATTCACTCTCCAAATTGAAGGATGTGTTCAGTCCATGAACCGGAACAACTTTCTCTAAGAAACATAGCGTCAAATATGTTAGAAAATAAATTTACTTTATGAGCGAGAATAATGTATACTACAAGGTCTGAGTGTTATACTACAAGGCCTGGGTCTTATACTACAAGGCCTGCGTCTTATACTACAATGCCTGGGTTGCTTTTCATACAAATCAAAGAGATAACGTGATCAGATTAGTAAGGGATGACCAAAATTTTATGGCGTAATTCGACACATGTTTCATGGAGAAAGTTGTTCAGTTTCATGGACTGAACAGATCCTAAAAATTTGGAGACCATAGGGTCTCGATCATTGCTTAACAAACATGATCGAGTACGATCAGTCTTGTCAAGTTTCGCCATGAGCGCTTTGAATTCGAATCAAATTGTAATTTAATCTTAGATTAAGAAATTTGGTATTAAGTAACTAGGTGATTTATAACAATTTAGATTAAATAGATTTAGAGAACATTTAGCCAACACAAACCTAGATCAAAAATCGACATCAATTATTAACATTAAACTTGTATTTATTACATGCTTCTTTACTTATTAAAGCCCTTATTAAATTACAATTCGATTCTAATTCAAAGCGCTCATGGCGGAACTTGACAGACTGATCGTACTCGATCATGTTTGTTAAGCAACGCTCGATCCGGCCAGGTGTCGGATGGGTGACCGTTAAGTGGCATTACAACTGAGCTCTTCCGTGGTTCGGAGGGCACGTTAAACCGTCGGTCCCGGCTGTTGTTATCTAATAACAGTCGTTAAGCCAAGTTAGAGGCCTTACAGGCGGCTTGATAAACTCTAACACCAGAGGTGGCCACTATTCCTCATTCGATAAGGAGAAGAAGAATTACAATTAATTGCCCTTATGGCAAAACATCACTTTTAACACAATTCACCATGTTTTATGCATAATTAAATAGGTACCTAAAGAATTATGATTAAAGGTACAGGTTATATCATTTTGTATTTTTTCAGCGCAATTGGAGCAGCAACTAGGCATCCAAGGGTCCAACTTCCGTGCCCTGTGCGCCAACAACACACTGTCCGTCAACACTGGGTTTAACGTGCCTGAAGACTGTCTCATAGCGCACGTGGTCGACGCAGAAGTACTTACTAGGAGGTGAGCGAGAATAATGTATACTCCAAGGCCTGGGTCTTATACTACAAGGCCTTGAGGCCTTATATTATAACCAAGGGTCCAACTTTCGTGCGCTGTGCGCCAACAACACGCTGTCCGTCAACACTGGGTTCAGCGTGCCGGACGACTGTCTCATAGCGCACGTGGTCGACGTAGAAGTACTTACTAGGAGGTAAGCAATGGGGTATACTACAAGACCTGGGTCTTATACTACAAGACTCCAACTCCAAGGGTCCAACTTCCGTGCGCTGTGCGCCAACAACACGCTGTCCGTCAACACTGGGTTCAGCGTGCCGGACGACTGTCTCATAGCGCACGTGGTCGACGCAGAAGTACTTACTAGGAGGTGAGCGAGAATAATGTATACTCCAAGGCCTGGGTCTTATACTACAAGGCCTTGAGGCCTTATATTATAACCAAGGGTCCAACTTCCGTGCGCTGTGCGCCAACAACACGCTGTCCGTCAACACTGGGTTCAGCGTGCCGGACGACTGTTTCATAGCGCACGTGGTCGACGCAGAAGTACTTACTAGGAGGTGAGCGAGAATAATGTATACTCCAAGGCCTGGGTCTTATACTACAAGGCCTTGAGGCCTTATATTATAACCAAGGGTCCAACTTTCGTGCGCTGTGCGCCAACAACACGCTGTCCGTCAACACTGGGTTCAGCGTGCCGGACGACTGTCTCATAGCGCACGTGGTCGACGTAGAAGTACTTACTAGGAGGTAAGCAATGGGGTATACTACAAGACCTGGGTCTTATACTACAAGACTCCAACTCCAAGGGTCCAACTTCCGTGCGCTGTGCGCCAACAACACGCTGTCCGTCAACACTGGGTTCAGCGTGCCGGACGACTGTCTCATAGCGCACGTGGTCGACGTAGAAGTACTTACTAGGAGGTAAGCAATGGGGTATACTACAAGACCTGGGTCTTATACTACAAGACTCCAACTCCAAGGGTCCAACTTCCGTGCGCTGTGCGCCAACAACACGCTGTCCGTCAACACTGGGTTCAGCGTGCCGGACGACTGTCTCATAGCGCACGTGGTCGACGCAGAAGTACTTACTAGGAGGTGAGCGAGAATAATGTATACTCCAAGGCCTGGGTCTTATACTACAAGGCCTTGAGGCCTTATATTATAACCAAGGGTCCAACTTCCGTGCGCTGTGCGCCAACAACACGCTGTCCGTCAACACTGGGTTCAGCGTGCCGGACGACTGTTTCATAGCGCACGTGGTCGACGCAGAAGTACTTACTAGGAGGTGAGCGAGAATAATGTATACTCCAAGGCCTGGGTCTTATACTACAAGGCCTTGAGGCCTTATATTATAACCAAGGGTCCAACTTCCGTGCGCTGTGCGCCAACAACACGCTGTCCGTCAACACTGGGTTCAGCGTGCCGGACGACTGTCTCATAGCGCACGTGGTCGACGTAGAAGTACTTACTAGGAGGTAAGCAATGGGGTATACTACAAGACCTGGGTCTTATACTACAAGACTCCAACTCCAAGGGTCCAACTTCCGTGCGCTGTGCGCCAACAACACGCTGTCCGTCAACACTGGGTTCAGCGTGCCGGACGACTGTCTCATAGCGCACGTGGTCGACGCAGAAGTACTTACTAGGAGGTGAGCGAGAATAATGTATACTCCAAGGCCTGGGTCTTATACTACAAGGCCTTGAGGCCTTATATTATAACCAAGGGTCCAACTTCCGTGCGCTGTGCGCCAACAACACGCTGTCCGTCAACACTGGGTTCAGCGTGCCGGACGACTGTTTCATAGCGCACGTGGTCGACGCAGAAGTACTTACTAGGAGGTGAGCGAGAATAATGTATACTCCAAGGCCTGGGTCTTATACTACAAGGCCTTGAGGCCTTATATTATAACCAAGGGTCCAACTTCCGTGCGCTGTGCGCCAACAACACGCTGTCCGTCAACACTGGGTTCAGCGTGCCGGACGACTGTCTCATAGCGCACGTGGTCGACGTAGAAGTACTTACTAGGAGGTAAGCAATGGGGTATACTACAAGACCTGGGTCTTATACTACAAGACTCCAACTCCAAGGGTCCAACTTCCGTGCGCTGTGCGCCAACAACACGCTGTCCGTCAACACTGGGTTCAGCGTGCCGGACGACTGTCTCATAGCGCACGTGGTCGACGCAGAAGTACTTACTAGGAGGTGAGCGAGAATAATGTATACTCCAAGGCCTGGGTCTTATACTACAAGGCCTTGAGGCCTTATATTATAACCAAGGGTCCAACTTCCGTGCGCTGTGCGCCAACAACACGCTGTCCGTCAACACTGGGTTCAGCGTGCCGGACGACTGTCTCATAGCGCACGTGGTCGACGCAGAAGTACTTACTAGGAGGTGAGCGAGAATAATGTATACTCCAAGGCCTGGGTCTTATACTACAAGGCCTTGAGGCCTTATATTATAACCAAGGGTCCAACTTCCGTGCGCTGTGCGCCAACAACACGCTGTCCGTCAACACTGGGTTCAGCGTGCCGGACGACTGTCTCATAGCGCACGTGGTCGACGTAGAAGTACTTACTAGGAGGTAAGCAATGGGGTATACTACAAGACCTGGGTCTTATACTACAAGACTCCAACTCCAAGGGTCCAACTTCCGTGCGCTGTGCGCCAACAACACGCTGTCCGTCAACACTGGGTTCAGCGTGCCGGACGACTGTCTCATAGCGCACGTGGTCGACGTAGAAGTACTTACTAGGAGGTAAGCAATGGGGTATACTACAAGACCTGGGTCTTATACTACAAGACTCCAACTCCAAGGGTCCAACTTCCGTGCGCTGTGCGCCAACAACACGCTGTCCGTCAACACTGGGTTCAGCGTGCCGGACGACTGTCTCATAGCGCACGTGGTCGACGTAGAAGTACTTACTAGGAGGTAAGCAATGGGGTATACTACAAGACCTGGGTCTTATACTACAAGACTCCAACTCCAAGGGTCCAACTTCCGTGCGCTGTGCGCCAACAACACGCTGTCCGTCAACACTGGGTTCAGCGTGCCGGACCACTGCCACATAGCGCACGTGGTCGACGCAGAAGTACTTACTAGAAGGTAAGCAATAATGTTTACTACAAGGTATGGGTCTTATACTACAAGGTCTAGGCTTTATACTACAAGGCCTCAAGGCCTTACCAAGAGTCCAACTTCCTGTGCGCGAACAACACATTGTCTCTTTTGTATGAAACAGTAATTTTTTCGCGATTTCAGAGTTCGTTTCATTGTAAAAATTGTTCAGTTTGATAGTCCCTATCTACCATATTCGGCTCTATATGCCTATTTTTAAACACCTTATAGATGTTTGGTGGATTGTATCTTGTATACATAGGTAAGTACTTGGTCGGTTGTAGGGCTCATTCCAAGTCCGCCTGGCCAGCAACCACCATCTTACCTAAGTCTGACGCCATAGCAACAATTTAAAATTGTTGTGTTCGCAGTTAGTGGTAAGATAGCCAGTTCCTCAGTCATGAGGAATCACATTACACGTAGCACGATCCCGTTGTGCATAAAAAAACTTAAATATTTACTTTGAAATTAATAATTTCTTTCGCAGAAACGACCAAATCTTCAACAGCGTGAACAGCCTCCTATCTTCCCTCGACCAGTTCTTCGGTTACGCAGTACTTCAGCCGCAACAGCTGATCAATCTACACATTTACTCCCCGTTCTTAGGCACCAGTGATCTCCTCTTTAAAGACTCCACCATAGGGCTTACTGAAGCCTCTGCTACAAACACTGCAGAGCCAACAGCAAGGAACTACATAGAAATGTTCAGACATCTGGATTCTTGTACTAGTTCTGCTCCAAGCACTACCACTCCTGCCCCCGGAAGTGCTGGGAGAATCATCACTTCTTTCATCACTTTAATTGTGATGGGTTTCATTGCCCATATCGTTGGTTATTAAAGTCAAAAATAAATACACAAGAGATTGTTGACACAAACAAATGACTTTTTCTACTGCCAATTTCAATAATTTCTTAGTTAAGATTGTATTCTTCAAAGACTCCACCATATGCCTATTTAAGCCATTGCTAACACAATAGACCCAAAAGCAAGGAACTACATAGAAATGTTCAGACATCTAGAGTCTTGTACCAGTTCTGCCCCTACCACTCCTGCCCCGGGAAGTGCTGGGAGAATCATCACTTCTTTTATCACTTTAATTGTGATGGGTTTCATTGCTCATATCGTTGGTTATTAAATTCAAGACAAAAATAATATAACACAAGAGGTTATTGACACAAACAAACGGCATTTTCAACTGCCAATTTAAATAATTTCTTAGTTAAGATTGTAATCTTCAAAGACTCTACCATAGGCGTTACTAAGGCCACTAATTAATAACACTACAGAGCCAACAGCAAGGAACTACATAGAAATGTTCAGACATCTAGTCTTGTACCAGTTCTGCCCCAAGCACTACCCTCCTGCTCCAGGAAGTGCTGGGAGAATCATCACTTCTTTCATCACTTTAATTGTAATGGGTTTCATTGCTCATATCGTTGGTAATTAAATTTAAGTCAAAAATTATATAACACAAAACAAACGGCTTTTTCAACTGCCAATTTCAATAATCTCTTCAAAGAATCCACCTAAATCTTACAGAGGAACTTACCGACCAGCAAAGAACTACATACGTTGGTTGGTTCAGTTGATCCGAATGGAAAAAGGGGAAATGTAGAGTTATTAAATATAAGTAAAAAATAAATATTACACATATTTTTTCCAGTGATTAGCTATTCCAATAATATTGAAATTATTATTCAACCAGCTGAACGTTTTAAGACACTTTCGTCCAATTTTTTCATCTAAGTACATTTTAATGGTTGATAACTTTGGACACTTTTCTTCCAATCATTTTAGAATGGGTTTCAGTTGATAGAAATGGCTTCTTCAACTGTCAACTTTTATAATAATTAAGATTGTATTTATTTGTTCTTTCTGTAATATTATAGGTACCTAAGTCTAAAGTGCAGTCTGTTGGATTAATAATAATAAATATAAAATAATTACTTAGTAAGGAAGAAGAAATTATCCATTGTACGATAGTTTACTATAGTTTTAACATTATTTGCATTGTCAGCTAGTTAAATAAGCAGATAGCAGCATATTTTTGCCAATCTATACATACTTATAAAATTATTTGATTTTGTAATTAATTTGTAATTCATTCAATATAATGCATGTTAATTTATACCTAAGTTTGTGTGCGGATTCATGTCATATTTTTTCCATTTTATTGAACCATTTACAATTATGTTAATAAAGCACATCAGGGGCCCATTTCATAAACATTACCGTAGGTAAATAACAACGATCGTTTGGTGTTCATTACGTCGCCAATTTGAAACTAGAAAATAAACTACTCACAGACACCGCAATGTATGCAAATTACCGTACCTAGTAAATTACAAATTGTAATGTTTATGAAATAAGCCCCAGGTTATCAATGTCAAAATAATTCGATTACCTAAGTTTGAGTTTAATATTAACAACATTTTAAGGTTCAAAATAGATTGAAAAAATTGACAGTTTTGTATAACATGATGTGCTTCTGTGTGTACAGATGGGGATAGAAATAAGTACAATTTATATTTTTGTGAATTAAATAAAAATGATTTTAAATATAATATGGTTTAATTATTTAATTATCGGCTATTCGAAAAGGTGACAAAAACTATATGGTACCTGCTAAAAAAGGAATCTATAGGTACACAATATGTACAACTGAAGCAGGCCTCCTTCACTCGCTCGTCGGTCGCGCGATAAGCACCTACCGCTAGCCGTGCCTACGGAGACAAGTGAGCAGAGGGCTGCCAAACGACCGCCCGTGTAGTCGCGCGGCATCTTACTGCACAAGTAGATATTGTCTCCTTATAATAGTTTAGCTTGATTAGCTGATGTGAGCTAAGCTAAGTTGTCTGAGGGTTCCTAGCTTCTATCTTGAGGTTTTGACTTGAAATGAAACTCCGTAGAAGGTGTAAAATGAACGTGTATAATGTAAAAACTAAACCTACTTAAGTACTAAAGGATTGCTTACAACTAGTATATAAAATAAAATAACAACTTAAAACTAGATGGTAGAGGCACAGAATACATAATAGTACAAGTAGAGGGCTCTCGGATCGGCCGGCGCAGCGGCGATCGCGCACGGCTCAGCGGAGGGACGCCGCCCCGCGCGCAGATAAAACAGGCGCGCGCGGCGGCGCCAGTGTTGTTCTTGATACGGCAATTGCCGTACTCTACGGTAATCCCGATCGAATTTGACTCGAAATACGGCACCATTTTATAACGCTGTCCATACAAATACGGCAATTTTCATTGCCAAAATTGGTGTATTTTTCGAAAATACGGCAATTATTTAGGATTTTTGGCGTTTTACGGCAATTATTGAGTGTGAATACGGCAATACTAAATTTGCCAGGAACAACACTGGGCGGCGCACATTTCAGTTGCCAGCGGCATAGATAATACACTATATAATTCAAATAGATGAGCCACTTTAAAATTAAAAAAAAGTATATAAAGAGAATTAGTTCATGCTCGGAAATCTAGATGGCGCTGACCTTTGGCTTGTTTTTCTGCATCGCGTTTTAATACGTAAAATTGAAAATAAAACTATTATGTTTTGAATTACGAGCGGCGCCTTTAAAAACAGTAATTAAGCACCGATTATATAATAATAAGCGTTCAAAACACTTTTTATTATGAATCAATGCCTAATAATGTTTTATAGGCACCGCTCGTAAATCAAAACATAATAGAATAGGTTGTAAAGTACTTTCCTACCTACCTATCTTTTTTACCTACCTCACTTTTACTATTATGCTAGTTCGGCAAAAATCTTCTACATACAAGTAGTAATGAATACCATCATAAAGAAAAAAACAGACAATGATTTATTTCACTGATTTATTACCTACCATTGTCAAATAGTCACAATTCACAACACTTACTTAAATAACAATATGTATTTAGTGCCTCAGTATATTATATACACAATCCGATCGAAAATATATAATTGAGCAAAATATCACTGCAGAAAATAAAAATTGCATAAAACTCAACAATATCAGATAAACATAGTGTTTTAAAATTGATAAACTGACAAAAACAAAATCCATAAAGAAATGTCAAAAATCAAAGAGATTATAACTGTCAGTGTTTCCACAACCAAGCTTTAGTTTTACCCTAAATAGTTACGATAATTATTTCAAACGTTGTAGAACATTTTTCAGTACAAAATTTAGTCAGTGTGATTTTGACGTGTTTGCCTATGCAAACTTTCTATAAAGTGGCGACCGACCTTTTTATTGTCAAATCTTTATGGTCAACCAACGAAATACGACTTGACTTTTCTTGGATTGACTAATTTTATTATTCGTAGACCAAGTCAATATTTAAAATTTATAATATTTTTTGAATTACTCTTCAAAGTTTTCATTCTTTCTATAAGGTTTATAATCCATTCTAGGCAAAGGTGGCCGCTTTGTACGTTAAGAGCACGTAGCGATTTTGCCGCTGACTGTAGCTCTCTCGCTCGCACATTTCATGTTTTCTCAAGATTTCTTAAATCTGAGTGCGTAATTGAAAAATGTGTTGCGGCCACACTCAACCACTTTTCGCAATATAAGATTACAGACATTTTAAAATATATTTCAGTTTTTTGTTGCTAAAGTACAAAAAGTTGTCGTTTCAAACAGTTATTTTAACTGGCAAATACGATAACTTTTTGTACTTCAGCAACTCGAAACTGAAATATGTATATGTTGAAGTGTCCGTAATCTTATATTCCGAAAAGTGGCCGACACATATTTTACCTCTTGAGAAAACATGAAATGTGCGAGCGAGAGAGCGGCAGTTAGCGGCCACAAATCTACGTAAAACTAGGTATATTGGCGTAATAAAGAATAATATTTAATATTAATATTATTAAGACAGCAATTGTGGCAACAATAGAGATTCAAAGTTTAAAAAATCCTTGGGGGGGGAGGCTGGTATTAGTAATTATTTATATGATCTACCTACGTTGCAGATTTTTTGACAGTAAGTGGTTCTAAATAATTAATGTAATATTCCTTGTGGCCAAGACAGTGGCCAGTAGTAGCCTATTTCATTAAATTCACTTAGTATTCTGAGAAGGTATGTTTCACACCACGGATGAATGTGGTGATTCTGATTACCTTGGCGTGATAGCCCAGCGTGCCGTAGACTGTACAAAAAGCTACTCGATGACTCGACCGTGGAGGTCGTTAACTGTCACGTCACTAAGTAATCACCCCAAAAAGGGGTAAATTTTTGTAAAAGTAGAACACTATCGCACTAGCGTCATCTACCATGATATTAAGAACTAATCATCAGTAGGTTACTTATTGTGAAGTCAAGATAGCACCACCTTCCATACATTGGAAATTTTGTCTACGCTGACACTAAGTTACACCCCCCTGGCCAGCGGTCACCGGAGCGAGTGGACGTGTCGACGCGCGCGAAGCGTGGCGCGTCGTGTGGACGAAATCTTTATGAAATGTATTGCAGCTTGCGGCTGTAGCTACAATAGTAACAATGTCGAATCACATCATGATATATGCTACGCAGTTCGTTTAAAAGAAGTCAACCCTAACGTTGCGTGGTCAGAAAGGGTAGGAGCACGCGATAGAAAGAGAGACAACTACTATGTGAATATAACTGTGGGCCATTAGCGCTGCGCGACCTGAATTGCACTTTATTGTGTCGGTGCAAAAGTCGCTATTTATTTAAATGACTTTGCGCCGTGCTGCTTCTGTACTTGTACTATTAGTTATTCTGTGACTGAAGTGACTTACTTGAGAGGGCTTGCGGTACAAAACAACGTAGGTATATTAATCTGTAAAATTTTCCCTTTATTATACATACTGGAGTGAGGTTGGAGCGGATCATTGTCTAGTCAATTTAATCTCATTGTATCTACCTCCTAGACTTGTATTATTATCGTATTATTCTGAGCCCCTAGTGAGAGATAAAAATAAAACAAAAACGTAGGAAGTGTATTACCGGAAGTCTCTACATTTTCCTGTTGAGTCTTACATACAGGTTTTCAAGAACAATACTATAGTGTATGTAGTGGGTCGAACCGGAATAGTACATTATGAGACAAGTTAGCTTAGGTTGGTCATTGCACACAAGGCTGTGGGTTGCAGCCCGAGCCGAAGGCGAGGGCGTAACTCAGCCGAGTGTGCAATGAGTAAAAGCTCACGAGTTCCATACGACGTTTTTCAACACATTTGCGAGGAAAATACAAAGTAATTTACCACACAGCAACAAATACGTCAAAAACAAAATATGACAATTATGGGATGGGAAAAGGCGCGTAAGTTTTTTTTTTCCACACGCCCAATGCAAGAATATTTTACGAACAAAGGGGTGAGTGAGCATACAGCCTACTTCAAAACTATAATTTTAAGTGATAAAATGCAAATATTTTAATATTTTTAAACAAAATATTATGAATTATGAATAATTTTATAATAATAAATATTTTTTTGACTTAATTAAAGACTTTCACATTTATTTATTTCAAAAATGAATATGAACTTTCAGCGGCATAAAACCCCTTTGTTGTTACTAAAAAAAATAACTGTATAACCCAGTTAAATTGGGAATGCTCTGTTTACTCACATAGAACTTGCAGTAAGGTACTAATTTAACTTTGTAGGGATAATTCTATAACAACCTAGTGTTTTATATATTATTGCACGCGTTTGTTATAGCTCGGTTTATGGCCCTAAAAGCGATGTATTAGGGCTCACTTTACGAGCAAGTGTGTTGAAAACGCAATTTCCCGTTCGACCCACCAGTGAGTCCACGGGTCATTAGGGCTCAAACGACCCTTGCCAATGTGCTCCACTGCATTGAAATAGAGCTCTGCGATTGGTTCCAGGGGCGGATCCAGGATTTAACTTTGGGGGGGGGGGCCCTCGGAGCCTTGGGTTACCTTACATAGATATCTATGTAAGAGATATATATCTATGTGATGCATTAGGATGCACAAAGCGCCTGATTTTTCAGAAAAATGCTTGTTTATAGGAAATAAAACGACCGCGCAGCGCGATTTTTATAGTCAGTTTTATCCACTAGTCTTGTACTCTTGCCTGTCTATAGTAAAAAAAATGGCCGCGCAGCTCAATTTTTAGACAGTTTCATTCACAAATCTTATCTGT
This sequence comes from Agriphila geniculea, assembly GCA_943789525.1. Classification (NCBI taxonomy): domain Eukaryota; kingdom Metazoa; phylum Arthropoda; class Insecta; order Lepidoptera; family Crambidae; genus Agriphila; species Agriphila geniculea. Next base: position 43,451,312 of record OX038870.1, read on the forward strand.
CTTTAGTAAAAAAAACGGCCGCGCAGTGCCATTTTTAGTTAGTTTCATCCGTTATACTTGTACTCTTGACTGTCCGTAGTAAAAAAAAAAAGCAGCCGCGCAGCGCGATTTTTAGTCTGTTTTATCCACTAATCTTGTCTGTCTATCTATAGTAAAAGATACAGCTGCGCAGCTCCACTTTTAGTCAGTATCATCCACCAATCTTGTCTGTCTTTAGTAAAAAAACGGCCGCGCAGCATCATTTTTAGTCAGTTACAACTGTTATACTTGTACTCTTGCTTCTATATACTAAAAAAAGCGGCCGCGCAGCGCGATTTTTAGTCAGTTTCATCCACTAATCTTGTCTGTATTTAGTAAAAAAAAACGGTCGCGCAGGGCAATTTTAGTCAGTCTCATCCATTAATCTTGTACTTTTGGCTGTCTTTAGAAAAAAATAACGCCGCGCAGCGCGATTTTTATAGTTAGTTTCATCAATTAATCTTGTCTGTTTACAGTAAAAAACGGAGCCCGCGCTGCGTCATTTTTATCCACTAATCTTGCAATATATGGTTTCATCCGGGCAGACGGGTAGCTTGCGCAGCAAGGTTTGCGTGATTGGAGCATGTACGCAAGATTTCACAGTGAGACTCACTAAACAAAAATGCCTGTCTCTGGTTTGCTCCAGCCGCAAGCCTTGAAACCGTAAAATGTTTGCCAAATGCGCCAAATGTCTGTCAGATGGTAACCCTACTCGGGCCACGTTTTATGATTTAAAAAAATAAAGATAGAGGCACTGACACTATCTACATAAAACAATAAGGCTTAAAAAAATAATTAAGTAATGCAAATTCAATGTTATCCCCAAAGGTAATCGGCTTCGTGGCCCCCTTGGCCCCCCCCCCCCTGGATCCGCCAATGATTGGTTCGTTTGTTTTACGTGGTAAGCGTGATGGGTAGTTACACTGACCTGCATATATTTACACTGGACAGGCTTATGTCAAACTGTTTTTGTGCCTATTTGATTTCCGCCATTTTGGCGCTGTAGGACGTAGCGTGAGGGCCAAAATCGTACATGTCACATAGGAAAAGCATCTAAAAATTTACAAAAAAGCAATTATTATTATTAGTGACCCCCCCCCCCCCCAAAATTTCAGGCTGCGACCGCGCCTGCGTGAGGGACATAGTACAAAAGTTTGAGGTCTGGAGAGATCATGTAAACCTTCTTGGGAGAGACCATCACGGCAACCATTTTCATATTGTACGTCAAAATTAGTTCTTTAGACGCACGCTAGTGGCGTTTCAAATAGGCACAAAAACTTAGCTGTCAAATCATACAGACAGCCAGTCCAGTTAAATAAAAAAAAAGTTAGCACGATGTGCGTCCGCGGCCTCTGTGAGACCTCATAGTAAAATGTTAGGCTACTCTTCATTTCTTCACGCGCAAACGCCAGAACAGCCGTTCTAATACTAGCTGAGCGGGGAGCGGGGGCGGCGGTGGTCCGCCAACCGTGTCAGGCTGGCCCCAGGGGGGTAATTACGTAACTTTGTTGCAATCAACTCTGACAGAAATCGCAGTAACATCGCTGCTTTAGTAAGTACCAACGTGACAATCATCTTAACTAAAGCAGCAATACAATTGCGCTTTCAATCGATTTCAATCGAAAATTGTCAGCAACAGACTTACGTAATCCATGGTCAGACCTACCAGCCCACCGATTACATATCTCTGTTGCTAACAATTCTCGATTGAAATCGCAGTTGCATTGCTGCTTTAAGTAAGATAGTATTCTTACTATCTTAGATAGTATTCTTACTAAAGCAGCAATGTCACTGCGATTTCTGTCAAAGTTGATTGCAACAAAGTTAGACAATCAGCTTTCCGTTTCATTTCTTTGCTTTGCTGAACCCGAATTACGTAAGTCTGTTGCTAACAATTCTCGATTGAAATCGCAGTTGCACTGCTGCTTTAAGTAAGATAGTTATTACATTGGTTCTAACTAAAGCAGCAATGTAACTGCGATTTCTGTCAGAGTTGATTGCAACAATTTTACATAATCAGCGGGCTGTTCTACTAGAACAGGGCTGTTCTACTAGAATTGATTGCAACAGAACTTTGTTGCAATCAATTCTGACAGAAATCGCAGTCATATTGCTGCTGTTAAGAACCAATGTGACAGCGATGTAACTGCGATTTCAATCGAGAATTGTTAGCAACAGACTTACGTAATCAACGGGCTGGGCTGCGTTCCGAAGTTCAGAGTGCGGCTGTTTGATTGTTTTCGTTGTTTTAACTTTAGATGTCATTAGTAGTAATACAAAGTCTTCGTTTTCCATTTAAAATAAGGATAATTTAAACTTCCTTATACACTAAATCAAATAAAATCAGTTTTTTTGAGGAGCAACCATGAGCTTTTTGAAACTTAGTCACAAAAACATCAAAATACAAAATAATATCAAATGACATTGACGATTTTTGTATAAATAAACGTCAGGGCGTTTACGAACGACCGATTTTGATAGTGATAGTTAAAAAGTTGCAACGCACTAATGTTTGTAACGTCTTTAGAGCGTAAAGTTACACTCGGAGTGTAGGTTCTGAACGCGCCTTAAGCAAAGCAAAGAAATGAAACCGGTAGGGTCAGCCTCACTCTTCACGATCGAACGGCCATGCATACCTACCCGTCTGAACAATTTGTCCTTTGTTTTCCTATATTCTCATTGAATCACACTGAATCGTGTGGCACTGACTGGTTGAGAAAAAAAATCGCAACGAGCAACAGTGTAACTTGATGCGAATTTTTATTCTCATCTAGTTAGAGTTTCGTAAATAGTGTTACTTGTTGGGAAAAAAGTCGCATCACTAGTGTTACTAGATGAAAATAAAAATTCGCATCGAGCCACACTGTTTTACCTGATGCGAATATTTTTCCGAAGGAGTCACACTATGCATGAACCAGTTGTAGGAATGTAGGTAGGTTGGTATGGATGGTATTTGCCCGGGGACCGCGGTCCAACCGATGATGTTTTTTTTTTTTTTTTTTTTTCACTCTCAGCCTGAGGGGCTCGGAGCACCTTCCCGGACACCGAGGGGAAGGGGGCGGAAATCCTCATTGGATACCACATAGCCGCCGATGCTATGCTGGTTATGTCAGACTCGACTGACTAAAACCGCCGCAAATTGGTTTCGACCGTAGCTATTGTAAGCCATAAAAAACCTTCATCGAAAGCGACCACCCCCCGAGGGGAGGGTGGCGCGGCGCGTCACTCACCTAGGTGAGCATACGCTTAGAGGACGACCGCCAACCAGAGGGGTCAACGGCCGTTTAGCAAATACTAATTGAATATGAAATATTCTGACTAACACGACTGATTACCGGATGGGCGGTCAGTCGCAGAGACGGGCTGGCCTGAGGGGCCGGATGTGACCAGAGGGGTCGGGGGTGAAGGGGCGGGTACAGCCTTCTGGGCCTCCAATAGGAGGTCCAGATCGGCCGAGAGTTGGTTGGGGGGGTCCGTTAGGACGGATTTGGGTTTCCGGGAAAGTTGGTTGGAAGTGGAAGCGGGGGGGTCATACCCCGCCGCGCTTCGGATTAACGGATTGGAGTGATTCTCGGCTGATTCAAAGAATCGCTCAGAGATCGAAAGGAAAAATTGTTGTAGTGTTTGGAGTTCGAGATCCCTGTGCAAGTCCGCGTTGCGGACGTAATATGGGGCATTGACCGCTCTGCGGCAGAAAAGATTTTGCACGACTTGCAATTTGTGAAGGACTTTGGGTGGGGCGTGAGCGAACACCGGGGACGCGTACGCCAACACCGGCCGCACGCAAACCTTGTAGAGCGTTCGCTTGTTGCGAAGGGACATTCTACTGTGCCGCCCCAACATAGCGTTGAGGCGGCCCATATAAAAGCGCGCATTGCGGGACACCCTTTTGACGTGAGGCTCAAAGGTGAGCCTCTGGTCCAGGGTGACACCGAGGTATTTGGCGGTTTTTTGCCAGGGGATGGATTTACCTAGCAAATAGGGGGGGCGTTCTTTAGGGGGTAGGGAGTGGCGCTTTGTATCGAAGTAAACCGCGGAAGATTTTTCCGGGTTAACTTCGATGCGCCACTTGCGGAACCATTCACCTAATGCATTGATGGAGGCTTGGAGCCTCGGAAGGATGGTGCGGCCAAGCGACCGGCCTTTTAAGTATAGAGCCGTATCGTCAGCGAAAAGGGACAGTTCAACCCCGTTGGTTGGAACTGGGATATCATTGGTGTACGCTAGGTACAGCAATGGAGCGAGGACTGAGCCCTGCGGCACGCCCGCTGTGATTGATCGGGGGGAAGAAAGCGTACCTTCGTGTTTAAAACGAAAAGTACGATCATGAAGGAATGATGCTACCAGCCGGACCAACCGAACTGACAGTTCGAGCCTGTACAGTTTGACGATTAGTCCGGTGTGCCAAACTTTATCGAAAGCTTTGGCTACATCAAAAAAGACTGCTACAGTCTTATCTTTACGCGGATAGAAACCGCTCGAGATGTACTCGACTATGCGGTGGACCTGTTGGGGACATGAGTGTTTGGCTCTGAAGCCGAATTGGTGGGGAATTATTAAATCTTCTTCACCGAATAAGTGCTCTCTCATACGAGTGAGTATGCACTTTTCGAGAAGCTTAGCTAACGCCTTGAGGAGGCTTATGGGGCGGTGACTGGTGGGGTTATTAATGGGCTTACCCGGCTTAGGGATGCCTATTACGATTGCTTCCTTCCAGGCGGCTGGAAAGTAGCATAAATCGAAACAGGCATTAAAAATAAGGGAGAGAAAGGTCAGTACTTCCACGGGGAAGTACTTAAGGGCCATGTTTGAGATACGATCGGCGCCGGGCGCCTTTTTGACTTTGAGCTCTTTAATAAAAGATTTGATTTCGTCAGTAGAAATCGAAATGGGGTCAGTATCGGGGGTCAAAGGAGTGGAGTTCAGAGTGCTCAGCTCCTCCTCGACTGCCCTGATATGGGTCGAATCACATTCCTGTGTGCTGACTGAGCATTGTGAGGCAATACTGTCAGCGAAGCATTCCGCCTTCTCGTCGTCGTCGAAGGCCATAGAGCCATCGGGACGGAGGAGGGGGGGAATATGAGTAGTAGCATCGCTACGGAGGGCTTTGGCCACTTTGTAGTAGGCCTGGTGGGAGGGAGAGATTTCAGCCATGAGGTCGCCAAAACGGTCGTTCCTCAGGTCTGAAAGTCGAGAGCTAAGTTCGCGCCTAAGGCGATTCGCCGCGGCTCTATACTCGGGGGTCGGATACTTGGCCGCCCTTCTATGGGCTGCCCGCTTGGCCCTAACCAGATTACGAACGTCCGCTGGAAGCGGCCTGCCTTTTTTGACAGGCACCTCCTTCGCGTTATCCGTAAGAGCTGATTGGACTAATTGGGTTAAAGAGCTCACCGCACTATCTACCTTCTCCGTACTATCGAAATAGTCGGGTCCGATAGCGTACGGTGAGTTGTCGGCACTCATGGCCGTCGAAAGGGAAGATTCAAATCCGTCCCAGTTGGTGACGGTTTTGAAAAGAGGGGCGGGTGGGTGTTGGTCACCCATGACAAGGGAGACCGGGCGGTGGTCAGAGCCAAGATCGTCGAGAGTCTCGATCGACCTTAGTTGTAGCGAAACCCCCTTCACTAGCGCAAAGTCTAGTACATCGGGAGCTTGCTGTATATTGTCGGGATAGTGGGTGGGCTCATAGGGTGAAATTACATCTAAATCAAGGGATTTAGTGATTTCAAGTAACCTACGGCCACTAGTGTTAGTGCTAAAGCACGTCCAGTCTGTATGTTTGGAGTTGAAATCTCCGAAAAGAATGACAGAGTCCCCTAGGGAGAGAAGCGTTTCAAAATCGCTTTTGAGTGGCTTTGTCTTGGCCGGTATGTAGATTGACGCTATGATTAGGGTTCGGTGACCCGACATAGCCAATCTACATATCGTCGCTTCCATATTGGTAAGCGCGGGAGTGGGAATAGGCGAACAATGAAGCGCCTTTCTGAAATAAATGGCGCAACCGCCACTGGCCTTTTTAGAATGGTCCGCAGGGGGAGGGTTGGGCGGGGCCTTATCGTTACGCACAAGCGCATACGATTTGATAGATAGCCCTTTTAGGATTGTGGGTTTGAGCCACGTTTCCTGAAGGAGTAAGAGGTCAACGCTCCTTTCGCGCATGAATTCCCTTATTTCAGGTAAATTCGCGCGCAAGGAGCGACAATTAAAAGAGACAAGCGAAACGCCCGCGGGTTTGGTACGGCCGGCCGTGGCGACCGCGCCCGCGCCGCTCGGCGCGCCGACAGGTGGTTTAAGGAGAGACGTACTTATATTGTACGTAGAAGCGAGTCATGCTCGCAGAGTGCTACTAAGCGATCGGTAGCGGTGCGCGCATTGCGCAATTTACCCGCCAAAACCGATATCTCCTGTACGTTGATACCGCGAATCGCATCACGGATGAGATTCACGTCATCAGCCAAGGAGGGCGACGTCGGCGGGGAAAGAGGATGGGCGTGATTAGAGGCAGGAACCGTCGGCGGTTTTGCCTTAGGAGGGCCCCAGGCCGGCAAAGGAGCCGGGGCTGGGCCCACTCCGCCCGACTTCGGAAGTGCGGGGAAGTCAGCGGGGGTGGGGGGAAAAGGCCCAGTAGGTGCCTTTTTGAAATAGGATTTAGCCTTTTTGGATGGCTTAAGGGCGCGCGGAGCGCGAGGGCAGCCTCTATAATTGGCCGTGTGCCCGAGCTGGCCGCACAAGACGCAGGCGGGGGGGTTTGGAGTGTCACGTGTACGTGAACACTCGCTAGTCGGGTGTTGGAGGAGGCACTTAACGCACCTAGGCGTGGCCGAGCAATTGGCTGCCGCATGCCCGTACAGTTGGCAGCGGTGGCACTGCCCGGGAGTGCCGCGCCGATGGGGCTTTTCTGCATTGCAGTTTGATAGGCCGCAGACCTTGAGGTCTTTGGCCGAAAAGATGTCGCGGGAGGACTGCGAATTAGTCATTATGACTAAGAAAAGGGGTAGGGGTCTCCTGCCTCGGCCGTACATTTTGTGTACTGCCTCGGCCGGGAATCCCTGGTCGACGAGATCTTTGTGGATCTCGTCGGTCGAGATTTCGTGTGGGACTCCGCGGAGCACCACACGAACCTTGCGCTCCTCGGGGAGGGCGTATGTGTGGTAACCCACTTTGTGGGCTGTGAGAAGCTTCACTAGCGCACGGAAATCGTCGCTAGTGGGGGTGTCAACACGGACCGCTACGCCCGTGTTGTGCGCACGTGTGTAGCGGACCTTGTTCGCGTTACAAAGACGCGAGACTTCGGGCCACGCGTCCTTGTCCCGCAAAAAGACAGGGGGCGGGGCTTTGGCTCTAGCGAGCGTGGGCTGGCACCTATTGTGCGGCCGAGAGGGAGGAGGCGCTGATTGAGCGTGAGAGAGAGAGGCGGGAGGGCTGATGTCGAGAGACATCAGCGGAACCGGGCCTTGAGAGGTGGCGCGCGCCACGTCTTGTGCGGCGGGACTAAGATCCGCGACCTCTGAGGGCGTGTCCTGCGCGAGCGGGATAGCCGTCTCAGGGCTCGCGGGTGGGACGGGACTAGCGCGTTGCTGCTTGCGCTTAAAGGATTTGGACTTCTTCTTCCTCCCCTCACAGAGGGTGAACCCATCTACGAGGGTAGAGGAAGATTCGTCCGAAGATGTCGCGGACCGCTGAGAAGCGGACCGCTTGACGGGGGTTGGAGTCGGGAACTCGAACTCCATCACTGTCGGACTCGGGTCCGGAGACGCCGGGGAGGAGAGGATAAGCGGCTGAGAAGCCGGGATTGGCTGCGAAGCCGGGATTGGCTGTGAAGCCGGGACGGGAATTTGGCGAGACGCCAGGTTGCTCTGTAGAAATTGGGCCAACGCGGCCACAACTTCTACAGGGGCAGCACTCAGCTGCGCGATTAAATCGGCAAGCATGTCTCCGGAGGCGGAGGCCATGGCCGATTCGAAAATTAAAAAAGACACCCTCTGCCCGGGGGCAGAGGGGAGGGGGGACGAAGAGTGAGCAGGTATCCCTAGCGGATAGCCGCTCGTACCTTCACCCTTGGGACTAGGCCCAAGTGCAGTGGGATCGGGTCTTCGGTATTGCTAGAGCCTGGAGGCCCTAGCGAGCGTACCGGGATCGCTCCCAGCTGGCTTAGTTGGCACCGTTCAGTTTCCACCAGCTCAACGCGTGCGAGGATCGACAAATTCTTATTTTGAATCAAACCAGAATTTGCCAAAACACTCGCCAACGAGCGTGTTGTCGAAAATCCGTTCAACACGCAACTAGCTGCAATGAAAATTGCGGCTAGTTAGCGTACCTTACGGCAGAGGGCGCAGCAGTGCAGAGCAGAGGCGCGGAGACACGAAGCGACCGCGCAGGACGGACGTTTTGAACCGATGATGGTTGGAAGTTGTATTATATAGTTTGGCGGCTGAGAAAACTTCGATAGCGAGATGTAGGTTCCTTCATATATTCTCCATACTACGAGGTGTTGTTATTCCTTACTAATCTTTGTGTTCATTCGACACTAGCGCCATCTAGAAACATGGTTGTTGTAACCGTGTTGCTATGTGCGGCGGTACGGTAAATGCCGCTACACAGTGTTACTAGATGACAATAAAAATTCGCAACGAGTCACCCCTGTTACTCGTTGCAAATTTTGTCACGATTCATGACTCGATGAGAATATAGGCTTGTTTTTGCCATTGAAACTTATTTAACCATTTTAAACCTCTGTATACAGTCCGCTAGTTTTATTTATCGCTACAAAACAACTACCTAGTAACCTATAGTTAAGGTCGACAGTTTAAAATAAAACAGAAAATCCTCTTTCAATACATTTATTTCAATATACAGTATTGTTATATTAAGTTACATGTATTAATTTACAGACAGGTTGCTTAAAGATTGATAAATACAAAAGTTGTATGTTTGAACACATACTGGGGCCTTAATTGTATGACTCAACCAGCTATTACGATGCTTTTGGTATGACAATTTGTGTACAGTCAGCCAAGAAATATACAAGGGGGCTGATTCTTGGGCACTGCGACATTTCTCGAATTCGAGATTATCCCTAATTACAAATCTCTATTAAAAATGTCACTAAAATCTCTATTGCAGCCAAAAAACTTATTCTCAGTAATTTTCGTTCGACATTGCAAGTCTTTGCAATCTCTACGATTTTTTGACTTTTTCGAGATCTCGAATTTGAGACTGACACGCGCCCGAGATTAACCTCCCTATAATGTCTGCCTGCTTTGACATTGATTACTATTGGCTTAGTAAAATATATATGTTACGGCTAATACCCGAAGTACGGCTAAACCTAGTTTTAGCCGGCTTAAAACTAGGTGTAATCGATAGCTGTTGGCTAAAACTAGGTGAAGCCGATTTGCTCGCGGCTAATACTAGGTGTAGCCGGCTAAAACTAGGTGTAGCATGGGGTATTTAAAAAGTTATTTCTGTTGTCTGTTAAAAAAAATAACCTCGAAATTTCTAACCTATATTCGGGACCTACAGGGGTAAAGCAGATCGGTTCACCTAGTTTTAGCCAATAGCTATCGGCTACACCTAGTTTTAGCCAGCTAAAACTAGGTTTAGCCGCACTTCGGGTATTAGCCGTAACATATACAAATAATCTGTATTGATATCATCCTAGAGACTATGATTCTTTCCAAATTGATTAACAAAACAGAATTTAAAGAGATATAATAATAATAATAATATTAAAAACCCAGATATTTGACTTGATGCCAAGCCGAATTCTTTACCAATTCCACATTATAACAAAAATAAGTGGAAGAAATTAGTTTCACGATCAAGTTTGTGAAATATTTTCAATCGGATTTCAAAGCCATACGATGCCAGTAAAAATAAATGTATTATCATTATTGGAAAAAACACTTTAACAAGATGAAAAAAGAAAATATACAACATATTTTTTTCTATATACGGAAGCCGAAACACGGGTCACATATTTTCATTTTCAGAATCAGTATAAAAAAAATATTAGGTCTTTACCTATGAAATTGCCGATATTTTGTCACATACAGAGAAAATAATAACTTCTATAATTTAAAATTTTAACAAAATCGTGAATATGACATCGAATTATGATCATGATAGTTAACTATCAGTAAAAATAAAGTCCATATTTTAGCTTTCGTGACATTAAAAAAAAATATCTTGAAAGTGACTCTTTTTTTGTGAGCAAAAAAAAGGGTGACCGAAGGGGTTGTAACTTAACCAAAACTTATTTTTTCGCTTATCTTAAATGGAAATAAGTTAGCATACTGTTCAAACATTAGTACATAAAAGTTTTGTTACATGAGTGTTCATGGTTGTTAAATGAACAAAAAAAATGCTATTATGAAAAATGCAACTTCCTGAAAAATCTCCATACAAATCGGCAATTTCATAGGTAAAGACCTATTATAATTATAACTAAAAAACTCGCGAAGTTACAAGCTTTTTGTGTTGTCCCGTTAGTTATTATTTAGTCAAAATATAACATGATATAAAAAATATTACAATCGATTCTATTACTGATTCTGAATGAGTTTCGTATATATACTAAAAATAACCTTGTAGAACAGCGGAATAACTCAAAATTGCCAGATTAATATTATTTAATACAGTTTTATGTCTTATATGCATATATGCATTTGAAATGTATTTTTTTAAACCGATTTTTTTTATTCGTCATTGGTATAAAGTAAAGTTGATACATCAGCCAGTCAACTTTCTGGAAACTAAAAGGTGTTACCAGCCATAAATAATTAAATTAGACTAAATTCAATACCTACGTAAATATACAAACAAAATAAACTCCCCAGATATATTTAATTATTAGTGCCTCTTATATCCGTTTTATTTAATATAAAAAACGCTTATTTTTACTAATATTTGTTTATTGCCTATATATTTACAACTTACGCTAATATCCTAAGGGCCAAATACTCAAACGAATCTTAGAGTCTAGACACACTGCCGAAATTACGCATGATTACGCCTGCAATGCTATTTGAATTACTGACACATGCCGAAATAGGGTATTTGACAATATTGAAAATATACTACAAATTGGGGTCATCCTAACAGATATTGACATAAAAAAACATATTTAACTATTATATTAAGACTAAATTAAGTCTATTAATTGATAAATTTCACCTAGAAAAATGCAATAATTTTTGTTTTTTTTTTCCGTGGCGAAAACGCTCTAAGATGACTGATGACGTCACGTGCCTGTAAATAAATAAGGCTTCAGGCGTTTGACACGACCATAGACTAAGGATCCGCGATTGATGACTGTCAAATGGCTAAGGATATTACAATGTTTACAGGCTTGTGACGTCAACAAGTCGCGTGTCCAGCGACATAGCGTTTTTGGCGCGGTTTTAAAATTTTAAACTTTAACACGGTTTTTTTTAATGAAATACATTGATTTTTCCTGAAATGGCAAATTTAAAATGGTTTTCTAAAATTAGTCAAATAGCCTATTACGTTGCGTTTCTTTTCATAATAAAAGCGTTGCCATCGAACTTCGGTCGCGTAACTTCGGCATAGTGTGTCCTAGACACTTAAAGTTAAGACCACTTGAATTCAAAAAAGTTGTCAGATTTGACAGAAATTCTATGACAGCTTCCTTAAAGTTAAGGAGATCTTAACTAAGATTTTAGCTAAAGAGCCTTTGGGTATTCGGTCGTAGTGTCAAATACGATCAGTGAAAGAAATATTTTAATAACAATGTTTTTAGGAGACTGCGAAATGCCGAAAGGCGCGTATGACACAGTTCTTGTTTCTTAAACTAAAAACCGAAACATCATTGCTTTTGATTGGTTAAAACAGGGGGGGGGGGAGCAACATGTATGTGGCTTTCAAAATTTCCTGGCCTATTAAGATCGACTTAAAGCATTTTTATTGTAGAAGTTCTGAACCGGACCTCCGACGTATGTTATTCGGACCGCACACGCAAAAATGTACGAAAACTTAGTTGAAATTTATGACAACCACCTATATATTAGGAGGTCATAACAAATTTGGTAACTATCGCGTAAGTGGCTGACTCTGGGTTCACAGGATGGAGAAGCACTCTCTGACACTAAATATGTCAGTCTGTTTGCGTGAAGTGGTTTGCCTTTAAGGACCTTATATATAAGTACAGAACGGAAACTCCCCGCCCCGCCCCACAATCAATTACCTCACCCCGCCGGCGCCCACCGCGCGAGTTCCGTGTGTCGATCCGTGTGCTCATTCAATAGCTCGCTCGCACACAGTTGCGCGTGTGCAAAAACGTCACTGTGTAGCGTCTGTGTAATAGGTAGTTGAAACGCGACGCTTGTATGGAGTGCCCGGGCTGTGCCCTGGGGCTTGTTTCATATAAAATATTAGTCTAATATTATGAGCATTAGACTAAAAATATTAGTTTAAATCATTAGATATTGTTTCATAAAAGTAGAAACTAATAAAATGAGTTATTAGCGTAGCGTCTAATAATATTACCTAATATTATTTGTTTTACTAGTAAACCGTTTCATAAACAAAATAAACTAATATTATCAGCTAATAAAATTAGTTACTTTTCATAAGTCTTTCTGGTCTAATAAATTTATTATTAGTTTTTGCAAAATCATTTGAAATGAGTGATTCAGAGTCAAGTGAAGAAGATAATGTTATTGTGAGATGCCCGAGGATATTTAGGAGGAGAACTCTTCATACAGTCATGGAATTTACATACGAAATCAACGAACAATTTTGGTTAGAATTTGAGAAATCGAGGTACCTGATTTTGGTATTGAAATTTATCGCATTTTATAGAACTTTGAAAGGCCTTTCAAATGACATCCCACTCTCGGCGGGGAATTGCGTATTTTTATTTTTATTGTTATTTTAGTGTACGTAAAAAGAAACAGAATCTTGTGTGACAAAATGTCAGTACTTCGTATTTTAGAGTGAAACGGAACACGTTTTGTTTTTAAATAGAGGATAAACAGTTCGCACGTATGTCCAAAGACCATAGATACCAGGTAGTCTAATAATATTAGTAACATCAAAGAGTCTTTTTTTATTAGTGTTATAGAAAAGTTTATGAAACAGAAAAATGCCAACTAATAAAATTATTTTATGAGTCTAATAAAATTAGCTAATAATATTAGTAACTTATATGAAACAGGGCCCTGGACTAATTCCTCTTCTTATTTTTGTTTTGGCAATCTACTTTCCTCTTGGAAGTAATTTTTGCCAGTGTCAAGTGTTGAATAGTTCAATGGTAGGTTGTTTCAGTTTACATTAAAATGCGGGTGCATCGCATTCTAATGCTGCTTGGAGCATTAGGCACCAAGTATCAAGACAGTTTACTCGGTAAGTTCTGCCGGGATAGCCACCGCTACAATAAAGTCTCAGCTTCACTCAACCAAGATCGCGCCTATTTCCATTATTCCACATATTGTTCAGTTGCGTAGACACTTGTACCACAAAACTGAACCAATTTTAAGACACAATATCCGCTATGAATCAATTTGCGAATAATTAAAATAGACACCGAACCGAACTAGACAAAATGGCGCCAAACGGACTATTTTTTGATCGTATTGTGGTGGGGTTGTTTCTAGTGGTGTAACGCGTGGTGTGGGGTTAGTACGGCGCCGCCGGCGGGCAGCACGGACGTGATGACAGGTGCTGTGCCCCCAACTGACCCCACTGACCCCACGCCCCCGCCGCAGAATATCACCTGAAAGTCATTCATAAATGTACAATGTGTTAATGAATTAACGCAAAATGAGAAAACCGTTTCTTCGTACCATCAAACTGAACAAACTTACTATGGGACCAACTCTGAAATCCCGAAAAAAAAAAACTGCTGTTTCATACAAAAATTAATAACAAAAAAAAATGTATGAATCAGCGGATTTTTTTTTTCGCGTATTCAGAGTTGGTCCCATAGTAAAAGATGTTCAGTTTGATGGTCCGAAGTAATGGTTTTCTCATATTACGTTAATTCATTAACATAACATTAACAAAATTATCTACAAAAAATATTCCGTGCATTTTATCGTTAGGATCAATATTTATTGAGATATGGAGGGAAGAAGATGGAAAATCATAAAATAAATTTATAGTGGGGGAAATAAAGCACCTTGCACATCTTGATAAGAATGTGAAACTTAGCACAGGTGTTCATAAGGTAAAATCAAGTTGATTTAGTTCGGATTTAGGCACCATTCCCTACAACTACGCCAAAAGTCGCTCACGCCCGAATTACTTCCCCTATGAGGCAGTTTTTGGTGTTCCTTCGGCGTACTACTAGGAGATCTGATAGTTTAGCTTAGCTTTAGATAGCGACTTATTGGAGACCCCGAACTCACGAATGCCAAACTTAGGTCCGTATTTATAAACCGCTCTCAACGTTGAGAGCCATCTTGAGCTCATACTTGAGATGCTGTTCTAATTAATGGATCATACTTAAGTACAGGTTTAAGTTCGTGGTATCAGCTGAGGGCCACTCATATAAATAAACAAAACTCTGCACTTAAGATCGCTCTTGAGATGATGATTGAGAGCGTGTTCGCCAAGTGCTGCAAAACCGTGACTTGAGAGCGTGCGCGCGCGGGATAGTTATTATATTAGCGATTTTTTTAATATTTACAAAAACAATTTTATTTTCGAGTGGCGAAAATACGTTTTTTTGTACTCATATTCAGGATACTTCTATCTATTTACTTAAATTACGAAATGTAAAGTAACTTTACAACTCAATTCAAACAATATCCCGCCAAACATAATTTATTGTTTCCATTTTTTCTGTTCGTGAAACAGAAAAAGCAAAGGCATATTTGCACCATACCGCCTAGGGTTCAGTCTTCTATATTCTATTCTCTGCCAAACATCTTGAATTAATTAGAATATTTTACGCGCGTGCATACGCGAGGTGGAAGAGCGCATTCTGAGTCACACTAAACATACAAAATACAATACAATACTACTAAATACTAAAAACAGCGCCAAGAGCGCGCTAAAGCCCGATCCGAAAACATTAGTATTTTGTGTTCATGCCTTTTCATGCTTACATTACAATCGTCACATAAGTTGAAATGACGTAAAAAAAGTGATATCTTATTTCTTTTCATGTAAAATAATCATTACAATTCACCACTTAGGTATGTCTCAAATGTTTAACGAAACGCTTTGTAGTTTGAGCTACATTCTACACCGCTAAAACGAAACGCCGTTAGAGAATTCTTATGATTTATGGTCAAACTTCATTTAAAAAATGTAGTGTTACTATTTACAAAAATCGTGAACTTAAGATGCTGCTTCTAAGATCGATCTCATTTGATACGCTCTTGATATCCGACTATTAATTAATATCCAACTTAAGATGCTGCTCACATCTTGAGAGCGTATCAGCTGAGATCGCTCTTGAGATCGGTATTGAGAGCGGTTTATAAATACGGGTCTAAGTAGCCTCGACCACCGCCGTAGAATAGCTTGTTTGTCGGTATTTTACAAGATGCACTTCGAAGAGTGTGCGAAGGAATTACACGAATTCCTCCAGCCCCATTCCACCATCGAAGCACTAGACGCAGATTAGCGTACCACTCTTATATTGTTGATATTCCAACCATCCGCACAAAGCATTTTGCTAACACTTTTATAATGCGAACAGCTAAGGAGTGGAACATCCTGCCTGCCGATGTGTTTCCTAATAGTTATAACTTGGGCCTTTTCAAGGCTAGAGTAAATAGGCTTTACCTAAGTGAGCATGCTCCATCGTAGTCCGCATCATCACTTAACACCAGGTGTGATTGTGGACAAATGCTCACTTATTTTCAATAAATAAAAAAAAAGTTATAAAGTAGTTATAGTAACCTGTGAGACGGGCGTAGCGGGCTGTCCGGGCGCCGCGAGCACGTACTGCTGCTGCCGAACTCCTCCCACCTGCGGCAACACAAATATACCATCAAAAAACCGGCCAAGTGCGAGTCGGACTCGCGCACGAAGGGTTCCGTACCAAAAAACGGCAAAAAAAAAACACGTTTGTTGTATGGGAGCCCCCTTTAATATTTATTTTATTCTGATTTTAATATTTATTATTATAGCGGCATCAGAAATACATCATCTGTGAAAATTTCAACTGTCTACCTATTGTCGTTATTAATATCGAGCAAAAAACGGCAAAAAAAACACGTTTATTGTATAGGAGCCCCCCTTTAATATTTTTTTCTATTTTTAGTATTTGTTGTTGTAGCGGCAACAGAAATACACCGTCTGTGAAAATTTCAGCTGTCTAGCTATCACGGTTCATGAGATACAGCCTGGTGACAGACAGACAGACGGACAGCGGAGGCTTAGTAATAGGGTGCCGTTTTTTTACCCTTTGGGTACGAAACCCTAAAAACTACACTTAAGGCGAGGCCAGTTCACGATTTGATGAAAAGATTGATGTAAAGAACTGATGTAGAATTGTACTTCACAAAAATTACTGTACACTGAAAAAGAAACAAAGAAACATAATAACCGAACAGAATTTTGAATAATGGCATGGTAACTCTGTAAAAAAATCCTGAATAACACCATAAAAACTTATAAAAATAAACTTCCAATCGTGAGATTTCAACGACAGTGATATGATTTTTTATGCAAAAAGGATACTTAGTTAGCTTTTTTATTGAGCTAATATGTTAGCTCAATAAAAAATCAGTTAAAAAATCGGTTATTATGATAACCGAGTACATTTTTAATAAATGATCCAGTATTTCAGAAATCAATAAAAATGTACTAAATTTCGTAAAATTTCTGGCGAAGCATCAATTAAAGCTATGCAATATTAAACCTTATTCTAAAGACATAGTGAAAGAGTAAATTTCGTGAACTGCTGGCCTTGAGGGTACATTATAGGAACACGTGGTTTGCAGGGGTCATATTTTTATATAGAAAACGTAAAGTTGTAGCCACAAAAAAACATACGACAAACTAAAGACATTATCTAGCAGCTACAAATATTAAATTGCGTATAAACCTCACAGATGATTGCAAAAAAAAAAAATCTCAATATCATCAAAGGCACTTGTATAGGTTCATATTTTTGGCATAATTAATAGCGGAAACGTATTGGATTCTACATCAAAATACACTTTAACGTACTGTGAAGTAGCTCCAATAAAAAAAAGTTTCAGGAAAAATAATTGTGCTAAAGATAATGATGAAAAACAACGAACAACATCAAAAAAGTGCTGAAGTGAGGTTATTTTCCATACTCTTTACACGTAAAGAAAAAGACAGAGACAAATGTTTATATACACAGAAACATTGAAACAGCAAAAAAAAAATGATAAAATACCAAAACAATTTTTTTATGCCAATCGATCCTATTTCATGTGGGGATCAAAATACTCTATGGGACCATTTAAGGTATGAGTTCTAGAAACGACAGAAATAGCCAAAAACTTTTCCCATACATTTTGTACTGAAAAACTATAAATCAACTCGAAATATTTTTTATTGCCAAATGATCCTATTTCTTACTGTGATCAAAATGCTCTTTAAGGCCAACTGAAATTTAAGTACTTTTTAAAGTTTTTTTTGCTAACCGTATTTTTTTCCAAAATCTGTGAATGCAGTTCATAATATCTTAAAAAGTTATGGATGGTCTCCTAGGAACGTTTTCCTGTACCTTTAACGGTTAAGGTACCTGCCCTTAATATACCGTCTCAAAATCCACTCTGTAGATCCTCTATTGATATACACAGAAACATATGTCTCTGTCTTTTTCTTCACGTGTAAAGAGTATGGATCCTTACTTCTGCACTTTTTCGATATTTTTCGTTGTTTTTTCATCATTATCTTTATATAATAAGGAATAAGTTTGGATTATTAACTATACAAGATCTTTAGCATGGATTATTTCGGAAACGTTGCACTTTAGGACTTTATATCATTTGACATTTTTTGTTCTTCTATAGATCCTCTATCGATATACATATGTTTCATCGTGCGCCGCTATATTTCCGAAATATCCGTCGAAAATCAAAAAATATAATTGCCAACCATATTTTTTTTATTTTTGACAGCCTCTTATTAAAGAGCAGGGCGCTATCACTCCGCACGCGAGTACGAAGCGCAAAATGACAAATTCCATACGTCAGAAAAGATAAGACCTACGCGATAGAAAAAGAGGCCACTACTATAGCTTGACCATAAAGAGTTGACATAAATTGAGGGCGCCACTTTCTATGTAAATACGTCAAAATCACGAATAATTTGGCAACACTGACTACATAAATGTAGTAGTACTAAAGTACTGAAAATTTTTAGTTCCATTTTATTTCATTTCAACTCTTTATGGTCAAGCTGTAAGTGCACGTTTTGGACCGAAACCTGAATTGCACTTTATTGTGTCGGAGCAAGAGAGCAATTTATTTAAACGATTTTGCGGAGTGCAATTTCTGTACGCTAGTACTATTATCTATTCTGTGCTAAGAGGTTCAAACCCGTTGAACCTCACCTGAGTGGTGCAGGGGTCAACATGCCGCCTACCACGCAAGAGGTCCCGGGTTCGATTCCCGGCCGGGCAGAAATTGAAATGATGAATTTTAATTTCTGTGACGGGTCTGGGTGTTACTATGTATCATAAGTATATACACACACACATCAACTTTGTTTAGGGATATCAGGTGTTATCTTCATACAAACGAACTAACTTTGAAGCCTTGGTTTCCTGCCAGGGATGTACTGTGCTGTGATCTGATGACGGCTATCCAGGGAGTGAATGGAGGAGATTCAGATCGCTATACACACCCAACTGATCTGACCAGCATTCTAAAAACGTAATGGAAATGTTTAAAAAAACCGCGAAAATAGCATGAAAATATATGGAAATCCTCAAACTGAGGACTCTGACCCATTAATCTTTTAGAATGCTGATCAGATCAGTTGCGTGTGTATAGCGATCTGAATCTACTCCATTCAGTCCCTGGATGACCATCATCAGATTACAGCACGGTACATCCCTGGCAGAAAACTAAGCCTTCAAAGTTACCTCGTTTGTATGAAAATAACACCAGTATCCCTAGACAAAGTTGATGTGTATATTTAAAAGTATATAAGTAGTATATCACTTGTCTAGCAGCCATAATACAAGCTTTGCTTAGTTTGGAGCTAGATGGCGCAGTGTGAAATTGTCCAAGCATTTATTATTATTACTATTTATTATATTGCGTGTCCATACCTGATGTATTTGCTGCGGCTGCTGCAATGTCTGCCGATGCTGCCCGTCCGCCGACTCCACCACTACTTGCTCCATGAACGTGCCGCTACCTACCAAATGAGAACCATTCATACATACTTTTATAGTTAAACCAGCGAACTATCAATGGAACAAGCATTGCCCTCAAAAAATGGCACCACGCGAAAAGTACAACTTGCTCCAGAATACCAACAGCCTGTTGGCATTCTGGAGCAAGTTGTTTCCATACACTGTATGGAAACAATTTCTTAAATGTACTTAAGAACTGCTATTAACAAGTATGCGAATATGGAAAATTATGCAGCACAAAGCGTCTGAGCACTGGTTGCTTATTAGCGACCATAATTTGTACACTCATAGATATTTTATATACTTAAACTAAAAAATATGATAGGTTTCTTCGTCTTTGCATCTTTTATACCATATGACTACACAGGACGTCACTTCTTTCTCTCTTTTCTGCCTGGCAGCCTGGACGGGGACGAGACGAGGCCGACACGGGGCCGGGACGGGGACGAGACGAGGCCTCGTCCCGGCCCCGTGTCGGCCTCGTCTCGTCCCCGTCCCGGCCCCGTGTCGGCCTCGTCTCGTCCCCGTCCCGGCCCCGTGTCGGCCTCGTCTCGTCCCCGTCTCGTCCCCGTCCCGGCCCCGTGTCGGCCTCGTCTCGTCCCCGTCCCGGCCCCGTGTCGGCCTCGTCTCGTCCCCGTCTCGTCCCCGTCCCGGCCCCGTGTCGGCCTCGTCTCGTCCCCGTCTCGTCCCCGTCCCGGCCCCGTGTCGGCCTCGTCTCGTCCCCGTCCCGGCCCCGTGTCGGCCTCGTCTCGTCCCCGTCTCGTCCCCGTCCCGGCCCCGTGTCGGCCTCGTCTCGTCCCCGTCTCGTCCCCGTCCCGGCCCCGTGTCGGCCTCGTCTCGTCCCCGTCTCGTCCCCGTCCCGGCCCCGTGTCGGCCTCGTCTCGTCCCCGTCCCGGCCCCGTGTCGGCCTCGTCTCGTCCCCGTCCCGGCCCCGTGTCGGCCTCGTCTCGTCCCCGTCCCGGCCCCGTGTCGGCCTCGTCTCGTCCCCGTCCCGGCCCCGTGTCGGCCTCGTCTCGTCCCCGTCCCGGCCCCGTGTCGGCCTCGTCTCGTCCCCGTCCCGGCCCCGTGTCGGCCTCGTCTCGTCCCCGTCCCGGCCCCGTGTCGGCCTCGTCTCGTCCCCGTCCCGGCCCCGTGTCGGCCTCGTCTCGTCCCCGTCCCGGCCCCGTGTCGGCCTCGTCTCGTCCCCGTCCCGGCCCCGTGTCGGCCTCGTCTCGTCCCCGTCCCGGCCCCGTGTCGGGGACGAGACGAGGCCTCGTCTCGGCCCCGTGTCGGCCTCGTCTCGTCCCCGTCCCGGCCCCGTGTCGGCCTCGTCTCGTCCCCGTCCCGGCCCCGTGTCGGGGACGAGACGAGGCCTCGTCTCGGCCCCGTGTCGGCCTCGTCTCGTCCCCGTCCCGGCCCCGTGTCGGCCTCGTCTCGTCCCCGTCCCGGCCCCGTGTCGGGGACGAGACGAGGCCTCGTCTCGGCCCCGTGTCGGCCTCGTCTCGTCCCCGTCCCGGCCCCGTGTCGGCCTCGTCTCGTCCCCGTCCCGGCCCCGTGTCGGGGACGAGACGAGGCCTCGTCTCGGCCCCGTGTCGGCCTCGTCTCATCCCCGTCCCGGCCTCGTCTCGGCCCCGTCCCGTCCGCATATAAGCAAAATCTAACTCTCGAGTTTTGATGGTAATCCCTGATTGGTCAAGAAACTCAGTAGTTAGTTTTTGCGAGCAAACTCCTCAGTTTCGCGCTAGTTCGATAGTGATCTCTGATTGGTCAAAAAACTCAGTAGTTAGGGTTTGCCCGCAAACTCTAACTACGGAGTTTTGGTTATTATTGAACAAAATTTGATTAATTTTTTTCCTAATTATTATTAAGTGCCATAAATTACTGATGAAAATATATGGCAAAACTACTTGTTATAACTAAACTAGCAAAGTCCCTGAAATCAGTTATACAATTACGCGCTATACATTACTACTGACAAAAAAAATAAAGATGCGAACTCAGTAGTTAGAGTTTGCGGGCAAAACCTAACTACTGAGTTTGTTGACCAATCAGAGATCACTATCGAACTAGCGCGAAACTGGGGAGTTAGAGTTTGCGCGCAAAACCTAACTACTGAGTTTCTTGACCAATCAGAGATCACCATCAAAACTCGAGAGTTAGATTTTGCTTATATGCGTCCCGTCCCCATCCCGGCCCCGTCTCGGTCCCATCCCGTCCCCGTCTCGTCCCCATCTCGGTCCCGTCCCGTCCCCGCCCCCGTCTTTGAACTCCCTGAACATGCTAAAGACAATATGGATGATAAATTTTACAAAATGCGCCCCACGTTTTTAGGTTTAAAATGTCTGTAGTATTAGAATAGAGTATATTTTAATTGTTTACCTGTATTATTTCCAGCGGTGGTAGATGCATTGTTTTCACACCCGAACAAACAATGTTGTACCGTCCACCGCGGCTCGAAGGGTATATGTGTTTTCACCTGATAAAAAAATTATTAATCATTACTATCTATACAGTGTGGGGCCTAGAACCGGGTATAATTATAGAAAATAGAGACTCTCTAGACTCTAGAGTAAGGGTGGCCAACCAGCGGCTTGCGGGCCACATGCGGCCCGCCATCTGTTACTTTGTGGCCCGCGAAGCCGAGCACATTTTTTAGGGTTCCGTACCCAAAGGGTAAAAACGGGACCCTAAGACTCCGCTGTCCGTCTGTCTGTCTGTCTGTCACCAGGCTGTATCTTATGAACCGTGATAGCTAGACAGTTGAAATTTTTACAGAATTGATGTATTTCTGTTATCGCTATAACAACAAAAACTAAAAACAGAATAAAATTAATATTTAAGGGGGGCTCTCATAAAACAAACGTGATTTTTTTGACGTTTTTTGCTCTAAATTAATAACGACAACAGGTAGACAGTTGAAATTTTCACAGATATTGTATTTTTATTGCCGCTATTACAACAAGTACTAAAAACAGAATAAAATTAATATTTAAGGGGGGCTTCCATACAACAAACGTAATTTTTTAGCCGTTTTTTGGTACGGAACCCTTCGTGCGCGAGTCCGACTCGCACTTGGCCGGTTTTTTTAAAGTCTGACTTATCTGGCACGCACTATACATAAAATTTGGTAGTGCGGCCCGGGGTAAAATTCTACTTCCGAATTTTGGCCCAAGTGTCGAAAAGGTTGGCCACCCTTGCTCTAGAGTATTAGTGTTTGTTCTGAATAGTTTCCAGTTAATTAAAACCCATACGTTACTCGCAATCCTTACTAGTATTATAAATGCGAAAGTCCGTTTGTTTGTTTGTTACGCCTTCACGGCCAAACTACTGAACCGATCATCATGAAATTTTGCATACACGTTGTCAGGGGTACAGAGAAGGACATAGGGTACCTTTCATCCCGAAAAAAAGTATAGTTCCCGAGGGATAGCAAAAACCCTTTCCACGCAGACGAAGTCGCGGGCGGCCGCTAGTAAAAATATAAAGTTACGATTCATAATCAGTGTATTATTCCAAAACGACATTATCGCTAACGTTGCGAACTTATCGTGATACGGGTATAGTACAGTACGAGGCATATAACTTGAAATCGGGTAAGGATTGCGCGAAACGCGTATTTTGAGTATGCGTAGCGGGGAGGGGCGCGGGCGCGGGAGAGGGGCGCGCGCTATTGGTCGCTCACAAGAGCACATGCGCGAACTTATCCCCACTCCGTCGAAAAATTTCAAGATACGTGCCTAGTACTGTATTAATAGTATATCCCACTCTTACGCAGCGTTTTTTCATCAATGTGAGGAATTATCTCGACATTCAATTGAAATATCTTTCCAGATATTTTGACAATTGATTGAAGATGAAATAGCTATACTTTTAAATTTGATATTTTAGCATTCACAATGCTACAATTATTTAGTACTAGCGGCCGCCCGCGGTTACACCCGCGTGGTTTCCGTTCCCGTGGGAATATCGGGATAAAAAGTATCCTATGTTTTAATCTAGCCTAGATTAAAACATAGGATACTTTTTATCCCGTGCTTATATCTATTATCTGTGTGCCAAATTTCAATAAAATCCGTTCAGCAGTTTTTACGTGATTGAGGAACAAACATCAAAACATCCAAACCCACAAACTTTCACATTTATAATATTAAGTAGGATTGTATGAAAATAACATTCTGAATGCTAAAATCTCAAGATTTTTTTAAACAAGGTGTTACAAAAATACTCGTAATGCCGAATATGGTAGATAGGGACCATCAAACTGAACAACTTTTACTATGGGACCAACTCTGAAATCGTGAAAAAAAAATTAACGGTTTTATAAATTTTTGTATGAAAGAGCTGATTTTTTTTCGCAATTTCAGAGTTGGTCCCATAGTAAAAGTTGTTCAGTTTGATGGTCCCTATCTACCATATTCGGCATTAGGGGTAATTTTGTAACGCGTTGTATAACGGGTGTAACAAGACCTTCAACGAAGCCGAAGTCCACGCATTCCGCCCATCATCATGATCATTTTTGTCTTTTAGACTATACCTGGGAAACCAATAGCTACGAAGTTATTGAAGGTTAAAATCGGTCAAAAAAGGTCATATTCGTTCTTTCCTAATTTTTGTCTACAGAAGCATTATCAAAATTTGATGTATTTCATAACAAACAATGTCATCAAACGTCATCACTCAATGTATTTCATGAGCGCGCACATAAACGTTGGCTTTCAACTCGGCCGCATGCAGCTGTGTAGCATACACTCGCAGGCGCGGTCTGTTGAACGCGTAATGTATGCAATGCTTTTTAACACCAAAAATTAAAATCGTTTCCCAGCAATAATTTTGAACAGAAATGGTCCTGATGATGGGCAGAATACGTAGAAGTCGGCTGTCTTGTTACACCCGGTATATGATTATATTTATTAATTGAAAGTGGTTGGGCATCGAACCTTGAGCTCCGTGGTGAGCATCAGTATGTGTCGGCACGGCAGCCGGAACACTTCGCTGAACAGACACGAACATTCCTGCGTCGAGGTGCCGTATTTGCTGATCGCCGCACTTATCTGTCTCCTGACAATTAAAAACGACACATTTTTCTTCAATAGCGACAGAGAATCTCGATAATCCAGTTAAAAAGCAACAATAGGGAATATGCATAAGTCACCGATTTTGATAAATTTGAGCTCGCTGCGGACACATATAAAACTTGAGAGAACAGAAAAAAAATTGTTTTATCACACGATGAAATCAGGGGAAAATAACGATAATTTTTGTTTTCATTTTCTGATATAATGCACTTATTAGTCAGACAGAATATCGAATAAGAAATAAAATTTTGTATGACACATATGTACTCGTATGTGTTCAATTATCTCCCTAAATGTAACGCAACATTTAGGGAAATAATTAAAAAATCTTGGCTAACTCCATAATAAACGTGACAAACGACGTCACAAATCATGACCGTTTTGTATAGAGCGTTTTCGTCGGGTGCTGCTGCGTGCTAACTTCAGGTAACTATATCACGAGAAATAACGCAAGAGAAAAGTTTTAATATTACAGTTGATTTTCTCACGCATTATAATTTTGATTTTGATACAAAAAAAATGTTGATGCCTGTTCCCTATTGGGTATTTAACTTGAGAATGGATTCTACTTTTAAGGCAGAAAGGGAAGCAAAATAAACCACTACGCGAAATTATGTCTCAATTTTACGAATTTTACTATGATTTCTAAACCTTCAAAGTTGATAAATAATCAAAATACTCCAGCAACAAAATAGTGTTGATCATTAGAATCCATACGTAATTAAAAAACATTTTTTTTTTCTCCTTTTTCTATCTGCGGTCAGCCTTTAGGCCATAATCAAAATGGTTGCAATCAGGAATTTTAGGACTTCACATCCAGCGACATGATGTCCTCCACATAAAGATGACCCCAGTCAAATGGTGGCCAGTGGTGTTCTCTTCAGTCGCTTTATGGTTTGGCTGGTGTCAAGTAGGGCTAGTTGGTTTTTATGAGTTCTAAGTCGTTGGACGTAGTTATCACATGATTTGCTTATTTCGTCTTTGATGTATGGTATCTCTAGGTATTCGTGTACTTCTACATTTTTCGTGAACCAAGGTGCATTGCATAGAATTTTAAGGGCTGCATTTTGAAATCGTTGAAGTATTTCTATGTTGGAGTGACTTGCAGAGCCCCAGATTTGCATTCCGAACTTCCATATAGGCTTGATTATGGCTTTGTAAATAAGAACCCTATTCTCCAAGCTCAGAGCTGATTGTCTTCCGACAAGTCAGTTCATTTCTTTCAGTTTCCTATTTGCTTGATCTCTTTTAGCTTCAATGTGATCTCTCAATGTTAATCTTCTGTCCAAAAAAAAATATGGAAACATTTTTGTGAAAATTTCTTTTGCGCACCATACATATCGACCGCGCAGTGTGTAATGTGACGTCACAGAATAACAAAAAATTTATAAGTATTTTGCGAGGGGACCCTCAGCTTGGATTTTTAATAAATATTGTATTTACACGGTATTCTTTTGCGGGAGTGGCGCACTACATAAACACTGAAATTTTAATCATTTGGTTTTCGCAGTGAGGTGGTTCCACTTAGGATTACAAGCTATTTTCACTATGGGGCCAACTCAGTCAGTATCAGTGGCCCTTCCATGAGTAAATGCAAACTGTTTACGCTACCATAAACTGTCGGATATACTGCTTACAGTCAATGCGAGTGAAGAAAGAAAACGGTAGTTTACGTCAGCGTGAACAGTTTGCATCAACTCATGGTTGGGCCACAGAGTTGGCCCCATAATAAAAGTTGCTTGTAATCATGAGTGGAACTATCCCACAGCGGGAAACAAATGATTAAAATTTCACGCAGTATAATGTCGCTTTAATGCTATAATCTGAAGGACTTAATTATCAAAATCACCTACTTATCGATAAAATATTGGTGTAAGCTACATACCCGCCGTTGCGATCGTCCAAGCATTTCTGCGCGAGCTTCGTTTGGTGGCTCATTAGGTTGTACGCGTATTGCGTTATCGTGTCTGTCGGTGATTGCTTCAGAGTTTCCGTGTCCTAAGGTGGAATAAAAGAACAATGGGGAATGTCCGAAAAAAATCAAATTAGCTGAATATTTTTTTATAGGTATGAATAAGCTCCCTTATTAATAGAAAAAAGTTTCAGAATTTTCGATTGCGTAAAAAATCTTTAAAAAATGAAAGTCTCTTCGACTTCACAGATGTACGAAAGTAACAGCAGAATGGAGATTATACCTTTGCCAGGCTAGGCGCACTCCGCGATTTAGGTACGAAGCTACAAGTAGGCAGCGGGTCCGTCCGGACGGACTAATTTCAGAGGGCTGCCGCCGTTGGCTGGCTGTTAGCAGTTCGATTTCGATAGTCACTCACTCGCCGCGTTCATCTTAATACTAATATATCCGAACCTCACGTTTTTCACACTTCCAAAAGTTCCAAATGACATCGAAACGTAAAAAGTGCTTGTCTACTACCTAGGTATTATTTAGTATCCGTTTATTCTTAGGTACTTACTTGCTCCTTTTACCCTTATTTGCTAAACAATCTTCACCCAACTAGGTATTTATTGAAATAATAATTTATAGATTAGGTAGGTACTTACTTACCTACTTTCGAAATAAAGTTAATTATTAATGACAATGTTATTTCGTAAGAAAGCAAATTTCCTCAAAGTCAGCATGTATAGTCTGATGTGGCGTCGATTGTACCTAGCCTAGGTTTTTTTGAAATGTATTTAAGTAAATTAAGTACCTATTATTTAATTATTATTTAAAAGAACAAACCCTAAAGTCGTTAGAAGAGATACGAGCTACGCGATAGAAAGAGAGGCAACTTCTAGGTGAATATAACTGTAGGGTGGGAGCGGTGTGCGACCTGAATTGCACTTTATTGTGTATGGGATAGAGTCGCTATTTAATTAAATGACTTTGCGGAGTGGATCTTCTGTACTTGTACTATTATGTATTCTGTGCCTTTGCCACCACCTGCCACAACAACAACAAGTATTAAGAAAAAAAAGTTTTGACATTTCTTTTTTTTAATACCGTGTTGTGGTTGTGGCAGGTTGTGGCAAAGGTATAAATTTCATTCTGCTGTTACTTTCGTACATTTGGGAAGTCGAAGAGACTTTAATTTTTTTAAATTTTTCTACGGAACCGAAAATTCTGAAACATTTTTCTATTACTAAGGAAGCTTATTCCTACTTATAAAAAAATATTCAGCCAATTTGATTTTTATCGGACATTCCCCATTAACACTTAAATAAAAATAATACTGAACAAATATCAATAAAGCCTCGCATACATTAGGGGACATGTTGCGGGGCCATTCAACAACGTGGAATGTTCCGGGACAAATGTTTTCCTTTACAAATATCACGTAAATACGTTGCAAAATGTTGTGGGATACTGAGCAACCTTGTGCCAGTAGATTAAGCGTTGAGGGACAATTTTACCCATTTGCACTAAAGGACATCAGGCAGAGTCCCATAGTAAAAAACCAAAGAATGTATAACGTTTCTGTTTTTTTCAAAATGTAGGCGTGTAATTAGTAAGTCATAGAAAATATTCAGATTTTTACGAAGATTTATGTTTTAAGAGTTATTTACATTTGAAAGTTTTTTTTGGTAACCCCGACACTAAATAGCAACACCAGTTTCACGACAACACGTTTCGTTAGCTGCGTTGATACAGATTAGCACCACAATGTACGAGTTGGAACCAGCATCAAACGGAAAATCTGTGCATATGTCGCACGTAACAAAACGCTTTTGACAGTTGAGTTGACTGACATCCGGTAGTCTTTTTTTTTAATGCGCAATCACTTGTGCCACAGAACAAATATACTCAGGGGAGACATGTGAAATCGCTAACAAAGATGTCCGTTTCATTGATACGCTTTTGTTTTTTCAATAATTAATTATAGCTTAATGAAGGAGTTAAAAAATAATGTTGCTACTGTTTTATGATTCTAGTAACGTGTTTATAGATAACAGAATTATGTTTATACACTTTTGGGTCTCATGTGCCTGATGTCCTTTAACAATCGCCTAAGTTCTTGCCTAATTTGTTTAGGCTACTCCTAGCTAAAAATTTGCTTGCACTAATCTTAAGCCACTCCTAACTTCACTTAGGAGATACCTAACTTTATGAGCTCGAATTATAATGATATTCATCAACAGTTTGTTTGCGTTGTGAAACAAAGTGAATCTGGAATGTTTATAAACAAAACTGTACACGTTTTTCAAATATCAACGTATGTTTTACAAATACATATTTTTTTGTAAATTATCTAAGCTTATTCACACTTAATTGCAAAATACTTTAGAGACAAAAAAATATTACTGTTTACACAAGGATACACATAAATGCATAATAAAATAGCACAGCATTTTTTTATAGAAATCTAAGAATGATTTATAACAGTTTTATGACTAATGGTTACAATTTATAGTACAGTGCGATTAAATTTACATTAGACAGTGATCTGCGGCAATTTCAAGAACCTTTGCGGCGCAAAACGACGTATTTTAATCTGTAAAGTTTTCTCTTTGCCATACATTCTTAAGTGAAATTTCAGCGGATCACTATTGTCAATTTAATCGCATTAATAGTTATTTATGCAACTGTACTATAATACCTTATTATGTACAGTTGCATACAAGACTTTATCTACACCCATTTTTTATTTTTATTTGGGAAACAATATTTATACATATAGATTAAAAACACCCATGATATGTATC
The DNA here is from genome assembly GCA_943789525.1 of Agriphila geniculea. NCBI lineage: Eukaryota > Metazoa > Arthropoda > Insecta > Lepidoptera > Crambidae > Agriphila > Agriphila geniculea. The sequence goes on from OX038870.1 coordinate 43,480,403, forward strand.
CTCTATGAAGGGTTTTGACTTTGATCTTGACCTTGAAGTTGACTTTACTTTGACTTTAAATTTCCTCCCACTCCTCATTGTTATAATGTTGTACTGAATTTCATAATGAAACTCGTCGGGCGGATATTGTGGTTACAATGACACTGGTAGTTATAATGTTGGCAGTAAGCTAACTTTTTCAGAATCTTTTACAGAGGATTTAAAGCATGGGAGTCTAGAAAGTAATATCATAATTGGTGTCATACCCTGAGCCTGCTAACCGCGAAGTTCCTCCTCTCGTCTTCCAGCTGGTTGGCAACATTGAAGAACAGCGACACGAACTCGTCAGGCTGCATTTGACTGCGCACTAGGCTTTGGAACTTGGTCACCAATCGCTCCAAACCCTGGGAAATGTCACAAACGTTACAAAGAACTAGGAACGCAGAATTCTGTCTGCGCGGGGCCTAAGGGCCCATTTAGTGCACGACCGATGGTCAGCGTTGACCTCGGTCTAACGTAGCTATATTCATTAAAAATTATTTGACAACAAGTAAAAAAATACTGTAACCTAAACTTTAACCAAATTTTACTATTGGGTGAAACAATGGGGAACATGCATCAGTTTTGTTTTGTATCGAAATCAAAAGTATAATGCGTGAGAAAATCAACTGTTATATTAAAACTTTTCTCATGCGTTTTTTTCTCGTGATATAGTCACTTGAAGTTAACACGCATCAGCTCCCGCCGAAAACCCTTGTTCCTCGGAGATAACCGCTCTATACAAAAAGGTTGACATTTGTGACGTCACTCATGTCACGTTTCAGGAGCATTATATGGAGTTAGCCAAGAATTTTCAAATATCTCCCTAAATATTGCGTTTAAGTACATATGTGTCATACAAAATATTATTTCTTATTCGATATTCAATCCAACTGTTAAGTGCATTATATCCGAAAATGAAAAAAAAAATCGTTATTTCCCCTGTGTGATAAAACTAAAATAATTATTTTTTTTATTTATTTTTCTGTTCCATCATGTTTTTATACGTGTCCGCAGCGACCAAGCTTAAATTTATCAAAATCGGTGACTTATGCATGTTCCCCATTGGCTACACAAAAAGAACTGTTCATGTCCTTTTGATAAATTAGGTACGAAAATACCGGGTGTAACAAGACCCTCAACGAAGCCGAGGTCTACGTATTCTGCCCATCATCACGACCATTTCTGTTCAAAATTATTGCTGGGAAACGATTTTAATTTTTGGTGTTAAAAAAGCATTGCATACGCAATGTAACGCGTACAACAGACCGCGCCTGCGAGTGTATGCTACACAGCTGCGTGCGGCCGAGTTGAAAGGCAGCGTTTATGTGCGCGCTCATGAGATACATTGAGTGATGACGTTTTGAAGCCATTGATTGTTACGATATACTTAAAATTTTGATAATGTTTCTTTGGACAAAAATTAGGAAATAACGAAAATATATGATTACATAATAATTTTTTGACTTTGACCTTCTAATAACTTCGTAGCTATTGGTTTCCCAGGTATAGTCTAAAAGACAAAAATGATCCTGATGATGGGCGGAAAGCGTGGACTTCGGCTTCGTTGAGGGTCTTTTTACACCCGTTATGTACCTTGTGCAGTATGTTGGTGTAGTTGTATATGTACCTTGTGCAGTATGTTGGTGTAGTTGTATATGTACCTTGTGCAGTATGTTGGTGTAGTTTCTTCAATTTGCAACACTGTTTTCGTCCATTTTGTTTGCTTTTTCGATCACTGTATATTACTGTGCAATTAAACATTTTCTCATGTGTTATTTACGCGAATCACTTTTTAAAACGGTAAGCCAGTTTCTATTCTATTTCCCTTTGGACAGCTATAAGTTTTGTGTCCCGACCGTCACTGAAAAACAGTAATTAGTTTGTCCTAAGCTCAAACTATAAAGGTAAGCTTTTAAAAAACCTTTGGAAAGTAAGAAGATGCGTTACGATTTTCTGTCCATTTATTTATTTAATGACTAGGACTACATTTGAATATTTTGTGTTGTCACAAAGTGGTGTCCCGACCGTCATAGATTAGCAGTACACGTTTTGACACAAAACTGAAAATGGCTAATGATGTCGTGTATAGAGGCATATAAAGGTGAAATATTATGTGATTTTTTTACGCTGTCCCGACCGTCACAGTTTGTCCCGACCGTCACCATGCTTTACTCATATTTAAATAATAAAATAAACTAGTTAGTAGTTTCTAGTATATGATTTAGTATTGTATAAACTATAAATTGATTAATATAGAGTTTATTGCATGAAACTCTTGATTATACTACACATACACTTTTTTTTTAGAAATGGATCCACCTGAGCAAAAACGACGGTCTAGGGCAAAACAAATAGAAGATCCAGATAAAGATATGAAAATCTTACAAAAAGAAAAATAGCAAAGTCATAGGAGGAGATTGAGAGCAAAAAAATATCTTATTTACTATGAATTTAAAGAAAATATTGATGTTCTTGAAAATAATTAAATTTTGAATTAAGTAGTAAGTTAGCAGCTAAGTAATTGTTCTTATTAATAGTAATCGATATAATTGTCCTTGGAAAACTAAAAATTTTGTTTAACAATAATAAAAACTTAGTCAAATTCGAATTTGTTTGTGTTACAATGTTACTCGTGCCGACCGTCACAAATCCTTGTCCCGACCGTCACAGTCTTTAAATATTTATGGGGAAAAATTGGCTAACCTTATCAACTTTAACTATTGTTTAGATTAAAGAATATCTATCTAGGATAATATAAAAAAAAAAAAAATTATTGAAGGTTGTAACTGATCTGAATTTTTAAAAAGAATGCACACACTTAGAGCAGGTAGGTAATTTTAAGTCCCGACCGTCACACTGATTCGAATTGCGATATCACATAGTTAAACATACTTTTTTAAAGTTCTATCTTCTTTCCCTTATTATTGCTTGTATTTATTAACAACTTTACTTAAAATTCAATGAAGTTTTGACATATTATTGAAAATATACCCAATAACGTCTGTAAGAGTAATTCCTTACAAGAAAGTATGTTTAGATGATAAGTTTAGTTATGAGTACGTAAGTTAGGTTTTTACTACGGGAGCGGGATGTTAATTAAAGTGGCCGTCACCGTGTATAACGTTTATTGTACGACTGAATTAAATTACAATTCATAAGTATCGAAGTGACGTAAAATGTCTACTCAACAAAATATAATAAATGTCGAGCGTGCTCGTACATGCTGCCAAAGAAGAGAAAGAAGAAAGAGAGCTTAAGGCGGTGACGCATTGTCTAATTTACGCGCAGCAGTTACGATCACCTCGTTAACAACACTTTCGATGTCCGAATGGCGCTGTTGTGACGTCGTCGTCGGTCTCTCGGCTGATGGCGGATACCTCTGAAGATTCGCGCTGCAACGATATCTTCTTTTGATCCTTAATGTGCCCCAAATCATGGAACACATGATGATGACACCGCATATCGATTAAAGCACGTAGTTGTGCGTGTCATGTGTCGATGTTTTCACATTTAGCGTCTGTTGTTGCTGTTTGACTATGTCTATATTGGTTTTCAGGCCCTGAAGTATTTCTTGGTGGTCTTCAGGAATAAAGTTTAGGGTGTGGTTGAAGTCTGTCAACACGTGGTTTACGCTGGATTCGCTCAATTTAATCGAATCAGAGTTTATCTTCAAATCGCTGTGGTAGTCGTTGCGAGCGTGAATAGTGAAGCTGTCACCCTTGAGCATGCATCCAAGGCCTAGTGCTACAATCCCTGTGCCATGAAGGTGTTGTGTTTGCATTCCACTTGGGCAGAAAATGCGCGCAGTGCATTCTTCGCAACACGAAAAGAACCATGCGCCGCGCCTGTGTAACCGTACCCACTTGTCGGTGCAATCCGATACTTCGACGCGGCATGGCGATAAGCTCCCATTGTTTATAATTTGCGCCTCGCATAATGTTTTTACAACCTTGATATCGTAAGTGGGTTGATTGATAGTGCATAGTAATTTTAATTCACTTGAATGAATGCATGTTGATACATCTTTGTTTTCTAGCGGCACTATTAAATCCTTTCTTAAGTTCACTGCAACGTACTCGGAAGTGGGCTTGATACTTTTTATTCTGTGACCGGTGACTTGAGGTATAGGTATAATCCGGTTAAGTTCATATTGTTCGTTGTTTATAAGCGGCAGCTTTATTTCGAATATGAGCAGTGCGCTTGTTAGATGCACGTGCACTCGAGCCAACTTATAAAGTTCACGCGTACAGTCTCGTGTGTGCGTGATACAAGGTAATGACAAGTCACTTGAAAGTTGACCGGAAATAATGTTCAATTGATGTTCGAATTGTTCTGGCTTGATGAGATGCGTATCAATTCTTCCGTCTCGAGCATCTGTTACCAAATCTAGTAACATCTGTTGGATTCGACGTATATTTGAGATCATCAAATCTATGGCGAGCGCGCTAGCTGTTATGTATAAAGCGTTGTCGTGGCTAGCGCGTATGCGTTGTTCACTTTCGGCAAGATGTTTTTCAATGATTATAAATTGTTTATTCATCACTTCTTCATTCCTTTTCAGAAGATTGTATTCGCTCTCTATGATTGATGTATGGTTTTTGTATAAGTCAAGCAGATGGTTTTCGTTTGATTGTATAATGTTGATGTCGTTTTCATACTTCTTTGCAAATCTCTCATCTAACACACCAAAAAGTGAGTTTGCAAGGTAGCCAATTCCATCGACGAGTCCTCTTTTGGATCGTGTTCGACGATATGAGCTGTGTTCTGATACTAAGATGTCGTTATAATGTTGGATCTCGTTCAGTTCATGCTGAAATTGTGCTGATATAGTAAGGAAGGCTGCTTCAGTTTTGCATAGGTCTGTTAAATGATCGACATAACGTTGAATGCTTGTTAGACTTCGCCAATATGTTGTGGTGTTGTAATATACAACCATTTTCCATTCATCTTGTATTATCTGCATGTCTGCTATCTTGTCGAAGTAGATGAGTCTGTTTGGGGATAAGTTGGTAATGTTGGCCACTTGTTGAGATGACGGTCCGATGAATATTGTGAAGGTCATTAAAAGAGTATAAAAAATGTTGAAAAATACGTTTTTGGAATTGACCCTTCTCCGACTTCTTTTCGGCCTTTCAGCAGGTTTGTCCTGATGGTCAACGACGTTTGGCTGCTCGTTGCTAGGTAACTTCGACTCGATTGGAAGACGTGATAATTTTGTTACAGGTCGTTTTATGGTGGACGTCTTCGTTTTCACCATGGCTACTCGTACCCGTCCATCCGGCCCAGGGTAAGTTTCAATGATTCGCCCAAGCAGCCATTTGGCGGGTGGAATGTTGTCTTCCTTCACGAGCACAATATCACCAATTTCAAGGTTTTTGGATGGAAAATGCCATTTACTCCGAGGCTGCAAAGTTTGTAGGTACTCGTTTGACCATTTTTTCCAAAATGTCTTACAAACGTTTTCAGTTAATCGCCAACGGGTTGACAGATCCATATGTTCATCTTCGACTGAAAGTGGTGGTGCCAATGTAGAAGTTCCAATCAAGAAGTGAGCGGGAGTTAAGCATTCAAGGTCATCTATGTTTTCAGTTGGAGCAAGTAATGGCCTTGAATTAAGGCAGGCTTCGATCTGAGCGAGGAGTGTGGAAAACTCCTCGAAGGTAAGTTTCTGCTCTCCCAGCACTCGCTTGAGGTGATTTTTCATGCTTTTGACCGCAGCCTCCCATAGGCCGCCAGCTGATGGCCAGGAAGGCGCGTTGAAATGCCATTCTATTCCTTGCTCGGCCAGTTCTATTAACAGCTCCTCAGTTATGTAATGTTCAAGAGCTTCCTTATGTTGTTTCTGCAGCAGACGTGCAGCGCCGACAAAGTTGGTGCCATTGTCGCTGTACATATGTTTGGGCGTCCCTCTGCGTGCGCACAGTCGTTTAAGAGCGTTCAAAAATGCAGCAGTGCTCAGATCGCTGACCAGCTCCAGGTGGACAGCCTTGGTGCACAGGCATACAAATACTGCGACGTAATCCTTTGAGGTTTTTATTCCTCTGCCCTTGCTGGCCTTCACCTCGAAGTACCCAGTGAAGTCGATAGCGCAGTGTGTGTACGGCCGGGATGGAGTGACGCGTGGCTGAGGAAGGTCTGCCATAAGTTGATTGTTGCTGGTTTGTTTGAAGCGATGGCACCGTACACATTTGAGTAAATGTTTTTTAACTGCTCTCATGCCGCTGACTATCCAATATCTATTACGTAGATAAGTCAGGGTTAGTCTGGCGCCTCCATGAAGAGTTTTCACGTGAGCTTGTTCAATCAATAACTCCGTTAACTTGCTGTTGTAAGGTAAGATAATAGGATGTTTCTGTGATTGCTGCAAGTAAGCGTTTTCTAGTCGTCCTCCAACTCGTAAAATGTTTTGGCTGTCTAAAGTTGGATTTAAGTTAAGTATGTTGCTAGTTCGTCGCACTAAGTTTTGTTTTTGTAATCGCTCAATCTCGTCGGCAAAATAAATGTTCTGTATTGTCTTTATAATTATATTATGTGCATTCTGCAGTTCACTTGTAGTTAAGTGCGATAATCGCTTGGCAGTTTTATCAGCTGTAGCATTGTTTACAAATCGAAGTATCCAACTTAGGATTCGTGTTACACGCGTCATAGAGTTATAACGCTGTAGAAGTTCTTCGACTAATTTGTTCGTTTTTAGTGACGTGCAGACTTGTTTTGTTTTTCGTTCCTCTTCATTGGTTTCAAATGTTGCTTGAGTGGGGGTGTAGTTGCTCTTCAGCCAAGATGGCCCTTCCCACCACAAGGGATGCGAGACGAGCTGCGACGGTGTTAGGCCTCTGCTGGCACAGTCGACTGGGTTGTCTTCGGATTTCACATGTTTCCAGCATGAAGGTGGCATGTTCTCTGTTATTTTGGCTACCCGATTGGCTACGAACGGTTTCCATCGAGTAGGGTTACCATTCAACCAACCCAAAACGACCATCGAGTCTGTCCATCCATGAACTGTTACTGTCTGTGCGTTTATTGACTCTATGGTCTTTTTCATAAGACGCGACAGAAGCATACTGGCGCTTAATTCCAATTTTGGCAAAGAAATGTTGTTCTTCAAGGGCGCGAGCTTGGTTTTTGCAGCCACTAACTTGATGACGTAATGACCGTTTTTGTCAATCGACTTGCAGTATATAGCGCACGCGTATCCCTTCTCCGACGCATCGCTAAATCCGTGTAGTTCAATCGTCTTGTTTATATCGCCAATCCACCGAGGTATGTTAATGTTGTTTATTTGGGGTAGGTCTTGTCTAAATTGTTTCCACTCCTTTTGAATCTCGTCAGGCAAGGCTTCATCCCAAGATGTTGTAGTTTTCCAACTTCGTTGGAATATAAGTTTGGCCTTCATGGTGGCGGGTGATAACCATCCGAGCGGGTCGTACAGTTTCGATACGTCAGATAGTAACATGCGCTTCGTGATGACGTCATCCTCGTTGTTGAATGCATTCTGTTTATATGTAAAACAATCTGTTGACGGATTCCAGTTAAGTCCAAGTGTTTTATTGGTTTCGGCATGCTTGAAGTTTAACATATTTTGGTGGACGAGTTCTTTTGGCAAATTTTCCAGTAAGGTTGCGCTGTTGCTGGACCACTTGCGTAGGTTGAATCCGCCTCCCTTCATCATGTTAATTAGTTGACCTTGAGTAGTTTTTGCGGTTTCAAGGTCGTTGCTCCCGCCGAGGAGGTCATCTACGTATAGCTGATTTTCTAAAATTGGGGCGGCCAGGGGGTATTTGTGACCATCGTCCATAATAAGCTGTTTGACGGTGCGCATGGCTAAAAACGCAGCGGCCTTGCAGCCATAACTTATAGTGCACAGCTGATACTCTGTAATCGGATCGTCTCGTGAGTCACGCCACACTATCTTTTGTAAATGTTGATCTTCGTCGCATATCCATACTTGTCTATAGAATTTTTCTATATCAGCTATGTAAACGAATTGGAAAGCTCTCCATCGCAGGATAATTGTTTGAAGATCTTGTTGTATGTTGGGACCACATTCCATAAGTTCATTGAGGCTGTGGCCCGATGAGGTTTTAGCTGATGCGTTAAAAACCGTGCGGAGCTTTGTTGTAGTAGAATCTGGTCTTAGGACTCCATGATGAGGTAGAAAACAGCTGGGTTCCTTAGGGGTGTCACATTTCTTCATATGATTAAGGTTTCGGTATTCGTTAATGAAAGCCTTGTAGTGTCCAGCGAACTCTTCGTTTTTGTATAGACGTTTTTCTAGTTGTTTGAATTGGGCCACTGCTTGAGGTTTTGAGGTGCCCAAATGTTGCTCAAAATTGGGTTTCATTGGAATCTTGACCTTGTATCGCCCGTCTTCCAATCTTTGTGTTGTTTCGCGATATAATGTTTCGCAATAGTCGTTTTCGGGTGTTTCAGGAGGCATCTCAGAAATTTCTTCCATTTCCCAAAATCTTGAGAAATCTTCGGTGTTGTTGAGTATGACGTGGCAGTTGAAAGTTTTGACATTACCCATTAGCACCCATCCAAGTTTGGTTTGTTGGGCGATGGGCGCCTCAGGTGAACCCTTTAATACACCTGTCATAACGATGTCTGCATAGACCCCTGCATCAAGAAGAATGTCGACAGGGCGCGAAATGTTATAGTCAGGATCCGCTAGGTTAATGTTGTCCAAATGGGGCCAATGTTGTTTTTCGAATGAGTAGTTTGGAAGATTGTTTAGCATTTTACTCATAACAAGTGCTTCCGTGGTGAAAGTGTAGTCACCAAACAGTGATTCGCCTACAAGTTTGACGGTCCCATTGCTTTGGTTAGCAGAAAATCCGATCCCGGATATTGTTGCATTTTGTTTTCGGCGTTGAAGGCCAAGGCGTTGAGCAGCTGATTCTGTTATCAAGTTTATCTGAGATCCTTGATCAAGTAAACATCTCATTGTTAGGTACGTTCCATCAATTGACCTAATTTTTAGTTGAGCGGTAGCAAGTAAAACTTCGTTGAAATCGTTGGCAACGTGGTTTGCGTTGCGCTGTGGTTGCAACCTTGAAGTAGCGGGCGGCGGCGGCGGTAGCGGCGAGTTCGGAGTCATGTTGCCGGTTGGATTCAAAGAAACCGCTTCACGTAACACGTCGTGTAAAGATGTGTGATGTGCGTTGTTACACACACGACAACGTTTAGTTGACGTGCATTTTTGCCCGTTGTGTGAAAACATGCAGTTATTACACAAATTCAATTGCGAAATAGATTTTAGCTTGGCATCCGGCTGCATTTGTTTGAATGTGATGCAATAAGGCAGGAAATGATCGCCTTTGCACAAAGGGCAATTTCTTCCAGTATTGATGTGGTAACTTTTGCCAAAATGTTTTTTAGGTTTGTTATTGTAATGTTGAGATTCCCGCAGAGACGATGCATTGAACTCCCTTGGTGGTTGATGTGGCTTCGTGGAGTGAAGTGGTTGCTGTTTTTTCTTGTTTACAGGTTCCAAGGCTGTGAATTTTCGTTGCAGGAACGCCATAAATTCGTCATAAGAGGGAAGTTCCCGGGGATGCTGTCTGCTTTCCATATAAGAAGCGTAGGTCTCAGTGTCTAGTTTTCCCGCCAAAATATGAACAAGGATGGGGTCCCACGACGTTGTTTCTATACCTAAGTTGTGTATAGCATGGATAGTTTCTAAGCTGGTGTCATATAGGCGTTTTAGCTCGAACGATGTTTGTTGTTGGATAGAAGGCTGATTCATAAAAACTTGAATTTGTTTCGTGAAAAGCAGCTGTTTGTTGTTATACCTGAGGGTAAGTATCTCCCAACAGGTATCGTAGTTTTCAGCCGACACCGATAAATGTTGTACTATGCGTTCCGCTTCACCTCTAAGCTTTCCCTTGAGATGCTGCATTTTCTGAATTTTGCTGAGCATAGTGTTATTGTGAATAGCCTCGCTGTACAGGTCCATGAATGTTGGCCATTGAGCATAGTTTCCCGTGAAGGTTGGAATCTCAAGAGGCGGCAAAGATTGTTGTTGATGAGATGTCGCGTTTAGCTTACGGTTCAAATCTCGTTTGGCGTTTTCGTAGTCAGCCTCATGTTTCGAATATTCTTGTTCGTAATCCAGATTGGTTCCGATCAGTAGGTTGTCCAGTTGCCAATGTGTTTCATCGATGACCTTCCAGCGCGACTGCAGCGTTTGAAGCTTGTCTTCAATTTCCCATTTCTCGTTGAGCATAGGTAGGTTCAGGTTACGTATCATCCGAGAAAAGGCACGAAAGTTGGTTGTTTGCTGACTTATAAGTTCATCAGTTTTGGAAAATCCACCTGCATCAGTTTTTCCAGCAGAAATTAGTTTCTGAAATTCAGATCGTAAGGTTTCGTATTTCTTGCTAAGAATGTCGTAGGCATTGGTGGTAAAATAGATGTCTGACTTATCCTCAAATGTTAGAAGATGTTCGTGGTTGAGTTTGAATTCATCCCACAAAGGTTGAAGAGCATCCAATCGTTTCTGAGCATACTCCAACGTCTTGCGTGAGGCAGGGTCCTTCTTGTAGTTGACGAGTATTTTTTCAATTCCCTCAGCAATCGTCTGTTGGCGTTTCAGGATACCTTCCATGTTGGTAGTTGTTTGTTTTCAGGTGGTGACTGTTGTGCAATCAACGTGACAGGGGCTCGTCCACGATATGTGCGTCCTCGTCTCAATTTGCCTGGTGAGACCCGCTTCTGGGAGGCCAGACAAACCGATTCGCTATCGCAGGTAAGTCACTAATCACGCAATCACACTTCACTGGTTGGAGATCACAGATCACACACAATCCGGCTCGAAGAAATGTAAGAGTAATTCCTTACAAGAAAGTATGTTTAGATGATAAGTTTAGTTATGAGTACGTAAGTTAGGTTTTTACTACGGGAGCGGGATGTTAATTAAAGTGGCCGTCACCGTGTATAACGTTTATTGTACGACTGAATTAAATTACAATTCATAAGTATCGAAGTGACGTAAAATGTCTACTCAACAAAATATAATAAATGTCGAGCGTGCTCGTACAACGTCTCTGAAAATGAGTTACAATGTCCCGACCGTCACCGTGGAATGCCCCATATGTATCTTGTGCAGTATGTTGGTGTAGTTGTATATGTACCTTGTGCAGTATGTTGGTGTAGTTGTATATGTACCTTGTGCAGTATGTTGGTGTAGTTGTATATGTACCTTGTGCAGTATGTTGGTGTAGTTGTATATGTACCTTGTGCAGTATGTTGGTGTAGTTGTATATGTACCTTGTGCAGTATGTTGGTGTAGTTGTCTGGCTCGAGCCAGGCGTCCATCTTGGCGACGGCGCCGGCGGGCCGCGTGAGCGCCTCCCACAGCCGCAGCGTGCCCGCGCCCGTGCCGATTATGTACCTTGTGCAGTATGTTGGTGTAGTTGTATATGTACCTTGTGCAGTATGTTGGTGTAGTTGTATATGTACCTTGTGCAGTATGTTGGTGTAGTTGTATATGTACCTTGTGCAGTATGTTGGTGTAGTTGTCTGGCTCGAGCCAGGCGTCCATCTTGGCGACGGCGCCGGCGGGCCGCGTGAGCGCCTCCCACAGCCGCAGCGTGCCCGCGCCCGTGCCGATTATGTACCTTGTGCAGTATGTTGGTGTAGTTGTATATGTACCTTGTGCAGTATGTTGGTGTAGTTGTATATGTACCTTGTGCAGTATGTTGGTGTAGTTGTATATGTACCTTGTGCAGTATGTTGGTGTAGTTGTCTGGCTCGAGCCAGGCGTCCATCTTGGCGACGGCGCCGGCGGGCCGCGTGAGCGCCTCCCACAGCCGCAGCGTGCCCGCGCCCGTGCCGATTATGTACCTTGTGCAGTATGTTGGTGTAGTTGTATATGTACCTTGTGCAGTATGTTGGTGTAGTTGTATATGTACCTTGTGCAGTATGTTGGTGTAGTTGTCTGGCTCGAGCCAGGCGTCCATCTTGGCGACGGCGCCGGCGGGCCGCGTGAGCGCCTCCCACAGCCGCAGCGTGCCCGCGCCCGTGCCGATTATGTACCTTGTGCAGTATGTTGGTGTAGTTGTATATGTACCTTGTGCAGTATGTTGGTGTAGTTGTATATGTACCTTGTGCAGTATGTTGGTGTAGTTGTCTGGCTCGAGCCAGGCGTCCATCTTGGCGACGGCGCCGGCGGGCCGCGTGAGCGCCTCCCACAGCCGCAGCGTGCCCGCGCCCGTGCCGATTATGCCGCGCTTCAACACCTGGGGGGGTTCAAAAGACACATTTTACCGATTTGTAGCAGAAATCCGAGAAACACCCGAAACTTTCGATCAAGAATATCTTAAATAACGCTTCGCGAACTAAAACTGCACGCAAATATGATACCGACTAATAAAACAAAAAATAAATAAATTGAAAAAATATAAAAACACCACTGCCCTGCCAAAACGAACTAAAAAGTGAAATAACAAGTGTCTTTGCAGTCGGGGGACCGTTTTGTGGAACAATTTTTAATCAAAGAGGCCCCCGACTGCAGACACTTGTTATTTAACTTTTTAGTTCGTTTTTGGCAGGGCAGTCGTGTTTTTAATATTTTTTAAATTTATTTATTTTTATTACACACATTTTAGTGACAAATTATATAGTTTTGAAATGTGCTTATTAAGGCCTTTCATTTGATGCCCATATTGTAATGATTGAAGAAAAAAATATTTTTCACATTTAAAAATGGCGTAAAACAGTCGCCACAGTGACTTTTTTCAAAAAAACTATAGCCAGTGCAGGCGCGGTCCCGGGGGGGGGGGGGGGGTTTCTCGGGGGACATGACCCCCCAAAATCGTACATCTCACATAAAAAAAACTAATAATAATACAATTACAAAAAAGCAATTGTATTATTATTAGTGACCCCCCCCCAAAATTTCGGGCTGCGACCGCGCCTGAGCCAGTGTCACTTGGAATGATGTAAGGATTCTAACGATATCCAAATCCGTTGAGCCATTTAGAAGTTATGGTGGAATAAAGAAACTCACATACCCACAAACATACATGAACCCTGAACACATATACACTCCTTTTTGGGTAGTAGTGTAAAAAGCGGTTCTAAATTTAAAAATTCGAATCTCCACATGAATATTTTTATTTGGGTACAAGTTACTATTCTTTCCAAATTCTACTTTAAATAGTATGATGCAAAAAAGATTATACTTTGTACAAAATAAGCTCTCAGATTCAAGGTAGGGAGTTATTTACAGGTGCCGTTTTGAGACTCTGATCGGACATTTAAGGTATTCTTGATCGAAGACCCAAAGCAATCGTGTAATTACACCTGAAACCAGAGCGGAACTTGGGTTTTTGTAGTAAAAAACATTTTACGTTTTGTTGGGTACTGCTATTTCACATTGGATCGACTTCTTGTTCTTCTTCTTATCGAATGAGGACTAGTGGCCACCTCTGGTGTTAGAGTTTATCAAGCCGCCTGTAAAGCCTCTAAATTGGCTTAACGACTGTTATCAGATGACAACAGCCGGGACCGACGGTTTAACGTGCCCTCCGAAGCACGGAAGCGCTCAGTTGTAATGCCACTTTAGCGGTCACCCATCCGACACCTGACCGGACCGACCGTTGCTTAACAAAGGTGATCGAGTACGATCAGTCTGTCAAGTTCAGCCAGTTTTTCGTTTTATACACAGGTCCTCCGAAGAGCGATACCATAAAGAAGTCTTTTTATGGTCAGATCTAAAGAGAGTTCTCCTTAGATGAAATTATCTTGTCTTATGTAAAATTTACTTCCACCATCTTCATCGGTAAGTTAGCGTGGCACCCTCTCCACGCGGTTTCTATGCAGAGTCTAGCAGCCATCTTACTTTATACTTATTTGCATTTTATATACACTTGCTTAAATACCTACCTGACCTGTTTTTATGGCGAAGCCAATTAACCTAGTTCTAATCCCGACTGAAGTAATTTAGAAAACGATATTTTTTTATTGCTTTGGATATCATGTATTATATTTATTTCCATACATACATCTCTATCTTTACATCATCAATCATGTACTTGGGTCATTTTCATTTTTGGTGAAATAGGACACATATTTTTTTTATTACAAATTCTTTGCGTGTTTTTCGAAGAGACCCTTATGACATGTTCTCCTAAATGTGTGGTAAAGCTTAACAACTTGTAGATATTGAGAAAAACGAGTTTAAAAGAAAAATAAAAGAACATGGATGTGACATTGGTCCACAGTGGTGACAATGGCGGGCTGGAAGTACACTTCGTGGTGGTGCTGCTGTATGAATACTTGTCAAACATCAATTATCTTGCCTGGCAGAGTGACAGAATATTTATCCCGCTTGGTGGCCCTTGACAGATTCAGATATTAAATTGTCTGGCCATGGATGTGACATTGGTCCATGGCTGTGACAATTAACACTTCCAAGTGGTTTTTTAGACTACAATTGTCACTTAAAAATTATTTTTGTCACTGAAAAGAACCTAAAATGTATTTTTTTTTGCATTGGGGCAAAATAATAATTCATAAACGTCACGACCATGGTACAATATCCCACGGTCGTGACACCCACGGTCGTGACATTTTCGTAACGTATTCGCTTTAACATAACCTTAATTAACAGATTTTCAAATAATAATTTAGACACGGTATTATAGCTTCTTTCTCTAATATATAAACACATATGCCACAAAAAATCAGTGGCTTACCGTTTGGAATGGTTATCAAGTTTATGACGCGTTATGCTCAACAAAATGCCAATAACAAAATCAAAAAATTATCTCACCGAAACCATATACAATTGACAAACGGGAAATGGACGATTGCAAATGGCGACCGCATGTCATCGTCGGTGCAGTGTTGCCAGAATGAAATATTAAAAAATACCACTAGAATTTACGATGATGTGGAGGGCCATGGTTGTGACCCACAGTCATTACGACAAAATATTCCCACCGACGAATCATTACTGAAGTAGAATATTTAATTGAAATTTAACTTTTAAGTACCGTTTAGAACTATAAAACGTGGGTGTTAAATAAAAGGCACAAATAATAACACGCCATAATCAGAACAACGCCTCAAAACGAGAAAAATGGGTTTGCGACACAACATGGATGTGACTTTTGGACACATTTTTAATTTTTTTTTTAATAGATTTTTTTTTCTTTTTATGCTTGTTGATGTTAGATATGATCAAAGTGTATGGTTAGAAAAAATATTCTAATATGTTTTTGTTAAAAACACCCTCATTTTCACCATGCACACTTTAATTTTCGTAAATGAAAATGACCCACTTACTTGTAATTGTGCCGCCGTATGCTCGCCCCTGAGCAGCGCCAAGGCGTATGTCTTGCTCCTAGCGGCCACCTCGTCGGCCGCTAGCGTGGCGCACTCTCTCCGCGCGGTCTCTATGCAGAGTCTGGCGTTATCATCATTAATCATGCACTTACTTGTAACTGTGCCGCCGTATGCTCGCCCCTGAGCAGCGCCAAGGCGTATGTCTTGCTCCTAGCGGCCACCTCGTCGGCCGCTAGCGTGGCGCACTCTCTCCGCGCGGTCTCTATGCAGAGTCTGGCGTTATCATCATTAATCATGCACTTACTTGTAACTGTGCCGCCGTATGCTCGCCCCTGAGCAGCGCCAAGGCGTATGTCTTGCTCCTAGCGGCCACCTCGTCGGCCGCTAGCGTGGCGCACTCTCTCCGCGCGGTCTCTATGCAGAGTCTGGCGTTATCATCATTAATCATGCACTTACTTGTAACTGTGCCGCCGTATGCTCGCCCCTGAGCAGCGCCAAGGCGTATGTCTTGCTCCTAGCGGCCACCTCGTCGGCCGCTAGCGTGGCGCACTCTCTCCGCGCGGTCTCTATGCAGAGTCTGGCGTTATCATCATTAATCATGCACTTACTTGTAACTGTGCCGCCGTATGCTCGCCCCTGAGCAGCGCCAAGGCGTATGTCTTGCTCCTAGCGGCCACCTCGTCGGCCGCTAGCGTGGCGCACTCTCTCCGCGCGGTCTCTATGCAGAGTCTGGCGTTATCATCATTAATCATGCACTTACTTGTAACTGTGCCGCCGTATGCTCGCCCCTGAGCAGCGCCAAGGCGTATGTCTTGCTCCTAGCGGCCACCTCGTCGGCCGCTAGCGTGGCGCACTCTCTCCGCGCGGTCTCTATGCAGAGTCTGGCGTTATCATCATTAATCATGCACTTACTTGTAACTGTGCCGCCGTATGCTCGCCCCTGAGCAGCGCCAAGGCGTATGTCTTGCTCCTAGCGGCCACCTCGTCGGCCGCTAGCGTGGCGCACTCTCTCCGCGCGGTCTCTATGCAGAGTCTGGCGTTATCATCATTAATCATGCACTTACTTGTAACTGTGCCGCCGTATGCTCGCCCCTGAGCAGCGCCAAGGCGTATGTCTTGCTCCTAGCGGCCACCTCGTCGGCCGCTAGCGTGGCGCACTCTCTCCGCGCGGTCTCTATGCAGAGTCTGGCGTTATCATCATTAATCATGCACTTACTTGTAACTGTGCCGCCGTATGCTCGCCCCTGAGCAGCGCCAAGGCGTATGTCTTGCTCCTAGCGGCCACCTCGTCGGCCGCTAGCGTGGCGCACTCTCTCCGCGCGGTCTCTATGCAGAGTCTGGCGTTATCATCATTAATCATGCACTTACTTGTAATTGTGCCGCCGTATGCTCGCCCCTGAGCAGCGCCAAGGCGTATGTCTTGCTCCTAGCGGCCACCTCGTCGGCCGCTAGCGTGGCGCACTCTCTCCGCGCGGTCTCTATGCAGAGTCTGGCGTTATCATCATTAATCATGCACTTACTTGTAACTGTGCCGCCGTATGCTCGCCCCTGAGCAGCGCCAAGGCGTATGTCTTGCTCCTAGCGGCCACCTCGTCGGCCGCTAGCGTGGCGCACTCTCTCCGCGCGGTCTCTATGCAGAGTCTGGCGTTATCATCATTAATCATGCACTTACTTGTAACTGTGCCGCCGTATGCTCGCCCCTGAGCAGCGCCAAGGCGTATGTCTTGCTCCTAGCGGCCACCTCGTCGGCCGCTAGCGTGGCGCACTCTCTCCGCGCGGTCTCTATGCAGAGTCTGGCGTTATCATC
This sequence comes from Agriphila geniculea, assembly GCA_943789525.1. Classification (NCBI taxonomy): domain Eukaryota; kingdom Metazoa; phylum Arthropoda; class Insecta; order Lepidoptera; family Crambidae; genus Agriphila; species Agriphila geniculea. The sequence continues at coordinate 43,497,522 of OX038870.1, forward strand.
ATTAATCATGCACTTACTTGTAACTGTGCCGCCGTATGCTCGCCCCTGAGCAGCGCCAAGGCGTATGTCTTGCTCCTAGCGGCCACCTCGTCGGCCGCTAGCGTGGCGCACTCTCTCCGCGCGGTCTCTATGCAGAGTCTGGCGTTATCATCATTAATCATGCACTTACTTGTAACTGTGCCGCCGTATGCTCGCCCCTGAGCAGCGCCAAGGCGTATGTCTTGCTCCTAGCGGCCACCTCGTCGGCCGCTAGCGTGGCGCACTCTCTCCGCGCGGTCTCTATGCAGAGTCTGGCGTTATCATCATTAATCATGCACTTACTTGTAACTGTGCCGCCGTATGCTCGCCCCTGAGCAGCGCCAAGGCGTATGTCTTGCTCCTAGCGGCCACCTCGTCGGCCGCTAGCGTGGCGCACTCTCTCCGCGCGGTCTCTATGCAGAGTCTGGCGTTATCATCATTAATCATGCACTTACTTGTAACTGTGCCGCCGTATGCTCGCCCCTGAGCAGCGCCAAGGCGTATGTCTTGCTCCTAGCGGCCACCTCGTCGGCCGCTAGCGTGGCGCACTCTCTCCGCGCGGTCTCTATGCAGAGTCTGGCGTTATCATCATTAATCATGCACTTACTTGTAACTGTGCCGCCGTATGCTCGCCCCTGAGCAGCGCCAAGGCGTATGTCTTGCTCCTAGCGGCCACCTCGTCGGCCGCTAGCGTGGCGCACTCTCTCCGCGCGGTCTCTATGCAGAGTCTGGCGTTATCATCATTAATCATGCACTTACTTGTAACTGTGCCGCCGTATGCTCGCCCCTGAGCAGCGCCAAGGCGTATGTCTTGCTCCTAGCGGCCACCTCGTCGGCCGCTAGCGTGGCGCACTCTCTCCGCGCGGTCTCTATGCAGAGTCTGGCGTTATCATCATTAATCATGCACTTACTTGTAACTGTGCCGCCGTATGCTCGCCCCTGAGCAGCGCCAAGGCGTATGTCTTGCTCCTAGCGGCCACCTCGTCGGCCGCTAGCGTGGCGCACTCTCTCCGCGCGGTCTCTATGCAGAGTCTGGCGTTATCATCATTAATCATGCACTTACTTGTAACTGTGCCGCCGTATGCTCGCCCCTGAGCAGCGCCAAGGCGTATGTCTTGCTCCTAGCGGCCACCTCGTCGGCCGCTAGCGTGGCGCACTCTCTCCGCGCGGTCTCTATGCAGAGTCTGGCGTTATCATCATTAATCATGCACTTACTTGTAACTGTGCCGCCGTATGCTCGCCCCTGAGCAGCGCCAAGGCGTATGTCTTGCTCCTAGCGGCCACCTCGTCGGCCGCTAGCGTGGCGCACTCTCTCCGCGCGGTCTCTATGCAGAGTCTGGCGTTATCATCATTAATCATGCACTTACTTGTAACTGTGCCGCCGTATGCTCGCCCCTGAGCAGCGCCAAGGCGTATGTCTTGCTCCTAGCGGCCACCTCGTCGGCCGCTAGCGTGGCGCACTCTCTCCGCGCGGTCTCTATGCAGAGTCTGGCGTTATCATCATTAATCATGCACTTACTTGTAACTGTGCCGCCGTATGCTCGCCCCTGAGCAGCGCCAAGGCGTATGTCTTGCTCCTAGCGGCCACCTCGTCGGCCGCTAGCGTGGCGCACTCTCTCCGCGCGGTCTCTATGCAGAGTCTGGCGTTATCATCATTAATCATGCACTTACTTGTAACTGTGCCGCCGTATGCTCGCCCCTGAGCAGCGCCAAGGCGTATGTCTTGCTCCTAGCGGCCACCTCGTCGGCCGCTAGCGTGGCGCACTCTCTCCGCGCGGTCTCTATGCAGAGTCTGGCGTTATCATCATTAATCATGCACTTACTTGTAACTGTGCCGCCGTATGCTCGCCCCTGAGCAGCGCCAAGGCGTATGTCTTGCTCCTAGCGGCCACCTCGTCGGCCGCTAGCGTGGCGCACTCTCTCCGCGCGGTCTCTATGCAGAGTCTGGCGTTATCATCATTAATCATGCACTTACTTGTAACTGTGCCGCCGTATGCTCGCCCCTGAGCAGCGCCAAGGCGTATGTCTTGCTCCTAGCGGCCACCTCGTCGGCCGCTAGCGTGGCGCACTCTCTCCGCGCGGTCTCTATGCAGAGTCTGGCGTTATCATCATTAATCATGCACTTACTTGTAACTGTGCCGCCGTATGCTCGCCCCTGAGCAGCGCCAAGGCGTATGTCTTGCTCCTAGCGGCCACCTCGTCGGCCGCTAGCGTGGCGCACTCTCTCCGCGCGGTCTCTATGCAGAGTCTGGCGTTATCATCATTAATCATGCACTTACTTGTAACTGTGCCGCCGTATGCTCGCCCCTGAGCAGCGCCAAGGCGTATGTCTTGCTCCTAGCGGCCACCTCGTCGGCCGCTAGCGTGGCGCACTCTCTCCGCGCGGTCTCTATGCAGAGTCTGGCGTTATCATCATTAATCATGCACTTACTTGTAACTGTGCCGCCGTATGCTCGCCCCTGAGCAGCGCCAAGGCGTATGTCTTGCTCCTAGCGGCCACCTCGTCGGCCGCTAGCGTGGCGCACTCTCTCCGCGCGGTCTCTATGCAGAGTCTGGCGTTATCATCATTAATCATGCACTTACTTGTAACTGTGCCGCCGTATGCTCGCCCCTGAGCAGCGCCAAGGCGTATGTCTTGCTCCTAGCGGCCACCTCGTCGGCCGCTAGCGTGGCGCACTCTCTCCGCGCGGTCTCTATGCAGAGTCTGGCGTTATCATCATTAATCATGCACTTACTTGTAACTGTGCCGCCGTATGCTCGCCCCTGAGCAGCGCCAAGGCGTATGTCTTGCTCCTAGCGGCCACCTCGTCGGCCGCTAGCGTGGCGCACTCTCTCCGCGCGGTCTCTATGCAGAGTCTGGCGTTATCATCATTAATCATGCACTTACTTGTAACTGTGCCGCCGTATGCTCGCCCCTGAGCAGCGCCAAGGCGTATGTCTTGCTCCTAGCGGCCACCTCGTCGGCCGCTAGCGTGGCGCACTCTCTCCGCGCGGTCTCTATGCAGAGTCTGGCGTTATCATCATTAATCATGCACTTACTTGTAACTGTGCCGCCGTATGCTCGCCCCTGAGCAGCGCCAAGGCGTATGTCTTGCTCCTAGCGGCCACCTCGTCGGCCGCTAGCGTGGCGCACTCTCTCCGCGCGGTCTCTATGCAGAGTCTGGCGGCGGCCCGCGCCGCTTGCCACACTGAACAAGTCACGTGGGCGTTTGGAAACGCCGTTCGCACCGACTAGAACAAAATCATTTATTTATTTTTAACACCTTTGCTCGTAAAGCTGATGTAATTCCACCGGTTTTAAATATGTAAAGCGGGTCATAAAAAAACACGTGTGTTACCAAAGCAAATAGTTAAGTTATAGTCCATACAATAGTACATTACGATATTAGTGCGTTAAGATGGTTATAACATGCGAGGCGGAATTTCAGCCCGAGCCGTAGGCGAGGGCGTAATTGAGCCGAGCATGTTATAACCAATACGCACGTATATCGTACGACGTTTTTTAACACATTTGCGAGGAAACAGAAAAAAAATACGCCAAAACTACATTTTCGGAAAATGACTTGGCATTTTTCATGTTTTTCCACTTCAAGAAATTTTCATACGTGGTTATGTATCTGTCCTTGGATATTGACGGCAGCAAGCTGTCGCACGCGGTTCGCGCTTCTGTTAGTATATCCGGTGGAGTTGAAGTAATATATTGCTCATTTTCATTATTGAAAGTTGTCATTTTTAGATATTCACAATACAAGTACAATGAAAAGAAAATTTGAGAAAAATGGCGCGAGATTATTTTCTACCGTGGCTGCGTGAAAATGTTGGCAAAGACACTAGAGCATGCAGCCAAGTTTTTAAATTACTTGAAATTACCGAATAAACTGTATTTTTTTTAATTTTAAATATACGTGCGTATTGGTTATAACATGCTCGGCTCATTTACGCCCTCGCCTTCGGCTCGGGCTAAAATTTGGCCTCGCATGTCATAACCATCTTAACGCACTAATATCGTAATGTACTATTAAACTTTATTGCTAAAATTAGGTATTTGTCTTGAGAATGGATTCTTCTTTTAAGGTATAATAGAGCAGAAAGGGAAGCAAAATAAACCGATGGGACGATAACACCAAAGATGGACGTGCACTACACCCGGAATCCTCACCACTGAGGAACTGGCTATCTTAACTTTAACTGCCGGAATACAATTTTTAAATTGTTGTTATGACGTCAGACTTAGGTAAGATAAAGGTAGCTAGCCAGGCAGTTTTGAAATAAGCCCTACCACCAAACAAAAAATCGGGTTGCACTCCGGGAGTGCCGGCAGAAGTGAAAACTTTTTGCACGAATTGCCGTCTTACGAATTTACTTTACATTTGAATTTACGAATACAGAACAGTATTGTATGAAAGTCCTATCCATAGCTTGTCAGAAAATCTAGAATTTTAACATTGAATTAAAAAAATTGCGCGTTTTTATGGTGACACAAGTGTTTACATATTGTTACGAATTTTCGATCAGGGTCACGTGATCCTGACTAACTGACGCAAGTTCAACATTTTTTCCTCATACAAAAAAGCTTACAACGCCGCTAAAGAAGTTTTCACTTCAAAAATCCGTCGAATAGAGCCAAAATTTCGCGTAAGAGTTTATTTTGAGGAGGAAACGGGACAACGAAACGTTGATTTTGTCAACTTTGTATAGGAATTTTCTTAACCTCCACAATCGCTGGGCCAGGCGCTAAATCACTGCGCCATCGAGCTCTTCTTAGAACTTTTTAAGATGTTACAATAATCTTAATTTGTTTAAGAGCCAAATCACCGTTTGAATATAACTACACTTCTAAACAAAGTCACAAAAACGTATCGCTGTGTCAACTAAGGGCAGTGAGCATTAACAAAACAAAGTCAAAGATATTTCAATTAATTCTTGTAAGAATTACCTGTTGACACTTAGTTGGGTCGCACACAACACAACGCACTTGCCTCCAAGCGGGGTTACAAGACTTGAATGTGTCTAGAAGCCACGTAAGATCCTCGCCGATCAGAGTTGAAATACCTGAAAAGAGAATATGTCAATAATAATACTATAAAAACCGGCCAAGTGCGTGTCGGGCCACGCGCCATAGGGTTCCGTAGTTACCTTATACCATACCATATTTAATACCACCTATCATTTTTCGTTTGCAAAAATAACTTTGTTTTTCACAGTGTTGGTATGAATGACAAAGTTATATTTGCGGTTTTGGAAAATGTGCTATATCTCAAAAACTAATTACTATATCTCGTTCAAACTAATTTTGGTTGAAAGTGTTTATTAAGATCTACAGTATATATTTTTTTTATATTTTTCACTCTCTTATTTCAAAAGTTAAAGGGGGGGGGGGACACACATTTTACCACTTTGGCGGTGAATATCTTTCAAACGGTTGACTTTGAGAAAAAGTTGTCTAAGGAACCTCAATGTCATTTTTAAAGACCTATCTATAAACACCCAACACGTGTTGGTTTGAAGAAAAAATTTTTTTTCAGTTTCAGTTCCATGTATGGGGAGCCCCCCCTTAAAAGATTAAGAAAAATAAAAGATTATTTTTCTTATTTTTGTATTAAATTCGTTAAGCGGTTAACAGAATACATCTACCTACCAAGTTTCAACTGTGTAGTCTTAATACTTTCGGAATAAAGTGGCTGTGACATACGTACAGACAGACAGACAGACAGACAGACATGACGAATCTATAAGGGTTCCGTTTTTTGCCATTTAGGCTACGGAACCCTAATAAAAAGGGTACGTCACTCTTTAAGGCGATATGCTATCAGAAGTCGCCTTAGGGCAATACCATAAAGAGGGCCTACTTTAATCAGGGATGTACAGTACGAGGCAATCGGGTGGGGATTGCGCGAAACGCGAATTTTGGGTATGCGTAGCGGTGAGGGGCGCGGGCGGCGGGAGAGGGGCGCGCGCTATTGGTCGCTCACAAGAGCACATGCGCGAACTTATCCCCACTCCGTCGATAAAATTTCAAGATACGTGCCTCGTACTATATCTTTAGGGAAATACCATAAAGAGGCCCTACTATAATCTGGAGGGTGTCTCTTTAGGGCAATACCATAAAGAGGACCTACAATAATCAAGAGGGTGTATCATTAGGGCAATACCATAAAGAGGTCCTACTATAATCAAGAGGGTAGTATACTCAAAGTATATACTATAATCAAGAGGGTGTCTCTTTAGGGCAATACCATAAAGAGGACCTACAATAATCAAGAGGGTGTATCATTAGGGCAATACCATAAAGAGGTCCTACTATAATCAAGAGGGTAGTATACTCAAAGTATATACTATAATCAAGAGGGTGTCTCTTTAGGGCAATACCATAAAGAGAGCCTACTATAATCAAGAGGATGTCTCGTCACTACCTAAAAGAGGACCTACAAACAACCTACAATAATCAACAGGGTGTATCATTAGGGCAATACCATAAAGAAGTCCTACTATAATCAGGAGGGTGTCTCTTTAGGGCAATACCATGAAGAGGACCTACAATAATCAAGAGGGTGTATCATTAGGGCAATAGCATAAAGAGGTCCTACTATAATCAAGAGGGTGTATCTTTAGGGCAATACCATAAAGAGGTCCTACTTTGATCGAGAGAATGTCACTCTATAGCAATTTTATACTGACCAGCACTGACAATGACAGACTTGCCATTCCCGTCTTCTGCGAGGAATAAAGTGACGTTGTGCTTGACGCTCGGGCCGCCCGCGCCGCCCACTGTCGGGATCGTGCTGTTGAACTCTATGCCTGTAGGAATAAAAGACGTTTAATACACAATCTGATTAAATATGATTTATTTATAGAGTATTTCAATGAAGGCTATCTTAGAGTGGCCACATACAGATGGAATTCCGTATATACGTAACTAGCGACCGCCCGCAACTTCGTCTGCGTGGAAAGTATTTTGTTTATCCCTCGGGAACAATTCCTTTTTATATTTCCTTATTATGTTATACATATATACGTAATTCTGAACGCAGCTAAAATACAAACACACATACGGGATTTTCCGTACGGAATTTTCATACATTATCGATATTCCGAATCGGGATTCCGTGTGTATGTAGCCGGCTTTAAGGCCTATCCAATAACCTTTTTTTAAATGAGTAGAAAACTCGCGTTGTTAAAATAGGCTATTTGACTAATTTTGGAAAACCATTTTAAATTATTTCTTATTACGTAATAAGCGCACCACATTGATATTTCAGGAAAAATGAATGTATTTTATTAAAAAATCAATATTAAAGTTTAAAATTTTAAATCGCGCCAAAAACGCTATGGCGCTGGAAACGTCACTTGTTGACGTCACAAGCCTGTAAACATTGTAATATCCTTAGCCATTTGACAGCCATCAATCGCTGATCCTAAGTCTATGGTCGTGTCAAACGCCTGAAGCCATATTTATTTACAGGCAAGTGACGTCATCAGTAATCTTAGAGCGTTTTCGCCACAGAAAAAAATTCAAAAATTATTGCATTTTTCTAGGTGAAATTAATCAATCAATATACTTAATTTAGTCTATATAATAGTTGAATATGTTTTTTACGCCATTATCTGTTAGGATGACCACAATTTGCAGTATATTTTCAATGTTGTCAAATACCCTATTGTTTACAACAAAAACATTCTTGTTCACTCGTTCAAATAACGTTGTTTTGCATAGGCCTCTTAAACGCAAACTAAGATTCTTTTCATATTAGCTGTTTTTCGGCACGTATAATCTTTCTGGATGGGCGAGCAGGCGCTTAAAAATGCGCTTTTTGCCACTCGCGCAACTCGTACGAGCGTTGAAGCACTTATAAGTTCGTGCAGGCGCTAACCGTGAGTGAGAAACCATCCTTATCGCCACTGATGTACCTTCCTATTCGAGCTTGTAAATGAAAACACTAGCCTGAAAGCGCCCTTAAGGGGCTGTTACACAAGGAGTTTCTCGCACGCGAGCGGTAATTTCTTCTAGGCTATAATATGGTCGCCTAGTGTAATCAAATGCCCCGAGCTTCGCCTCTCGAATACTATTAAACACAATTATCGCTACTTAAACTCTCCTAGGCCGCAAGCCTGTGTAAACAACCTATATGAGTTTTTAAAGACGTCCTGCCTATGAAACATGTAGGTCACGAATGGCGAGTCTCGTGTTAAAATCAGTACAGAGTGATTACTGCGAGTCTCGCATCGACACCTGCGATTCTCGCCCGAGCATTGTTTATACAAGTCGAGACACGTATGCTAGATCTACGATTACTCGCCTGTAGTGTTTAAAACTGGGCCTCCACCAAAGAAAAATTACCAACTTTTGTGTTGTCAACACGTGTTGGTCACAAAAGTTTCTGTAATTACCTTGTGTTAGCAACAAAAATTGTAAACAAATGTCGGAAACCGTGTTTCCATTTTTGGCGGTAACATCAAAGGAATACGCTTGTTGCAGATATATTTCGCTCTGTGGAGACGCCTTGTTTGGAATATTAGTTGTAAACAAACATGTCTGTGGCGTCGCGTGGACGATCAAATTAACAGATACGTTGATTGATTTATTTCGCATACAAAGAGTACTATGTGACTCCTGTAACAACAAATAGTTCCATCTCTCCGCGTACTTTTCTTTGTTTGAAGCTTGGTCGTACCCAATAATTAAGCTTGCGTTATTTTGCACATAATAATAAATACAGCAGCTGCTTATATCATCGTATATAAACATCAACATCGTTTGAAGACATTTTAGTTGACAACATGCTATCCAAACATTCTGGTGGAGACAGCTTGTTGTCAACTAAAATGTTTCTCAAATTGTTGGCGACTCGGTGTGGACACAATGGAAACAAATGTTGGTGATTTTCTGGAGAGTTGCAAACAGTTGGAAACACAAAAGTTGCCAACAATTTTGGTGGAAACGCACCTTAAGAGTCCCCGCAAACTACAGACCTGTCAGCCGATAGAAAGCCAGAAGACTACAAATATCTATCATTATATATTAATAGCTATTTATTTTATTATAGTCCATGAGAACGTTGTGGCACGTAGGTTGTAAAATGTGCGAACGGAGTAACTAGTCTGCGAGAGCTCTAAAGAGTAGAAGAGAAGTGAGTCTCGCCTGTGATATTCGCATTCGAGAATCAACTGATTAATACGAGTTTTTGTCAAAATGTAAACAGCAGCAGACGAGAATTGAATGAAGAGTTTTGTCATGTCATAATCGCATACGATTATTCGCCGCTCGCGTGAGAGAAACTCTCCTTGTGTAATTTAGGGTTACACAATCAGAGTTTCTCCTTGGGGTTACACAAGGAGAGTTTTTCCTTGTGTAACCCTAAACTATTTAGGGTTGCTTATGCTTCAGGGTTACAAATCCACAGTGACTCACCCGTCTCGATGCACAGGAACTGCGGCACCGCATTGAACGCGAGCTGCATGCTCGGCGTCGTCAGGTACACTGGATGCACCCGCCGAGTGTAGTAGCTTCACGCCGTCTGTCATACAGTGACTCACCCGTCTCGATGCACAGGAACTGCGGCACCGCGTTGAACGCGAGCTGCATGCTCGGCGTCGTCAGGTACACTGGATGCACCCGCCGAGTGTAGTAGCTTCACGCCGTCTGTCATACAGTGACTCACCCGTCTCGATGCACAGGAACTGCGGCACCGCGTTGAACGCGAGCTGCATGCTCGGCGTCGTCAGGTACACTGGATGCACCCGCCGAGTGTAGTAGCTTCACGCCGTCTGTCATACAGTGACTCACCCGTCTCGATGCACAGGAACTGCGGCACCGCGTTGAACGCGAGCTGCATGCTCGGCGTCGTCAGGTACACTGGATGCACCCGCCGAGTGTAGTAGCTTCACGCCGTCTGTCATACAGTGACTCACCCGTCTCGATGCACAGGAACTGCGGCACCGCGTTGAACGCGAGCTGCATGCTCGGCGTCGTCAGGTACACTGGATGCACCCGCCGAGTGTAGTAGCTTCACGCCGTCTGTCATACAGTGACTCACCCGTCTCGATGCACAGGAACTGCGGCACCGCGTTGAACGCGAGCTGCATGCTCGGCGTCGTCAGGTACACTGGATGCACCCGCCGAGTGTAGTAGCTTCACGCCGTCTGTCATACAGTGACTCACCCGTCTCGATGCACAGGAACTGCGGCACCGCGTTGAACGCGAGCTGCATGCTCGGCGTCGTCAGGTACACTGGATGCACCCGCCGAGTGTAGTAGCTTCACGCCGTCTGTCATACAGTGACTCACCCGTCTCGATGCACAGGAACTGCGGCACCGCGTTGAACGCGAGCTGCATGCTCGGCGTCGTCAGGTACACTGGATGCACCCGCCGAGTGTAGTAGCTTCACGCCGTCTGTCATACAGTGACTCACCCGTCTCGATGCACAGGAACTGCGGCACCGCGTTGAACGCGAGCTGCATGCTCGGCGTCGTCAGGTACACTGGATGCACCCGCCGAGTGTAGTAGCTTCACGCCGTCTGTCATACAGTGACTCACCCGTCTCGATGCACAGGAACTGCGGCACCGCGTTGAACGCGAGCTGCATGCTCGGCGTCGTCAGGTACACTGGATGCACCCGCCGAGTGTAGTAGCTTCACGCCGTCTGTCATACAGTGACTCACCCGTCTCGATGCACAGGAACTGCGGCACCGCGTTGAACGCGAGCTGCATGCTCGGCGTCGTCAGGTACACTGGATGCACCCGCCGAGTGTAGTAGCTTCACGCCGTCTGTCATACAGTGACTCACCCGTCTCGATGCACAGGAACTGCGGCACCGCGTTGAACGCGAGCTGCATGCTCGGCGTCGTCAGGTACACTGGATGCACCCGCCGAGTGTAGTAGCTTCACGCCGTCTGTCATACAGTGACTCACCCGTCTCGATGCACAGGAACTGCGGCACCGCGTTGAACGCGAGCTGCATGCTCGGCGTCGTCAGGTACACTGGATGCACCCGCCGAGTGTAGTAGCTTCACGCCGTCTGTCATACAGTGACTCACCCGTCTCGATGCACAGGAACTGCGGCACCGCGTTGAACGCGAGCTGCATGCTCGGCGTCGTCAGGTACACTGGATGCACCCGCCGAGTGTAGTAGCTTCACGCCGTCTGTCATACAGTGACTCACCCGTCTCGATGCACAGGAACTGCGGCACCGCGTTGAACGCGAGCTGCATGCTCGGCGTCGTCAGGTACACTGGATGCACCCGCCGAGTGTAGTAGCTTCACGCCGTCTGTCATACAGTGACTCACCCGTCTCGATGCACAGGAACTGCGGCACCGCGTTGAACGCGAGCTGCATGCTCGGCGTCGTCAGGTACACTGGATGCACCCGCCGAGTGTAGTAGCTTCACGCCGTCTGTCATACAGTGACTCACCCGTCTCGATGCACAGGAACTGCGGCACCGCGTTGAACGCGAGCTGCATGCTCGGCGTCGTCAGGTACACTGGATGCACCCGCCGAGTGTAGTAGCTTCACGCCGTCTGTCATACAGTGACTCACCCGTCTCGATGCACAGGAACTGCGGCACCGCGTTGAACGCGAGCTGCATGCTCGGCGTCGTCAGGTACACGCACTGGATGCACCCGCCCGCCGAATGTAGCAGCTTTACGCCCGCGTCTATCATACAGAAAACAAAATACTTTACAAAATCTCAATTCAGTGTACTTATTGCCTAATTTTCGAAATCTATCGCAATCGCTTTCATTTGACGATAATCATCATTTGACAAGATGGTAAGTTTTTATTTGTGCCAAAAAGAAGTCAAGTCGGTGTATTACATCCTGAAAGCGATTGCGATAGATTTTGAAATTAGACAGTAAGTACCCAGCTCCCCTAGTATGACCACCAAAACGCGATATGATATATTTATTTATAGCTTTTAACTGTCAAAGACGCTACGATTATCGTGTTTCCGTGGTCATGCTACAGGGGCTGAGCTGTGCAGTGAAACGAAACTACTCTATACTACTTAACGGTCAACATCTATTTGTCTTTTGACAGCGTCAATAATTTACTAAACCGCTAATCGTGTTTTGGTGGTCATCCAATTGGAGCTTTCTTTTGATATGTTGTGAAATATTAAATTTTGATTCCCAATTTCGCTGTTAATACCATTACAAATGTGATATTTTCAGTCATGAACTGAAAATGTCACTTAGCTTTAATCAAAGATTTTCAAAGTTAACAAAGCCCTTAATAGTAGGGTTGCCAACCGTCCCGCAATACGCGGGTCGTCCCGTTTCTGAGATCCTTAACGGGACGTCCCGCTCAGGGTGTGTGCAAGACACTAAATATCCCGCTTTTCGTAATTAGCAATGCACGCACATACATTGACTGCGCACAAAAATCGCGCTGCGCGGCCGTTTTTCATAATATAGACAGGCAAAAGTACAAGATTAGTGGATTGAAACTGACTAAAAATGGCGCTGCGTGGCCGTTTTTTACTAAAGATAGACAGACGAGATTAGTGGATGAAACTGACTGAAAATCACGCTGCGCGGCCGTTTTTACGGATTTTTTTCTCGTTTCTGTACATTTGTAGGCAGGTCCCATATAAAAATTTATGATGTCCCGGATATCTGTAAATAGGAGTTGGTAATCCTACATAAAAGTATTAATATAAAGTTTGTTTTGCCAAGTGTCACTCACCGTAGTTCAGTTGCAACTTCCGCACAACAAAGTCGTGTTTCTGGTTGAGCCACCGCACCGCGCCGGTGCCGATGGCTACAAGTTGCTCCTCGGCCGTTATCACTTGAGGTTCCGCCGCCCGACTGTATACAACAATCAATAAAAAATAGAGGATTAATAAGGATCAGTAACAGGTTTGAATCCTATAGTTTTATTGATATAATATAAACACATATCGGTAGCTATGTAACCTAGTGAAAGCATTTTTGAAATCCGTTTAGCAATGGTTGAGTTAAAAGGGTTTGAAGGAAATGCCAAGCTCATTGCAATATGTCCTTTATCACGTACGACATAAGTTTCACGTACGTCGCGATGACGTTATAAGGACCCCCAAAAAAACAGTATTTTAGCTCTTATAACTTCTCAGGTTTAAGAGATATCGTAAAATTTTTTTCACAGTTAATCATGTGGTGGCAGCTTTCTAATTAGCCACTAAACAAAAATCGTTACTGATCCTCATTGTAAAACTGAAACAACCTTGGGATTGTATTACTTAGCGCACTTTATCAACATTTTAAAAGATAGAAGGGTCAGATTTTACAGTTTTAGGATTTCCATACCTTTTAATGCTAATTTCGCAGTTTTTTTAAACATGTCCTTTAATCTTTTAGAATGCTGATCAGATCAGTTGGGTGTGTACAACGATCTGAATCTCCTCCATTCACTCCCTGAATAGCCATCATCAGATCACAGCACGGTACATCCCTTGCAGAAAACCAAGGCTTCAAAGTTACCTCGTTTGTATGAAAAAAAACCTGTATGCCTAGACAAGTTGACGTGTGTTATGAGTATGCTTATGCCCAAAAACAAGAAGATATCAAACGATGAAAATATAAATGGACATTTTTATTTTAATTCAAATTCAAGTAGGTTATCAACACAAGAGGGCACTCCACATCGTTGGCTATGTACAGTTTAGTCGTTCTCCATGCTCCCCTTTGGATAACTTTACCCCCCCTTAGTGGGGCGCCACACTGGTTGGGAACCCATTCTCTAAAGCAGATTCACAGTCCCCATTATTTTTGTACCTAACTGTAGTTGAGTAATAGGTAGGGTTTGCAATCCCGCATTCCGCGTTCTGACTACGAAATGCATTGCTGTTTTTTTGTCGAAATAGTACCCAAAACCGAGTTAAATCTAAATCGGCCCACAAACAAAAAAGTTGGCCGCCATCTTGGATTTTTTTATATTTTTAACATTGCATTGCTGTTTTGTTGTCGAAATAGTACCCAAAACCGAGTTTCATCTAAATCGGCCCACAAACAAAAAAGTTGGCCGCCATCTTGGATTTTTTTATATTTTCAACATTGCATTGCTGTTTTGTCGTCGAAATAGTACCCAAAACCGAGTTTCATCTAAATCGGCCCACAAACAAAAGTTTGCCGCCATCTTGGATTTTTTTATATTTTTAACATTGCATTGCTGCTTTGTTGTCGAAATAGTACCCAAAACAGAGTTTCATCGAAATCGGCCCACAAACAAAAAAGTTGGCCGCCATCTTGGATTTTTTTATATTTTTAACATTGCATTGCTGTTTTGTTGTCGAAATAGTACCCAAAACCGAGTTTCATCTAAATCGGCCCACAAACAAAAAAGTTTGCCAGGACTGCGGAATTCCCGCTCTTGTGCGGTAAATTCCGCGCGGGATTTTTTCTTATTTTCAGAACAAAAAGTAACTTTTATTTTTATGATTTGTGATTTCTCTTCTCGATTTTTAACACAAAGTTATTCCTGATTCATTATATGTTTATTTTTACGTGCTCATAGTATTACAAATTACTAACCAATGACTAATTATTAAATTAGATGCCCATTTATATTTTCATCTTTTGATATCTTGTTGTCTTTCTTTGGGCATAATATAATTATTGGCAGTACAATTGATCACTTAATTTCCAGTCTAGTAGACTTTTATGTTATTGATTTAGTAATATAAACATAACAGCAAGCAAGAAGTATGCGATGCGTGAAGTAAATAGAGACAATAATCTATGTAGGTAAAAGTTACGATTTGATGTTAATTGTTAGTAAACCTAACTGTTGAGGACGGCGAGCTTAGCAAACATGTAAATAAATAGCACGTGTTTTTTGATATGTATAAACTTAGATCGTAAGAGTTTCTATTAAAGAATTCCAAAACGGTGTTCACATTTATTTAGTTCATAAGTAAGAATAAGTAGGAAAAGTAGGTAATTAGTAGGAAATAAATAGACTTGTAATAGCTAGGAAACAAATAAGTATGAAATTACGATAAAGTAGGCAATATTTAACATGTTATCAATAGGAAATATTAAGTATGTAATAAATAAAAAATGAGTATGTTGTCAATGTAAATAAACATGATATTTAGTAAGTAAGATATGTAAAAATAGGCATAAGTACGCAAAGTAAGGTATTGTTGTTAGATAAGTTCAAATTAAAAATTGTAAGCTCAGCACACTATCCGAGGTAGGACAAATTAGAAAGAATGAAATAAAAGTATATATTAGACAGAGATAACACTGCGAGACAGAGAGGCACCGGTAGGAACGAGACAGCGCTTAGAAATTAAAGTAGGGCCTGCGATTGGTCAGGCAATAAATGTAGGACTTGTGATTGGCCGGAGCCGGCCGGGCGCTCGGTGCGCGCAGGTATAAAAATAGGGCCGGATAGTGTCTGAGCACAGTTCGAGATCGCAGTTCAACCACGCAACATTGTAAACAGGAAGACCCAAATAAAGAAGAAAATATCGAAGAGAGCTTTTAATTCATACAGTCCATTATATTGTGGTCCTGTACTTCGCCGGATCAAGAAACCGCTACATCAAGCAACCTCGGTTCCTGCCTCCCGGAAGTGAAGCAAAGGAAGAACGCTACACGCTACGGTACCAGCCATGATCACAAGGAGCCAAAGCGATGCCGGAGAGCAACGCCGCGCTCAAGAAAGGGCCCACGCCGCAGCACCCGGAGACCATGAAAGGCAGCGGATCGACTACGAACGAAAAAGGCGGCTATCACTAGACCCACCAGCCTCGCCGAGCTCAAGACAACAAAGTACAGAGCGAAACGAAGCAAACCCACGAAACATGAATACTGCAAGAACGTCGACGGTTCAAGAAATACCACGTGCGGGTGCCGTTGAAGAATTACCACGCGCCGTTGAAAAAACACCACGTGCGCGGTCACCGGCGCACTCTGTGCGCTCTCAGCGGTCGACAGCCAGCGCAACTGCGAGAATTCGTCTGGCGGAACTAGAAGCGGCTGAGAAACTCGCTACATTGAGAAGAAAAGAACTTGAAATCGAAGCCGATCTAGTCAAGAAGCGATTGGCTGCGGAGGTTTCAATCATTCAAGAAGACAACGACAGCCTGCACGAAGAACCTCAAGAACAACGAGTTGATGAATGGCTACGAGCAACGAATCAACGGGAAGAACCAAGACATTTACGCTTCGAAGTACCCGTCAGCAAGGAGCGATCGCAATCACAATCGCACACGCCGTCAAGAAATCGGAACGGAATTGAACAACTTGCCGAAACATTAGAGAAGATGGCGCGGCCGAGACTACGTCACACTGACCTGCCAATATTCAGTGGTGACGTCAACGAGTGGCTACCGTTCAAGGCTGCAGTGGATGACAGCACGAAGATGTATGAAATATCGGCGGCAGAAAATCTACAGCGACTTCGAAGTTGTCTCAAGGGTGAAGCAAGAAACGTCGTGTCTGCATTACTACACACGGCCACCGACCCGGGGATTATCATGCGCACGCTCGAGCAATGCTACGGAAGACCAGAAATCATCATCGATCGGGCAATTGAAGATTTGAAGAAGATGCCGAAACCAAGCTCATCAGCGACGGACCTAAATAGCTTCGCTGTGCGCCTTCAAAACACCGTCTGCGTCCTGAAGAGTATCGACCAGCGCGGTTACCTCTACAACCCAATGCTAGCAAGAGAAGTGCTAGACAAGCTGAGCCCACACATCAGATCGAGATGGTGTGACTTCGCAAGCCAGTATGAAGGGACGGCGGAACCTGAAATCATCATGCTCTCGCGTTTCCTTATGCGAGAGGCGGACCGAGCGTTAAGATACACCTACGCTCCGACGCCGACTACAAGTACGAACACGAAGAAGGAACTCCGACCTGCTGTCCTGCAACCGAAAAAGAAGATCGGTACCGTCTACAACATGTCAGAGAAGACAGAAGATAATGAATCATGTCCGAACTGTGGACAAGCACATGCACTTCCTCGGTGCCCGAAGTATCAAGATATGACAACGGAGCAGCGATGGGACTTCTTGAAAGAGAGAAAAATATGCTTCAAGTGTGCCTGCTTCCGTCACCGAAGAGGGAACTGTCGCGCCAAGCCATGTGGCGTGAACCAATGCAAGCGTCCGCATCACAAGTCTCTGCATACTGAAAAACAAGAAGAACAACCGAACACGCAAGCGACATCGAACACGCAAGCACCGTCGAACAATGAAACTGTGTTGTCTGTGGCTACCAACAAAGCCACGGGCCCACGCGCCGTGCTACTGAAGATGTGTCCAGTGGTCGTCGCCGGACCACGGGGGGAGGTGCACACCTACGCACTCTTGGATGAAGGAGCAACCATCACCCTCATCGACGAAGACATAGCCAATGAAGTTGGAGCTGAGGGACCGGCACACACACTGCAGTTACACGGCGTGAACATGACAAGAAGCACCAATAGCAAGATAGTCACAGTAAGAATCCGGGGCAAGAACGAAAACAAGTCCTACAAGTTGAACGCCAGAACCATGAAGAATTTGAGGCTACATCAACAAACTATACCTGAAGAGCTATTGAAATACGAACATCTTCGAGACATGAAACAAGAAGAAATATGTTATGAAAAGGCGCGGCCAGGCATCCTAGTGGGCACCGACCATTGGGAAAACATAGTCTCCAGGCAACTAAGGACCGGGGGACCAGACCAGCCAGCTGCTTCCAAAACACAACTTGGTTGGGTGGTACACGGAACGGTACCACGAAGCGTCATCATGAAGACAAGCGAAAGAGTGCTACACATCTATGAACCTGAGCGGCACTCGGACATCGATGAGCGACGCGACAATCAACTCCACAACCTCGTCGACTACCACTTCAAGATTGAGGCACTGGGCGTTTCGAAGAAACCACGAATAAGTGAAGCGGACCAGCGAGCCATCGAAACAGTGGAGAAGACAATTAAGAAAATTGACGGGGGCTACGAAGTTGGTCTGCCATGGCGTCACGATCAAATCAAGATGCCACCGAGCTATGACACGGCATTCCGAAGACTGAAAAGTATAGAAAAGAAAATGGACGCATCACCTGAGTTCGCGGCCGAGTACACTGCGCAAATGGAAAACCTACTGAAGAAGGGATACGCGGAGCCCTGTGATGGGTCAGAGATGAACAATTCCCGCTGCTGGTTTCTCCCACACTTCGCCGTGCAGAACCCAAATAAGCCCGGCAAGCAGCGACTGGTTTTCGATGCGGCAGCGAAGAGCCGAGGAGTGAGCCTGAACGACCACCTGCTGGAGGGACCTGATCTGCTACTCTCTCTTCCTGGAATCCTGTTCAGATTCCGAGAAAATGAAGTCGCCGTCACAGCAGACATCCAAGAGATGTTCCTAAGAATCAAGATACGGCAGCAAGATCAGCCCGCGCAACAATTCTTATGGCGCGGTGAAGATAGAATAAGCCCACCAAGACACTTCAAGATGACGAGCATGATATTCGGCGCGGCAAGCTCACCATTCATGGCACACTTCGTGAGGAACTTCAACGCCGAGCAACATAAAGAGGAATGTCCATTGGCGCTGGAAGCCATCACAACATCACATTACATGGACGACTATGTGGCGAGCTATGAAAACAAAGAAGAAGCTCGGACCGCCATAGCCCAAACAAGGAAGGTGCACGCAGCAGCAGGATTCACGCTGCGGCAATGGAGTACCAACAGACAAGAAGTGCTACGTGATGTGCCGACGGAGCTGCATGCCACAACCCCTACTCCACTGGGGGGAGAACAAGAAAACAAGATCCTCGGGCTGATGTGGAGCTCGGAAAACGACGAGCTGGGCTTCAATACTTCAATGAACAAGGTCCCAGAAGAAGTAAGAAGACAAGTGCGCGCGCCGACCAAAAGAGAAGCCCTCAGCGCGGTCATGTCCATTTACGACCCGCTGGGCCTGCTGAGCCATTTCACCATAAGAGCGAAGATAATACTACAGAGCCTGTGGAGCCTAAAGATCTCCTGGGACGAACCAATCCCGAGGGATGAGCAAGAACAATTCTCAAGGTGGCTGGCGCGCCTGGAAGATATAGCAAAACTACGGCTTCAAAGGTGCTACTCGACGCAGAAGTACGAGCGCATCGAGTTACACGTGTTGTGCGATGCCAGCGAACAAGCATACGCAACTGCGGCCTACTGGAGGATGATCAGCAGCGACGGGCAGATCAAAGTGGTTCTCGTGGCCGCCAAAGCCAAAGTGGCGCCACGACGAACGCAAACAATACCAAGGCTAGAACTTCAAGCCGCGGTCATCGGAGCGAGGCTCGCCGAGCAGATCAAGAACGAACATCGGTTGAAGATAGCAAGCACGACTTATTGGACCGACTCGACGACGGTGATCCATTGGATACGTCACGATGAAAAGAGATACACCCCATTCGTGGCTCATCGACTGGGGGAAATATCCGAGCTCACACATCATGAAGAATGGCGATGGCTCCCGACCATGGAGAACGTCGCAGACGACGCTACCAGGCTGTCGGACGAACCAATAAGTGCCAACAGCAGATGGTTTGAAGGACCTCGATTCTTATATGAACCAGAGGAGCAATGGCCTATGGCAAAAGCCCTAGAAGAACAAGAAGAATCCGAAGTCCTACACGTGACCGAAGAAGAACACGAGCAAGAATGGACACCAGACCCCGCACGCTTCTCGAAGTATGAAACGTTGGTGCGTGCGACGGCAAGGGTATTGGCCTTCATCGACATATGCAAAAGAAAAGCCAAGCGGATGGAACATCAGCACATAGAACGAGCAGAACAAGAGCTCATCAAGCGAACACAGCGTGAAAGCTTCAAAGAAGACATTAAGAAAATGAAGATGGGACGACCGATAACCAGGAGCAGTCGCCTGTTTCAGCTAGATCCAGTGCTGGAGGACGACATCATAAGGGTGCGCGGTCGAATCCAAGCCGCCACCGCGCCCGATCACGTGAAGAAACCAATAATCATGGACGGACGTCATCGAATAACGAGGCTCATCGTGCTACGGGAACACTGTGCTGCAGGTCACGCCAACAGAGAACGCGTGACCAACGACCTGCGACAAAGGTACTGGGTCATCCACCTACGACCCACAGTACGAGCCATCGAGAGAGACTGCGCGAAATGCAAGATCGAGAAAGCAAGACCAAGACCACCGACGATGGGGGACCTCCCACGTGCCCGCCTGGACCCTTTTCACCGCCCATTCACTAACTGTGGCGTGGATTATTTTGGGCCAATGATGGTTAAAATAGGGCGCCGCCGAGAGAAGAGATGGGGAGCGATCTTCACCTGCCTCACCACGCGCGCCGTCCACATAGAGCTCGTCTCGTCGCTCTCAACGGACTCCGCAATAATGGCGCTACGACGTATGGCGGCCAGAAGAGGATGGCCAAAGATGATGTACTCGGACAATGGAACAAACTTCCGAGGGGCCGACCAGGAGCTACGAGCTGCCTACACTGAATGGGCGCCAGCTCTGCATGAGGAAGGGCTGCTACATAGGATGGAGTGGAGATTCATACCGCCAGGGGCTCCAAACCAAGGAGGAGCCTGGGAACGACTAGTACGCTCGGTGAAGGCTGCGCTTAGCGTCACCATGCGTGAAAAGGCGCCCGCAGAAGAGGTCCTGGGGACTCTGCTGACCGAAGCGGAGTTCTCAATCAACGCCAGACCGCTGACCCACGTCAGCGTGAGCAAAGACGACCCGGAGGCGCTCACACCCAACCACTTCCTGTTGGGCTCATCGATTGGGCTGCCTTCCACGGGACCGTGCGACGAAGCCGACAGAAGGACATGGCGAGCCAGCCAAGCCTTAGCGGATCACTTCTGGAGGCGTTGGGTTCACGAATACCTCCCAACCCTGATCCCGCGAGGCGAAGCAACAAACATGAGACGACGCCTGCAACCTGGTGATGTCGTCGTGGTGGTGGACAATACGCTGCCCCGCAACGTGTGGCCAATGGGTATCATCGAGCGGGTGTACGAGGGACCAGACGGCGGTGTACGAGTGGCCGAAGTCAAGACTAGGACTGGGGTCTTCAAGCGTCCCGCCAGTAAACTCGCCGTGCTCCCGGTGGAAGAGGCTACGCAAGCTACGCCGGGGGGAGGATGTTGAGGACGGCGAGCTTAGCAAACATGTAAATAAATAGCACGTGTTTTTTGATATGTATAAACTTAGATCGTAAGAGTTTCTATTAAAGAATTCCAAAACGGTGTTCACATTTATTTAGTTCATAAGTAAGAATAAGTAGGAAAAGTAGGTAATTAGTAGGAAATAAATAGACTTGTAATAGCTAGGAAACAAATAAGTATGAAATTACGATAAAGTAGGCAATATTTAACATGTTATCAATAGGAAATATTAAGTATGTAATAAATAAAAAATGAGTATGTTGTCAATGTAAATAAACATGATATTTAGTAAGTAAGATATGTAAAAATAGGCATAAGTACGCAAAGTAAGGTATTGTTGTTAGATAAGTTCAAATTAAAAATTGTAAGCTCAGCACACTATCCGAGGTAGGACAAATTAGAAAGAATGAAATAAAAGTATATATTAGACAGAGATAACACTGCGAGACAGAGAGGCACCGGTAGGAACGAGACAGCGCTTAGAAATTAAAGTAGGGCCTGCGATTGGTCAGGCAATAAATGTAGGACTTGTGATTGGCCGGAGCCGGCCGGGCGCTCGGTGCGCGCAGGTATAAAAATAGGGCCGGATAGTGTCTGAGCACAGTTCGAGATCGCAGTTCAACCACGCAACATTGTAAACAGGAAGACCCAAATAAAGAAGAAAATATCGAAGAGAGCTTTTAATTCATACAGTCCATTATACTAACTCAGTATTGTTTGTTACTTACTGCCAAAAGTAATATGTCATAGATGTCCTGACTTATTTCTGTTAATCAATTGTTAGTTAATAAACACAGTTTTTACGTTTATAATGCCTACCTGTTTCATTTTTAGGGTTCCGTACCCACAGGGTAAAAACGGGACCCTATTACTAAGACTCCGCTGTCCGTCCGTCTGTCTGTCACCAGGCTGTATCTCATGAACCGTGATAGCTAGAAAGTTGAAATTTTCACAGATGATGTATTTCTGTTACCGCCATAACAACAAATACTAAAAACAGAATAAAATTAATATTTAAGGGACGCTCCCATACAACAAACGTGCCGAAATTTTTTTGCCATTTTTTGCTCAATATTAATAACGACAACAGGTAGACAGTTGAAATTTTCACAGATGATGTATTTTTATTCCCGCTATAACAACAAATACTAAAAACAGACTAAAATTAATATTTAGGCCGGCCACACACAGACGTAATCACGTAACGGAATTCCGAACGTAATTTCGACAATGTATGAAGATTCCGTACGGAAAAATCACGCATGTGTGTGGCAGCCCATAGATTTTGTATGCAGCTGCTGCGTTCGGAATCACGTACGTACGGAATTCCGTTGCGTGATTCCGTCTGTGTGTGGCCGGCATTAAGGGGGGCTACCATACAACAAACGTATTTTTTTTTGCCGTTTTTTGGTACGGAACCCTTCGTGCGCGAGTCCGACTCGCACTTGGCCGGTTTTTAAATACCGTGATATGTTTATAATAAGCTTAAGTAAAAATTAAAAAAAAATCATTCCGTAGGAATAGCATTATTATATTTATGTATAAGAATTTTTAAATCTTTTGCGGGAATTCCAGCGGGATCCCGCAGGAAAGGGAAATTTCCCGCTAATTTCCAGCTGGAAAAAAATACTGCGGGATTGCAAACCTTGGTAATAGGAGTAAGTAATTATCATACCTCTGTGTGGCTTCGGTGGATGGGTTCTCAATGATAGCCACCTCATATTCCTGAGTATTTTCCACCTGCGAGCTACTAAGTTCGTACTGTTGGTATGTATTTGGCTGTTCTTCTACTTGTTGCTGAAAAAAATACAATATAATAAAAAATAGCAAGTAAGTATACAAGCATTGTAATGTAGTGCCTTAGGCCATATCCTAAAAAATCGAAATAGCTTATTAATAGAACTGTAATATTAGGCTGCAGAATTATATTTTGTATCTATTTTCTAGGCAACAAATTTATATGTATTTCTTAGGCAAAGTCGAAATATATTTATTCAAATAATCCTCAAAATTAAACACTTTTGAATCATCTATCGGGTCATTCTTACAATCAGTCGGAACTTACCATCCAAATTTCAAAGATGTGTCCAGTCCATGAAACTAAACAAGTTTCTGTAAGAAACGTGTGTCGAATTTTGCCACAAAATTTTGGTCATCCCATACTAATTGATCACATGATCTCTTTGATTTGTATGGATAGTCGGGTTTTTTTACATATTGACCAAATAATATAAATGTGTTCCTTAGAGAAAGTTGTTGTTCAGTTTCATGGACTGAACACATCCTCAAAATTTGGATGGTGATTACAAAATGACCCTGTATACCGGGTGTAACAAGACCTTCAACGAAGCCGAGGTCTACGTATTCTGCCCATCATCAGGACCATTTTTGTTGAAAATTATTGCTGGGAAACGATTTTGTGGTGTTAAAAAAGCATTGCATACTTTACCACGCAATGTAATGCGTACAACAGACTGCGCCTGCGAGTGTATGCTACACAGCTGCATGCAGCCGAGTCGAAAGGCAGCGTTTACGTGTGTGCTCATGAGATACATTGAGTGACGACGTTTTGAAGCCATTGTTTGTTAAGAAATACTTAAAATTTTGATAATGTTTCATTGGACAAAAAGTAGGTAATAACGAATAAGATTTCATAAAAAAATATTTTGTCTTTGACCTTCAATAACTTCGTAGCTATTGGTTTCCCAGGTATAGTCTAAAAGACAAAAATGATCCTGATGATGGGTGGAATACCTGGACTTCGGCTTCGTTGAAGGTCTTGTTACACCGGTTATTTTCCTACTACCCATTCCAGACTTTTTTACTAGGGATCAGGTTATGACATCAAGTAACACACAGACACACTTACAGTGCTTACTTCAGTAGTATTCTGCACAAATGTGGAGCTTTCTTCTTCCGGTTCACCTTTCACGTCATATATCGTTTCTGCCATAACTATCCGCCCCGATGAGTCCATAGTCCACATGCCTCCAAAAGCAAAGTTCGATGGGTTACCACTCTGCTCGTAAAGGATCACAGTATTAGGACCTGAAAATGGAATATAACAAATGAAATAACAATGAAATGAAATATCCATCAAAGAAATTAATAAAATACCATTTGATATAACATAACATGAGTTATTATGGGTATATTTGTTAGGAAACATCCAAATCCATATATTAAAATTATAGATGTGATGCGCTTCGTCACAATGTCCCGCGATATAAAAATAATCTTGTGCGAACTACATCTAAATTAACTTTACATAGTTTTTGGGCGAAACCCTAGCTTAATTGTAAACTAACTGTAACACTGTTTCTTTTTTATGTGAAATCACACCATTCTGAGGCTATTTGGCTTGATGTTTGCATCTTGTAAGCAGGCGCGGTCGCAGCCTGAAATTTTGGGGGGGGTCACTAATAATAATAATTGCTTTTCTGTAAATTTTTTTGAAGCTTTTTCTATGTGTCATGTACGTTTTTGGGAGGGTCATGTCCCCTGTGACCCCCCCCCTCGGACCGCGCCTGCTTGTAAGAATAGTTTAACTTTAAAAGAAGGACTTTTTAAGATAAAAATATTTATTTAGTGGGAACAAAAAGATATTTACATAACTCGCCAATTTTCGCAGAACCGCTGAACTAGATTATGGGCAGCAGAGTTTTTGATGAACATAGTTCAATATTGAGATTTCCAACTATGGTTACCAGGGGCTGTACCGGCTAACTTACATGGCTATCGTAATCGCTTTCATTTGACTGATGGATGTGATACATTGCTACTTTTCTTTGGTAAGACTTTTTTGTACCAAAAAGAAGTAGCAATGTATATTTGTACCCAAAAGATGGATGTGACACATTGCTACTTTTTTTGGTACAAAAAAATCTTACCATAGAAAAGCAACAATGTATCACATCCTTGGATGAATTAACCACTGGATGCGAAATGACAGCCATATTCGCCTTTACCCCTCTGCCACTTACCGTGACCGATAGCCTCAGTAAACGATTTTGCGTTGTCAGTGTGACGCGAGAGCTCGAGGCGAAACATTGATAGAAAAAATGGGCAAATGCTCCGTATTGTACTGCAAAAATACTAGTGGAATATCAAGAAATGTTTCTTTTCACGCGTAAGTACATTTTCAACCTATTATAGTAGCTATTTCTTCGTAAAATAAATAAATTTTGGTGTGTAGACAAAGTATAACACGTCATTTTAAAAAAGTACCCTTTGGTAAAGTAAATGCTGTATAAATGGTGCATTTAATTTGGTTGGATTATATCATTCACGCATTCATTTACTTGTCATTTTTTATTAGTAAAGGGCTGTTACAAATATCGATAAATAGTATCGATGTGTTTGTAAAGTGAATGAATTTAAGTTTTATAAAAAAATAATAAGCATCTTTAATTTTAATAGAAATGGGTATGGATTGCAAATAATTTTGCAGATTCCCAGTTGATCCAGTACGAAAAAGAAAATGGGTAGAAGCAGTTTGCAGGGAGACTACATGGATACCTACCAAACACCACCGTATATGCAGCATACATTTTCAAACAGAATGCTACAATGTTAATTCGTTAAAACAAAAAAAATTGAATAAAGATTCTGTCCCGACATTGAATTTGCCTAAATTTGTAAATACACAACACACACCAACAAAACGTTTCAGCTACTTCATACTAAAAGTTAACTAAGTTCACCAAAATATTTTTAATTTAACCAAACATTTATCTTAAAAATCTTTCCTAATGAAATTAGTGTTATTATTTACTAAGAGTATTTTATTCGGAATGAAAGGTACCCTATGTCCTTCTCTGTACCCCTGACAACTCGAGTTCCTCCGTGCTTCGGAAGGCACAATTCCCATTGGGTCTGCATGATGGGCTATGGATATGTCCCATCCACCCATAAGTAAGACCTGTGCTCCAGCAGTGGGGACATTAAACATTAGCTGGTGTAGATATCAAAATAATAACAATTTTTAAATCATTAAACACATAATTACGAAAGGAATGATAAACAGATATAGTAAAAAGTTTTATTATTATTTTGGACTTGCTAAAATGTTAAATTATTATCTTGATATTTTAAAGAAGACTCTGTATTAAAGTATATGTAACTTCTGTCACTAGTACCAAAACCATGAAAAGTTTTTCATTTGATTTCAATTCAAAAGTTTATGTTTTCAGTCACATGAAATGAAACGTGACGACAATAATATGTTATCCGATGATGGTATGGAAATGGCGCAAACAAAAGGAACAGACAATAAACCAAGCACACCAGTTAATGTGTAGGTAAGGTGTAGTAAAGGTATTACCTCACATTATTGAAATAACGCAGGCTTACAGCGAAAACGTAAAAAAATACTAGAAAATTTCTGCTAACTCATTGGGTTAGAATCCCAAGCATCTGAAATGCTACGGGTGAGTTGATTTTTTCTAGTATATTATTTATCCTAGTAGATAATAATAATAATAGGTCTTTACCTATGAAATTGCCGATTTGTATGGAGATTTTTCAAGAAGTTGCATTTTTCATAATAGCATTTTCTTTGTTCATTTAACAACCAAGAACACTCATGTAACAAAACTTTTATGTACTAATGTTTGAACACTATGCTAACTTATTTCCATTTAAGATAAGCGAAAAAATAAGTTTTAGTTAAGTTACAACCCCTTCGGTCACCTTTTTTTTGCTCACAAAAAAAGAGTCACTTTCAAGATCTTTTTTTTAATGTCACGAAAGCTAAAATATGGACTTTATTTTTACTGATAGTTAACTATCATGATCATAATTCGATGTAATATTCACGATTTTGTTAAAATTTTAAATTATAGAAGTTATTATTTTCTCTGTATGTGACAAAATATCGGCAATTTCATAGGTAAAGACCTAATATAATAGCATTGTGAATGCCTAAAAGCCAAAAAGTTATTAAATGTAGGCACGGTATGATGAAGGTATTGTAAAAAAAATACGACTTCAAAAAAACCTGCCTTTTTTAAATATAATTATGACCAAAATCTGTAATTTCCGGTGTATTTTTTATTGATTAAAAATAATAGTTTTTTATTAATACCTTATTTGATTTCACTTTTTATGCCAGAATTAGAAACTCATGTTATTTTCATATAATATTTTAATTTATTAAACTGTAATGACTTTGATTCACATATTGCTGTAAATTATAGGTAATGAATGTCACAAAATACACAATAGTACAAGTTACTGTATTAAAAAAAAAATACTCGATTAAATGACTAAGAAATTAGCGCAAGTTTTTTTTATTCACTTCAAGAGTATGCGTAGGCACCAAACAGACATACCTACCCCAGAATTCATATAACTTACAATTATTGCTTTGCAAAACGGTAATCAACACATACTCGTGATTATCGCAACAACGAAACACCTATTGTAAACCATTTATTATAGTTTCTATGAATTTGTGAGTGCATTTTTACGAGATTTTCATTTAAGAATTCCACAGAGCAAAAGTCATGAAATAATTTACTAATATCCTATAAAAATTATGAAAGAACAATTTCGATGCAGTGTAATCATCTTTAATGGTAGTTAATTAATAAACAAACAAAAACAAATATTTCAAATATAAAGTAGTAAGAAATATTGCAAATTAAGTCCGTTTCAATATTAATCAAACACATGAATTCAATAAACTCATTAGGTTCATTCATTCATTCACTCTCTACAGTGTCGATAAAAAAATATCGACTTCTCTACGCACTATTGTCATTATTTGACAAGTGTAATCCGCCCTCGCCCCGCAAAAATTGGTTGAACGTGATTTCATACATTTTTCTTACGTTACGTATCCAGTGGTTAATTCATCCAAGATCACATCCATCTGTCGAATGAAAGCGATTACGAAAGCCATGTAAGTTAGCCGGTACGGCCCCAGATCTAAAAGTAAAATTTCCTGACTTTTTCCCTGACTTTTCAGGAAATTTTCTGACATTTTGTACACCTGCATCTACATTCTTAATGTAGTTGACGTTTGATAATTTTTTCTCACCAAAATGATTAACAATCTATGTGTTTTCATTAAGTACTTACACTTTTTGGGATTTCAGAAATCCCTGACAAATACAGTTTTTCCTTGTTTTTCTGAGGCATCTAAGGCATCTGGCCTTAAATTCCTGACATGTCAGGAAAATTCCTGTCATCTGGTAACTGTTGAGGGAGGTTCCTAACCTATATGCTCTGCTCTATGGCACATTCGGAATTCAAGTGAGTTTGATTATGTCAATCTGCCTGCACATGTAGTTTGACGTAGTCATTGTAAAGCCGTGGTATTGAAAGGTTGTCTTAGAGTTATATTAGGAAAGCTATCTGTTGAAGTGTAACAATGTTGTTATAAAGTGTAAGAGTATGAGCTACTGCTCATTAAACGTGTATACAAAAGTCTCCTGGTCTCATTGCCGCAGCCCTTCAGTAACCCTATCAAATTGGCCAGCCAAGCCTAGAGAATGGCATTGGAGACAGGCTGATGTTCTAAATGGGCTGTTAAAAATTTTGTCGCTTCACTATATCTTCTATTTCTGCTTGGTTTATTCAATTTATAAACATACCTAATTGTACGGGCTCTCCCTTCATATTGACGAAGACTGGCTGCTCGAAGTTCCCCTCGACGAGCTGCCCCGTGTGCACGATCTGCTGGCCTTGCTCCACCGGCACTTCCACGACCTGGTTCACCACCTCCACTTTATCCTTATCACTTTCTACTTTGGCGCGGTTTACCATAATTTTTGGCTTTTTCTCAGTCTCAGTATGTTCTTCGGTTTTACGCTTTATCACTACCCTTTTCTTACTTTTCTTGTCCATTTTTGCACTTTACACTTTTGTTTCGCTCTAAAATACGTTTACAGCGCGTACAAACGCGATATTATTTAGATTTTTAGGAAAATATTCACATCGCCCACTGACCGACATTGTCCTCATTTATCGAATTATTTACTGAATTTCTTTAAAGAAAAAACGTAGCACAATGTTTCTACGTACTTTAATTGATATGCAATGTAAATATTGTGGTGAAATCACGTTCAAATTGAAATAATTTGAAAAATACGCTTTGTGAGAAAAGGACAACTCAGAACGACGCCATCTTTTCATGAACGTTGACTTTTTTTCTTTCTCTTTCTCGCTTGACCATCAAATCCATGAATTTAGTACTATAAACCGGATTGAGCGCTTCGCCCTAAAACGTGCCGACAGAGAGGTCAAGTAGATGTATTTGTCCTTTTCATCATTAGGGTGACCAAACCGTATGGTTGGCCGGAGACATACATAATACTTTAAACGGTTTAATATAAACTTAAATACCTAGGTAGTTCTTTATTTATAATTAACACTTTTTACCGCTTTTTTATTAGGTTGCTTGCTCGTTTGTTTGTTTGAGCACAAATTTTGCAAACGATTTTATACTAAATTCCCGATGAGCTAGAGACTTGAAACTTTGAACACAGGTCAGAAATGGAAGGAAATGCAATATTACAGTGTCATTGAGCTGATCTGATGAGGGAGCCGGAAGAACGCCACAGGAACTCTATGATGAATGAAACTATACAACCCCATCGTGTTTGGGCTTGTTAGAATTTTCTTGACAAGTACTCTGACGGGAGACGAGTTTCAGGGTTGGATGATGAAGTCTGGAGGCCATGCCATAGGAACTCAGTATTGAAATCATGCAACTCCATCGAGTTTGGGCTCGTTTGAATCGTCTTGACGAGTGCTCTGTTGGGTAATAGTATCCAAGAGTCTGATGATGGAGCCGGAAGAAGGCCACAGGAACTCTGAAATAAAACCTTTCAACCCCATCGAGTTTGGACTCGTTTGAATGGTCTTGACGAGTACTCTGATAGGCGGTGGTATATTTTTAGTTTAGCTCGTTAACTAAAAAACAGAATTATAATTATACTTGTTCATTTAATTTGCTGTTTCATTAAAAACTGTTATTTTGGTAAATATGTCAATAAGGTCTAAAATACTTGCACCAATTTCTTTACTTGTGAAGTTAATAAAATAGGTGCAAGAGATTTACGACGACACAATGTTAAAAATATGAAAAAACCAAGATGGCGGCCAACTATATTGTTCGCGGGCCGATTTTGATGAAACTCGATTTTGTTACTATTTTGATAAAAAATAACAACGAAATTTTAAAAATATAAAAAATATGGCAGCCAACTCTTTTATTTGTGGGCTGATTTTAATAAAACTCGGTTTTTAGTACTGATTTGACAAGAAAATAATAACACAGTATTGAAAAAATTAAAAAATCCAAGATGGCAGCCAACTTTTTTTGTTTTTGGGCCAATTCCGATAAAACTTGGTTTTTGGTAATAATTTGACAAAAAAATAACAATGCAATTTTTAAAATACTAAAAATCTAAGATGGCGGCCAACTTTTTTGTTTTTTGGGCCGATTTCGATGAAACTCGGTTTACTATTTTGAAAATCAAAAAAGATCAAAATGGCTGCTAATTTTGTTTTTGGGTTGATTTTGATGTGACTCGGTTGAAAAAACAAATAAATAATTTGGCTGCCATCTTAGATTTTTTTATAACATTCCGTTGCTGTGTTCTGTCAAAATAGTACCAAAACCCGAGTTTCATCAAAATCAGCCCACAAACAAAACAGTTAGCCGCCATCTTGGATTTTTGTATTTTAAAATTGCGTTGTTATTTTCTTGTCAAAATCGTACCAAAAACCGAGTTTCATCAAAATCGGCCCCAAAAACAAAAAATATAGCCGCCATCTTGGAATTTAGTTTTTTAAAAATTGCGTTGTTATTTTCTTGTCAAAATAGTTCCAATAACCGAGTTTCATCGAAAGCGGCCCAAAAACAAAAAAGTTGGCCGCCATCTTGAGTTTTTAGTTTTTTAAAAATTGCGTTGTTATTTTCTTGTCAAAATAGTTCCAAAAACCGAGTTTCATCGAAATCAACCCAAAAACAAAAAAGTTAGCCGCCATCTTCGATTTTTAGTTTTTTTAAAATTGCGTTGTTATTTTCTTGTCAAAATAGTTCCAAAAACCAAGTTTCATCGAAATCGGCCCAAAAATAAAAAAGTTGGCCGCCATCTTGGATTTTTAGTTTTTGAAAAATTGTATTGTTATTTTCTTGTCAAAATAGTTCCAATAAATAAATAAATAAAAATAAAAAAAATAAAAACTATTTATTTCGGACAACTTAAATCCATTGTGTTAGTAAAAGATTTAAAACTATGTTAGTATTCTATTTTTAGAAATAACGTAATTTTGTGAATCATAAAACCAATCAGGGGAACCAACAGTGAGGTTGGCTATCTCTCTAAGGACGCTGTGACTGCTGCCGCGTATTCTGCACAACAATGACGCCGTCTTTTTTCGCATGATATTTTTTTTTATTTTATTTATTAATCTTTATTGCACAAATACATAAAGTAAGGTACAAATGGCGGACTTAATGCTAAGAGCATTCTCTACCAGTCAACCAACAGTAAACAGATAAACACGAATGCGGCACAAACAAAGAAGAATGATATTTAAATGCATACAAAATACATTAATACATACCAATAAATACATGTCTACATACGCTTGCAGTGTGAAGGAGTCTGACATATACCCAGAACGAAAGAGAGGAGTAAATAGAGAAAGAGAATTGGCAGAGCGGAGGCGACGATCATGTGAATCACAGAGAAGCTGAAACTTGCATTTTAGGTAATCGGGAGAATGAGGGTTGTTAAGAATGGAATAGAGAGTGCAGAGCAGCCGCAACTGTCTGCGCTGGCGGATAGGAAGCCATTTCAGCTGAGACCTGTACGATGAAACGTGATCATATTTGCGAAGGCAAAAGACAAAACGGATAGCATTATTAATGAGGCGGTCTAGCTTATTAAGGAGATCCTCATTTAAGTCCGGGTAGCAAGCATCGGCATAATCAATGAGTGGAAGAATGAGACAAGTGACAAGAGTGACCTTTGTGCGGATAGGGAGAAAATTTCTGAAACGATTTAGAAAGCACAATGAAGATATAACAGCTCGACTGACCTCGGCAACTTGTGTTGACCAGCTGAGTGATGAGTCGATATGCAGGCCAAGGTTTTTTACGCTGGAGCAGAGAGGGATGGTGGTGTTCTCGTACATTATAGGCTGAACCGAACTGATATTAATCTTAGAGATCTGTTTCGAACCTCCGACAATGATCGCCTGACATTTGGCC
Organism: Agriphila geniculea; assembly: GCA_943789525.1. Taxonomy (NCBI): domain Eukaryota; kingdom Metazoa; phylum Arthropoda; class Insecta; order Lepidoptera; family Crambidae; genus Agriphila; species Agriphila geniculea. The sequence goes on from OX038870.1 coordinate 43,529,895, forward strand.
GGGTTTACAGCTATGCCGAAATTAGCAGACCAAGTACTGATTTTACGAAGTACACTATTCAACAGCAATGAAGCCGAATTGATTTCGTCAGCAGGCGTCTGAACATAAATTTGTAGATCATCGGCATAGAAATGATAAGAGCAGTCGAGCGATAAGGAGAGGAAGTTAATGAATATGGAAAATAGGAGGGGAGATAGAATACCGCCTTGAGGCACACCAGCAGAAAGATCGGTCCATTGGGATATATCGGTACCCATACGCACCGCCTGCTGGCGACCGCGCAGATAGTTGGAAAACCAATCCAGTGACAGAGACGAGAAATTCAGAGACTTCAGGATGGCAAGGAGGATGTCGTGGTCAAGCTTCGAAGCTATCCACACCCGCTAACGCGAACATCGCGGACGCGCTACAAAACCGCGGCAGCCGTAACAGTGCCCTAAACGCATTGTTGTATTGAATACGCAGGGCACTGTAAGCCTTTTTGGTATAGTTGGCCCATAAGCTGCTAGAGTAGAAGGATGAACAGTATGTTTTGAACAGTGTAATTTTAACAGCATCCGTGCATCGACTAAATCTGTGTACCAACATATTCGCCCTGACCGACAGTGCCCTACGTTCTCTTTCGATGTCTTCATCGTCTTTAAGGTCATCAGTGACGATGTGTCCAAGATATTTAAATTTATAAACTCTATCTAGGGGTTCATTATATAATGTTATAGGGGGTACAACTTTAGGACACTTACTGCCCGCCTTAAAGACCATGAACTGCGACTTTTTGGCATTGTACAGCAAACCATGTGAGACAGCGAATTTCTCACAAGCACCGAGTAGAGCTCTCAGCGCACAGACCGAGGGTGCCAGCAGGACCATGTCGTCCGCGTAGCTGATGTTATTTACGCACACGTTGCCGATGTGGCAACCGACATGCATGCTGCTGAGCTCCCTGATCAGTGCGTCCACGTACAGATTGAAGAGCCTCGGGGAAGACAGCCCCCCTTGCCTCACCCCGCACTCCATCCTGTACGGCTCGGAAAACTCGTTCGCCCATCTCACATAGTTCACCTGATTACCATACCAAAACTTAAGTAAATCGGTGCAGCCATCAGGTAAGCCAGCATCATCTAATTTACGCCACAAAATGTCGTACGAGACAAGATCGAAGGCTTTGCTGAGATCCAGGAAACAGGCGTACACCGGTGTACGCCTGTCCGTATAATATTTGACAGTATGCTTTAAGCTCATAATGGCTGTTTCTGTCGATAGGCCACGCGTGAAACCATGCTGGCCATCATGGAGTTCAAAGTGGTTTTGTAGAATAGAATCAAGCACACGGTCAAATATCTTGGCTATTGTCGTTGCCAAGGATATCGGCCTGTAGTTCGATTTGTCCGATACGTCACCAGTACGATTCTTTACAATAGGTACGACTGTGGTTCTCATTAAGTCTGCGGGCAGATAAGAATGCGCTATACAAACATTAAATAGCAACGCCAGAACTCTAGGCAAATGTACACCTGCATACTTTAAGTGCTCAATACTGAGACCATCGTGACCCGGTGATTTACCTGCAACCATAGTTCTTACGATATGTGCAATAGTTTTACCAGTAATTACTATTTTAAGATCACGCTTAGTCTCAGTACTGGACACGGGTTCTGACATTGGCCCCAATGGTGATGAGACCATAAACTGATCCTTAAAGAGGTTGGCAATTTGCCTTACATCACTCACCCCACCCACAGTTTCAGGGAGACTAGGTCCAGCATTGAGTTGATTGGTGGCCTTCCAGAACTTTTTGAAGTCATGTTTTGAATGATATGTAGCCAAAATATCCATTCTTATTTGATTAGTGTGATTTTGGCACCACTTCAACCTACTTTTGAAAATCCGCCGGCTGTTAACCATCTCATCATAAACAAACCCCTGCTTCGGTCTACCATACCACACCCACATCAAAAACTTGGACCTAGCCTCTCCGTGTGCTGCACCAACATGCTTATTCCACCCTGGCAGGACACGTTTTTTATTACTATAAACATTTTGGCTTGATTCGATTGCTGCAGAAGATAAAACAGACACAATGCTTTTATATAAATTATCTATCACATTTCGGTGACACTCATCAATACAGAAGCTATAACTACATTGAATGAAATCTGAAGGAAAATCTATTAACTTTAAATTCTTATTACATAATTCTGTATAATGTTTTATTTGTTCATCAGTTCTATTGCCCCATTTAATTTTATTACAATTCACATTCTTGGGAATAACCTTAGGTATAAGACAATTCAACCTACACTCAACCACCAGTGGGATATGGTCAGACCAATATACGTCGTATAGAATTTTCATGTTATTTATTAGCTTATTTGCGGAATCAGTAACTAAACAGTGATCTAACCACCTCACCGTTCCGTGCGCTTCACTAACATAGGTATATGAATTAGAGTCTAATCTACTCACGCCGGCACAGATCCAGTTCTGATCCAAACAAAAATTATTGAGTTCAACATAGAACGGCTCACCTGGGTGTGCATTGTAATCTCCCAATAAAAATACTGTTTCACATTCACCCTCATCCACTATAGCATTTAAATAGCTTAGACAATCCGTAAAGTCTGCTAAGTTTTCAGTACAATCGACGGGCATGTATACACTACACACTATTAACTTTTGATTATTGTGTTCAATTTTAATAGCACAAATACGAGCACTTGTACACTGTATTACGGTTACACAGGGAAACACACTTTTTCTCCATAGCAGCGCAACCCCACCATGGGGTCGTCCTACCAGAACTCCAGCTGTAGTGTCCACTGCAGATGTCCCGGTACTTCCAAAGTCAGCGTCAATACTTGCAAGATACGACAGATCATGTGGCAGGAGCCACGTTTCCTGGAGAGCTATTATATCAGCTGTCTTACACAACTGACGGATTCCCTCGATTGACCTCTTCACTGATTTACAGTTAAATGTAACGAAACTGTTACATAGCATATCTTTATCATAGCTGTCCATTATGAGTCTGGTTTGTTAGCTTCTGCATAGTGCTTTTGGGACTTAAAGTTCAAAAAGCGCCGAAATATTATTCCTTCTGGCCACATTTTTTCATCAAGGAACATATGTAGTTTATACCGGGGAACAAACAATTTAAAAGCATTATAACCTCTTTCCTTGCGCTGTAACAATTTAATTAAGGAAATCTTCTCATTCGTCTGTTTGTATACATATTCACTTATAGCCTCTGATTCAGTATCTTTATGCACATTTGTGATCAATATAGGTACTTTTAAATCTACTGATTTAAAATTCGGAACTTGACTTGCTGATCCTACTCTATTGCCATATCGATTTTGATTATTCTTCTTTTTATATTTCACCGTAATCCATTCATTTCTCTTATCACCATTTTGTTTAGCGGAATTATCCTGCATTTCGTTCGTATCAGGCGCACTCAGCTGATCGGTAATTAGGTCACTCGAGCGCTGCTGGCTCGATACCGGTGGCGCGGGCGCGGGCACGGGCGCGGGCGCGGGGAAAGGCCGAATGTTTGACTCGTCGCAGTGACTATGGCTAGCTACCGCAGCGTCCGTTAACGTAGATTGTTTCGAATGGTTTTGCAGTCCTACCTCTGAATTTTCACAATTTGAAGATATTGTTTGCTTTTCTGTTTCATGAGATTTTTCATTTTCGGTGAAATTAATACCCATAGGCCCACTATCAATATCCGATTCATTCAACAAAAAGGCGCCTCTCCGTTGGTTAACGTTAAAATTATTTACTAAAGATGCTGATTTTAAATTGTCCCATTCGATTTTTAATTGCAAATACTCATGTCTAGGAACATATGTATCTTGTAGTAACTTCAGATCACGCTGTAACACGTTTATATCTCTTAAAAGTATCGATGCATCCACATAATCAAAAGTGACGGGAGGCAGTTTGCTTAAATTTCTTGCCACAAATATAGGGGTAACGTCAGGGTCAGTTTCCTTAAAAAGGCATATGACGTCTTCTATGTCCCTTTGTGATTTGCCCTCTCCTTTTCTGATAACTCTTCGTACTGTAGTCGGGATTGACTCAAACAGCAACTTTTTCGCCTCGGTCACTTCTTCAATCGAAAAGGAAGTGCTACAGATACGTCGTATACTTTCTTCATCCATGACCTGTATTTTATTTTGAATAAAGGCCAGTACTTCAGATATGACGATATTGCAACCCGCACACTTTACAGTTGTGGTCGTCATCGTAATTAAAAACGTAAACACTGAGCGCAAGCGCTGATACGGCAGGCTACGTGCGCACGCGACGAGGCGCCGAGCCGAACTGAGTTTCATCGAAATCGGCCGAAAACAAAAAAGTTGGACGCGATTTTGGATTTTTAAATTTTCAACATTGCGTTGTTGTTTTCTTGTCAAAATCGTACCAAAAACCGAGTTTCATCAAAATCGGCCCCAAAAACAAAAAATATAGCCGCCATCTTGGAATTTAGTTTTTTAAAAATTGCGTTGTTATTTTCTTGTCAAAATAGTTCCAATAACCGAGTTTCATCGAAATCGGCCCAAAAACAAAAAAGTTGGCCGCCGTCTTGAGTTTTTAAAAAATTGCGTTGTTATTTTCTTGTCAAAATAGTTCCAAAAACCGAGTTTCATCGAAATCAACCCAAAAACAAAAAAGTTAGCCGCCATCTTGGATTTTTAGTTTTTTAAAAATTGCGTTGTTATTTTCTTGTCAAAATAGTTCCAAAAACCAAGTTTCATCGAAATCGGCCCAAAAATAAAAAAGTTGGCCGCCATCTTGGATTTTTAGTTTTTGAAAAATTGTATTGTTATTTTCTTGTCAAAATAGTTCCAATAACCGAGTTTCATCGAAATCGGCCCAAAAACAAAAAAGTTGGACGCCATCTTGGATTTTTAAATTTTCAACATTGCGTTGTTATTTTCATGTTGAAATAGTAACAAAAACCGAGTTTCATCGAAATAGGCGCACAAACATGAATTTGATTATTATTATTAATTTTACCGTCTCGCCTGCGACCTCTAGCCATTTCAATAGAACAATTTCGTTTTTTGGAAATCTGAAATGGTGCAGTGCAGTATTTATGGTCACACTAGTTTTGTAAAGTAACATTTCCTATAGATTGAAATTCTTAAATTGAAATTCGGCGCCAAGGTCAAAATCGGAGTTGCCAGGATTGACACTTCTATTTATTACCACCTCACCGATGATAGCTGATTAGCATTATTGTAGATATCTAATTAAATCAAAAGAGTAGGTTCTGTTTTATATTACAATTATTATTATGTGTATATAATATATACTGATGTAACACGGGAACCTCCTACCGCGATATTGGTGGCGCCATCTCTTAGAGGTATGGGGAGTTTCACTGACAGCCGGCCGCGACGACATGCGCGCCCTCCCAAAAGATTAATAGAAGTGTAATGGCGGATTTTGTACCTAGCAATTATTATCTCTCTGTATTTTGTGTAATTTCTATATTCCGTAAGGAGTTTTGTGGTAAAAGTGATTTTAAAGTAAACGCAAGCGAGTGTACAATCAATGCGTGTTTAATTTCCCACCGAAACACACAATTCAACACGAGACTAACCCACGACTCGTTTCATGGCGCCCTTCCGTGTGTGAAAAGTGTAAAAAACGCGTGTTGTAAAAACGAAAAAGCGTCAACAGAACTGTGCTGCATTACTTTAACAGTTTTATATAAACATTTTTACCTTTTTCGAGCGCCTTACGTGTTTAAATACCTACTTGCACAATGACTCGTTCCGGTCGCACGTCGCGTACACACAGTCAACAGCGAGTGCCGGCTGCACAAGAAAACGCCGACGCAGATCACCATTCTGATCACGATGATGGTGATCGCCCTGGGAATGTGACGATGTCTATGGATAACCTGTCCATGTTGCTGCAAACAATCCAGCAATCGAACGCCGACATGTTCCAGCGGTTGCTGCAGGAAGTTCGTTCTTCGACCCCGGTTTCAGGCGAGCCGGTCAACGTGACCGTCACCGCCCCCGCCCCTGTCGTGACCGGCAATTTTTCAAAATGCCAAGCCACTTACAGCGGCAGCGCCGAGGAAAGTTTAGACGGATTTATTGACGCAGTGGAGGCCTACAAGGATTGCTGCCGCGTGACCGACGAGAATGCTATCAGAGGATTTTCTATCTTACTAACTCATTCTGCTGCTACCTGGTGGCAAGGAGTCAAAGGTACGACGACATCCTGGGCGGAGGCCCTGGATCGACTTCGACGAGCCTTCGGAGACCGTCGGCCGCCTCACAGATTATACCGTGACTTATTTGCCAACGAACAAAATGTCAAGGAGAATACTGATAAGTTTGTGGCTAGAGCTCGAGCAATACTCGCCCGACTTCCTGTCGATGACCTCACAGAAAAAGCACGACTGGATATGGTGTACGGCTTACTACACCATCGCATCCGGGAACGCCTTCATCGTGAAGAGTTTCAGTCCTTTGACGAGCTTCTCAAGAAAGCTCATTCTATCGAGGACGCACTAGAGGTAACGGAAGTGTCTCGCTCAAGCGCAGGGAAGCCGCCAGCCGCCGGCCCCGCGCGCCGCCCGACTTCAATCGCGCCGCGCCCGCCTCCGCCGCCGACCCCGGCTGGCGCGAGTGCGGATCCCGACAAGAAAAAACGTATGTTCTGTTCTTATTGTAAAAAGCCAAATCATTCTAAAGACAGTTGTGCTAAACTAAAGAATAAAATTAATGATAACAGTGGTATAAGTGACGAGAGTAATAATAATAATGTTAGTCATATTTATTGCTACGGGTGTGGTGAGAAAGGCGTAATTAGATCAAATTGTTCTAAATGCAATTCACAGTTTTCTGCGATAGTTATCGAACCAATTTGTAACGTAAGTTCAATGACCTCGACCACCGCACCCTGCTCAGCTGTTTGTTTTGACGACAATTTGTGTAATTTTCACATAGATAGTGATGGCGCTGCCAATAGGCATAATCAGATTTCGTGCCCTTTAAAATCTATTGTGTTACCTGATATTGATCGTAAACTCAACAAAAACAGCAATGAAACGAAATCCGATTATAACCTATCAATGTTTAAATCGGTTATTCCCGAATTATTTTATGTTCGTGAACTTCACAATACACAAACAAACTCTGTGTTTTTGCCTGGTCAATTTACAAATGTTTTGCCTACAGGTTTCTATGAAATGTGCGTTAAGATGGCAGGACCTGAACTTAGTAAAATGTATGTTAAGCCGGTAGGGCCACTGCCTGATAATATTGATATGTGTGTTAAGCCGGTAAGGCCGCTGCCTAAGCCTAATAATTGTGATATGTGTGTTAAGATGGCAGGACCAGAACTTAGTACTGATATGTACGTTAAGCTGGTAGAGTCTCAACCGTATAAAATGTGCATGACCTCAGCAGTACCACCAACGGAACGAAGTAATTTGATTTCGGATGAGTGTTCATTACCCACATGTGACACTTTTGCAAACATTTCAGTGGACGATGCTAACTTAAGGGGGAGTGAATTTAGTACTAATTTAACAGAAAATAAGGATGTTTCGCGTGATATTAGGGCAACCTTCTCGGACGCTTGCGATAACGTTTCTGCGCCTATTAACAGTCTGATTACGCCGAATCCTAGTATTAATTCAGTCAAGGTTCCTTCTTCGTTAGATTTTTATTTCGCGTCTGCAGATTTGCACTCATCCTCAAATCTTGAGGTACAACAACAGCGACCTATTTTGGGTGTAACTATCTTGGGCATAAAGGGAAGAGCTCTGATAGATACAGCTGCGAAACGGTCTGTAGTAGGTTGCTCGTTATATGAGTTATTGAAAAAACATAATCAAAAATTTTTAGAATCTTTTATGTCCATTAGGTTAGCAGATGGATCTGTGAAAGATATGAAGCTGCTCACAACAACACTGGAAGTTGTTGTAAAGCATAAAACCGTGTCACTTGAGTTTGTTGTGTTGCCAGACGCGTCCGATAATGATACCTTACTAGGTATTGATTTTCTAGTTAAGGCCGGTATTTCGATGGATTTTGCAACTGCCAAGTGGCATTTCTCCGAGGAACATACACAGTTTCCTATCGAGTTCGAGCCGCCGAGTAATCGTGTCACCTGTTCATCAGCCGACATACTTCGCAGCGACGAAGGTATCATGTTGCAGTCTTCTCAACGTAATAAACTGGCAGGTCTGCTGTTTTCTAATGAGGATATCTTTAAATCAGGGGGAGCTCCAACCACCTTTGCAGAGCACCACATCAACACAGGTAACCATCCACCGATATCTTCTCCACCCTATCGTCTTACTCCAGCTAAGAAGGAGATCATGAGACAGGAGCTTGAAAAGATGCTAAGCGAAGGGGTTATAGAAGAATGCGAGTCAGCCTGGACTGCTCCCGCCGTTTTAGTTCCTAAAAAAGGTAATGGTGTTAGATTTTGTGTCGACTACCGCAAATTGAATAGTGTGACCAAAACTGATTCGTATCCCATTCCCGTTATTGACGAACTTCTTCAAGGTACGAAGCAAAACTGCTTTATGTCTACTATAGACTTGAAAGCTGGATACTGGCAGGTGAGTGTTGCGCCAGAAGATCGTGATAAAACGCCTTTCGTCACGCACACAGGGACATACAGGTTCACACGAATGCCGTTCGGGTTGAAAAACGCGCCGGCGACGTTTCAACGTCTAATGGACCGGTTTCGCTCAGGTAATACCCTCAAAGACGTTACATTACTTTGCTACCTGGATGACCTCTGCATAATATCCGAATCCTTTGAGAAACACCTTGAGGATCTGCAGAGAGTATTCGATAGGCTTCGGTTGTTCGGTCTACGGGCCAACAGAGAAAAATGCTCATTCGCACGTGAGAGCGTCACTTACCTTGGTCACGTGGTCGCTCCAGATGGTATTAAAGCAGATCCTTCGAAGGTGGAAGCCATTATGCAGATAAAGGAGCCTACCAACGTGAAAAGCCTGAAATCATTTATACAAACGTGCTCCTGGTTCCGTAAATTTATACCAAGTTTTGCTCAAATCGCTCAACCCTTGACCAAACTCACTCATAAAGATATAGCATGGACTTGGACCGATGAACAGCGTGACTCTTTCAACAACCTTAAGCAGAAACTGACGACTGCACCTGTACTTATTCAAGCCGATTATAGTAAACCTTTTGTAATTCGAACAGATGCAAGTAGTTATGCTTTGGGTGCAGTACTTATGCAAGGTGAAGCATACGATGAAAGACCCATCGTGTACGCAAGCAGACTACTAACGTCAGCTGAAAGGAACTACACGACCACTGAGCGAGAAGCTTTAGCGGTGGTCTGGGCGGTTGAAAAGTTCAGAGGGTATGTTGAAGATCATACTATTATAGTCAAGAGTGATCACCAGCCCCTACGTTGGCTTCTCACTCATAAGTCTCCAACTGGACGCCTAATTCGTTGGGCAATGAAGTTACAAGCATTTGACATCAGATACGAGTATACTCCAGGCAAGCTAAACGTTTTAGCAGACATGTTGAGTCGCCCCAACTGCGATGAGTGCCTTGATGGTAAGTGTGAAATATGTTCTATGACAGTTGACTTACCCCGCTATAGTCCAACCAGCCTCCGCGAATCTCAGCTGCAGGATCCTGAAACAGAAAAGGTTATTAAAGATATAGAAAATACTGACCTGTTAACTGCTAACCGATGGCTGGAACGCGGATATATCATGTCGCAAGGTGTACTCTTTCGTTTAGATCCTGACTCAGACTCTGATGATCCTCAGCTGGTAGTCCCAGCATCCATGGTAAATAAAATTCTTGAAGAATTTCACGACGTCCCCACTGCGGGCCATCAAGGCATCGAAAGGACGTTAGCTCGTATCAGAAATCGATACTATTTTACAGGTATGCGTAAATTAGTAACTGAGTACCTGAAGAATTGCGCTGAATGCCAGAAATATAAGATCTCGAATCAGAAACCGGCTGGTCTTTTGCAAACGCCCGTCTTGCAGCAACGCGGTGAGGTCCTCTCCATTGATTTATTCGGCCCTCTGCCAAAAGGTGACAAAGGTGAGACTTGGGTCCTTGTGGTAGAAGATGCTGCTACCCGATGGGTAGAGCTTTACCCTCTCCTCGATGCTTCTGCCGAGACGTGTGCACAAATCCTGATCGATGAATATTTTCTTAGGTATGGTTTTCCTCGCCGTGTCATTTCCGATAACGGTGTTCAATGGGTTGCTGCAGCTATGCAACAATGTATGTTCGTGCTTGGAATCAAACAGAATCTCACCCCTTTGTATCATCCACAGGCTAACCCTGTTGAACGCAAAAATAGAGACATGAAAACTCAGCTGTCGATTCTTGTCAAGAACGAGCATACATCGTGGCCTAAGTACTTGCCTCAGATCAGGTTTGCGATGATACTTGATGTTTGGTAGGGAGATGAGAACACCTTTCGAGAGTCAAACAGATATAAGATCTATCTTAGATAAAGAAAATTTTATTCCTCAATTCACGCCCATTTTAAGAGATTTTATTGACAAAATGAAACTAATTCGCGAGCGGGTAGAATATGCTCAAGACAAATCTAAAAGGTTAGCTGACGAAAAGCTTCGTCCGGCACCTGAGTACAAAGTAGGTGACCTTGTATTAGTAATAAATTCATCCTTAAGCAACGCCAGTAAGGGCGTTACCAAGAAATTTATGCCCAAAAGGGATGGGCCATACCGTATTATGAAACAGGTATCGCCGACCACATTCGAGGTGTCACATGTGGATAGTGGTGATAGTGTAGGAAAGTTTCATACGACATTCTTAACTCCTTTTGTACTACTAGACAGGGCGAAAATGCCGCACCTATTCAGTCTCGACGACCTCGCGGACGTCCACCAAAAGGGAATACTGCTAAGGCCAAGCCACATACGGGACGTTCATGTAGCTTGGAGGGGGAGGATGTAACACGGGAACCTCCTACCGCGATATTGGTGGCGCCATCTCTTAGAGGTATGGGGAGTTTCACTGACAGCCGGCCGCGACGACATGCGCGCCCTCCCAAAAGATTAATAGAAGTGTAATGGCGGATTTTGTACCTAGCAATTATTATCTCTCTGTATTTTGTGTAATTTCTATATTCCGTAAGGAGTTTTGTGGTAAAAGTGATTTTAAAGTAAACGCAAGCGAGTGTACAATCAATGCGTGTTTAATTTCCCACCGAAACACACAATTCAACACGAGACTAACCCACGACTCGTTTCACTATCTAAATTAATATTTAAATAGTATATATTCGACTTCCCACTCCGAATCCTTAATTTTGATACACTTGTAATGTTATTACTTTTAGGAGGTCCTTTGCAAACGTTCCCAAGAACGTAAACTGAAGGAAACTATAAAACCATATGTATAAATAAGATAAATAGGTAATCTAGTGTAAATAAAGCTAAGAAACGGTGTGAGGAAGAATATGTACCTTAAAGGGCTTGTATCATAGGAACGGCTCATTATAGGGCCGTGAAACTTTTCCCATGATAATTTCACATTGCATTTTGTATTCTTATGTCGGTTTGGATCTTATTTAACACCATTTTTATTCTTTGCTGAGAAAATTATTTATTTGTAAACATATGTCTGTCACTATAATTGCCATAGCAACGCGCTAATTTTTTAATTCAATGTCAAAGCCATAGATTTCCAGCTTGTCTTCAGCCTAGCTATAGATAAAAACCTTTGTATAATATTGTTCTGTGTTCTCATATTTGAATGTAGAGTAGAATTTTAAAAAATAAATACCAACGGTATAAAAGCGCGGTCGGCAGCTCAGGTGAGCCAGTCTTTCCACGAGCTTGTCCGGATATATTACAGCTGCCGCCATATCTCTACCCTACATTCTATAATTGTAAAAAAAAATATAATAAGTAAATAGCGGCTTCTTCGGGGCACGGTCCTCGACCTTCGACCTTCGGCACGAACCACCTCAGCAAATCCCGGGCGTGTCCTCAACCCACCTGGACGTCGTGCACCTTTCCGCCTGACCTGCAGAGGGAGCTCTCCCCTGGGCCCTTGCACTATCCGCGCCACCATCGACGTCGGTCTACACGGACACGCGCCCGTGCCCATCAGCGCGTCCCGCTTGTACTACGCTACGGTGCTACGTCGGGGGTCTGACTGCGTGCCACCCCTGCGCCGTCACGCTGAACCACGTCCGTACTGAACCACGTGCCCTCCTGTGCTCCGCCGGGACTCCATATCTGCCTGCCTGCTTCGGGCCTGCTTCGTGCCTGCTTCCTGTTACCCCTGCTACCTGGATCCACGTCTCTGCGTGCCTGTCCTGTTCCCGTCTACGTCCCACCCTAGTCATACTTTGTTAGTCTTACCTAGTTTTAACCGCCTTAGTTGTTATCCAAATTTCTGTGCTAGAGGACGTGTCATTATAAAATAAACTCTTGAACTTCAACTTTATTTTTTTTATTTAGCTTTCTTCTAAATTTTGCTCCGTTACCTTCCGTAACGCGACACACTACCTGATTGGTAACGTACATATTGTGACGGCCGTGACGTCACATTACGTAGTTGAGACAGACAGCATCAAGCGATGACCAATTTAGTCGCTGGCTGTCAAGTCGCCGTAGCGAAATGGTGTGGCTTCTCGCTTTATACACGAGAGCCCGCGGTTCGATCCTCCGTCGGACCAAAGTGTTTTGATGGTTTTTACGATATTTCTAGAATGTTTACATCTTTATACAGAGTTTATTTACATATTTGATAGAGAAATAGAACATTCTAGTATCGTCGGGAAATAATGGAAAAGATGAAAAAGGACAGGAAATGGTTACAAAAGACAAACGAAAAGAATAACGAAATGACTATCGAAATTAGAGTTACTAGAAGGTTCTATGGGGTATATAAGCAGCGGCGAAACGCACAATCGATGTAGTAGTTGAACAGAGGAGTAGTTCAATAGTGGGAGTAGTAGTTAAGAAGTGGTAGTTCAGTAAAGGGAAAGGAACAAGAAGAAGGAAGATGAAGAAGTTGTAAAGCGGTAGTGAAGAAGTAGAAGATGAAGAAGTGGTGAAGAAGAGAAGTTTGGAGGTGAGGTCTAGCAGTAGTTGGTGCTAGCACGGAGGAGTGTAGAAGTGGATGTCGGCGGGTTCAGCGCCGAGAGGTTACGTTGTTCGGACGTGACGCTACTTGGAAGGGCGGACTGCGACATCGGAAGAGGTGTAGTTGGAATGTCATCGTGTAACAGCGCTGGGTGGCTACGTCGTTCGCAAGAAGACTACACCACACAGAAGAGCGGACCACGACATTCAGAGTATGTGGATGTGTTTTTGGGAATAAAGCGTCGTCTCTGCAACCGAGTCGTTTTCCTTCCAATCCCGTACCCCGCGTCCGTAACAATACTTTTTGTCCTACTATCGTGGTATTATTGTTTAGAAATGGCAATTGTGCGAACGAGACACCGTCCTCCACCTGGTGTTGTCTCATACACAGTAGTGCCTTCAGTCAATGTCATCGATAGAATTTCAACTCTATGACAAATGCAGTAAAGTTGAATTTCTTTTAAACGATAAGTGAACATTTTTGTAGAGTACTCACTCCCTATATAAACCTCCTTGATCAAATCCCTTTCTGCCAGATACAAACGTTCAGAAGTCGGCAACCCAGAACCAGAAACATAGATTAAAGTGCCCAGAAACACTGACGACGATTAAGGTGGGTCTCCACCAAAATTGACAACATTTCATTTTGAGAAAGTACTAAAATTAGAAAACCATTTCGAGATTTTAGTGTTCTAAGCTCATATTTTTTTTTCAGAATTTTTAGATCAGTATTTTGTACGTAAATTAAAAAATCTGAAATCTAGTCCATATAGGGAGTTTGAGTTGAGTCTCTTTGCCTTCTATTTAAAAAAAAAGTGGTGCCAGCTTAGGGTAATTTACCCTAGATTTAGGGTTAAAAATATCCGGCACTAAGAGACAACACATTGCCCGTTCGAGTAATATTAAATCCCGAAATTGAATTTACAGCATCTATTACCCGATTAGTATAATTAAATACAAGAAAAATCTTTCGTTCCACTACCTATTTCTTTCTTTATAAATCAACAAACAATTCTTCCATGTACATGTAAGGTGGGGCGGAGAGTGTCCTTTCTGTACGGTAGTACTTATTAATTATTATTTATTTATATTATATAGTATATAGATCTATTCTGTGATCTAGGGTAAATTAAGACCCAGCCTAGGGTAGTGTGAAAATCTGATCTGGCAACACTGAAAAAATCAATTGTCATAAGTGCGCTGTACACATTGGCCCAACGCGTTGGCCCAGCGCGTTGGGCCATCGTGTAAAGACCTACTTGGCGGTATGTTGGGAGTTGGCGCGAGCGTTGGCCGGCGAACCGAGTATTGTCGATTTTTCGTGCACACATCAAAGGATCTTGGCGCGCGCGTTGGCGCAGCGTTCACACGTTGGCGCCTTTTTAACCGACTTCAAAAAAGGAGAAGGGTCTTAGTTCATCAGAATCTTTGTTTTTATGTATGTTACTCGAAGACGGCAAGATCGATTTGAAAAATTCTTTTTTTGGTTGAAAGCGTATACTTCCAAGTTGGTCCCATTGTTATAAGGTCAGTGTCTGATGATAGGATATTAGAGATATCAAGGGAACTCTTCAAATATTATAGGGGCACCTATAGCGATTTTGGTATTTTCTTCAGTAGCTTGTGCATTTGCATATGGAAAATACCATTTTGGTGAAACTGATGATGAAGACCATAGATGATCATCGGATTTATTCAATACTACGTGTTTCTCTGGTGCGATACGATTAAGTAGGTATTTGGATTTGGTTGCTAGGCTTTTTATGTTTGTTATAACATAATATATATTATGGTGAACTGGAGCTGGTAGTAAGGAGAACTCTGGAGAACTCCTCAACAACTACAGGCCCTGCGTCGGGAAAACAGTATTTTATAAAAGGTGATAATCCGTTGATATAAGGCTAATGTAACTTAAATAATATCGTCACTAAATAGACCTACTACAAAAAAGTTTAATATAAAAAAGTTTATAAAAATACTAAACCCCCTTCAAAAACCTTAAAAATAACCAAACAAAAACAGCTTCGAAAATAAACGGCTCTAAAAAGCAAGAAATGAAATATTAAAATCTGCATAATAACTAACTCGAAAGTTTGTACGCATATCTAATATTAAACAATGTATTATGAAGTCGGGTGGAGTTTTAAATACTGAAATGAACAAATAATATTGAATCCAAAGCATAATATGCTTTGGATTCCAAATTATTGCCTTCTATTATTTATTAAACGCACTTCTATAACAAACATAATATTCAATATAAAAACAAAATACGTTACTAAGCTAGATAAATAAAACATATTTATCGTCAAAGATGTTTAGTAAAGTTATAGAAGTGCGTTTAATAAATAAAGAAACCAAAATACCTCAGTATGTTGGAAGAAAAATTTATATTCATGAAAAGTTTCAAAAATTCTATTGAGATTTCTGAGCTAGGCTGAACTAAATACATTATATTTTAAAACTGAAAATATTCTTTGAAAATTTGACCGATATATCGATATTTTTATAAATATCGATATATCGATATTTTTTTCACTTTCGACATCCCTACACCAATGTGTAAACACATGCGCGACATGCCCTGGCCGCGTTGGCCCAACGCGCGCGGCCAGTCGTTGGCCCAACGGTTGGCCCAACGCGCGCGGCCAGGCGTTGGCCCAATGTGTACTTCGGCTGAATGTCTTTCGAGTTTATTTCTATATTCAGTAAAATTTAGATATTTTTAAAGTATTCTTGTAAAAAAATCAAAAGAATTAAGAAAGTCGTAGCATCGTTTGTGATACTTAAGCGTTACCTGTGAAATTATGTTTTGTGTGATTGAGGGCTGTAAATCACACACAGGAACATAAGACTATATATATATAGTCTTATGTTAGATATAGTAATATGACTAGAACATATTCACCATTATCTAATCAGACTGTAAATTCAACATACCTAACCTTTTCTTTGTAAACCTAGATAGTAATAATCTGATCCTGCAGACAAACTGTCCAGAACAGTTTTGTGGGATACTGTTTACCTATGTATTACCTATGTGTTTAATAAAAAAAAAAAAAAAAAAATCAATAGATCGCTAGTAATATAATAAGTCTAAAGCCCGCCGGTAACAATCAATTGCGATTGTCAATTTTTCCGTCAATGCCATTGTTGGAGCAATTGACAATCGCTTCAATTGGGGTTACCTCTATCTGGCAGAAACTTGATACTCCGAAATTTATTTGGCAGAACACACTTGGCAGAATCTTCTTTAAACGAATATTTTTAAGGCATAAAAATTGTTTAATATAATTATTGTTTGGCAGAATGTTTACATGTCCGAATTTACAATGGCATACTATTGAGATGGCAGAATTTCATTAGGCATAAATACCTTTGGCAAAATTTTTATTCGCAGAATTTCGTTTGGCAAAACGTTTATTTAGTGGACAATTATTTGGCATAATTTTCACATTGTATACTACGAATATGGCAGAATTTCACTGAATAATGTCATTAGGCATAGCATATTGTGATTTCTAAAAAAATGCATTTTAGCCTTAAATTGAATTAAATATTTGTCTTAAAAAGACAATAATGATGTTGAATTTTTGTAAATGTTGTGCTACAAAAGTCAACAACAGAACGAATCGCTGCAAAACCGACATGCATGCTGCTTGCTTGCATGCATGCTTGTTTGCTTGCATGCATGCATGCTTGAATGCTTGTTTATGCTGCTTGCGTGCTTGCCGGGGGGTGCAGGGGGGCTGGTCCCCCTGCTCGGGGGGGTCTGAGGCCCCCCGCTATAAAGAAAAACTTTTAATGCACCTACCAGTAGGTTAGGTTAGGTTAGTGTTTTGCCCACTCGCAGCGGAGCGAGCGAAGCGAGCGGAGCTCCACAATGCTTGCATGCATGCTGCATGCATGCTGCATGCTTGCTTGCATGCTGCATGCTTGCTTGCTTGCTGCATTCTTGCTTGGTTGCTGCATGCTTGCTTGCTTGCTGCATGCTTGCTTTCATGCTGCATGCTTGTTTGCATGCTGCATGCTTGCTTGTATGCTGCATGCTTTCTTGCATGACTGACTCAGACTCTGATGATCCTCAGCTGGTAGTCCCAGCATCCATGGTAAATAAAATTCTTGAAGAATTTCACGACGTCCCCACTGCGGGCCATCAAGGCATCGAAAGGACGTTAGCTCGTATCAGAAATCGATACTATTTTACAGGTATGCGTAAATTAGTAACTGAGTACCTGAAGAATTGCGCTGAATGCCAGAAATATAAGATCTCGAATCAGAAACCGGCTGGTCTTTTGCAAACGCCCGTCTTGCAGCAACGCGGTGAGGTCCTCTCCATTGATTTATTCGGCCCTCTGCCAAAAGGTGACAAAGGTGAGACTTGGGTCCTTGTGGTAGAAGATGCTGCTACCCGATGGGTAGAGCTTTACCCTCTCCTCGATGCTTCTGCCGAGACGTGTGCACAAATCCTGATCGATGAATATTTTCTTAGGTATGGTTTTCCTCGCCGTGTCATTTCCGATAACGGTGTTCAATGGGTTGCTGCAGCTATGCAACAATGTATGTTCGTGCTTGGAATCAAACAGAATCTCACCCCTTTGTATCATCCACAGGCTAACCCTGTTGAACGCAAAAATAGAGACATGAAAACTCAGCTGTCGATTCTTGTCAAGAACGAGCATACATCGTGGCCTAAGTACTTGCCTCAGATCAGGTTTGCGATGATACTTGATGTTTGGTAGGGAGATGAGAACACCTTTCGAGAGTCAAACAGATATAAGATCTATCTTAGATAAAGAAAATTTTATTCCTCAATTCACGCCCATTTTAAGAGATTTTATTGACAAAATGAAACTAATTCGCGAGCGGGTAGAATATGCTCAAGACAAATCTAAAAGGTTAGCTGACGAAAAGCTTCGTCCGGCACCTGAGTACAAAGTAGGTGACCTTGTATTAGTAATAAATTCATCCTTAAGCAACGCCAGTAAGGGCGTTACCAAGAAATTTATGCCCAAAAGGGATGGGCCATACCGTATTATGAAACAGGTATCGCCGACCACATTCGAGGTGTCACATGTGGATAGTGGTGATAGTGTAGGAAAGTTTCATACGACATTCTTAACTCCTTTTGTACTACTAGACAGGGCGAAAATGCCGCACCTATTCAGTCTCGACGACCTCGCGGACGTCCACCAAAAGGGAATACTGCTAAGGCCAAGCCACATACGGGACGTTCATGTAGCTTGGAGGGGGAGGATGTAACACGGGAACCTCCTACCGCGATATTGGTGGCGCCATCTCTTAGAGGTATGGGGAGTTTCACTGACAGCCGGCCGCGACGACATGCGCGCCCTCCCAAAAGATTAATAGAAGTGTAATGGCGGATTTTGTACCTAGCAATTATTATCTCTCTGTATTTTGTGTAATTTCTATATTCCGTAAGGAGTTTTGTGGTAAAAGTGATTTTAAAGTAAACGCAAGCGAGTGTACAATCAATGCGTGTTTAATTTCCCACCGAAACACACAATTCAACACGAGACTAACCCACGACTCGTTTCACTATCTAAATTAATATTTAAATAGTATATATTCGACTTCCCACTCCGAATCCTTAATTTTGATACACTTGTAATGTTATTACTTTTAGGAGGTCCTTTGCAAACGTTCCCAAGAACGTAAACTGAAGGAAACTATAAAACCATATGTATAAATAAGATAAATAGGTAATCTAGTGTAAATAAAGCTAAGAAACGGTGTGAGGAAGAATATGTACCTTAAAGGGCTTGTATCATAGGAACGGCTCATTATAGGGCCGTGAAACTTTTCCCATGATAATTTCACATTGCATTTTGTATTCTTATGTCGGTTTGGATCTTATTTAACACCATTTTTATTCTTTGCTGAGAAAATTATTTATTTGTAAACATATGTCTGTCACTATAATTGCCATAGCAACGCGCTAATTTTTTAATTCAATGTCAAAGCCATAGATTTCCAGCTTGTCTTCAGCCTAGCTATAGATAAAAACCTTTGTATAATATTGTTCTGTGTTCTCATATTTGAATGTAGAGTAGAATTTTAAAAAATAAATACCAACGGTATAAAAGCGCGGTCGGCAGCTCAGGTGAGCCAGTCTTTCCACGAGCTTGTCCGGATATATTACAGCTGCCGCCATATCTCTACCCTACATTCTATAATTGTAAAAAAAAATATAATAAGTAAATAGCGGCTTCTTCGGGGCACGGTCCTCGACCTTCGACCTTCGGCACGAACCACCTCAGCAAATCCCGGGCGTGTCCTCAACCCACCTGGACGTCGTGCACCTTTCCGCCTGACCTGCAGAGGGAGCTCTCCCCTGGGCCCTTGCACTATCCGCGCCACCATCGACGTCGGTCTACACGGACACGCGCCCGTGCCCATCAGCGCGTCCCGCTTGTACTACGCTACGGTGCTACGTCGGGGGTCTGACTGCGTGCCACCCCTGCGCCGTCACGCTGAACCACGTCCGTACTGAACCACGTGCCCTCCTGTGCTCCGCCGGGACTCCATATCTGCCTGCCTGCTTCGGGCCTGCTTCGTGCCTGCTTCCTGTTACCCCTGCTACCTGGATCCACGTCTCTGCGTGCCTGTCCTGTTCCCGTCTACGTCCCACCCTAGTCATACTTTGTTAGTCTTACCTAGTTTTAACCGCCTTAGTTGTTATCCAAATTTCTGTGCTAGAGGACGTGTCATTATAAAATAAACTCTTGAACTTCAACTTTATTTTTTTTATTTAGCTTTCTTCTAAATTTTGCTCCGTTACCTTCCGTAACGCGACACACTACCTGATTGGTAACGTACATATTGTGACGGCCGTGACGTCACATTACGTAGTTGAGACAGACAGCATCAAGCGATGACCAATTTAGTCGCTGGCTGTCAAGTCGCCGTAGCGAAATGGTGTGGCTTCTCGCTTTATACACGAGAGCCCGCGGTTCGATCCTCCGTCGGACCAAAGTGTTTTGATGGTTTTTACGATATTTCTAGAATGTTTACATCTTTATACAGAGTTTATTTACATATTTGATAGAGAAATAGAACATTCTAGTATCGTCGGGAAATAATGGAAAAGATGAAAAAGGACAGGAAATGGTTACAAAAGACAAACGAAAAGAATAACGAAATGACTATCGAAATTAGAGTTACTAGAAGGTTCTATGGGGTATATAAGCAGCGGCGAAACGCACAATCGATGTAGTAGTTGAACAGAGGAGTAGTTCAATAGTGGGAGTAGTAGTTAAGAAGTGGTAGTTCAGTAAAGGGAAAGGAACAAGAAGAAGGAAGATGAAGAAGTTGTAAAGCGGTAGTGAAGAAGTAGAAGATGAAGAAGTGGTGAAGAAGAGAAGTTTGGAGGTGAGGTCTAGCAGTAGTTGGTGCTAGCACGGAGGAGTGTAGAAGTGGATGTCGGCGGGTTCAGCGCCGAGAGGTTACGTTGTTCGGACGTGACGCTACTTGGAAGGGCGGACTGCGACATCGGAAGAGGTGTAGTTGGAATGTCATCGTGTAACAGCGCTGGGTGGCTACGTCGTTCGCAAGAAGACTACACCACACAGAAGAGCGGACCACGACATTCAGAGTATGTGGATGTGTTTTTGGGAATAAAGCGTCGTCTCTGCAACCGAGTCGTTTTCCTTCCAATCCCGTACCCCGCGTCCGTAACAATACTTTTTGTCCTACTATCGTGGTATTATTGTTTAGAAATGGCAATTGTGCGAACGAGACACCGTCCTCCACCTGGTGTTGTCTCATACACAGTAGTGCCTTCAGTCAATGTCATCGATAGAATTTCAACTCTATGACAAATGCAGTAAAGTTGAATTTCTTTTAAACGATAAGTGAACATTTTTGTAGAGTACTCACTCCCTATATAAACCTCCTTGATCAAATCCCTTTCTGCCAGATACAAACGTTCAGAAGTCGGCAACCCAGAACCAGAAACATAGATTAAAGTGCCCAGAAACACTGACGACGATTAAGGTGGGTCTCCACCAAAATTGACAACATTTCATTTTGAGAAAGTACTAAAATTAGAAAACCATTTCGAGATTTTAGTGTTCTAAGCTCATATTTTTTTTTCAGAATTTTTAGATCAGTATTTTGTACGTAAATTAAAAAATCTGAAATCTAGTCCATATAGGGAGTTTGAGTTGAGTCTCTTTGCCTTCTATTTAAAAAAAAAGTGGTGCCAGCTTAGGGTAATTTACCCTAGATTTAGGGTTAAAAATATCCGGCACTAAGAGACAACACATTGCCCGTTCGAGTAATATTAAATCCCGAAATTGAATTTACAGCATCTATTACCCGATTAGTATAATTAAATACAAGAAAAATCTTTCGTTCCACTACCTATTTCTTTCTTTATAAATCAACAAACAATTCTTCCATGTACATGTAAGGTGGGGCGGAGAGTGTCCTTTCTGTACGGTAGTACTTATTAATTATTATTTATTTATATTATATAGTATATAGATCTATTCTGTGATCTAGGGTAAATTAAGACCCAGCCTAGGGTAGTGTGAAAATCTGATCTGGCAACACTGAAAAAATCAATTGTCATAAGTGCGCTGTACACATTGGCCCAACGCGTTGGCCCAGCGCGTTGGGCCATCGTGTAAAGACCTACTTGGCGGTATGTTGGGAGTTGGCGCGAGCGTTGGCCGGCGAACCGAGTATTGTCGATTTTTCGTGCACACATCAAAGGATCTTGGCGCGCGCGTTGGCGCAGCGTTCACACGTTGGCGCCTTTTTAACCGACTTCAAAAAAGGAGAAGGGTCTTAGTTCATCAGAATCTTTGTTTTTATGTATGTTACTCGAAGACGGCAAGATCGATTTGAAAAATTCTTTTTTTGGTTGAAAGCGTATACTTCCAAGTTGGTCCCATTGTTATAAGGTCAGTGTCTGATGATAGGATATTAGAGATATCAAGGGAACTCTTCAAATATTATAGGGGCACCTATAGCGATTTTGGTATTTTCTTCAGTAGCTTGTGCATTTGCATATGGAAAATACCATTTTGGTGAAACTGATGATGAAGACCATAGATGATCATCGGATTTATTCAATACTACGTGTTTCTCTGGTGCGATACGATTAAGTAGGTATTTGGATTTGGTTGCTAGGCTTTTTATGTTTGTTATAACATAATATATATTATGGTGAACTGGAGCTGGTAGTAAGGAGAACTCTGGAGAACTCCTCAACAACTACAGGCCCTGCGTCGGGAAAACAGTATTTTATAAAAGGTGATAATCCGTTGATATAAGGCTAATGTAACTTAAATAATATCGTCACTAAATAGACCTACTACAAAAAAGTTTAATATAAAAAAGTTTATAAAAATACTAAACCCCCTTCAAAAACCTTAAAAATAACCAAACAAAAACAGCTTCGAAAATAAACGGCTCTAAAAAGCAAGAAATGAAATATTAAAATCTGCATAATAACTAACTCGAAAGTTTGTACGCATATCTAATATTAAACAATGTATTATGAAGTCGGGTGGAGTTTTAAATACTGAAATGAACAAATAATATTGAATCCAAAGCATAATATGCTTTGGATTCCAAATTATTGCCTTCTATTATTTATTAAACGCACTTCTATAACAAACATAATATTCAATATAAAAACAAAATACGTTACTAAGCTAGATAAATAAAACATATTTAACGTCAAAGATGTTTAGTAAAGTTATAGAAGTGCGTTTAATAAATAAAGAAACCAAAATACCTCAGTATGTTGGAAGAAAAATTTATATTCATGAAAAGTTTCAAAAATTCTATTGAGATTTCTGAGCTAGGCTGAACTAAATACATTATATTTTAAAACTGAAAATATTCTTTGAAAATTTGACCGATATATCGATATTTTTATAAATATCGATATATCGATATTTTTTTCACTTTCGACATCCCTACACCAATGTGTAAACACATGCGCGACATGCCCTGGCCGCGTTGGCCCAACGCGCGCGGCCAGTCGTTGGCCCAACGGTTGGCCCAACGCGCGCGGCCAGGCGTTGGCCCAATGTGTACTTCGGCTGAATGTCTTTCGAGTTTATTTCTATATTCAGTAAAATTTAGATATTTTTAAAGTATTCTTGTAAAAAAATCAAAAGAATTAAGAAAGTCGTAGCATCGTTTGTGATACTTAAGCGTTACCTGTGAAATTATGTTTTGTGTGATTGAGGGCTGTAAATCACACACAGGAACATAAGACTATATATATATAGTCTTATGTTAGATATAGTAATATGACTAGAACATATTCACCATTATCTAATCAGACTGTAAATTCAACATACCTAACCTTTTCTTTGTAAACCTAGATAGTAATAATCTGATCCTGCAGACAAACTGTCCAGAACAGTTTTGTGGGATACTGTTTACCTATGTATTACCTATGTGTTTAATAAAAAAAAAAAAAAAAAAATCAATAGATCGCTAGTAATATAATAAGTCTAAA
The DNA here is from genome assembly GCA_943789525.1 of Agriphila geniculea. NCBI lineage: Eukaryota > Metazoa > Arthropoda > Insecta > Lepidoptera > Crambidae > Agriphila > Agriphila geniculea. Next base: position 43,553,516 of record OX038870.1, read on the forward strand.
GCCCGCCGGTAACAATCAATTGCGATTGTCAATTTTTCCGTCAATGCCATTGTTGGAGCAATTGACAATCGCTTCAATTGGGGTTACCTCTATCTGGCAGAAACTTGATACTCCGAAATTTATTTGGCAGAACACACTTGGCAGAATCTTCTTTAAACGAATATTTTTAAGGCATAAAAATTGTTTAATATAATTATTGTTTGGCAGAATGTTTACATGTCCGAATTTACAATGGCATACTATTGAGATGGCAGAATTTCATTAGGCATAAATACCTTTGGCAAAATTTTTATTCGCAGAATTTCGTTTGGCAAAACGTTTATTTAGTGGACAATTATTTGGCATAATTTTCACATTGTATACTACGAATATGGCAGAATTTCACTGAATAATGTCATTAGGCATAGCATATTGTGATTTCTAAAAAAATGCATTTTAGCCTTAAATTGAATTAAATATTTGTCTTAAAAAGACAATAATGATGTTGAATTTTTGTAAATGTTGTGCTACAAAAGTCAACAACAGAACGAATCGCTGCAAAACCGACATGCATGCTGCTTGCTTGCATGCATGCTTGTTTGCTTGCATGCATGCATGCTTGAATGCTTGTTTATGCTGCTTGCGTGCTTGCCGGGGGGTGCAGGGGGGCTGGTCCCCCTGCTCGGGGGGGTCTGAGGCCCCCCGCTATAAAGAAAAACTTTTAATGCACCTACCAGTAGGTTAGGTTAGGTTAGTGTTTTGCCCACTCGCAGCGGAGCGAGCGAAGCGAGCGGAGCTCCACAATGCTTGCATGCATGCTGCATGCATGCTGCATGCTTGCTTGCATGCTGCATGCTTGCTTGCTTGCTGCATTCTTGCTTGGTTGCTGCATGCTTGCTTGCTTGCTGCATGCTTGCTTTCATGCTGCATGCTTGTTTGCATGCTGCATGCTTGCTTGTATGCTGCATGCTTTCTTGCATGCTGCATGCTTGCTTGCATGTAAGGATGCATACAGCATGAAACATGCGTGTAAGAAATATAAAATTATTCTAGATATGAATTTTCTATTAAATGTATGTGTTACGGCTAATACCCGAAGTGCGGCTAAACCTAGTTTTAGCCGGCTAAAGTTAGGTGTAGCCGATAGCTGTTGGCTAAAACTAGGTGTAGCCGATTTACTCTTAAAAAAGTTATTTCTGTTGTTTGTTAAAAAAAAATAACCTCGAAATTTAAGGCTCACGCTACGCTGCGCTTCGCGCTCGCCTTAAATTTCTAACCTATATTCGGGACCTACAGGGGTAAAGCAAATCGTTTCACCTAGTTTTAGCCAACAGCTATCGGCTACACCTAGTTTTAGCCGGCTAAAACTAGGTTTAGCCGCACTTCGGGTATTAGCCGTGACATATGTATGCCAAAAGATGATTCTGACTATCAACTGTCTGTGATATGATAGTTCTGACTGTGAGCTTTCTGCGATATGATGGTTCTACTATTTATTATGGATATGAAATGTATGCCAAAAGATGATTCTGGCTTACAAAATTATGCGTTTTAAGTGTATGATAAATGAGTGTATGCCAAACGATTTTCTGCGACATGAAGTTTATGCCAATAGTTGTTATGCGTAATAAAATTATGACATAAAAAGTTCTGCCTTAAAGGGTAGACTCCTTCAATTGCACGCGTAAACGATCAATTTTTCCGTCAATGGGCGTCAATTGCGGAAAAATTGACAATCGCAATTGATCGTTACCGGTGGGTTTATGAGATATTATCATTCGGTGAGTTCATATTGTTTTCATTTTTTATGTTATGTAATTAGCCTGAAACTATTATAATATACTAATAATTTATGCAAATAGTCGTTTGTGTCCAGTTCTTTGTCGATTTTTGCAAATATCAGATCTGTTTATTTGAGGTGGGTTTTTTCGCATAGTGATGTGCATTTTTCTATATCGATATGTTTTATTGTACTTTCTTAGGTACTTTATATTTGATGGTAACAAAAAGTAGAAAACCATCACATGGCTTGGCTAGCCTGGCACATCCTTCTTAATAAATGATAATCAAGTTATTTTATTCAATTTAACTCAAATCAGTTAAAACTTAATGTTCTGTATGTAGATACTTACTTCTACAAGCTCAATTTCTTTGTTTTAGGAGCCGATATCCTACATACTACAAAAATGTAATGAGCCTGCGTGATGTCGACATGAAGCAATGATTACTAGTTTGCAGCGACAACTAAAAAGAGTTAAAAAAGTCTTCAAATAATAAACACTGTCATTTTTATTACCTGTTCTTTTATTTCCTTGTGTTGTCTGCATGGACATTCGATAAAGTTCTTAGGGATACCAGCCCCCCTCCTTCTCAAATGGCCAACTTTCTATTCGTTTGAACGCTACGCTTACTTTTAAAGCTTAAATATGAGCAATAGATGATTAAATCACATATCGCAAACTTATGTAAATCACAAACTTCGATGTATTGTATGATGGAACTGTCAAGCTTACGGCACGTAATTTTATAGTTTACTGCTTATTTTAAAGTTTTAATAGTAAGCATAGCGTTCAAACGAATAGAATATTGGCCATTTGACTAGGGGGGCAGTTACCAGAGGTTACGACCGCTCAGAGTACGCTCTGAGCTCATATAGCAAACTCAAAGTGATGTTGTTTTGTTATAGAGACAGAGCTATACATTGCTTATAGCGCACTTTTCAATCACAACATCGCTTCGATATTACTTTTGAAAGTCTTTGTTTGGGGGCTTTTAGTTGAAACTGTTTTTAGAAAGCGACATTGAAAGAAAAATGACCCACCTCTTCTTAGAAAATTACTCATACCCCTTAAAAGGTACTACAATAATTTACATAGTTGTTATTGGGGTTACTATAGTTGTTATTATGTTTCTTATTTATTATGAAACATGAAACAAAAATACCATTATTATCGATATAAAATACTAGCGTGCCTACATCTCTATGGACATCACAATTCGCATCAAAGACAGTTTTTTTTAATTGACGTTTTAAGAGGCAAGGCAAAGGTATCGCTTATATTTTACCTATATCTTGTACTTACGTCCTTTTAGAATAAACCGTTTTTTATTAATTAATATCTCAGTAATGTATGAAAATAAATGGAAAAGAAAAAATACGTGTTGCCTAAAAAACGATAAATTTTCATTATATCCATAAAAACATGTACCTAAAAATTTTGAAATGTTGTCAATTGTTGGCACTTTTGTGTTTCCAACTGTTTGCAACTCTCCAGAAAATCACCAGCATTTGTTCCCATTGTGTCCACACCAAGTCGCCAACAATTTGAGAAACATTTTAGTTGACAACAAGCTGTCTCCACCAGGACGTTGGAGACAGCCAGTTACTGTGGTCAACTAAAATGTCTTCAAGCGACGAGGTGGGTCTCCACCAAAATTGTTGGCAACTTTTGTGTTTCCAACTGTTTGCAACTCTCCAGAAAATCACCAACATTTGTTCCCTTTGTGTCCACACCAAATCGCCCACCAGGATGTTGGAAACAGCTAGTTGTCAACTAAAATGTCTTCAAACGACGATGATATTTATATTCGATGTAATAAGCAGCTACTGTATTTATTATTTTGTGCAAAAAAACAAGCTTAATTATTGAGTGAAACAAAGCCTCAAACTAATAGTGTACGTTGTGCAGTTCACGATTTTCCTAATCTGTGCCTCAAACAAAGAAAAGTACACGGATGAGGGATGGAACTATTTGTTTATAAAGTTTTTATTAGTTGAGTCCCGTAGTACTCTTTGTATGTGAAATAAATCAATCAACGTATCTGTAAATTCGTTCGTCCACGCGACAGTCATGTTTGTATATGTCGTAGGATAATCGTATAAACCGGATCTTTACAAAAATCCTAGGATGATTGTAAAGAACCGGATAATTGAAATCTAAGATGAATTTTCACAATCGTTCGAGTAATTTTTAGGATCTTTGTAAAAATCCTAGTATGTTTAGGAAAATCGTGAACTTGAATGCTGATTGGATAATCTAAGAGACGGTTTATAACAACTTCAGTCTGATTGGTCAGAACATATTGCTGATGGGTTTTGGGGTTATTTCGTAATTTTGCCGAATTTAATTCTTCAATTGAAGTTTTAAGATCATTAATCACTTAACTCGAAAGTCCATTTAGGTTCTGCACAACAATATTGACAAGTGCTATAGAACTTTCTTAGCTCTGTATAGAAATATTATTTTTAAGATATAACCTCTAAATTGTCTGCACTGATCGAGCCTGGCACTTGTATAACATCCAATTCACTCACTTCAATGTCTCTTGAGCTGAGCACTCAGATATTTTAAAATAAAAAACGTAAAATTCATACGAATCACTAGAGAAATATTTGACAATAATCACAACAATAACAAATAGCCAATCAGAGCTTCCGTGAGTCAATAACGATGACGTCAGCAAATCAGCGCGCGCAAAAAGATGGTGATTCACGATTTACCTAAGATACGCCGGATTTTTGTAAAAATCCTTAACATTACTCGGATGATTGCAAAAATCTGTCTTAGATTATAATATAAGACAGATTTTTTGATGATTATAATCATCCGGTATTTTACAATCATACTAGGATTTTTGTAAATATCCTGTTTGTACAATTATCCTACGACATATACAATTAATGTTCCAAACATACGTCTCCACAGAGCGAAAAATATCTGCAACAAGCGTATTCCTTTGATGTTACCGCCAAAAATGGAAACACGGTTTCCGACAAATGTTTACAATTTTTGTTGCTAACACAGGGTAATTTCTGAAACTTTTGTCACCAACACGTGTTGACAACACAAAAGTTGGCTACTTTTCTTTGGTGGAGACGCAGCTTTATACAATAATAGACGTCAGTGCCCAGAAACGATGAAAACTGCTTTGTCAATGTGCGCCTTAGGGTCCCCCCAGACCTGTCGGTTTCTTTTCTTTGCTTTGCTGTTCTACCTTGCTGTTTAGACCGCCGGCCAAGAGGGTCATTTTCAATCTATCGCATATTGGGACTTGGGACCAGACCAAATGGGGAATGTCCGAAAAAATCAAATTAGCTGAATATTTTTCTATAGGTAGGAATAAGCTCCCTTAGTAATAGAAAAAAGTTTCAGAATTTTCGGTTACGTGAAAAAATTTAATAAAATGAAAGTCTCTTCGACTTCACAAATGTACGAAAGTAACAGCAGAATGGAAATTATACCTTTGCCACCATCTGCCACAACCAAGGAGGTTTATATATGGAGTGAGTACTCTACAAAAATTTGCACATATCGTTTAAAAGAAATTCAACTTTATTGTATTTGACATAGAGTTGAAATTCCATCGACGACATTGACTGAAGGCACTACTGTGTGAATGAGACAACACCAGGTGGAGGCATAAAGTTAATATTCCACTGGAATAGAGGAACAGAGTTCGCTTGGCTGCGACACCAAAAGTGACATGAGCCAGTGTGTGAAAATTTGTAAACGTGTGCGTGAACTTTAGGGATGCCCTGAAGTCCATTTTAGATTGACGATAACCATAATGTATTATTGCTCTAATAAATAAAACACAAACAAGATTATGAACAATTTTATTGAAATAATTTTATACAAGTCTCCTTGAGGTTCCCAGCCTATTCTATTTATGACATTTATTCAGTAACTTAATCACAGGATTTACAGGAAACCTGGAAATATTGTTAAATTAGTACTTAAGTAGGTATAATTTACCATTTGAAAACTGTCGGTTAAAAGCAGCTTTAGATAAAGCTATCAGTGTTCACAAAGACAAATAAGTTTATATTGGAAATCATCGACATGAGTATCGATAATATCATAATTGTTGATCAATCTCTACGCCTTATTTTCTCAAGTTCACGGACATAATATCTTTTTATCTAACACATAATGTTTAGAAGTCAGCCTTTATTTAGAAAATAGGTGGTTAATAGCATGATATTAGTGTATTACTTAGTGTATTTAAGAATATATTCAACTAAAATATGAAATATGAAAATGGTACTTGTTCAATCTTATTTACCTGTGAAATGAGTGTTTATTTGGGTTGTTGTCGTAAGTATCATTACAATTCAGTACAGAACATGACACCATTATTGATTTATATAGCTTTATGAGCCTAACCGATCAGATCGCAGTCAAAATTACAAAATAATCGTGTGGACGCTTTTCACCAAGATGATAACAGACGATAAATGAAGTCAAACTAGGTTCTGCTGTCATTTTCTTTTAACTCTTTCTCGCACATCGCATAAGCCGTAAGAATCGGTTTCTCACTCGCACCATTGTCCGTCTACTTGAGCGTAGCGAAATTTTTCTATGTCTATGGGTGGAGGTCGGTGTCTCGTTCGCACAATTGCCATTACTAAACAATAATACCACGATAGTAGGACAAAAAATAAGTACGTTACCAATCAAGTAGTGTATCAAAATTAAGGATTCGGAGTGTGAAGTCGAATATATACTATTTAAATATTAATTTAGAATGACACATAATAATTGTAATTTAAAACAGAACTTACTCTTTTGATTTAATTAGATATCTACAATAATGCTAATCAGCTATCATCGGTGAGGTAGTAATAAATAGAAGTGTCAATCCTGGCAACTCCGATTTTGACCTTGGCGCCGAATTTCAAATTAAGAATTTCAATCTATAGGAAATGTTACTTTACAAAACTAGTGTGACCATAAATACTGCACCATTTCAGATTTCCAAAAAAACAAAATTGTTCTATAAATGGCTAGAGGTCAAAGTCAAAGTCAAAGTCAAAAATAGCTTTATTCAAATAAACTTAATTATTAAGTACTTTTGAATCGTCCATATTTTCCTACCACCCGTTCAAGACTTTTTTAACTGACAAGAAGAACGGGCGCAAGAAACTTATCAGTTTTAATAGCAATAAGTAACGATATTTACAAACTTAAATATATCGTTACCAGATAATTACAACAGGGTGACAGGATTATTGGCAACAAACATAGACTTATTATATTGGCAACAAAGTACTTATAGTAGTTATGTGTTACATCATTTCCACGCATTTTGATCTTTAAGATAATCGTCTACTTTATAATAACCTTTACCCATGAGCGTTTTTTTAACATGGTTTTTAAATTCATGCAAAGGAAGATCAATTACTTGTTGTGGAACTTTATTAATAAATGCTATGCCTTTCCCCCTAAATGAACCTCTAGTTTTTGCAAGCCTAAATCTTGGAACGGCAAGTTTATCTTTATTTCTTGTATTAAACTGGTGAATATTGCTGTTCTTAGCAAATGAATCATAGTGTTTCCTTACATAAACTAAATTTTCATAAATGTATTGGCCTGCCAAAGTTAAAATATTTATTTCTTTGAACAATTCTCTCAAGGTATCTCTTCGCCGTAGATTGTATATGGCGCGAACAGCTCTTTTTTGAAGTACAAAAATATTTTCAATACTGGCAGCTGAGCCCCACAATAGCAGTCCATATGACATTACACTATGAAAATAACTAAAGTATACTAACCTTGCCGTTTCAATATCAGTTAAAAGCCTTATTTTCTTAACAGCGAATGCCACTGAACTAAGTCTACTTGACAAGGCTTCGATATGTGGATCCCATTGCAGTCGAGAATCTAGTGTGATACCTAGAAATTTTGTACTTTCAATAAACTCGACTTCATCGTCATTCAAATTAATATTTAATTCTGTCTGCTCAACATTAGGCAATGAAAATTTTACACATTTAGTTTTTTTGGGGTTAAGTGCTAAATTATTACTATTAAACCAGTATGAAACTTTAGAGAGGGCACTATTTACTTCGTCCGAACAGTTATTACCTCTGTTTACTTTGAAAACTAAAGAAGTATCATCCGCAAATAGTACTGTCTCACATAAATTATTCGCGTAGTTGGGAAGGTCATTTATATAAATTAGAAACAGCAATGGGCCCAATATTGATCCCTGCGGCACACCCATATTGATGGGGGCTCCAGTAGATTCAGTTTTATTTATCACTACTTTCTGAGTTCTATTGAACAAATACGATTTCATAAGGCTAACTGATTTATTAGAGACACCATAATGTTCTAGCTTCTTTAATAGTGTTTGGTGATCAACGCAATCAAATGCCTTAGAAAGGTCACAGAAAATACCAATTACATCTTGCTTTTCTTCCCAAGCGTCAAGAATATGTTTGAGAAGTGCAATTCCAGCATCAGTAGTATTTTTACCCTTGGAAAATCCAAACTGATTTTTATGAAGTATATTATTGTATGTAAAATAATCTAATAATTGGGAATATATAATTTTTTCAAATATTTTACTAAGTGCTGGAAGTATTGATATTGGCCTAAAGTTAGCTGGGTCACTTTTATCCCCAGATTTAAAAAGAGGAATCAATTTACTATTTTTCATTAAGTCAGGAAAGACCCCTTCATCAATACATTTGTTAAAAATAAAAGCCAAGTAAGGGGCTAGTATATCAATAATTGATTTAATAATGCTTGTTGACATGCCCCAAAGATCTTCTGTTTTTTTAACATTAATTGTTTTAAAAGCTTTAATGATATCTGCACTATTTATATATTTAAAGGAAAAAGCTTCATTGCACTTATCAACACTAGACTCCAGGAGGGAGACAGCGATGTTGGGACAAGCACTAAGAGTACTGGTAGTTTCTGCTGGTATCCTAGCAAAGAAATCTTCAAAAACTTTGGCGACCTCATTGTCAGACTCAAAAGTTTGATTACCAGATTTTAAACAGAAGGAATTTATATTGGATTTTGATTTGCCCGTTTCTTTATTGATAATATTCCAAGTAGCCTTAATTTTATTATCAGCTAATTTTATTTTATTTGCAAAGTACTTGGACTTTGCTAGGATACAAACCTGTCTGAATGTTTGTGAATACTTCTTGACAAATTCAATGAAGTTAGGATCACAGGAAGTAGCTTTTTCTGCATAAAGTTCGTATAATTTCCTTCTGCTCTTATATATACCGGGTGTGGCCCAGTCACTAAATTTCGTACTATCGTTACATTTGATGACTTTTTGCTTAAAAGTTTTACTAAATTCGGTTTGAACTACGCTAAATAAATGATTATATAAGTTATTGGCTTTAAAATTTGGTTCTGGTAATGTTTCAATTTTACTTGTGACATTGGTTCTGAATTTTTCAATACAGTGTTTTTTTATTGGTCTACACATTATTTCCCGTTTAGGCGGAACATGATGGTGCTCAATAGAGGCTAATTGTCCACTGTGGTCGGATTTAATACAATTCAAAATTGATTTTTCAAGAACATGACAGTTACAAAAAATATTATCTAAGCAGGTTGCCGATGTGGGAGTGATTCGCGTTGGTTCATTAAAAGTATGTAGTAAATTAAATGATTTAAATAGGTTTATGAACCTACTCGATAGCTTGGCTAATTTAGGATCTAAGATGTCGACGTTAAAATCTCCACAAATCGCGACTTTTTTATTCTTCCTACAAGTTATTTTTAACACTTCCTCCATAGTGGACTCAAACTCAGAGTAATTCGCGGTGGGGGGTCTATATACACATACTATAATTATTTGATCAAGTTCCACACAAGACAACTCAATGGTTTGTTCAATTGAGAGGGATACTACATCTTTGCGCTCTTTACAATGTAAACTATTATGTAGAATAATAAGTGAACCCCCTCTTATAGCAGATTTCCTATTAAACGAGCTAGCAACTTTATAATTATCCAAACTTAAAATTAATTCGTGCTTTTTCAACCAATGCTCTGTAACACATAACACATCAATATCTTCAGAATTTAAGAATAAGCTAATTTCTAAATCCTTGCGAGAAAAGCCTTGTATATTTTGATGGACAATTCTTAAACAGTTTGGCTTTCCTATTGTCGGCTTAGCGCTAGAGGATGCCTCTATTGTCTCAAATGGTAATTTAAATGTAATAAATTATTACTAAAATTATTTACAGAATTATTTGGAACGGATTCCAAAGTTGAATTACACATGTCAGACGTTAACTGCTCAATAGAAGCAGATGTTTGTCTAGCCAAATTATTGGCTAGTTGTTTAAAATAAAAAGATAGCGATAATGCTATTTGTCTCGTAAAAGAAGAAGGCAGATAATATTTATCTTTTGTCAAGTAAAAATTGTAAAATAATTTATTAATGTCAATTAAATGCAGCTGTTGGCTATTATAAAATGCCACTGTATTTAAAGATAGATTCAAATTAAATCTTACATTATTTTCCACCTGTGACAGACTTTTGCTGTAGGGAAATGTAAACAATATCACTTTACTAACATTCAGAGAACAAAGACAACATTCAGAGAAAAACATTAGGTCGCAGGCGAGACGGTAAAATTAATAATAATAATCAAATTCATGTTTGTGCGCCTATTTCGATGAAACTCGGTTTTCGGTACAATTTCAACATGAAAATAACAACACAATGTTGAAAATTTTAAAAATCCAAGATGGCGGCCAACTTTTTTGTTTTTGGGCCGATTTCGATGAAACTCGGTTTTTGGAACTATTTTGACACGAAAATAACAACGCAATTTTTAAAAAACTATAAATCCAAGATAGCGGCCAACTTTTTTGTTTTTGGGCCGATTTCGATGAAACTCGGTTTTTAGAACTATTTTGACAAGAAAATAGCAATGCAATTTTTAAAAATCTCAAAATCCAAGATGGTGGCCAACTTTTTTGTTTTTGGGCCGATTTAGATGAAACTCGGTTTTTAGAACTATTTGGACAAGAAAATAACAATGCAATTTTTATAAAACTAAAAATCCAAGATGGCGGCCAACTTTTTTGTTTTTGGGCTGATTTAGATGAAACTCGGTTTTTAGAACTATTTTGACAAGAAAATAACAATGCAATTTTTATAAAACTAAAAATCCAAGATGGCGGCCAACTTTTTTGTTTTTGGGCTGATTTCGATGAAACTCGGTTTTTGGAAGTATTTTGACAAGAAAATAACAATGCAATTTTTAAAAACTAAAAATCCAAGATGTCGGCCAACTTTTTTGTTTTTGGGCCGATTTCGATGAAACTCGGTTTTTGGAACTATTTTGACAAGAAAATAACAACGCAATTTTTAAAAAACCATAAATTCAAGATGGCGGCCAACTTTTTTGTTTTTAGGCCGATTTCGATGAAACTCGGTTTTTGGAACTATTTTGACAAGAAAATAGCAATGCAATTTTTAAAAAACTCAATATCCAAGGTGGCGGCCAACTTTTTTGTTTTTGGGCCGATTTAGATGAAACTCGGCTTTTGGAACTATTTTGACAAGAAAATAACAACGCAATTTTTATAAAACTAAAAATCCAAGATGGCGGCCAACTTTTTTGTTTTTGGGCTGATTTAGATGAAACTCCGTTTTTAGAACTATTTTGACAAGAAAATAACAATGCAATTTTTATAAAACTAAAAATCCAAGATGGCGGCCAACTTTTTTGTTTTTGGGCTGATTTCGATGAAACTCGGTTTTTGGAACTATTTTGACAAGAAAATAACAACGCAATTTTTAAAAAACTATAAATTCAAGATGGCGGCCAACTTTTTTGTTTTTGGGCCGATTTCGATGAAACTCGGTTTTTGGAACTATTTTGACAAGAAAATAGGAATGCAATTTTTAAAAACTCAAAATCCAAGGTGGCGGCCAACTTTTTTGTTTTTGGGCCGATTTAGATGAAACTCGGTTTTTGGAACTATTTTGACAAGAAAATAACAACGCAATTTTTAAAAAACTAAAAATCCAAGTTGGCGGCCAACTTTTTTGTTTTTGGGCTGATTTCGATGAAACTCGGTTTTTGGAACTATTTTGACAAGAAAATAACAACGCAATTTTTAAAAAACTAAAAATCCAAGATGGCGGCCAACTTTTTTGTTTTTGGGCCGATTTCGATGAAACTCGGTTTTTGGTACGATTTTGACAATAAAATATCAAAGCAATTTTTTAAAAACTAAATATTTAAGTCACATCAAAATCAACCCAAAAACAAAATTAGCAGTCATTTTGATTTTTTTTATTTTTTCATCAGTTTACATTGAGTTGTTATTTTCTTGTCAAAATAGTTCCAAAAACCGAGTTTCATCGAAATCGGCCTAAAAAACAAAAACGTTGGCCGCCATCTTAGATTTTTGGTATTTTAAAAATTGCGTTATTATTTTCTTGTCAAAATAGTACCAAAAACCGAGTTTCATCGAAATCGGCCCAAAACAAAAAGTCGAATGCCATCTTGGATTTTTAAATTTTTTCAATATTGTGTTATTATTTTCTTGTCAAAACCGAGTATCATTGAATTCAGCCCACAAATAAAAGAGTTGGCTGCCATATTTTTTTATATTTTTAACATTTCGTTGTTATTTTTTTATCGAAATAGTATCAAAATGGAGTTTCATCAAAATCGGCCAACGCACAATATAGTTGGCCGCCATCTTCGTTTTTTATATTTTTAACATTGTGTCGTCGTAAATCTCTTGCACCCATTTTATTAACTTCACAACAAGTAAAGAAATTGGTGCAAGTATTTACACCTTATTGACATATTTACCAAAATAACAGTTTTTAATGAAACAGCAAAGTAAATGAACAAGTATAATTATGGGGAAAAGCAATCGAATTTCAAACGTCAATAAAGTTGAAAATCGTTTGCATCTTTTTTTAACTACAGATCACTAGGGAATGTTTTCCTACTTTTATTTGTTTTTCCAACATTCATTTGTTTTTCCGAAGTTCACGCACATTGTATTTTTTATTAAAAATTGGGATAATCTTTAAAGTTGCGTAATTATTTATACTTGAACTTGAATTGAATAAACTAGATTTTTAGGAGTGTTTCGCATGTTTATTGGTTGAATTACCATATTTAAAAAATAAAAACAAAAAAGCAACTTAATAAAAACGTGATAAATAACTTGTTCTTAAAAAAATGTTTTTTAATAAATAATTATTTTCTGATTTTTAGTTAACGAGCTAAACTAAAATTATACCACCGCATATCAGAGTACTCGTCAAGACCATTCAAACGAGTCCAAACTCGATGGGGTTGAAAGGTTTTATTGCAGAGTTCCTGTGGCCTTCTTCCGGCTCCATCGTCAGACTCTTGGATACTATACCCAACAGAGCACTCGTCAAGACGATTCAAACGAGCTCAAACTCGATGGGGTTGCATGATTTTAATATTGAGTTCCTATGGCATGGCCTCCAGACTTCATCATCCGACCCTTGTAACGTTATGGGTTAATTTTAATTAAAATGATACATAAAAGTTACATTATATATACAAAAAAAAATGAAAACAAATAGTTTTTTTAATACCTTAATTAATCTAATCTTATTTCTATCTTAAACTAATAACTACAATCAAAATAATAATGCACATTAAACTGCAGATCATACGTATTATTTATTTAAAAACGTTTTACCACTGCGCGAGCGGTACCCTAACCTACCTTTGTTTCGCATATCGACCTGAAGGTAGCGGTTGCGAACCACACAATGCGTGAGCGCAACTAACGTCGCGATGCAGTGGTTTGCTGCGTCATGACAGACCGCTTCCGAGTTCCCACGGACAACACGAACATATTTTCGTCTTCACAGTCGCCGTTGGGAATTATTTTATTTAACTTATTAAAAGATCACCTATTGATCAGTGTTTTCGTCACTTTATTTCATTTAAAAAATAAATTCAATGCAATCCCCGAAAGGGTAAGTGTTGAACATCGTTGTGTAGTAGTTATTAGTTAGTAATTATAGCTTGTGTTTTAAAATAATTGTTTCATGTAAAATTTAGTGCACGCGGATAATTATACATTCCTGTGTGTAAGAATCTCGGCGTTATCTTTTAAATAGCTTAAACGACCAAATCAAAATTGCCAAATCATTTGCCTTTGTGTACCCTCATATTTCAATATTATTAATTTTTCAATTTTATTCAATGGAAACTCATTTTCATAATATAATCATCTTGTAAGCAATCAGCATAATGCTTTTCTGCACAATTTAATTAGTTTTATGTATGTAAACTCCGCTCTGATTGCGACAATTTGCCACTTCACCTGCTACATACTTTCTTTTCTCCCAACTTTTCTTGGCTTAGCTTAGTTAGGTGAATTGGCTATCGCAATCAACGGCTGTTTAACATCAAGCTTATGCAGTTTGATGGAAATTTCAGGGACCCAGGTTCACCCAGGTTCACCCAGGTTAACCCCTGCAACTTTGGCCCAACCAACTTTGGCCGACCTACTTTGGCCGCTCGGCGGTTTCTTCGGTCGCCATTTGCGACGCGCCTCACACCCTCCGCTGCATCCTCCCACTCCACGTCGGGACATCAACCACCTGAAGGCCCCCTTAAGATAAGTTGGGACACGCAGAGTAAATACCAGTCGGGCCCTTACACTTACGACCCCATGCTCAAGCCATAAATAAATATTGTGAACGTAAGTTGTGGTTTTGCTCATTCAGTAATCCGCTACGCGACACTGGCGCCTCAACTTGGTTTTGGTATGGGCTGGTATTTGCTTTCGCAGTGAGTTGTAGTTAGTGTGTTGTGTGCCTTTTTGTGTTATTTTTTCTTTTTAGTTCTGTGTTTGTCTTTTTTTTTTTAGTTGCAAATCTTTGTTTGCTTATTTGTGTAACATTTTTCTTTTATTTCTGTTGCCGTAGTTTTTTTGTAACAGATGGAGTTAGGTGGTTATTTTTTTTTAGTTTTAAGTAGTTGTAAGTAGATAGTAAGCGTTCAACATTTACCCTATCTTACGGATTTTTTTTTCTTTCGCGTTTTTTACCGAAATTTCGTAATTTCTAATTTTTTTCCTTTTTTCGCTATGGCATTTCCAATAAAGTTTTTATCTTTACAAAAGTCAGAGCTTGAATACGAGGTAACCATTAGAGGTTCCACACCTTGTGCTACTGTGCAAGACCTACGCAAGCAGATCGCGAAGTTAGCACCATTATTTCCTTCTGAGGACATTTTGGACAGTCCATTGGAGGCTGCAGTAGATTTAGTTGAGGTTAGTAATACCCTCACTAAAATAAAAACAAATTTAGATTCGGGTACCGACAAAAATACCTTATTACGTACGCAAAACCTGTTGCATCATTTGTATCATCGGATCAACCGAATTATTGCCGACGAGTCTGTCAAGCCTCAATACGATACGTGCGTTTTGCAGTTTAAAAATTATTTTGAAACTTATAATTCCATTAAGGATAAAGGAGTTGATCCTTTAATTTCTGCCAGCAATAGCGAGTCATCTACTCCTGCATTGCCTATGAACATCTCAGTCACTTGCGATCGTGGTGGTTCTAGTGATTTGACTAAGCTTAAGTACGATGGAAAGACCTGCGTCAGGGCGTTCATTCAACGCGTAACGGAATTTTGTGACGCAAGGAACATTTCAGGACCTAAAGCGCTTTCATTCGCAACTGAGATTTTCACAGGTGATGCTTTGCATTGGTATAGGAGTGTAAAGAGTCGAGTTTCCTCTTGGAGTGAACTCATTATTCTGCTGAGGCAAGATTTTGATCAGTCTGACTTTGATTACAGACTGCTTTCAGAAATCCGTGCAAGAACACAAGGTGAAACAGAGAACATAACAATTTATTTATCAATTATGTCTGGTTTGTTTTCACGCTTAGCGAAAACATTGTCCGATGACGAAAAATTGGAAATAATTCTCCATAACATTAGGCCTTGTTATGCTAGTACATTAGCCTCAGTTAGTGAAGTTAAAACGATCGAATCTTTACAAGCCTTATGTCGAAATTATGAAAGCGTGCAATCACGTCTTGCAAACTTTCATGAGCCTAGTACAGCGACTTCTAATACTCTGGCTCCAGAATTTGCGTACAATGGTAATCGTAATAAAACCAGTAGTAATTCATCGAATACATATAAGCAAAATTTTAATACACCTTTTAATAAAAATCAATCAATTGCAAAATATAAAAATAATTCGAACTATAACTACACATATAATAATAGTAAAACAAATTATCCTAATAACAATAATAATAAAACAAATAATGAAAAGTATTTACATGCTATCGAAGCTCCTAAAGCTCGTTATTGTCCTAGATGTCGTGTAGATACTCATAATTTGAGACAGTGTACAGAAAATAAAGACAACATTTACTGTTTTAAATGTGGTCGAAAGGATGTTAAGACTCCTCAATGTCCTGACTGTAATCTAGGTAAACCATCCAGTTCAAAAAAACTAGTAGAATTGAATTGTGGTAGTTCAAATCACAATTACTTTGATAAAGATGATTGGCAGAAGTGGCTTAAAACTTTAAGTGTTTTCTTTCAAGCATATCGAACTGCCACAATTCATAATAAACCCAATAATGATATTAGACCTTATGTCACTATTAATATTAACAGTCTCTCTTTTACTGGCTTACTCGATTCAGGTTCCGCAGTCACCATTTTAGGCAACAATTCACATTTAGTTTTAGAGTCACAGGGATTTAAATTAATTAAGGACCGCTGTGTTTCAGTTACTGCTGCAGGTGGTCAGTCTTTAAGTAGTATTGGCTATATTAATATACCTGTGCACTTTGAAAACCAGTTTCACATTATTGAAGCTGTTGTTGTACCTGGTATTGATACGTCTCTTATACTAGGCGTTGATTTTTGGCGTAAATTTAATATATGCCCTAAATATTTAGGAAGCATTTCAATTGATTCTATTAATATACCAGCGGACGTCTCATCCGAAATTTTATTGCATAGTTACGATAATTTAAGCGAATCAGAGAAAATGATTGCGGACAATATTACTGATCAATTTAAAGAAATTTCTTTCGAACAAAAGGGTCTAGGTAAAACTAGCTTAATAACTCACAGAATTGATACCGGCGATGCTCAACCAATCCGGCAACGATACTATCGCATGTCACCGGAAAAACAGCGAACTTTGATTGAGCAGGTCGATGAAATGCTAGCATTAGATGTAGTCGAACCTTGCGAAAGCGCCTGGTCTTCCCCTGTTTTGCTGGTGAATAAGAAAAATGGACAGCCTAGGTTCTGCCTCGATAGCCGTAAGCTAAACTCAGTCACCAAACGCGATCCATACAATTTACCCTACATATCTGAGATTTTGGATAACCTCCGTGATGCGCGTTATCTTAGCAGCATCGACTTATCCAAATCTTTCTGGCAGATAGAGATTGCGCCCGAAGACCGAGATAAAACAGCTTTTTACGTCCCAGGCAGAGGTACACTTCGTTTCAAGAGAACTGCCTTTGGTTTGACCAATGCTCCGGCAACCCAACAACGGTTAGTTGACCTTCTGTTTGGCGAGTTTGGCGCTAATGTTTTCGCGTATATCGATGACGTCATCATCGTTAGTAATGACTACCAAACTCATGTCACGCTCTTGTTAAAGGTTTTAGAAAAACTTAGAAATGCTAACCTAACCGTAAATTTAGAAAAATGTAACTTCTTTCGTAGTGAGCTGAAATATTTAGGATATGTCGTCGATAGTCGAGGACTACGGACCGATCCCGAGAAGGTGGAGGCCATATTAAACTATCCGACACCTACTTGTCGGAAGGACGTCAAACGGTTTCTCGGGACAGCTACATGGTATCGTCGTTTTGTCCCCAATTTCAGCACTATTGCCGGTCCCTTAAATAGACTCACTTCCAACAAAAAGGGCGCACCCCCCTTCAAGTGGTCTGCTGAAGCTGATGCTTCCTTTCAGAAGCTGAAAGAATGTTTGGTTTCCGCGCCGGTTCTGACTTGCCCCGACTACAACCAACCATTCGAGGTACACACAGACGCGAGCAGTTATGGCGTCGGCGCTATGCTCACGCAGACCAGGGACGGAAAAGAGCACCCTATTGCTTATATGAGCCGTTCGTTAGCTCCTTCAGAGCGTAATTACGGCATTACAGAGCGTGAAACTCTGGCTGTGATTACTGCCTTAGAGCATTGGCGATGTTATTTAGAGAACGGAAAAACCTTCACCGTATATACTGATCATAGTGCTTTAAAATGGTTCCTTACTCTAAATAACCCTACAGGCCGGTTAGCTCGATGGGGAGTACGGTTATCATCGTTTAATTTCGAAATCAAACATCGTCGCGGGGTTGATAATGTTATTCCCGACGCTCTTTCGCGTGCATTTCCAGTTAGTGCCATTAGTTCTTCCGACATATTGGACTCTAAAGACCAGTGGTACAAGACACTTCGCAACGGTTGTTTGAATAGTCCTCAACAGTATCCAAACTATTTAATTAAAGATGATATTTTATATAGATTGACTAAAAGTAAATGTAGCCTTAATGACGAATTTTCATGGAAAATTGTTGTTCCTTCCGAGTTGCGGGAGAAAGTAATTTCGGAAAATCATTCTCAGCCTTCTGCTGGACATTTAGGTATATTTAAAACATATCATCGCCTTATGCTTCGTTATTTTTGGCCGGGCATGCATAAAGACGTCGTAAAATTTGTTAGCTCTTGTGATAAGTGTCTTGAGTACAAGTCACATAACCATCAAACGTTAGGAGAAATGGGTCGTCCTAAACAGTGTTCACGTCCTTGGCAAATAATTTCAATTGACCTTATGGGACCGTTGCCTACAACTCGTAAACAGAACAGCTACATTTTAGTTGTGACGTGTGTTTTTTCAAAATTTTGTTTAATTTACGCTATCAAAAAAGCTACTTCGGACGTAATTATTAAAATCTTAGAGGACAACGTTTTTCTTGTTCATGGAGTTCCACAGACAATTTTTCTAGATAATGGTACTCAGTTTATTAGCCGTGACACAACTGCTTTTTTCCAAAAATATAACGTACCTAATGTATATTTCTCTCCAAAGTATACACCGCAAGTAAACACTGTAGAGCGCTACAATAGAACGATCATTACCTGCATATCAACTTTTGTCGAGAATGACCACAGAACCTGGGATATTTTTATACCCAAGGTGCAGTTTGCCATTAATAACGCTGTGAATGAAGCAACTGGTTTCACGCCATCATTTTTAGTTTTCGGCAGAGAGCTCGTTACCTGTGGTACTCATTACACAGACACAGATTTAGGCGATGAGGTCTTATTCCTACCGCGCGATATTTATGCGGATAACTTAGGTTGCTTGTCAAGTATCTTTGACGACGTACAAGCAAAACTTTGGCATGCTCATGAAAAGAATACCGCACATTACAATTTGCGTCGTAAAGCAGCCGAATTTCAGGTGGGCGATATCGTCATGAAACGAGCCTATGTACTAAGTGACAAAGATAAATATTTTAGTAAGAAGTTGGCACCGAAATTCATAAAATGTCGTGTCACTGCTAAAAAATCACCTTTAGTTTACGTTTTAGAGGATATGAATGGTAAGGATTTGGGAACATGGCATATAAAAGATTTAAAGTTAGCTGGCCTTAACAAGTAAATATTTTTAACAATAAATTTGGTATTTTTTTTAAACAGTAGTACTTATAAATTATAACATGAACATTTTATAACATATTATAACTATTTTGAGTATATCGTTACAAAGCTAAAAACTTCGCACGTAAAACATCTAGATAAAGTAATCGCGTTTGTATGGGTTTACCAGTTCATATGTAACAGGAACCTACCATATTGTTAGGATGCGTCAATATTCTATAATATTGTTTATTGTTGCCTTTTGAAAGCGTGAAGTATGAAATGCATGAATGACGAGGAATGAAAGTGTTAATACGAACCATTAACTTAATTACTAAGTGCGGATTTTATTAAGAGGAATAAAATCCTTGATCGCGCGAGGGGGTATTGTAACGTTATGGGTTAATTTTAATTAAAATGATACATAAAAGTTACATTATATATACAAAAAAAAAAATGAAAACAAATAGTTTTTTTAATACCTTAATTAATCTAATCTTATTTCTATCTTAAACTAATAACTACAATCAAAATAATAATGCACATTAAACTGCAGATCATACGAATTATTTATTTAAAAACGTTTTACCACTGCGCGAGCGGTACCCTAACCTACCTTTGTTTCGCGTATCGACCTGAAGGTAGCGGTTGCGAACCACACAATGCGTGAGCGCAACTAACGTCGCGATGCAGTGGTTTGCTGCGTCATGACAGACCGCTTCCGAGTTCCCACGGACAACACGAACATATTTTCGTCTTCACAGTCGCCGTTGGGAATTATTTTATTTAACTTATTAAAAGATCACCTATTGATCAGTGTTTTCGTCACTTTATTTCATTTAAAAAATAAATTCAGTGCAATCCCCGAAAGGGTAAGTGTTGAACATCGTTGTGTAGTAGTTATTAGTTAGTAATTATAGCTTGTGTTTTAAAATAATTGTTTCATGTAAAATTTAGTGCACGCGGATAATTATACATTCCTGTGTGTAAGAATCTCGGCGTTATCTTTTAAATAGCTTAAACGACCAAATCAAAATTGCCAAATCATTTGCCTTTGTGTACCCTCATATTTCAATATTATTAATTTTTCAATTTTATTCAATGGAAACTCATTTTCATAATATAATCATCTTGTAAGCAATCAGCATAATGCTTTTCTGCACAATTTAATTAGTTTTATGTATGTAAACTCCGCTCTGATTGCGACAATTTGCCACTTCACCTGCTACATACTTTCTTTTCTCCCAACTTTTCTTGGCTTAGCTTAGTTAGGTGAATTGGCTATCGCAATCAACGGCTGTTTAACATCAAGCTTATGCAGTTTGATGGAAATTTCAGGGACCCAGGTTCACCCAGGTTCACCCAGGTTAACCCCTGCAACTTTGGCCCAACCAACTTTGGCCGACCTACTTTGGCCGCTCGGCGGTTTCTTCGGTCGCCATTTGCGACGCGCCTCACACCCTCCGCTGCATCCTCCCACTCCACGTCGGGACATCAACCACCTGAAGGCCCCCTTAAGATAAGTTGGGACACGCAGAGTAAATACCAGTCGGGCCCTTACACTTACGACCCCATGCTCAAGCCATAAATAAATATTGTGAACGTAAGTTGTGGTTTTGGTCATTCAGTAACCCGCTACGCGACACCCTGAACCTCGTCTCCCGTCAGAGTACTTGTCAAGACAATTATAACAAACACGATGGGGTTGTATAGTTTCATTCATCATAGAGTTCCTGTGGCGTTCTTCCGGCTCCATCATCAGATCAGCTCAATGACACTGTAATATTGCATTTCCTTCCATTTCTGACCTGTGTTCAAAGTTTCAAGTCTCTAGCTCATCGGGAAATTAGTATGAAATCGTTTGCAAAATTTGTGATCAAACAAACAAACGAGCAAGCAACCTAATAAAAACGCGGTAAAAAGTGTTAATTATAAATAAAGAACTACCTAGGCATTTAAGTTTATATTAAACAGTTTAAAGTATTATGTATGTCTCCGGCCAACCATACGGTTTGGTCACCCTGATGAAGAAAAGGACACATACATCTACTTGACCTCTCTGTCGGCTCGTTTTGGGGCGAAGCGCTCAATCCGGTTTCTAACTAAATTCATGTTAAAAATATAAATAAATCCAATATGGCAGCCAACTTTTTTGTTTATGGGCCGATTTCAATGAAACTCGGTTTTTGGTACTATTTTGCCTAGAAAACATCAACGCAATGTTAAAAATATAAAAAAACCAAGATGGCAGCCAACTTTTTTGTTTATGGGCTGATTTCGATAAAACTCGATTTTTTGTACTATTTTGACAAGAAACCATCAACGCAATGTTAAAATATAAAAAATCCGAGATGTCGGCCAAAATTTTTGTTTGTGAGCCGATTTCGATGAAACTCGATCTTTTATACTATTTTGCCAAGAAAACATCAACGCAATGTTAAAAAAAAACCAAGATGGCGGCCAACTTTTTTGTTTATGGGCTGATTTCGATAAAACTCGATTTATTTTGACAAGAAACCATCAACGCAATGTTAAAATATATAAAAAAAATCAAAGATGTCGGCCAAAATTTTTGTTTGTGTGCCGATTTCGATGAAACTCAGATTTTAGTACTATTTTGACAAGAAAATATCAACGCAATGTTAAAAATATAAAAAATCCAAGATGGCGGCCAACTCTTTTGTTTGTAAGCCGATTTCGATGAAACTCGATCTTTTATACTGTTTTACCAAGAAAACATCAACGCAATGTTAAAAAAGTAAAAAAACCAAGATGGCGGCTAAATTTTTTGTTAATGGGCTGATTTCGATAAAACTCGATTTTTTGTACTATTTTGACAAGAAACCATCAACGCAATGTTAAAAATATAAAAATTCCAAGATGGCGGCCAACTACTCTATTTGTGGGCTGATTTCGATAAAACTCTTTTTTTTGTACTATTCTGACAAGAAACCATCAACGCAATGTTCGAATATAAATCATTGAGCTTGCATCTTTCGAAAGTAAGTTATTCGAAACAACGACTCTTCGACTAATAGTTTGTCGGTCAATAACTCATTCGAGCAATCGTTCATCGAGCCTGTGTCATTCGAAATAAAGTTGCAGACCCCAATAATTTTAGCCGCCATCTTGGATTTTTTATATTTTTAACATTGCGTCGATGTTTTCTTGTCAAAATAGTACTAAAAACCGAGTTTCATCGAAATCAGCACACAAACAAAAGTTTTGGCCGACATCTAGGATTTTTTTGATTTTTTAACATTGTCTTGATGGTTTCCTGTCAAAATAGTACAAAAAAATCGAGTTTTATCGAAATCAGCCCACAAACAAAAAAGGTGGCCGCCATCTTGGTTATTTCAATATTATAAAAAAACATTGCGTTGACGCGTGTGAAAGTAAAAGTGAAAAATACTTTATTTAATTAAACTCACGTGATAAGCATTTTTAAATCGTCAATTCTTTTACCCTACTACCCATTAAGACATCTTTTAACTGACAATATTTTTAACATTGCGTCGATGTTTTCTTGTCAAAATAGTACCAAAAACTGAGTTTCATCAAAATCGACACACTAACAAAAATTTTGGCCGACATCTTGGATTTTTTTTAAATTTTAACATTGCGTTGATGGTTTCTTGTCAAAATAGTAAAAAAAATCGAGTTTTATCGAAATCAGTCCACAAATAAAAAAAGTGGTCGCCATCATGGTTTTTTAATATTTTTAACATTGCGTTGATGTTTTCTTGGCAAAACAGTACAAAAAAATCGAGTTTTATCGAAATCGGCTCACAAATAAAAGAGTTGGCCGCCATTTTCGATTTTATTATATTTTTAACATTGCGTTGTTGTTTTCTTGTCAAATTATACTTCAGATTCGTCCTCGATATTAGTATATTAACACATGTAGTACCGCTTGCATGTATCACCACTTAGCACGTTATTTTAAAGCAATAACCTAAAAAACCTAAAATGAGAAGGTTTTTGACTTAAAATTGACAGATATTTTGACATTTCCGGTCCAAGTTTGCCCTGTCACTGCTACACGCCAACCACTTCATTCGCTTTTCGTGCTTCGCCACGGACGCACGTATACAGTCTCAAAGTGAGACTTCTTTAGAATTATATTTTTACAGTGAAAATTAAATTATAGTTAAGCATTTACTTCGTGAAGAAAGAAAAAAGTTTTCAAGACGGAAGAGGACAAGAAGAAGAAGTCAAGACGGAGGAACACTTTTAAATGCCGTTTACTTGGTTAAACAGCATAATTGTCTGCTATTTATCTGATGCGAACTTACCATACTGGGTATTTTCTGTCAGTTTTTTATTTATCTGATGCGAACTTACCATACTGGGTACTTTCTGTCAGTTTATTTATTTGTCTGATGCGAATTTACCATACTGGGTACTTTCTGTCAAAACATTGTGTTTAAGACACAATTTAATATCTATTGCATTCGAGATAGTCATACTGGACTATTTCACCGCATAGATACGTCAAACAAAGCGTTGTTGCAGTAGCGACTGCAGCAACTCAAAGTGCCGTTGACGACGCGACATTGTAAAAAAGCAGACTACCCTCAAAGGTTGCCACGTTGTTGGAACCGCTGCCGAGCACCAATCGGGTGACTCCGTCGTCCGCTGAATCGCCACCATCCACCTTCCAGGCAGGTGGCCGCTGTGCTGGAGCTGCAAGAGCAGCCCTGACAACAGCGTTGCTCATCAGGTATGAATTTTGACATCATGATATCCTTGGTGTTGAGTTAATCTCAACGGTATTATAGTGTACCATCGGTACTAAGGTAAATTTATAGTTTACAAAACTGACAAAGTTAGCTATAAATGCTAAAACTTAATAACTTAATGGAACCAGATATTGAGTTTTACAGCAAATAGCTCATACCTGATACTTCACATACCTATTATGTGAAATAGCTTAGCTGCTGAAATAGCTAGCTGCTGGCATGCTGATAGAAATTTCAACTAAAAATGGAATAACATAATCCTTACATTTTATTATCTATAAAAGAATCATAATTGCAATGCAATTATCCTACTAATATTATAAATGTGAAAGTTTGTGGGTTTGGATGTTTTTTCCTCAATCACGCCAAAACTACTGAACGGATTTGGTTGAAATTTGGCACACATATGGTAAGTAGCCTAGATTAAAACATAGAATGCTTTTAATCCTGATATTCCCACGGGAACGGGAACCACACGGTTGAAAACCCGGGTGGCCGCTAGTAAATCATAAATGCAATTTATGTTTGTTGGAATACAGTAAAAAATTTAATCATTTGCCTTAACTAGGAAACCTTGTATTTCAGGCGGGTATAGACCTAACATGTTGAACTTGTTCATTACTAACTATTTAGTACGTTTTTTTCTAAGATATGGCCTTGTACAAATTATCTCTATTACTTTTGTAAATTTAATTTGTGTGAAAGTGTACAAAATAATGTTTCTGATGTGGGAAAATTATTAGCTACAAGTGTCAGTGAAGTTTTAGGCAGCTTTCCAATACAAAACTATATACACCTTTTTGTGACAGTATTTCGAATTTTTTACATAATGTGGGGCATTACGACGTTCAATTATACCGTACACGATCAACTCTAGTGTAGCTGAGGCTGCTCACTTAAAAGGCCACCGACAGTTCAGTCGAATGTGAATGATGCATTGGCCACAGGCCTGATGTGAACGATATCCACCAACAAAAAAAAAAAAACTAAATAAATCGGGCACAGTGCTCAATAAAACAATTTTAAAACTGATTTATATATTTATTTGCCTTAAAACCGACAACAAAAGACGTAGGCAGGTATGTCACATGCTTCATCTCCGACGGCAAGCGAACAGCGAGACGCGGCGAGGAAGCCCCATCAGCTGTTTGTTTCGTCAGTCACAGCAGACTCGCAGACGGGCATTACGGCCCATCCAAATAGTTGCCGATGATGCATCATCAATTTTTGCCTTCAATCATCATACGTGAGGTAAGGACACCCGTTAAGATAATGTATTCGTGAGGGTGCGTGCTGGTGTGACATCTGTCTGTATTCAGCGAATACAGGCAGTGGTCACCGACTACAGGCGCAAAGGTCCACTTAATCGTTTGCGCCGGTAATCGTCTGTGTGAATATAAGTACCATTTAGCAGCGCTACACAGGTCACCCAGATTATTATTATATTTTTTTCTATTATGTATATATATTATAGTATATCATCTCCAGTCGAGCAGAATGCATAACAGTTATAATACATACAAATAATAGTTTTGTTACAATTTGTTGAAGGTTCAACAGAAGGTGACATGAGTAAAAAAAAAAAAAAAAAAACAGGTTGTCATATCAGATTCAGTTAAGAACTGTTTAAAATTTAATTTAGCTTTTATAAAAAATTACGTACTCTAAGTACTTAAAAATAATTTTATCACGATTAAAAATGTAACTTATTGTTTTTAAAAACACAGTCTAGACATCCCATCACCTTTAAGGTTTTAATATTGATAAGGAAAGTGATAGTAATATACGAATTTAAAATCACAAACTTTGGGCATTTTAGTGCCCATATTTTTATTACAAAACTACCGCCGCCGGCTATAACGTTTTTTAAATAGCATGATTTCCCTGTTATTGGACAATATTTACTATTTATAAGGGTCTCAGAACATTTTTTAAAGAAATAAAGTTCATCTTTTTATATACATTTTTTTTTTATACACAGCTACCGTCGCAACTTTCCATTATATTACAGATGTATTAGCAATTATGATCTTTACAAGACAATCGTTCACAAAACTGCAGAAATCACTTAGTTGAATGTCATCGATACTTACACAGAATTCCGCGTAAGTCTAATTAGAGACGACATATTTTCTTTTGGGCCTTTCAACAATGGGGTGGACTAGGAGACACTAGTGGTCACATCAGGAATCACAAATTGCCAAATATTTGCATTTCAATTATCTAGAACATGCAGTTCAATATGCTTTCATTGCAATTTTTCTTATTGTATTTAGTGCGGGGTGTTAAGTATTCTAGATATTATTATTCTGATGCTAAATAGAAATTATTCAATTCATAAATTCAAAAACTAATCACCAGTTTTGGTTTTTATTTTCCAGATTGAGATTGAGTAAATTCAAATGCAATGCAAGTCGAATTAAGCAGTGGAGATAAAATGCAGTAGATTTTCTTTTCCTCTATTTCTAGCATTTGATTTCAAAAATATTTATTTTCTAATTTGAGATTATAGCATTCACAATGCTATTTTGGTTTAGTATTGTACAAAGACTATTCTGACACTAAGATACCTATTATTTTAATTCTTTTCCACCAGTTTTTTAAACGAAGGTGTAACAATTGTGCCATCATAATCGTCACAATCTTGAGCCTCGGTTTGGCACCTCTTATTCACCTGTAAGGTACTTCTTCGTATATCTTATTCTAATATAAAGTATTAACATTCTATAACTTTTAATTTCAGGGACGGAAATTAATCGTACAAATAAATTGGTTTTCATAACATTATCAAGGTGGTATTATTTTACAGGTATATTATTTATGTTATTATTGAAGCTGCTGTCTGTTAATAGTATCAAGAAGTACAGAGTTTGGTAACAGAAACGGTTCGATTATTTAACAAATACTAATATAGACATAATAAACATTTTTTTTACAGATGTGTATAACACAATTATCAGTATTACATAATATTGCGTTCATTATTGAATGGACAAAATTGAGCTAATCTCAAGGTTTGGTAAAGAATTTAACTAAGTACGCCTTTGCGTAGACTTCATTGTACAAATACAATGGATATCTTAGATTACTTAAGACAGTTTATTACATATTTTCCAATTTTATTCTTTTTTCATCATTTTTATCTTAAAAGTTTAACTTTGATTACCTTGCCTATTGCACAAATAATGCAAACAATACAAAAAAAAAAAAACAAGAATGGATCATACATATTTATATTAAATAAACAGTTCATAATCACTTCTTATTTAGAAAGAAATTAAATTCTATATATAATGTAAGTAATAGATTGCTGAAATGAAACATTTAATGAAATGAAGTAGACTTGTGTTGTGTCCAACCAGTTTTAGTACTCGACGTATGCCGATACCTTTATAGCCCTAACAAAAAATATTACTATAGATGTTCCAGGTAACACGGCGAAATGGTCAATGACTCCGCTATATTTGCAAAATATTAAAACATATTATCACCGATAATCAAACTGAGTTTTCCAGACCAACCTTGTATATTTATATGTATATATGTGCGTATATATTATATACGGTACCAGCCATCTATAGGTACCGTTTTTAGTATATGTAATCATGTAAAACGTTCAGAATGATGTTAAATCGGTATTCTTTTCTTTTTTAAAAAGACTAATACGCAAGAAATGATATTTCCATTTTCTTATTATAATGCTTTTAACATCTACATGTGTTAATATACTAATATCGAGGACGAATCTGAAGTATAATTAATGATTAAACGAACTTACCTGTAAGTGAAGTTCTATCATAATTATACGAAGGATTCGTCCGAAGATATTAGTATAGAATCCCACCCTCCCTACTCATTATTGTAAATTACAATAACTGTTTACCCACTGAAGAAAATGAGGAAATATCATAGGATTTGGACTTTAAACTAAATGAAGTGGTTGGCGTGTAGCAGTGACAGGGCAAACTTGGACCGGAAATGTCAAAATATCTGTCAATTTTAAGTCAAAAACCTTCTCTTTTTAGGTTTTTTAGGTTATTGCTTTAAAATAACGTGCTAAGTGGTGATACATGCAAGCGGTACTACATGTGTTAATATACTAATATCTTCGGACGAATCCTTCGTATAATTATGATAGAACTTCACTTACAGGTAAGTTCGTTTAATCATTAAATATTACTAGAAACCGAGTATCATCGAAATCAGCCCACAAACAAAAATGTTGCCCGCCATCTTGGATTTTTTATACTTCTAACATTGCATTGATGTTTTCTTGTCAAAATAGTACCAACAACCGAGTTTCATCGAGATCGGCTCACAAACAAAAATTTTGGCCGCCATCTTGAATTGTTTTTATTTTTAACATTGCGTACCTATCTTTTTTTTTTGTTAAAATATTATCACTAGCCAAGTTTTATCGAAATCGACCCACAAACAAAAATGTTGGCCGCCATCTTGGATTTTGTATTATTTTAACATTACGTTGATCTTATCTTGGCAACATAGTACCAAAAATCGAGTTTCATTGAAATCGGCCTACAAACCATAGAGTTGGCCGTCATTTTGATTTTTTTCTATTTTTAACATTGCGTCGATGTTTTCTAGTCAAAATAGTACTATAAACAGAGTTTCATCGAAATCAGCACACAAACAAAAATTTTGGCCGACATCTTGGATTTTTTTAATATTTTAACATTGCGTTGATGTTTTCTTGGCAAAATAGTACTAGAGTAAGAAATTTAAGATTGTCATCTAAAATAAAGATCTCACTAAGGCGAAGGCAACACGTATGGTAAATACTGTGATCCATCGCCATAAAGTACTTTTTAACCATGGAAAGTAAAATATTGAACATTCCATACACATTACTTTCCATGTTTAAATTTTACGCTATGGCGATGGATCACAGTATTTGCCATGCGTGTAGCAGTCGCTTAAGATCTTTCATTTCTTTAAAGACACCATTAGTCTAGGTTTGATTGATGGTGTCTTTGAAGAAATAACAGGTCTTGGTGAGATCTTTATTTAAGGTGACAGCTGTCAAATTTAAGTTTGTCAATCTAAAATGAAGATCTCACTAAGATCTTTAATTTCTTCAAACACGGCATCTGTCTAGGATGAATATTTTTTGAGATATTGTCGTTTTATGTTTGACAGATGACAGCTGTCAAACTTGAAACAGCAATATCTCTAAAAGTACTCATCCTAGACTGGTTGTGTCTTTAGAGAAATGGTAGGTCTTGGTGAAAACTTCATTTTAGGTGACAGGTGTCAAATTTAAGTTTGTCATCTTAAATGAAGATCTCACTAAGACCTTTAATTTCTTTAAAGACACCATCAATCTAGGATGGGTACTTTTCGAGATAATTGCTGTTTTAAGTATGAAAGATGACAACAACGAACGATCGTTTTTAACTAGGGTAGTTATAAAAACAGGTGCAAGTGATTTTCGACCTTATTTATAGCTCGGCATTCGGATATTTTGACCTTTCGTAATAAGCAACACTGGGCACACTGGCTACTTACTATTTAAACCACGTGAACGACTTTTCACAAAATTTTAACTTAAAATTAAGTTGCCCATTTAATTACCACTTAATCGCTTGATCTATGTAAACAGGGCTTTAGCCATTCTGACTTAAGTTTGCGTTGCCTCACCATACAGACGTGGACTCGGCTTCTAAGTTTAATTTAAAACACGGCTAACGTAGCCACGTTTTGATAAGCGCACGATCCGCCTGTGCCGTGTCTTAACGGCTCCGACAGTCATGATTGCGAGATTAATTTATGCCACGGCTAACGTAGCCATGTTTTGTTAAGCACACGTAAGCACACGGTCCGCTTTGCCGTTTATAAAACGGCTGTGATAAACATGTTTGAGAGTTTAATTTATGCCACGGCTAACGTAGCCAAGTTTTGATAAGCACACGGTCCGCTATGCCGTTTATAAAACGGCTGTGATAGCCATGTTTAAGAGTTTAATTTATGCCATGGCTAACGTAGCCATGTTTTCTTATGCACTCGGTCCGTTGTACCGTGCCGTGACGTCTCCGACAGCCATGTGGGCGAGATTTATTTATGACACGGCTAACGAAGCCAAGTTTTGTTAAGCACGCGGTCCGCCATGCCGTTTATAAAACTACTGTGACAGCCATGTTTAAGTGTTTAATTTATGACACGGCTAACGTAGCCAAGTTTTGTTAAGCACGCGGTCCGCTATGGCGTTTATAATACGACTGTGACAGCCATGTTTGATAGTTTAATTTATGACACGGCTAACGTAGCCAAGTTTTGTTAAGCACTTGGTCTGCAATGCCGTTTATAAAAAGACTGTGACAGCCATGTTTGACAGTTCAATTTATGACACGGCTAACGTAGCCAAGTTTTGTTATGCACGCGGTCTGCTATGCCGTTTATAAAACTACTGTGACAGACAGCCATGTTTGACAGTTCAATTTATGACATGGCCAACGTAGCCAAGTTATGTTAAGTACACGGTCCGCTATGCCGTTTATAAAACGGCTGTGATAGCCATGTTTAAGAGTTTAATTTATGACACGGCTAACGTAGCCAAGTTATGTTAAGCACACGGTCCGCTATGCCGTTTATAAAACGGCTGTGATAGCCATGTCTAAGACTTTAATTTATGACACGGCTAACGTAGCCAAGTTATGTTAAGCACACGGTCCGCTATGCCGTTTATAAAACGGCTGTGATAGCCATGTTTAGGAGATTAATTTATGACACGGCTAACGTAGCCAATTTATGTTAAGCACACGGTCCGCTATGCCGTTTATAAAACGACTGTGACAGCCATGTTTGATAGTTTAATTTATGACACGGCTAACGTGGCCAAGTTATGTTAAGCACACGGTCCGCTATGCCGTTTATAAAACGGCTGTGATAGCCATGTTTGCGAGATTAATTTATGACACGGCTAACGTAGCTAAGTTATGTTAAGCACACGGTCCGCTATGCCGTTTTTAAAACGGCTGTGATAGCCATGTTTAAGAGATTAATTTATGACACGGCTAACGTAGCCAAGTTATGTTAAGCACACGGTCCGCTATGCCGTTTATAAAACGGCTGTGATAGCCATGTTTGCGAGATTAATTTATGACACGGCTAACGTAGCCAAGTTATGTTAAGCACACGGTCCGCTATGCCGTTTATAAAACGGCTGTGATAGCCATGTCTAAGACTTTAATTTATGACACGGCTAACGTAGCCAAGTTATGAAGCACACGGTCCGCTATGCCGTTTATAAAACGGCTGTGATAGCCATGTTTGCGAGATTAATTTATGACACGGCTAACGTAGCCAAGTTATGTTAAGCACACGGTCCGCTATGCCGTTTATAAAACGGCTGTGATAGCCATGTTTGCGAGATTAATTTATGACACGGCTAACGTAGCTAAGTTATGTTAAGCACACGGTCCGCTATGCCGTTTTTAAAACGGCTGTGATAGCCATGTTTAAGAGATTAATTTATGACACGGCTAACGTAGCCAATTTATGTTAAGCACACGGTCCGCTATGCCGTTTATAAAACGGCTGTGATAGCCATGTTTGCGAGATTAATTTATGACACGGCTAACGTGGCCAAGTTATGTTAAGCACACGGTCCGCTATGCCGTTTATAAAACGGCTGTGATAGCCATGTTTGCGAGATTAATTTATGACACGGCTAACGTAGCTAAGTTATGTTAAGCACACGGTCCGCTATGCCGTTTATAAAACGGCTGTGATAGCCATGTTTAAGAGATTAATTTATGACACGGCTAACGTAGCCAAGTTATGTTAAGCACACGGTCCGCTATGCCGTTTATAAAACGGCTGTGATAGCCATGTTTGCGAGATTAATTTATGACACGGCTAACGTAGCCAAGTTATGTTAAGCACACGGTCCGCTATGCCGTTTATAAAACGGCTGTGATAGCCATGTTTGCAAGATTAATTTATGACACGGCTAACGTAGCCAAGTTATGTTAAGCACACGGTCCGCTATGCCGTTTATAAAACGGCTGTGATAGCCATGTCTAAGACTTTAATTTATGACACGGCTAACGTAGCCAAGTTATGTTAAGCACACGGTCCGCTATGCCGTTTATAAAACGGCTGTGATAGCCATGTTTGCGAGATTAATTTATGACACGGCTAACGTAGCGAAGTTTTGTTAAGCACACGATCCGCTATGCCGTTTATTAAACGGCTCTGACAGCCATGTTTGAAAGTTTAATTTATAACACCACTAACGTAGCCGAGTTATGTTATGCACACGGTATGCTGTACCGTGTCAACAACGTTACCGATGCCGTGTTTGTTGTTTGCCCACGGCTCCGACAACCGAGTCAAAAGGTAGCCGTGTAATTTTGCACGGCTACGGTTTCAACACGGCTGAAAAATTAATGAACATGGTGCCAGTAGCCGTCTGTACCGGCTATGTTAACCGTTTACACGGTGCAGGTAGCCGTGTAAAATTTCGAGCCGTGTACACGGCTTTTCACACGGCTGGCAAACTCGGCTAGCAGAGCCGTTTACACGGCACCACAAAACGTAGCCGTGTTCGAAAGCCGTGTATTTTTCCCAGTGTACAAAAAAAGTGTTATTCATCATTGGTGACTGTACGTGCAAGCCTGTGGTCGACTTGTCAAAACATAATAATAATCTTTATTCATGCCAAAATTACAAAGTCACAACAGAAATAGCTATAGTAAACAAGTAGCAAGTAAAGATTTTAAGGCAAAAAGAAAATATTATAATAAGTCTTAGCTGACCCTACTAGGTTATGGAATAACCTGTAATTAGGGATTCAGCCCCTAACCCATGTTGAACCTTAAATTAATATTATCGTAGCTAGTTTATAGAATAACTATTACATTTTATATTAAATTTTATCTTACTTTTAACGTAACATAACGTAAAATAACACTGTAGTTATTGCTTGTATATTTGGTAAACGATCTCGACATGAGCTAAATAAGCACTTTATGCTTGAGCGAAATAAGCACCGTGAGCTGTAGCTCCAAAAAGTAGCTCAAATTGTTTGTTTAAAAAATAAACTAATAGATTTCGCCAAGAGGATTTCAAAAACCCACACTACTGTTTGGTATATTATTTGGTGTAGGTATTTGCAGTAGATGGCACTTCTAATATTGAACATTTTTCCAAATGTTTGGGTGAATTTTAGAAATGAAACTTCTTTGGCGGCGTTGTCACGCAAACTCTATAATAAAACAATACAAATCCATCGAGTTTGGGCTCGTTTGATTCGTCTTGACAAGTACTCTGTTGGGAAAATAAATAGTGTCCAGGGTCTGATTATGAAGCCGGAAGAAAACCACAAAACTATGTAATAAAACCATGCAACTCCATTTAGTTGGGGGTCGTTTGATTCGTCTTGACTAGTACTCTGTTGGGAAATAGTGTCCAGAGTCTGACGATGGAGCCGGACGAAAATCACAGGAACGCTGTAATGAAACCATACAAATCCATCGAGTTTGAGCTTGTTTGATTTGTCTTGGCAATAACCTGCAACACGCTGGACCTCACCTATCGCGGGTCCTGGCAATGTTT
This sequence comes from Agriphila geniculea, assembly GCA_943789525.1. Lineage (NCBI taxonomy): Eukaryota > Metazoa > Arthropoda > Insecta > Lepidoptera > Crambidae > Agriphila > Agriphila geniculea. The sequence goes on from OX038870.1 coordinate 43,587,248, forward strand.
TTATCTCTGTGCATGTGTCACTCGTACCTACCTAGTGACCTTATGCGTACAATTGTTGTACCTATAGTAAAAAACAAAACTGGCAATGTAACTGATAAAGGTAACTATAGACCCATCTCTCTAGCCACAATTGTAGCCAAGGTACTAGACAGTTTGTTGGACACCCGTCTCGAGATGTATGTACACCTGCACGACTCTCAGTTTGGGTTTCGACCTGGACTTTCTACAGAGAGTGCGATCTTAGCTCTAAAACACACAGCTCAATACTACACCGAGAGACGAACACCTATATACGCGTGTTTTCTTGACCTCTCCCGTGCTTTTGACCTCGTATCCTATGATGTGCTGTGGAACAAGCTGCGAGACAAGGGTGTGCCGGCAGAACTGTTGCGTATCTTTCAATACTGGTACCATAATCAAAAAAACAATGTAAGATGGGCTAATAAAATCTCAGACTCATTTGCGCTGGAGTGCGGAGTGAGGCAGGGTGGCTTGACCTCTCCCCGGCTCTTTAATTTGTACATCAACGACCTTATCGTTGAACTCAGTGGCATGAGAGTAGGCTGTCGTGTAGATGACGTAAGTGTTAACAACATCAGTTACGCGGACGACATGGTGCTGCTGAGTCCGACGGTGAGGGCGTTGAGGGAGCTTTTGCATAAATGTGAATGTTATGCGCTCACTCATGGCCTTAAATATAATGCAAAAAAGAGCGAGTACCTCGTGTTTAGGGCCGTCGGGGGTAAGTGTCCGCCTACTATACCAAGTATATATCTCAATGGTGCGGAACTCAAACGAGTCTACCGTTTTAAATATCTTGGACACTATGTAACCGACGACCTTAAAGACGAGGTAGACATTGAAAGGGAGCGTAGGGCGCTGGCGGTTCGCTGTAACATGCTGGCACGGAGGTTTGCACGTTGTAGTATCCCAGTTAAATTAACACTATTTCGAGCTTTCTGTCAAGTGTTCTACACGTGCAGCCTCTGGACCAGGCACACGCAGCGGGCCATCGACGCGCTACGTGTCCAATATAATAATGCTTTCAGAGTGTTGTTGGGGCTGCCCCGTTTCTGCAGTGCGTCGGGTATGTTTGCGCAGATGCATATAGACGATTTCTACGCTATCATGCGAAAGAAAACTGCCTCGTTGCTCTTCAGGGTGCGGGCCAGCTCCAACTCCATTCTGCAAGTAATAGGGAATCGATACGATTCTCCTATTATAGCTAATTGTGTCCAGAGATGTATTACGGGCACAAAACTAGTGTCTAAGTAGCGATGATACTAACATTAGGTAATAAGATATCAACAACTAACAAACTAAATATGGATGTATACTTGTCCGAAATAAAATTTATTTTATTTATTTTAATAACTCTGTTTAGAAATAGTGTCCATGGTATAATGATGGAGCCGGAAGAAAACCACGGGAACTCTATAATAAAACAATAAAAATCCATCGAGTTTGGGCTCGTTTGATTCGTCTTGACAAGTTCTCTGTTGGGGAAAATAAATAGTGTCCAGGGTCTGATTATGAAGCCGGAAGAAAACCACAAAACTATGTAATAAAACCATGCAACTTCATTTAGTTTGGGGTCGTTTGATTCGTCTTGACTAGTACTCTGTTGAGAAATAGTGTCCAAGGTCTGAAGGTGGAGCCGGAAGAAAATCACAGGAACTCTGTAATATAACCATAGATACATATCCATCGAGGGTCGTTTGATTCGTCTCGACAAGTTCTCTGTTGGGAAAAAAGTGTCCAGGGTCTGATAATGAAGCCGGAAGTAAACCACAAAAACTATGTAATAAAACCATGTTACTTCATTTAGTTTGAGCTCGTTTGATTCGTCTTGACTAGTACTCTGTTGGGAAATAGTGTCCAGAGTCTGATGATAGAAGAAAACCATAGGAACTCTGTAATGAAACCATACAAACCCATTGAGTTTGGGCTCGTTTGATTCGTCTTGACAATAACTCTGTTGAGAAATAGTGTCCAAGATCTGATGATGGAGCCGGAAGAAAATCACAGGAACTCTGTAATAAAACCATACATATCCATCGAGGGCTCGTTTGATTCGTCTCGACAAGTACTCTGTTGGGAAAAAAGTGTCCAGGGTCTGATAATGAAGCCGGAAGTAAACCACAAAAACTATGTAATAAAACCATGTTACTTCATTTAGTTTGAGCTCGTTTGATTCGTCTTGACTAGTACTCTGTTGGGAAATAGTGTCCAGAGTCTGATGATAGAAGAAAACCATAGGAACTCTGTAATGAAACCATACAAACCCATCGAGTTTGGGCTCGTTTGATTCGTCTTGACAATAACTCTGTTGAGAAATAGTGTCCAAGATCTGATGATGGAGCCGGAAGAAAATCACAGGAACTCTGTAATAAAACCATACATATCCATCGAGGGCTCGTTTGATTCGTCTCGACAAGTACTCTGTTGGGAAAATAGTGTCCAGTGTCTGATAATAAAACCGGAAGAAAATGACGAATAATATGTAATAAAACCATGCAGCTCTATTTATTTTGGGCTCGTTTGATTTGTCTTGACTAGTACTTTGACGGAAGATGATTTCCAGGGTCTGGTGATTGAGTCGGAAGAAGGCCACAGGAACTCTCTAATAAAATCATACAACTCCATAGTTTGGCTCGTTTCATTTGTCTTGACAAGTAATCTGTTTGGAAATAGTGTCCAGGATCTGGTGATGGAGCCGAAAGAAGGGTACAGGATCTCTATAATAATACCATACAACCCCATCAAGTTTGGGCTCTTTTGATTCGTTTTGACATGTATTCTGATGAGAGATAGTACTAGACCCTGGTCTAATAATGAAGCCGGAAAAAAGCCCGAGAAAAAATACAGATAAGACTAAAAAACAAAAAATAAACATTTACTGACAATCAAACCAAAAAAAATACTTTTTAAAAATAAACTAAAAAGTATCAAAATCGGACTAAAAACATGCCTTTGAAATTATACAGAAAAACGGACTAATAAATATAAAAATAATTTCCACTTTAAAGATTTATAACTCTACGAAGAAATTTTTAAACTAGAAACGTGGGGCGAAGGCAAAAAAAGTCAATTGAGTATAATTTTTACACAATGCGTCACATTAAACGAAGCATTTAACTTTGGTTTAACTTGAAAAATAAGCAATATTTAATAATTACGACCATCTGTCTTATTTTACAGAATTATTCGAATAATATTCGAATATATTCGAATACCTCCTTAAAAATTTTCGAATATTCGAATACTGGATTTCATCGAATATTTGCAAGCCCTAGTTGGACCCTAAAATAAATGCTATTTTCGCAATCAACATCCCATAAAACTTCTGTAATGACACCCATATCGATGTTGGACTTTTTTGACCCCATTTACCCCCTAAAGGGTTGAGTTTCAAAAAACCACGAAACACGTGTATACTTATTTGTTTTTTCTTCGTAGTCCTCCTACGAAATTTCAAGTTGAACTGTGTATTTATTTATTTTTTCCATACAAATTTTGTACCCCCATTTCAACCCTTAAGGGGTGGAATTTCCAAAACTCCCTTATTAGTGGATGTTGACACTGTATTAAGTATCTATGAACAAAATTTCAAGTCTCTAGGTTCAGTGGTTTGGGCTGGGCGATAGTCTGTCAGTCACCCCTTCACTTTTATATAAGAGATTCAAGTTTTCACTTCTGCCGGCACTTCCGGAGTACAATCCGATTTTATTTTAGATAAATTAAAAAAAAACTAGCTCCAAAAAAAATTCTAGGTATATAACTTTCAAACCAGCTCACAAAATTTCACGAGAATCGGTTGAGAAATGCGACCTGTCTGTAGAGAAGTACAAACAGCGCCAGCAAGCCGGACTGAAATACGTTTTTTTTTTACATAATTCCGCCACTATGAAAAAAATCGCAAGACTGACTCGTCAAAAAATCTATTAATTTTCAAACCTGATGCTCACAAAGTTTCACGAGAATCGGTTGAGGAATACGACCTGTAGAGGAGAACAAACGGACAGACAACGGCCAGCCGGAAGGACATACGAAAGAATTTTTGCCCAAGCTGAAGCATAGACGCTTCGCTCACGCTTCGCGGTCGCTCGGTCAATAAGTTATGTAAGTCAACACAAAACTCGTTTTGTTTTTGCTTTTTTTTCATCAAAAAAGCAGGTGTATTAATCGATGTGGCATCAATCGTGTGTACATGTTAATGGACAACTTAGTCATTATATAAGTGTAAGTTGATAGTTTACAGGCAATAGGCATCATTCATTTACTTAGGTAGGTACCGATATTATATGAATAAAACGAAATCTTTGTACCATATCTTTGTAAAGTCTGTCCATCCTTAATTGTCTTATTTAGTAAACAGTTTTTGACAGTTGTCATACGTCTTTTATTCTTAAATCGTTATTTAAAAATATGTTAGTATTTTTATGAAATTGTTGTTAATTTATTAACTATTTATTTCGCAATCTATGTGTGGAAAACCATTTGCTGTATTTTATAAATGATTATTTCAATAAAGAGTTAGGTGAAGTTGTTTGCCATATAAGACAAGTAAGGATGGACAGACTTTACTATAGGTTACCCACCACCAAGCACGAAGTGCGAGCGAAGCGTCTCTGCTTCAGCTTGGGCAAAAATTATTTCGTATGTCCGGCTGTCTGTTCTCACATACAGGTCGCATTTCTCAACCGATTCTCGTGAAATTTTGTGAGCAGGTTCAAAAATTATATAGATTTTTTTTTGTCGAACCAGTTTTTCGAAATTTTTCAAAATGACGGAGATATGTTAGAAAAACATATTCAGTCCGACATTCCAGCTCTGCCTGTTCTCCTCTACAGGTCGTAAATTTTAGTAAGCAGGTTTGAAAATAGTGTAAAATTTTTTGTGAAGCCAGTTTTTTGAAAATTTTCTAAATGGCGGAGATTATGTGAAAAAAAACATATTTCAGTCCTGCTTTCCGGCTGTTTGTTCTCCTCTACAGGTCGAATTTCTCAACCGATTCTGGTGAAATTTTATGAGTAGGTTCGATAATTATATAAAACTGTTTAGTCAAGCCGGCTTTTCCAAGTTTATTTAAAAAAAGTATTCACCCATTTTGAAAAATGATCAAAATTAGAAGCACCATCTAGCTAAAATACTCACTTGAAAACTTAATGGCGGCATTTTATTTATTTTATCGCGAGGTCTACAGCTCACGGAGCAACTAGTTCCTAAAGGTATTGGCTCTGTGCACGCTTTTAGCGCCACCTAGCGTTCGCAACTTTGTTGGCTCTTCTTACCGTTCTGATATTCTAAAATATTTAAAAAATACTATTGTGTTATTATGTGATTTCGGTGAATAAAGTGTTGTGAAGATAATGGTTTCATTAAATAATAATAAACATATACAATGTGGAGAGGACAATGCGACAATAAATTAAATTTCATATATCTAGTAACACTCCCAGTCTGCCTATAAAATATCAATTAAAAACACCCAATAGTTTAGTCACAGGAAATAATTTTTCATTTTAAACATTTTCTACATGCTGTATCTATTACTAAGCTATTGCCAATAGGTCAAAGCATCCCCTGCATCGGTGTAAATTAATACCACGTTACCTTATGCTTGAGCCGTAGGAGTCACTTTTAAATGACACGCTTAAACATGTCATCTAAAAAGGTGCGAATATTTACAAATGGTGTTGCATTTCGTATCTGTTTTTGTGGTATTTAGTTTGTTCGAAAAAACATTTTTTTTAATTTCGGTCCTAGGAATTATTTTATAGTTTTAAAATACTTATATGAACTAGTGTCTACAGTGTAATAATTTATTGTCGCATTGTCCTCTCTACGTTGTATAACACGCTGCTACGAGTATTTTCTTATGTAACTACATTAATTCGTATTTATAAGAAGAATACGCTGGAGTCATAATGTCCACGCGTACGAAGTCGCGGGCATCAGCTAGTGGAAAATAAAAATCGACATTCCATACAAATCAAAGAGATAACGTGATCAATTTAGTATGTAGTGACTACACTGACTACGTTGAGTTGGGTACTGTCATAGTGTAAAGAAAACTAATAGTGGTGAATCACTGAAGATCGTGCGTGATATCGACGCATACGTAACCGTCACAATTTAAAAAAATAATTATTTGTGTTATAACTTCGAGGTTGTAGACACAAGGCAGGGTCCAGGCACAAGTGACCTACGTGGTTGTAGACACAGGGCAGGGTCCGGGCACAAGTGACTTTCGAGATTGTAGACACAGGACTGAGTTCGGGCTAGGGTTGCTAACTTATTATTGCATCAAATATAGTATTTTCAAAATTATTACATACTAGCGGCCGCCCGCGGTTTCATTAGCGTGGTTCCCGTTCCCGCAGGAATATCGGGATAAAAAGAGTTCTTTGCTTTAATCTAGGCTATCTACTATCTGTGTGCCAAATTTCAACCAAATCCGTGCAGTAGTTTCTGCGTGATTGAGGATCAAACATCCAAACCCACAAACTTTCACATGTATAATATTAGTAGGACTAGCGGCCGCCCGCGGTTTTATCCGCGTGGTTCCCGTTTCCGTGGGAATATCGGGATAAAAGGAGTTGTATGTTTTAATCTAGGCTATCTACTATCTGTGTGCCAAATTTCAACCAAATCCGTTCAGTAGTTTTTGCGTGATTGAGGAACAAACATCTAATCATCCAAACCCACAAACTTTCACATTTATAATATTAGTAGGATAAAAATATGATAGATAGTGAAAAAATTTTAATAACAAAAATATTAAAAAATGTATTAGACAGTTGTAATTTTTCAAGATTTCAGAGTTGTTCCCATAGTAAAAGTTGTCCAATTTGATGGTCCCTATCTACCACATTCTGGTTTAGCTATTAATTCTGTTACACTTTGTATTAGTAGGGTTGGCAACCCAAGTCCGGACACAAGTGACCTACAAGGTTGTAGACACAGGGCAGGGTCCGGGCACAAGTGACCTACGAGGTTGTAGACACATGGCATGGTCTGAGCACCAGTGACCTACGAGGTTGTAAACAGTGTCGCGACCCACTATTAGTTTCTTTACACTATGTTAGTGTTAATATTTGATCGGGTCAGTCTGAAAAATTAAACTAAGTAATCAGCCTGAAACTTGGTAGGATCTGGGGGGGGGACATGACAACTTCTTTAAACAATAATTGTAGACGCTCCGTGCGAAATTCGACACATATTTCCTATACTCCAGCCAACTCTTGGAAAGAATGTATGTAAACAAAACTTTGCGCATTTTTCGTAATTATTCCACAAATACGTCGTTATGGGTTCGCAACCTTCACAAAGCCCTTAACTTGGAATGCGTAAATAAATAAAATACTTATAATCCATTATGACAGATATCTGTTATCGATTTATAAATTATCATTTGATTTCTTGAATAAATAGTACCGTTGAAATTCCTAGTAACGTAAATAAAGATTATTTCCTGTTGATGAGACGCATTTCAAATATCTATTATAAACAATCGAATCCTGAGAATTGACTACCTTCCCCTCTCCCTTCAGATGATACCTCAAACCTGTATAAATAATGGCATCACCCTGGACCTACAACTCTTTCGCCTATCGCGACCGATACTAGTTCCTTAAGAGCGAATTCGCTCATTCGTAATAGATGTAATTAGTATAGTAATTATAGTCTTAAAAAAACATGTATTCAAGTTTCTAAGTAAAATGTTTTATTTCAAATAAATTTTTATTTTAAAAACTCCCGTTCACCGAATCCTGACTACGTTGATACGTTGTTTCTGTAAATAAACACCATAAATACAACTTGGACAACATAGGCAAGCTATCAATGATAATCTTTCACCAATTGATAAAGCAATTCCTAAGCTATCATTTTAAAATAGTATTATTGTTTTATTTATAGTATCATTTTATTAATGCTTACCGGAACAAACTTAGATGGAACTGCAGATTTTTTCAAAATCCGCTTAACCCCTCGCATCTGGAAATATTTTTCCTCAAAATCCTTACTGCATAGACATGACGTTTTCTTTGCAAGCCATGCATTTTTTGTTTCTAATTTGGTAGGAAATCGGAAATATAGTTAAATTACTTATGATGGTATTCTAATAGTCAGAAACTGATACCTATGGATCAGCTTAAGTACCTTAAATGGGATTACATTCCAAGATGATTAATAACTAAACATCATATATGTAAGTACTTTTACAACAGTGAAACATATTCGTTTACCGCGTGATACGGCGTGATAGACAATCGACAAAATATATCGATAACTTTATGCAGCCCTACTGTAAAATGAAAATTATTTCTTTACACAAAATATTCGTTAATTTTGCATTTTGCCTAGCCGATCTTTGCTTCTTACAAAAATGAGTGTTTACAAAAGAGAATTATCACGCTCAGTGCTAAAATTTCGAAACGTATGGCAAAAATAAACACAAAGTTAGGCGGGGTCGATTTGGAATAATTTACCTGTGCAATGAACATTTTTCTGGGTTATTTCGATGTGTTGTACATCAATCAATCACTGAACAGGACACCATGTTTCCGAAGCATTATTTCGCAAAAATGTCCACGATTTCAAGAAAAATCGGAAATATTTTCCTAACTCAAATTCTCAGCGGGCTGATAAGGGCTGTCAAACTGTCAATCAGTTGCGAAAAAGAGTTCTGCACGTCATAATCACGCATTTCTTTTCATCACACATTGTTGTTGATTAGTGACATCTCGCTTGCTCAGCCCTTTGTTCCTCTATTCCGATAAGTAATATTAACTTTATGGCAGGAATGCAGTCTGTTAATTGTTTTACTCTTTGACCCCCTGTTATGCAGCGTGACACTACCGCCATGTTGCGAAAACATTTAGAGCCAAAGAACATGTCCCATCGCGCTTATGTCATTTGCCTCACCATTCTCAAAAAATGAAAGTCTATCGCGTCTTAATCAAAGTAGTATGTCAGAGTAGGTATTTTACTCTAGAATCAGATCAATAATTATTTTCTGCATTAAAAAGTGGGATTTTTAAGTTAAAACGCTTTTAAATTACAATTTTTTGTCATGATAGTACTATTTACTTACATTTTTTTCACAAAATACTTCAGAAAACAACTTAATGTTTTTGTAATTGTTTTTCTAAATATAAAATAATTCTTGACTGATACTATACCAAAATAAAATGTTATTAGCATTTTTTAAATATGAAAACAATTAAATAAAATGAAACTGGGGCAACGCTGGGACATCTCCTTTATTACTTTTTAATTATGTTTTTAAAAGTTACTAACTATAACAATATTTGAAAGGATCTTGACTAATTAATAATAATAAATGTTGATATTTTAAAAAGAATTAGTGACGCGATTATCACAAAAGTCAATTAGAAGTTCCGCGCATACCGTTGTTTCACCTCGATGAATAAAGTAGGGCCACTTTAATAGATCACATTTGACACTTCATCAAAATTTCTCAACGTAACCTTGTAACGGCGGGCATAAAATATTATATATTTTTTCGATGTTAAAACTGCACAATTACTTAATTTTTTTTCAATTACAAATATATATTTACTGTAAAATGACCGAAAAATTTTACTTTACGAGTTATTTTCACTGAAAAAAATCATTCTAAACATGTAAACAATTTTTGTTTTAATAAAACTTAACGTCGTTACAATGTTATGTCACTCACAGATTACTAATTTGTAGCCTGAAAACTTTTTTCTTTTTAAACACTAGGGATGTTACCAAGGAGATTAATAATAGGGAGTGAGTACTCTACAAAAATTTTCACCTATCGTTTAAAAGAAATTCAACTTTATTACATTGCTCATAGAGTTGAAATTCTATCGACGACATTGACTGAAGGCACTACTGTGTGAATGAGACAACACCAGGTGGAGGTCGGTGTCTCGTTCGCACAATTGCCATTACTAAACAATAATACCACGATAGTAGCATAAAAATATGTACGTTACCAATCAAGTAGTGTATCAAAATTAAGGATTCGGAATAGGAAGTCAAATATATACTATTTAAATATTAATTAAGAATGACACATAATAATTGTAATATAAAACAGATCTTACTCTTTTGATTTAATTAAATATCTAAAATAATGCTAATCAGCTATCATCGGTGAGGTGGTAATAAATAGAAGTGTCAATCTTGGCAACTCCGATTTTGACCTTGGCACCGAATTTCAATTTAAGAATTTCAATCTATAGGAAATGTTACTTTACAAAACTAGTGTGACCATAAATACTGCACCATTTCAGATTTCCAAAAAAACGAAATTGTTCTATTGAAATGGCTAGAGGTCGCAGGCGAGACGGTAAAATTAATAATAATAATCAAATTCATGTTTGTGCGCCTATTTCGATGAAACTCGGTTTTCGGTACTATTTCAACATGAAAATAACAACGCAATGTTGAAAATTTAAAAAATCCAAGATGGCGGCCAACTTTTTTGTTTTTGGGCCGATTTCGATGAAACTCGGTTTTTGGTAATATTTTAACAAGAAAATAACAACGCAATTTTTAAAATACTAAAAATCTAAGATGGCGGCCAACTTTTTTGTTTTTTAAGGCCGATTTCGATGAAACTCGGTTTTAGGTTACTAATTAGACAAGAAAATAACAACTCAATGTAAACTGAAGGAAAAATCAAAAAAGATCAAAATGGCTGCTAATCCATCAAAATGGATCTTAGATTTTTTAATTTTTTCAATACATATTGTGTTATTATTTTCTTGTCAAATTAGTACTAAAAACCGAGTTTCATTCAAATCAGCCCACAAATAAAAGAGTTGGCTGCCATATTTTTTTATATTTTTAACATTTCTTTGTTATATTTTGATCAAAATAGTAACAAAATCAAATTTCATAAAATCGGCCCACGAACAATATAGTTGGCCGCCATTTTGTTTTTTTTATATTTTTAACATTGTGTCGTCGTAAATCTCTTGCACCCATTTTATTAATTTCACAAGTAAAGAAATTGGTGCAAGTATTTTAGACCTTATTGACATCTTTACCAAAATAACAGTTTTTAATGACACAGCAAAGTAAATGTACAAGTATAATTATGGGAAAAGCAATCGAATTTCAAACGTCAATAAAGTCGAAAATCGTTTCCATCTTTTTTTAACTACAGATCACTAGACAAGTTTTCCTACTTTTACTTGTTTTTCCAACATTTATTTGTTTTTCCGAAGTTCACACACATTGCATTTTTATTAAAAATTGGAATAAACTTTAAAGTTGCGTAATTATTTACACTTGAAATTAAATTGAATTGAATAAACTAGATTTTAATTGGTTGAATTACCATATTTAAAAAATAAAAACAAAAAAGCAACTTAATAAAAACGTGATAAATAATTTGTTCTTAAAAAATATTTTTTTTAATTAAATATTAATTTTCTTTTTTTTAGTTAACGAGCTAAACTACAAATATACCACCGCCTATCAGAGTACTCGTCAAGACCATTCAAACGAGTGCAAACTCGATGGAGTTCAAAGGTTTATTGCAGAGTTCCTGTGGCCTTCTTCCGGCTCCATCATCAGACTCTTGGATACTATTACCTAACAGAGCACTCGTCAAGACGATTCAAACGAGCCCAAACTCGATGGGGTTGCATGATTTCAATATTGAGTTCCTATGGCATGGAATCCAGACTTCATCATCCGACCCTGAACCTCGTCTCCCGTCAGAGTACTTGTCAAGACAATTCTAATAAGCCCAAACACGATGGGGTTGTATAGTTTCATTCATCATTGAGTTCCTGTGGCGTTCTTCCGGCTCCATTATCAGATCACCTCAATGACACTGTAATATTGCATTTCCTTACATTTCTGACCTGTGTTCAAAGTTTCAAGTCTCTAGCTCATCGGGAATTTGGTATAAAATCTTATGCAAAATTTGTGCTCAAACAAACAAAAGAGCAAGCAACCTAATAAAAACGCGGTAAAAAGTGTTAATTATAAATAAAGAACTACCTAGGTATTTAAGTTTATATTAAACAGTTTAAAGTATTATGTATGTCTCCGGCCAACCATACGGTTTGGTCACCCTAATGAAGAAAAGGACACATACATCTACTTGACCTCTCTGTCGGCTCGTTTTGGGGCGAAGCGCTCATTCCGGTTTATAGTACTATTTCCATGGCCACAACCACAAGAAGTATTAAAAAAAATAGTTTTGACATTTTGTATTGAAACTGTTTTTTAACGCAAAGGTATAATTTCCATTCTGCTGTTACTTTCGTACATTTGTGAAGTCGAAGAGACTTTCATTTTTTTAATTTTTTTCACGCAACCGAAAATTCTGAAACTTTTTTCTATTACTAAGGGAGCTTATTCCTACCTATAGAAAAATATTCAGCCAATTTGTTTTTTTTCGGACATTCCCCATTGGCATAATAGCCATTAGCTTGGTGTTATCAAATATAATCATCTGGGTGGCGAAGTAGGAAGCTTTTGGGAGATATGCCACCCTGAACATGGTCTCCGATTGCTAAAAATAAATCGATCGCATATTTATATAAATTGTGAACAGGGTCGTGGGTGGCATCATTACCTACCTGAACTATTTTTTTGTGTTTTCATGACGATATCGTTTAAGGAACAAAGCTCACATGTGTGAAATGTACTTAGATTGAAAATGAGTCTCTTGGCTGGCGGTCAAGAAAAAACACCGGTAGGTCTGGGGGGACCCTTAGGGTCCCCCCAGACCTACCGGTTTCCGTTCTTTGCTTTGCTGTTCGGCAATGGAGCGCCGGCCAAGAGGCTCATTTTCAATCTATCGCATATTTTCAATCTAAGTACATTTCACATATAAGAATGTTCTTGTGAGCTTTGTTCCTTAAACGATCGTTATGAAAACACAAAAAAATAGTTCAGATAGGTAATGATGACACCCACAACCCTGTTCACAATTTATATAAATATGCGATCGATTTATTTTTAGCAATCGGAGACCATGTTCAGGGTGGCATATCTCCCAGAAGCTTCCTACTTCGCAACCCAGACGATGATATTTGATAACACCAAGCTAATGGCTATCTTGCCAATTTGGTCTGGTCCAAATATGCGAGAGATTGAAAATGACCCTGGTTGGCCGGCGGTCTAAACAGCAAGTAGAACAGCAAAGCAAAGAAACGAAACCGGTAGGTCTGGGGGGACCCTTAGAGTAAGACGCGCTTCTGTCCCAGACGAAGCCGCGATGCTCTAAGATGTGCGCTTATAATTCCCAACGGCCCGGGCGTCACGGCACGGCCCGGCACGGCTCGGCCTGGCAGCCGTCCAACGGCACAACAGGGAAGTGAAATGTATGTACATGGAGACGCTTTTATATTTTCTCAACGGCAACGGCAAACCGTGCCGAGAAAGATGAGACAAAAGATGCGCAGTAGCCATAAACACTAAGTTTATGGCTACTGCGCATCTTATGTCTCATGTTTTTCTTGCCAATATAAATGCCGGGCAGTATACCTATGTATGATTGTGGAAACAAACAACATCAAAATTTAACAAACAGGTAATATTCCGACAAACAGTTATTTCGATACTGATCGGAAAGGTAAATATCTAGGTACTTATAGCGGTGGGAACACGGTTAATAGGGGACTTACCAAAGTTAAATATTGTTACCCATCTCAACAAATAATTAACAGCCTTACTTATAAAAATCCACTAACTAACGTCTAAACATCATCTTAACTAATTACTACTTAAGTTCTTAATCAGTGATTAAACTTTTTTTACTTAAAAACGTTGCTTAGGCGTGTCTTAACTCATGAATGTTTAACGAACCGAAAAATATTTTACTGTATCAACACCGCCGCAGTGTTGGTAGAACAAAATATTTTTTACCGTAAAAGCGTTGTAAAATGACAACACTGCTAGCAAATTAAAAAGCTGAACTCTCAGTCTTGTACCTCAGTCAGTCATTGTTTATTTACAGCTGTTGTGATTTTGTTTTGTTTCGTTTCTCTCGCTCGCCTCCCGATTATTGTAATTGATATGTATCAAATATTGATGATTGATTTTTGTATCTTTAAAGCGATATGGACAATCTATCAATAATACAGGTATAAAAAAAGAGTCTATTTCGCAAATTTATTAGGGTGAAGAAAAAAAGCTTTCTGCATATTTTTTGCAAAATCAGTGACTTTTTAAAATCACTCTCGCCGTAGTTTTGCATTTTGTTTATTCTTGTGTTGTATAATTTTGGTCGCCGCCTAAAGCCTAAGCTCCTTAAATCCTCGATATTATCATTATGTTACGTAATTACGTATTAAATATATTGAAGTCTTCAAAAACATTCATTTTACAAAAGATAACACCAGGCGATTTGCCCAATTCTCACTAAAAAACTTGTATTGTTATGATTCTATACAAACAAACACACCCCAGTCCCTAACTCTCGCTGGTCCTAAAGTCCCAAAAATCAGCTGGTGGACAACCGCCATATTGTTATTTAGCGACTTAAACAAGGGTCCACTGGTACTTAAATTTGACAGGACTTAATAAGCATATTAGCAATTGATTAACGTTAAACAACGTTTTTAAGTTAGAAATATTTTAAAATGGCTCTTAAGTGCTACTTAAAATTTAAGTAACGTTTATAAGTAAGGCTGTAAGTACCTAGATATTACTTAAGTAGGTAGTTACCTACTTAATTAAATAATGTGTTGTGTAGATACCTACCTATCTTGGTAAGAAGTAGTAGTAGTATAGGTACGTAATGAAGACCAGCTACATAATGTTCTTTGATTTTTAAAAGTATTTATTTATCATTTAAGTAAGTACCTACTACCTACCTACATACATTTTAATATAACAATTACAGAATTTACAATCAATTTGTACATAAACACACATTACTGTAGAAAAACCGGCCCCGAACGTGCTCAAAGCTGCTCAAAGTCACGATATTAGTAATCTCCAACGTAATCTTCCTCTGTGATCTGAGCGCTTCCTTAAAATATCAAGCTTGGCTTGTCAAGCACCTAAATGCAATGTACAGCTTGACCATAAAGAGTTGACAAAAATTGAGGGTGCCACTTTCTATGAAAATTCGTCAAAATCACGAAAAATTTGGCAACACTGACTATATTTTGTACTGAAAAATTTTAGTACCATTTTATTTAATTTCAACTCTTTATGGCCAAGCTATACATAAAATATTTTGCGCGGGTCGAGGGGCAGGGTAATGTCATAATCATCTGTCATTTTGACAACTCGCTAGCGTTTTGTGCGCCAAGTTTGACTGAAAGTAGGTAATTCTTCGAAATTTGATCCGGAGCAACGAAAAATTTTCCTATACTATCTTCTATTTTTTATTCTTGATAAATTTAAAAATTATGCGGCTGTAAATAGGGTCTAACTTGAAAACGACGCTTTTTTCTAGTGCTAACATAAAATGCTTAATTGGCAACACTGAAATTTTGTCTACACAAGCCACGCAATCGCTGTGGACGGCGTGTGTAAAGAACTTAGAGCATTTGTAAAGAAACATGTTCCAGACACAAAGTTTTTAATATGTGTTTTTGTTGAATGTTTTCTAAGAAACTTTGCAGTATGGACCCGCTATAATACAGTCCCATATTGATAAACAACAATTTTGTAATGCCGGGGCCATAGCGCGTGTTTTGCCCTACACAATCAACAAAAACATAACATTCAACAAAATCCTCATACTTTTTTTTTTGTTGCATGTTGAGATGTTTTTGTGATTGTGTAGTATAGAGCAAAACCGCGCTATGGACCCGGCGTTATACAATTGTTCTCGAACTTAGGCAGCCATTAACATGCTCATGCAAGCGTCAGTCAAATTCCATTAGTCATGAATAAAATTACGTTTGACTGACTGACTGATGGAAAGAAGAAATCAACTTCACGCAACCATCAGTCACTACACTACATTACACGGTAGGTTAATCGTCAGTCACAGCCGTGACTGTCATGACTGATGGAATTTGACTGACGTTTGCATGAGCGTGTATTACAGTGTTGCTACACCGACCGAACGTGACGTGGGAGTTTTTTGGCTATATTTGTAAAGTTCGGTTTGGTGTCTATTTTAATTATTTGCAAATTGATTCATAGTGGATATTATGTCTAAGGCTGGGGCCTTACTATGAGCTCTTATAGCAGGACTTATATTGAACTGCCTTACTTTTTCGTACTATGACCTCAAAGGTTAGTTCGAAAGCAGGCCTCAAGCAGTCCTGTTTAAGGCCTGCTTTTGAACTGAACGGCTCAAGGGTGGTTTCTTATTTGCTGATGGTAAGCCCCCTGGTATTATAGAATCAAACTCAGACTCAAATCTCTGCTTGAATACAGTTAGAAAGGGATGGCGCTATATGCGATGAATAGCACCATCCCTTTCTAACTGTACTCAAGCAGCAAGCAGTGCTTGAGTCTCGTTCTGTAATACGAGCCTTAAAATTGGTGCAGTTTTGTGGTACAAGTGTCTACGCAACTGAACAGTATGTGGGATAATTGAAATAGGCGCGATCTTGGTTGTGTGAAGCCGAGATTTTTACTGTAGGTAGTGGTGGCTACCTCGGCAGAACTTACCAAGTAAACTGTCTTGATGTACTTGGTGCCAAATGCTCCAAGCAGCATTGGAATGCGATGCACCCGCATTTTAATGTAATCAAACCATAGACATAGAAAAATTTCGCTACGCTCAAGTAGACGGACAATGGTGCGAGTGAGAAACCGATTCTTACGGCTTATTCGATGTGCGAGAAAGAGTTAAAAGAAAATGACAGCAGAACCTAGTTTGACTTCATTTATCGTCTGTTATCATCTTGGTGAAAAGCGTCCACACGATTATTTTGTAATTTTGACCGCGATCTGATCGGTTTGGCTCATAAAGCTATATAAATCAATAATGGTGTCGTGTTCTGTACTGAATTGTAATGTTACTTTCGACAACAACCCAAATAAACACTCATTTCACAGGTAAATAAGATTGTACAAGTACCATTTTCATATTTCATATTTTAGTTGAATATATTCCTAAACACACTAAGTAATACACTAATATCATGCTATTAACCGCCTATTTTCTAAATAAAGGCTGATTTCTAAACATTATGTGTTAGATAAAAAGATATTATGTCCGTGAACTTGAGGAAATAAGGCGTAGAGATTGATCAAAAATTATTATATTATCGATACTCATGTCGATGATTTCCAATATAACCTTATTTGTGTTTGTGAACACTGATAGCTTTATCTAAAGCTGCTTTTAACCGACAGTTTTCAAATGGTAAATTATACCTACTTAAGTACTAATTTAACAATATTTCCAGGTTTCCTGTAAATCCAGTGATTAAGTTACTGGATAAATGTCATAAATAGAATAGGCTGGGAGCCTCAAGGAGACTTGTATAAAATTATTTAAATAAAATTGTTCAAAATCTTGTTTGTGTTTTATTTATTAGAGCAATAATACATTAGGGTTATCGACAATCTAAAATGGACTTCAGGGCATCTCTAAAGTTCACGCACACGTTTACAAATTTTCACACACTGGCTCATGTCACTTTTGGTGTCGCAGCCAAGCGAACTCTGTTCCTCTATTCCAGTGGAATATTAACTTTATGAATCAAACTGAAACAATCTAACACTGAAATATTCAACACTTGACATTGGCAAAATTTACTTCCAAGAGGAAAGTAGATTGCCAAAACAAAAATAAGAAGAAGAAGAAGAAGAACGTGACGTGACCGCTGTCAAAACTGTCATACATAAACGTGTGAATCAGGGTGACCATTTGTGGCAGATTTCTGCCATTTGGGCAGATTTGAAGCCTAAATTTTAGCTGTGGCAGACTAATCTGACGATTTGGCAGATTTCAAGGAAAATTTGTTATTTTTTAAATACACTTGTATAGATTAGTATCTTTGTAACTGATCGAGGTTCAATATTACAATGTGCTCAGTCATATAGTGCACAAACAAAGAATGTGAAACCAGGCTCAAATCAAACATATCTAAAAAAAATAATTATAAAATCTGGAAAAGGTGTTGGATTTCAAGGCTTTTTTATTATTTCGCATTAAAAATAAACTATCAGCCCATCTAAACGGGTTACCTCTATCTGGCAGAAACTTGATGCTCCGAAATTTATTTGGCAGAACACACTTGGCAGAATCTTCTTTAAACGAATATTTTTAAGGCATAAAAATTGTTTAATATAATTATTGTTTGGCAGAATGTTTCCATGTCCGAATTTACAATGGCATACTATTCAGATGGCAGAATTTCATTAGGCATAATTAGCTTTGGCAAAATTTTTATTCGTAGAATTTAGTTTGGCATAACGTTTGTTTAGTCGACAATTATTTCGTATAATTTTCACATGGTATACTACGAATATGGCAGAATTTCATTAAGAATAATGTCATCAAGCATATTGTAATCTCTAAAAAAATGCATTTTAACTTCAAATTGAATTAAAAATTTGTCTTAAAAAGTCAATATGTTGAATTTTTGTAAATGTTGTGCTACTAAAAAAGTCAACAACAGAACGAATCGCTGCAAAACCGATATGCATGCTGCTTGCTTGCATGCATGCATGCTTGTTTATGCTGCTTGCATGCTTGCCGGGGGTGCAGGGGGCACCTGCTCGGGGGGGTCGGGGGGCCCGAGGCCCCCCGCTATAAGGATAAACTTTTAATGCACCTACCAGTAGGTTAGGTTAGGTTAGTGTTTTGACCACTCGCAGCGGAGCGAGCGAAGCGAGCGGAGCTCCACAATGCTTGCATGCATGCTTGCATGCTGCATGCTTGCATGCTGCATGCTTGCTTGCATGCTGCATGCTTGCTTGCATGCTGCATGCTTGCTTGCATGTTGCATGCTTGCTTGCATGCTGCATGCTTGCTTGCATGCTGCATGCTTGCTTGCTTGCTGCATGTTTATTTGTCTGCATGTAAGGATGCATGCAGCATGAAACATGCGTGTAAGTAATACAAAATTATTCTAGATATGAATTTTCTATTAAATGTATGCCAAAAGATGATTCTGACTATAAACTGTCTGCGTTATGATAGTTCTGCCTTTTAATAACTATAGATTATGAAATGTATGCCAAAAGATGATTCTGACTATAATCTGTCTGCGATATGATGGTTCTACTATTTAATTATTATGGATATGAAATGTATGCCAAAAGATGATTCTGGCTTACAAAATTATGCGTTTTAAGTGTATGATAAATGAGTGTATGCCAAACGATTTTCTGCGACTTGAAGTTTATGCCATTAGTTGTTATGCATAATAAAATTATGACATAAAAAGTTCTGCCATAAAAGGTAGACTCCATCTAAACACAATATAATATCGCATGTTATAGCGTTTTATCGACACTCAGCAATCAAAATCCATTGTCATTTGACAGTTTAAAGCGATTTTTTGTATGTGGCATATTTTTGAGACGGGTTTGGCAGATTTTGGCAGATTTTTTGCCAGGGTCGGGCAGATTCGCCATTTTTGAGATGGTCACCCTGGTGTGAATGAAAATTTTGTTGCGGTTGCGATCACATAACCTTGTTGATGCAATAATTAAATGTTTCTGTGTAAATAATTTGTGACCTCAATAACCAGTTTCTCATGCTCGTTTTAAATACTTTGACTATTCTTGTTCAAGTGGCGGTAATTGTGTTTATGTCATTGCTTTCTATGAATATAATTCGCTATTTCTCCGGACCGTTCCGCAAAATGGCTGTAATTGCACCAGCTATCTTCGTCAACCACGGAGGAGGTCCTCTTCCGCTTCTAGGCGACAAGGATCACGCAGGGCTCACAAATTTTCTACGAGATGAAGTCGGAAAGCACCTGAATTTAGCAGAAACAAAGGCGATAATTCTCGTCACAGCTCACTGGGAAGAGAGTGCAGTGACAATATCTTCAGGTAAAAAACATGATTTATATTTCGACTACTATGGCTTCCCGCCAGAATCTTATAAATACAAGTATGACGCGCCCGGAGATCCTGAATTAGCGAACCGGATACATCAAGCATTGTCTAAAGTAGGGATAAAGTCAAAATTAGATCCTAAAAGAGGTTGGGATCATGGAGTCTTTGTGCCAATGATGTTAATAAACCCAGCTGCGAATGTGCCAATAGTGCAAATATCCGTCCTTAGTAATCAAGACCCTGAACAGCACTATAAACTTGGAGAAACCTTATATCAGTTTAGAAAAGAAGGTATAGCTGTTGTAGGCTCTGGTATGTCGTACCACAATATGAGAGAATTTATGATGGGACGAACGGGAAAAGTTGTTAATGCTGAATTCGACGAGTACTTGAATAAGGTTTGTACTGCAGAGGATGAATCAAAAAGGAAAGAAGGTTTTCTGTCCTGGAGGCAGCAGGCCGGGGCGACGGATGCGCATCCAATGCGAGCTGCTGAACATTTCATGCCGCTGATCGTGATCGCGGGGGCTGGAGGCCCGAAAGCTGGTAGTAGAATTTTTAATTGGGATATGAGTAGAACATTCCGATTGAGTGCCTTTATATGGACAGAATAATTGTTATTTCTCTAGAATTCGGGTGTATGTAGGGTTACCATCCGGATTAGTCTGGACATGTTTGAACTTTTAGACTTGTCCGGATTTTGTCCGGTTTTGTAATTTATCTGGATTTTCTCAGACTTGGTGGTGTAATACTAGTTAAAAAACATAACATAGCAGTAGTGTTCGAAAGAGAAATCCCAAAATGTATGGAGTCTGGATTTGTCTGTGAAAATGTCTAGACTTTTATTGAAATGCCCGGCTTTTGTCAGGACTTTCCAAATTTTGAAATGGTAACCCTAGGTGGTATGTCACATAAAAATTTGGTTCCAAGTTATAATTACTTTATTCATAATAAGAACAGTTATTTTTGGCTGTTAACACTAAATAGCCCGTGGAAGTAGTGTCTCAATAAAAGATAATAATTAATAGATTCTGTGCAAAAAGAGAACTGTCCTGGGGCCCTATTTTTGAATCGCTCGGCTGGCATCGAGCACTCTTTTTGACTTATTTGTGTTCGACATATGACTCAAAACAAGAGATGTCGAACAAAAATCAGTAGAAAAGAGCGCTCGATGCCAGTCGATTCAAAAATAAGCCCGATGATGTTTGTGCTTGATCCTACAATATGATGATGTATCAGTGCCGTCAGCATAACAAAAACAGTAATTCAGTACAAATCCCATGACAGTTCTCTTTCCACACTGACCCTAGCAATATTAAAAATAAAAAAAATATTAAAAACATGACTGCCCTGCCAAAAACGAACTAAAAAGTTAAAAAAGACAAGTCTCATTGCAGTCAGATCGGAGGACTGTTACGTGGAACAATTGTTAATCAAAGAAGTCCCCCGACTGCAATGATACTTGTTATTAACCCTTTAGTTCATTGTCCGAAGGGCAGTGTTTTTTTTTATTTTTTATTTTGTTCTCACACAACAATCACAATAAAAAGATGAGTACTCCACTTGAGGGCTAAAGGAGCCTTAAGTCCTATAGCCGGTTGACTCTTAGAATTTTATTGTAGGTACAAGTATTTCAACATTTAATTTATATTTTATTTAGATTGTAAGTGTTAATTTATTGATAAGAAATATACATTATATTTTTATTATATGTGTATTTTTTTTATTTCTTTCTGACCCACACTGGTTCTACTCATAAAGTCAGTATATCTCAGCTACCAATGCTACCATAACACAGTAGAGTCAAAAAGTTACTTAAATTAAAACAATTGCGGTGGTTAAGCAACTTTCGCAAGGGTCGGTCATGGGATGGGTGACCAAAGATTTATTATCTCGAGCTCCTCCGTGCTTCTGAAGGCACGTTAAGCCGTTGGTCCCGGGTGCATTTGCAGTAGGTACCCACTAATATGCATTGGGCCCGCGTGGTGGGCCCAATGCATCCATCCTCCCATAAGGAAGGCCTGTGCGCCTGTGCCCAGTGGCGACATTAAAAATAGTCCGAAGTCGCTATTTTCGATCATAGTTTCGTGAAGTCCCAATTCCAGTTTATTTCGGGAGGCTGATGCTCTTTGGCGATGAGGTAGTTGTATCTCCTTCCTATTGTTATGAATCCTTGCAGTTTTCTTTGAATTGAAGACGATCGGAATATACAGTCCTTTGATACAAGGCCTCAGCACGGATCTTGAGTCATTTTTAGTTTTTTTTGGCGGGGGGCAATAGCAAAACGTGCCGGACTACATCTGAGCCACAAAAAAAAAAGTTGGAAATCCTGATCGAAGTGGAAATCTGATTTTTTGACTATGCCATGATGAAGTCTATAGTTTGTCGGAGTTTGTCGCCAAAAACCAGAGTTTGTCGGTCTTCCGTTTAGGAGATACATGTGGCTCAGCTGTAGAGACGTCTCTACAGCTGCGCCACACAGATCTCGAAAACGGAAGGTCGTAGCGAAAATCTGATTACTTGTATGTATAGCCGTTAGTTTGTCGGAGTTTGGCGCACAAAAACCAGAGTTTGTCGGTCTTGCGTTTAGGAGATACGTGTGGCGCAGCTGTAGAGACGTCTCTACAGCTGAGCCACACAGATCTCGAAAACGGAAAGTCGTAACAGAAATCTGATTACTCGTGTGTGTAGCCGGTAGTTTGTCGGAGTTTGTCACCAAGAACCAGAATTTGTCGGTCTTGCGTTTAGGAGATATGTGAGGATACGCTGTGGAGACCTTTCTACCTGGATCTTGAGAACGGAAGGTCGTAGCAAAAATCTGATAACTCGAGTGTGTAGCCATTAGTTTGTCGGAGTTTGTCACCAAAAATCAGAGTTTGTCAATCTTACGTTTAGAAAATATGTGGCGATATGCTATAGAGATATTTCTACCTGGATCTCGGAACGGAAGGTCGTAGCGAAAATCTCACATATCTCCTAAATGCAAGACCGACAAACTCTGATATTTGGCGACAAACTCGGTCGAACTACCGACTATAGATATGACTAATCGGATTATCGCTACGACCTTCCGTTCTCAAGATCCAGGTAGAAAGGTCTCCATAGCGTATCCTCACATATCTCCTAAACGCTTGACCGACAAACTCTGGTTCTTGGTGACAAACTCCGACAAGCTACCGGCTACACACACAAGTAATCAGATTTCTGTTACGACCTTCCGTTTTCGAGATCTGTGTGGCTCAGCTGTAGAGACGTCTCTACAGCTGCGCCACACGTATCTCCTAAACGCAAGACCGACAAACTCTGGTTTTTGTGCCACAAACTCCGACAAACTAACGGCTATACATACAAGTAGGGATGAGTCCAGTGAAAATTTCAATGAAATGAAAATTAAATTTATATGAAATTTATGAAATCTTTCAAAACGGGTGTAACGTAAAACAACTAAGTTAAATAAAAATAATAATATTACCCGTACGAAGAACAAGATAATTATCATTTCAAAGTCAAAGTCAAAAATAGCTTTATTCAAATAAACTTAATTATTAAGAACTTTTGAATCGTCTATATTTTCCTCACTTTTGAGTGAAATTTATTTCCAGTACTAGAAATCCCTTATTTTCTGAATTAGTTTACTATTTTAACGTATTAAATTAAATTTAAAAGCTTAGGTAATTGACCGAGCGAGCGCGAAGCGCGAGCGCGTCTCTGCTTCAGCTTGGGCAACAATAATTCTTTCGTATGTCCTTTCTTCTGTCCGTTTGTTCTCCTCTATAGGTTACAGGTCGCATTGCTCAACCGATTCTCGTGAAATTTTGTGAGCAGGTTCAAAAATTATATAGAATTTTATGGTCGAGCGAGTTTTTCGAAATTTTTCAAAATGGCGGAGATGTGTAAAAGAACATATTTCAGTCCGGCTTTCCGGCGCTGTTGTTCTCCTGTACAGGTCGCATTTCTCAACCGATTCTTGTTAAATTTTGTGAGCAGGGTCGAAAATTATATAAATGTTATAGTCGAACCCCGAAGTCCCGGCGCTCCTAGGTTTGCCTAGTCAAACCTCAGGTTTTGGGCCAAAGGCCGAAACACGATTTTATTTTGGGCTTTGACTAAGGTTTCTTGTCAAAACTGAGGTTTGACTAGACAAACCTAGGAGTGCCTGAGCTTCGGCGTTTGCCTATAACATAAACATTTTTTTTGTAGCCTGTTTTTCGATTTTTATCTAAATGGTGGAAATATGTAAAAGAAACATATTTCAGTCCAGTTTTCCGGCGCTATTTGTTCTCCTCTACAAGTCACATTTCTCAACCGATTCCCGTGAAATTTTATGGGCAGTTTCGAAAATTATATAGAATTTTATTGTAGAGCCTGTTTTTCGAAATTTTTCATGGCGGAGATATGTAAAAGAAACATTTCAGCCCGCCATTCCAGCACTGTTTGTTCTCCTCTACAGGCGCATTTCTAAACTGATTCTCGTCAAATTATGTGGACAGGTTCGAAAATTATATAGAATTTTACTGTCGAGCCAGTTTTTTTTAATTCTTCAAAATGGCGGAGATATATACATAAACATATTTTAGTCTGACTTTCTAGCTGTCTGTTCTCCTCTACAGGTCCCATTTCTCAACCGATTCTCGTGAAATTTTGCGAGCAGTTCGCTAATATTATAGATTTGTTAAGTCGAGCTAGTTGAAATTTATCAAAAATATCACCCATTTCCAAAAATAAGTATTCAAAATTAGAAGCGCCATCTAGCTGCGCATAGCTACCAAATAATATACCATATTTGGTAGCTATGCGCACGTAACAGCACGTAACCAAATAATATATCTAACCTACTATGTGCTTTGAAAGACCTCGTGAGTAGTGAGGAAAAAGGGGTTTCGATTGCTCGGCCACGGTGTCGTAGAAGAAAAACGACTACGTCAACATTACGAAGGAATATGTAGAAAACTAACAATGAAAGTCGCAAATTTGTAGGTTCAATATTCAAAAAGTTTAACCATGCCGCGCGGTCGAAACGTGACGTGGAGGACCTCGCGGCCACGCAGTTCTCTCAAACGGAGCTTAGTAGAGGTTCCATTATTTTTGCTAATCGCAGATACGATTTCGTAGATAATTAAGACAGTATAAGTAAAGCCCTAGTGTTTGGACTTTACGACCACGTTTTTCTGTTGGTCGTGAAATCCAAACCTTAGGGCTTTATTTATACTGTCTACTATTTTTACCTAATCGTATCAGGGATTATAAAAGAGATTGGGACCTCTATTAAGCTCCGTTTGAGAGAACTGCGTGGCCGCGCGGTTCTCCACGTTTCGACCGCGCGGCCACAGCATTTAATTTCTGTAGCAGGTCGTGAAGTGCAAACATTAGGGCTTTATTTATACTGTCTATATTTTCTACATAATCGTATCAGCGATTAGCAAAAATAATAGGACCCCATTCTAAGCTCCGTTTAAGAGAACTGCGTGACCGCGCGGACTATGGCGCGGCCATAGCATTTAAGCTATGTAGGTCGTGAAATCCAAACATTAGGGTTTTTTATACTTTCTTTATTTTTCTACGAAATCGTATCAGCGATTTATAGCAAAAAGAATGGGACCCCTACTAAGCTCCATTTAAGAGAACTGTGTGGCCGCTCGGTTCTCCACGTTTCGACTGCGTGGCCACAGTTAAACTTACATTTTCTGAATATTGGTCCTACTTTGCAAATTTTATTGTTAGTTTTCTTCATATTCCTCCGTAATGTTGATGAAGTCGTTTTACTTCTACGCCATCGTGACCGACAATCGAAACAGACATTGAATATTTTGTTATTGAAAAATGTAAAATAGCCAAAGCTATTCGTAATTTAAGCCAACTTATTTGTTTATTGTTTTGTTCTATAATTATGTTGATATATTGACCAATTGCATGTAATTTTGTTTTATTTAGGTCAGATGAAACATATAAGTAAATTTCACTCTAAACTGAAATATTTCAAACCAAAATGAAATTTATTCTAAATATTTCACAGACTGAAATTTTTCGTGAAATTTACCCAACCCTACATACAAGTAATCAGATTTTCGCTACGACCTTCCGTTTTAGTGATCTGTGTGGCGCAGCTGTAGAGACATCTCTACAGCTGAGCCACATGTATCTCCTAAAGGGAAGACCGACAAACTCTGGTTTTTGGCGACAAACTCCGACAAACTATAGACTTTATCATGCCATAGTCAAAATGTCAGATTTCCATTTTTTTTTGTGGCGCAGCTGAGTCCGGCACGTAACTGCAAATATGGCAAGGTGACATGTGAAGGTCAGGGTCCAAAAACTTTTTCATCTAAAAAATAACGTTACTCCTATTCCCATATAAAACCACTTATTATAAATTTACCGTGAAATGGCGCTTCGAATACTTTTCTGCCTCTCGAAGCTTCTCCGGCACCTGCAGCTACAATAAGTGGCATCAAATGGTCGGCTTCACCTTCAGGATGGCTAGCAAACGCCCCTGGAGCTTCTTGCCAAGACACAATCTTCTCTCGAGTTGCGTTATCGCCAGTACATACCTCAGTCAAGAAATCATCAAACTCTTTATTCTCTATGACGACATCACCTCCTTTCTCAGCCTTGAAACTCTTGAATCTCCCCATATTGCGGTAGGATAACCCAGAACCAATAATAGCTACACCCTCTTTACGAAATTGATGTAAAACTTTGCCAATTTCATAATGGGTTTTAGCATCTTGATTTTTTAATATAGACACTTGTACTATTGGAATATCAGCTTCAGGCCTTATTAGCATCATCGGTATAAAAACTGCATGATCCCAACCTCTTTCAGCGTCCAGTCTTGATGTTATCTGTGCTCTCTTCAACGCGTCGTGGATTTTACTCGCCAAAACTGGATCTCCGCGGCCATTGTACTTGTATTGATAAGTTTCTGGTGGGAAATTGTAATAATCGAACAACAAATCATGACGATCGCTCGATGAAATTGCCACTTCTTCTGCTTCCCAGTGAGCTGTGACCAGGATAATCGCCTTTAGACGTTTAAAATCAACATATTTGTCCACTTCCTTGAGCGATTTTGCGATATCCAAGTTATCCTTGTGTCCATTAACGAGACGCGGGCCACCGCCGTGGTTCACGAATAATGACGGTGCAAAATAAACTGTTTCGTCCTCCATTGTCCAGATCAACTGTTATTAAAATTTGTTAGAGAGCGTCGTAACAAAGTCGCATTACAATACAAAATGTTAACCACGACTACAGATAATAAAATAAAAGTGTTTGCAAAGCAACTGATAACGGGGCAGTGAGTGTATTTAGGTGCGGGCGGTATGACGCTCTCAGCCAAGTGTTTTCCGACTCGAAGGTTATTTATTAATTTATAAGGTTCATAATGATGATAGATATTATATCAACTAGGTAGGTATAAGTACTACTTGAATATTCGTCGATGATACGTTTTTAGGGTTCCGTAGCCTAAATGGCAAAAAACGGAACCCTTATAGATTCGTCATGTCTGTCTGTCTGTCTGTCTGTCTGTCTGTCCGTATGTCACAGCCACTTTATTCCGAAAGTATTAAGACTACACAGTTGAAACTTGGTAGGTAGATGTATTCTGTTAACCGCTTAACGAATTTAATACAAAAATAAGAAAAATAAAAGATTAAGGGGGGGCTCCCCATACATGGAACTGAAACTGAAATTTTTTTTTTTCTTCAAACCAACACGTGTTGGGTGTCTATAGATAGGTCTTTAAAAATGACATTGAGGTTTCTAAGACAACTTTTTCTCAAAGTCAACCATTTGAAAGATATTCACCGCCAAAGTGGTAAAATGTGTGTCCCCCCCCCCCCCCCTTTAACTTTTGAAATAAGAGAATGAAAAATCAAAAAAAAATATATGCTGTAGATCTTAATAAACACTTTCAACCAAAATTGGTTTGAACGAGATATAGTAATTAGTTTATGAGATATAGCACATTTTCCAAAACCGCAAATATAACTTTGTCATTCATACCAACACTGTGAAAAACAAAGTTATTATTGCAAACGAAAAATGATAGGTGGTATCAAATATGGTATGGTATAAGGTAACTACGGAACCCTATGGCGCGTGGCCCGACACGCACTTGGCCGGTTTTTTTTAGTTTATAAAGATTAACCTAACTTTTTTTCAGAATAAAAATCAAACTTACAGTTACTCGATTCCGATGAATTTAATTAATAAAACAAAAACAACTTGAATTCTGTAGATGTGTCATGTCATGACTGGTCGAGCGAGGTCGACATAGTATAGGTCACCTTCCTACCTAACTATTCGCCGTTTTCCTTATATTTGCTTGTAGTATTTAGTGCCTCATCGAACTCAAGTCATACCACAGGCCATACTTATTAATACCTACGTAGGTACTAATTTATTAGACTTTATAAGTACCTAACTAATTAAATAAATAGTGAAAATCATTACAAGGTGAATTAATTTATCCATTGTGTACTTAGGTGGTAGACCGTATGTGTAAATTCACTTAGTTAATTAATTTATCCATTGTGTACTTAGGTGGTAGACCGTATGTGTAAATTCACTTAGTTACACAATCTTAGACAATAGAATCGACTGCCGGTAAAGCCGGTGTTCGTTGCGACATAAATGTGGAAATAAAATCCAGGTTTTCTTGACAATCGATGTAATATCGTTTAAACTCAAAATTACATGAAATTACTAGTTAAAATTTCAAAAAAGGTATGCAAATGTATGAGAGACGTTCTCGAAGAAGTATCGATAAAAAATGAGTGAAGGTAGGGAACAATACAAAAAAAATATATCTTCGTTATGCAAATTTGATTCGTACACATCCTCGGGTTGTGATGACGTCGGCTACTCTTGTGATACCATCCGGTCCAGGGAATAGGCGAGATACCCTGCCGAGACGCCATAAAAGAGGTGGAGCATTATCCTCTTGGAGTAACACCATGTCTCCAATTTGTAAGCTGGATTTATTGGTTTTCCACCTCGACCGTTGCTGCAATTCACCGATATACTCTCGCTGCCATCGTTTCCAAAAGTGCTGATGCACTTGTTCCAGTCGAGTGTAGCGGTTTAGTTGTGATTCCTTGTAATTGGTAAAATCAGGTATCGGCAATGATGTCAATCTTCTTCCTATAAGAAAGTGCCCCGGGAAAAGTGCTAAAAGGTCATCAGGAGATGAGGACAAAGTACAAATTGGACGACTGTTTAAAATTGCCTCGACCTGAGCGAAAAGAGTACTTAGCTCTTCAAAAGTAAAATGCGAATTGCCCATAACGCGTTTGACATGATGTTTTGCAGATTTTACGCCAGCCTCCCAAATGCCGCCGAAGTGAGGAGCGTACGTAGGCGTAAAAATAAATTTGAAACCTTCTTGACTTGCATAGTCAGATAGGGCAATATTGTTTGAATTTAGGAATTCACTTAGCTCTCGTGCTGCTGCCACAAAATTACGACCATTGTCGCAGAAAATCTCCATAGGTTTACCCCTTCGCGACGTAAATCGTTTAAGCGTTTGAATGAATGAGTCTTTACTCAAATCACTGACGGCTTCTAGATGGACACATTTATATCTTAGGCAAACAAATAAACACAAGTATGATTTTTGCAATTTAGCACCGCGGCCTTTGCGGTTTATAGTATAAAAAGGTCGGCAAAATCGGCCCCTACGGACGCAAAAGGAAAATCAACGTTTAGCCGTTGGGATGGAAGGTCACCCATCTTTGGGCACAGAGTTTTGCCTTGTAAGCGTCGGCACAGCACGCACCTGTGAACTGTGTTTCGCGCAACACGTCTGCCGTTCACCGGCCATACTACTTCCCTTATAACTGATAAAAGCAATTGGGGACCCGCAAGTAAATAGCGTTTGTGTTCGCGTTCAAATAATAATTGCGTTAGATGATGGGATCCATCCAAAAGTATTGGATGTTTTTTGTCGTATTTGTATGAACGGTTTTGACGCAGATCGTCACTTTCGCAAATGGTCATCGCGAAAAATTTGGTCACTTTCGCAAATCGTCACTTTCGCAAATGGTCACTTTCGCAAATCGGACCGCAGAGCTAACCACACTGCGCACGAGTCCGACCGTAGTTATACTACAAACCACACACGATCTCCGCCGCTATTGTTGCAATAGCTGGTTGGAGATCGGCCATACAGCCCTTTTCAGGGCTAGCGGGGAACTTAATCCGCCCCCAACTCGCCGCAGGGCACTCATTGCTCAGGACTGCGCGTGGTAAGAGTCCCTAGAATGCCGGCCGATCGAGACCGCAGCACTGGTGTGCAGGCTGAGTCATCGCCGCCCAGTGCTGCGCCCCGACGCACACCCCAGCAACCGGCACAGCTGCTTACACCAGCAGCAACACGCACCACTCCCATCACTGCACCATCAAGCGACGTAAGTTACGTCGCCACGCCCGCTACGTCCGCAGCTACACAAGCTCCGTCAGCCACTGGGCTCCTAGGCAGCAGGCTTATGCATGCGGCCAAGTCAACATCACCCCGCGTCAGATTTGAATCTGACGCCATGATGGTGGCGAGGCTTGCAAACTCCGGCTATCTGTCGGAGCGCATGGCCCGCTGGCTGGGAGCCTACGTAAGGCTCATGGAGTTTGAGCTGGGTGACGTCCCGGTACTTGCGCCGTCAGACGAAGTCGCACTCGAGGCCCTCCGCGCAATGGAGGACGTACCACTAACGCTCGAGCTCCCACGCGCCAAGCGCAAGACACGCCCGACGCCCACACCACCCGAAGGCAAGCGCATATGCGCCACACCCCAGGCCCCCAACGCTCGCGACCCGCGCATCCACCGGTCGCTGAGCACAGGCGACAGGCCATCTCCAAATCAATCACCCGCCGCATCATTGGACGCCCAACCCGCTACGGTGCCAACACCTTCGCCGTTGTATCAGACGCCGGCACCGCAACCGCAGCGAGACCAACGCCCACGCCGGGTCATCCCAGACCCGGCAAAGGTAACGACCTCACCGTCACCCGCACCCAGACAGCAGAAAACAACTTTTGCGCAGGCCGCGGCTACACACTCGACCGCAGCAGCCCCCGCGCACCCCGCACCGCAGGCTGCCCCCACCACCACGACCGATTCTGCAAATACCCGCAGCAGACATTATCCACCGCTCGTGGTCGAAGAGCTACCAGAATGGCCAAAACACCTCAAGGCGCTGCACGAACGCCTTGGACGGCCACCCACCGCCCGCCCCTTCGGCAGAGGCGTGCGTTTTTCACCTGAGGACGGCGATGAGTACCGGGTCATACAGGCCTATCTCTCCGATTTGGAGAGACAGAGCGGTCTGAGCTGGTACTCATACGCCCTCCCGGACGAGAAGAACCTGAAGGTGGCCATAAGAGGCCTCCCATTTAACACCGAGCCCGCTGAAATCACCGATGCACTGGCGGAGAAAGGCTTCACGGCGGAACATGTTCGCCGTATCCAGGCGCGCGCAGGGCGCCCCGGCTGCATTTTCTTCGCCTCCCTCACCCACACTCCAGGCATCGTACCGGCCATATACCAGGTGAGCGAGATGTTGTATATGACCGGCATCACCATTGAGGCATGGCGCGGGAAGAAGGGCCCAGCGCAGTGCCACAGATGCCAAGGATTTCGGCACTCATCCAAAGGGTGCCACCGCCCCATAGCCTGCGTGCGTTGCGGAGGTCCGCACGCCGCGGCCGATTGCCCGCGCCCGAGGGCCGAACCGGCGACCTGCGCCAACTGCCAAGGCCCACATCCCGCCAATTACCATAGCTGCCCGGTCATAAGGAAGGAAGCCCGAAACAAGAGAGCGGGCCTGCTGGCCAGATCCGGCCCTACAACCTCGGCCGCGATATCTCAGCCCGAGGTAAGCGAATCTGCTCCAGCCACCCTTATGGCCGAAGCCAACCCCGCCACAAACCGCGGGCCAGCCGCCGCCCCACCCCCGTTTGCAAAGCGGAAATCAAATCGACGTGGAAAGAGAGGGCGAGGTGCGACAAAGAGGGAAGATCGCCTCCCCACCGATTTCAACAACTACCCGCCGCATAATAATGCCGGCCCCCCACCACCGCACACAGGGGGCAGCACTTATGCAAATCAACATTTTGCCGGCTACCCACCACAGATGGTTAACCAACAACCCACGAGCGCCGGTGACATGCCGTCGCACGTCCGACAGATGCTCGCCGCGTTCTCGACAAACATGGCTGAGCAACTCCAATTATGCTTCCACCAAATCTTGTCGGCACATTCCAGCCGCTGAGGTTTGTACACTGGAACGCCCAGACGCTCACGGGGAAGCGGCGCATGCTGCTTCATTTTCTGCAAGAATATAAAATCGACGTCGCCCTCGTGAGCGAAACGCGACTTGCCGCCACAACCTCAGTGCGCTTCCCTAATTATCATGTATACCGACAGGACGAGGTTTCACCCACTGACGGCCACCCTTATCGAGGACTCATGGTACTAGTCCATCGGCGCATCGTGCATCAACCCGCCCCCGCAGCCCAAGTAACCAGTTTCCGGGCACTCGGAGTGGATATTCATATAGGTAACAATGACATTCGACTGTATGCAGCGTATAAGCCGCCTCGCGTCCGCTTCGACATGAGTGAGCTCAGAGGCCTGCTGGGCTCCTCTCCCACCATCATCGCCGGGGACCTAAACTCCAAGCATCCGGCGTGGAACTCTACAACCACAAACCAGACAGGTAGAGCATTAATGCAAGACGCATCTCAGCACGCCTACGACGTCCTGGGCCCTAATGAGCCCACCCACTTCGACGCAGCCACTAACACCGAAGACGTCCTAGACATACTGGTGGTCAAAGACATCCCGGCCACCATCAACCAGGAAGTAATGATGGACTTGCCCTCCGACCACAGGCCAGTACTTTGTACGTTAGATGCATTACCAACCCGCACCTCACTGCCGGCCCCGCGTAGGCGCGTCGATTGGGAGCTCTACCAATCCGCGCTCACCGCCCACACGCCGACGAGGCCCATCAACACCCCGGATGACGTAGAGGAGGCCACGGCGGAGCTCACAATCGCTATCCAGTCCGCGCTTACTACAGCCACGCACACTCGCCCAGGTACGGTTAAAACATCCACGCTACCGCCCTGGGTGTTAGAACTTATCGCCGAAAAGCGCAGACTGCAGCGGCTGTGGCATCACTCGCGCTGCCCCACCACCAAAAGGAAGCTTAACCAAACCGTGACTAGGGTGAAAAGCGCCCTGGACGAAGCAGCCACTCACTCGTGGGAGCGATACATTATCGAGGTGGGTGACGAAGCGCCTTCCGTACACCGCCTCTGCAAACGATTATACCGCACCACCCCCACTACACCCCGTCCGCTGCTCCATCCCGACGGGCGGCCCAGGTATCGCGCCGAAGACAGAGCAGAGCTGCTTGCTGCTCACCTAGAGCATCAATTCACACCCAACCCCACGACCAACGGAGAGCACGTCGCAGAGGTAGAGTCCCGTGTGATGAGCTGCCTGTCGAACCCGATCGCGCCGCAAGAGGACCCCATTGTCTTCACTCCCCGTCAGGTGCTGAGAGAGATTGCCAGGTCCAAACCTCGGAAGGCTCCGGGCCCTGACGGCATCACCAACGACCACTTGCGTCACTTGCCACTGAAGACCGTAGCCGCGATCGCGCGGCTCTATAATGGGATCTGCCGCACAGGGCACTTCCCACAGGAATGGAAGAGAGGTAGAGTAATTATGCTCCCGAAACCGGGCAAAAACCACGCTCGCCCCGAAAACCACCGGCCCATTACTCTCCTCGCCACTCTCTCCAAAGTACTGGAAAAGTTGCTCCTGCCCCACTTACTGCCCCACATAGAGCCGCGCCCAGAGCAATTTGGCTTTCGCGCGGATCACTCAACGACTCTACAGTTGACACGCGTGCTTCACCACCTGGCGACCTGCATCAATAAGCGCGAGCTCCCCGTAGCGGTAATGTTGGACATGGAGAAGGCCTTCGATAGAGTCTGGCACGAAGGCCTACTCTACAAACTCTCCATGTCCACCCTTCCACTGCGACTGCTGCGGGTGGTAGCCGCCTTTCTCCGAAACCGAGTCATCCAAGTCGCCGTAGAGGACTCTACATCCGCTCCCCGCCCTGTCCGCGCGGGCGTGCCACAGGGCAGCTGTCTGTCACCAGCGCTGTACGCGGCGTACACCAACGACGTCCCCGTGGTGGGGGATGTAAAATTAGCGCTTTACGCCGACGATACGGCGTACATCGCCACCTCTATCCGCCAGCACCACGCCGCTGCCAAACTACAAGCGACACTCGACGCGCTACCTCAATGGCTGGACAGATGGCGACTGTCAGTAAACGTCAGTAAAACCCAAGCGATTTGTTTCGGGGGCAACTTCCGCCTCCCCCCTCCGCTCACCATCAACGGCGAACCTGTCACATGGGCGCCGACCGCTACATACCTCGGCGTGACACTAGACCGACGCCTAACGATGCGTCCCCACATCAACGCAACAGTGGTTAAGGTGAAAACCGCTAGATCTCTCCTGCAGCCCGCTCTCTCCAGCCGCCTCCCACTCAAAACCAAGCTGGGTATATACAAAACATACGTGCGCTCTATACTTACTTACGCCGCCCCAGCTTGGTACGCGCTCGCAGCGGAATCACAGCGAAAACGCCTCCGCGGCCAACAAAATCTCGTGCTCCGCCGCATCACCGACGCTGAAAGGTACGTCCGAAATGACACCATATACAAAGATCTAAAGATGGAGACTTTAGACGAATTCATTTCCCGCTTGGCGCGAAATATGTTCGCCCGCGCAGACGCCTCCACCCACGCCCACCTACGTGATATAGCACCGGCTTATGAACGCCGGCAAGGGCGAAGCAGCCGCGCTCTCCCAAGAGAGCTCGCCCCCACCACTCCGGACGACGCCCCTCCGCAACCTGCAACCATTCCGAGTGGCTCCCTCTCGCGATCACCGCGCGACGTCGAGCCTCCACCGCCGCATTAATTACACCTCAAACATGCTGCAACATACCGAACCGCTTCAATCAAATTTATATATATGTTACAAAAAAAAAAAAAAAAAAAAAAACAAAAAAAAAAAAAAAAAAAAAAAAAAAAACAAAAAAAAAAAAAAAAAAAAAAAAACAAAAAAAAAAAAAAAACAAAAAAAAAAAAAACATATATATAAATTTACATAAAACTTAATAACAGATTCCATTGACTCGTTAAAGGCGCTCCCCCCTCACGATAAGTCCACCGTCCGCTCGCAGGTCGCTCGCCGGGCCTCCTGAAAGGGTCTCACCCGGCAGGGCTTGACCGCGCTGAGGACGGTCGGTGAAGAAACTTAGGGAGGGGGGGGGACGACCCCACTAGACCACCCTGCTTCGGCAGGGTGCGAAAATCTGCTACGGTAGAAATGGTCAATACCAAAAACTACATACCCGCACGCCAGAGGGCGCGCGTGAGCTACTTACGGACTTTCGCAAATCGTCACTTTCGCAAATGGTCACTTTCGCAGAATGTCTTGAAATCGCGATTAAAATTCTGCTGTTCCATACATTTTGATCTATTCGATTTTAAATTTTCTATGGAACAGCTGATTTTTTTTCGCGATTCAATGTTGGTACCATATTAAAAGTTGTTTGTATGCATGAGTACATTGACGCCTTAAAATTATGTGCACTATTTAAGAAGGACCTTATATATTAGGAAAAAACAATTTATTTTTTTTCAATTTTAACAAAATAAATAATCAACTTAACACAAATATTCAGTATTTAGTAAGATCAATAATCATCTCAATATATATTAAACATAGATTCAGAATGAATCGTTTATTTATAAAGTTGCAAAAAAAATATTTTACGCATTAATTTTGTTAATGTCCAATGATTGGCGATTTAAGAGTTTTTTGTAATTTTTTAGATTTTATTGATGATAAATATTTGTTTCTTATTATTACCCTATTCGGTTGTTAGAATTTCGTTTAATGTACAGTAGACAGCACATCAGACTATATTCTTAGCCAAAATCACACTCGTCTGTACAAATAATATTTAGGAGAAAAAAAAATGTAAAAGACATTCTGCGAAAGTGACGATTTGCGAAAGTGACCATTTGCGATAGTGACTATTTGCGAAAGTGACCATTTGCGAAAATGACGATTTGCGAAAGTGACCATTTGCGAAAGTGACCAAATTTTTCGCGATGACCATTTGCGAAAGTGACGATCTGCGTCAAAACCGTATGAGACCAGCATTTATCCGACCGCTTACTCGTATTATATTATTATGATCCAAAAATGGAGACAGGGAGAGAATCTTAGATTTTGAATGTAATGGTATTTTCTTTATTAACCTATCATAATCTTGGGGAAAGCTTTGTTTTTGTGCCATAAGGCAAAGTAAATCGAATGAGTCGTTTAATTCCTCTAATTTTAAATATCCCAATTTCCTTTCTTTTGATTTTTTTAGATTATAAATAAATCGTCGTACATATGCGAGTATTCTTTGAATTTTAGTGAAGCTGGAATAATTTTCCAAGTTTAATAAATCTAAATTTTTATTAGAATGATTTGAATTAAAATTAACAGAAACCTTGTTAGCCTTTGTTTCAGGCAAATCTTTCACATCCAATTTTAAACTGGGCCACTCGGACTCCAACTGATTTAAAAATTTCGGACCCGACCACCACAAATCCAGACAGACTGCCAGGATTGACACCCCTGGATATGAAATCTGCTGAGTTTGATTTGGTTGGGAATTTGGGATATACCGCCAATTTTTAGCTGTGGTGTTCTCCAATATTTGACAGACTCTACTAGAGAAAAAGTCTTTAGTTTTGATGGATCGCCACTCAACCATGCCAACACCACTTGGGAATCACTCCAATGAATGTGCCTAGATGGTTTGATTCGGAGCGATTCGCTAACTGCATTACAAAGTTTAGCTGAAAGCAAAGCAGCACATAATTTCAAACGAGGAATTGTAACGGGATGCAAAGGAGCTACCTTTGATTTTGAGCACAATAGTTTCACCGTAACCTCGCCATGAATCTAATCTCAAGTGAATGCATGCACCATAAACTAACTGAGAGGCGTCACAGAAACTGTGCAATTGTATTTCGATTGGAGAGTCACAGAGAACTCGACGAGGTATTGAAACAGAAGAAAGCAATGGTAGGTTCTGACTGAACTCATTCCACTGTTCCTGTATATCATGTGGGACAAAGTCGTCCCAGTCAATTTTTTCTTTCCACAACTTTTGTAAAAGTATTTTAGTCTGTATTATACAGGGGCTAAGTAGACCCAAAGGGTCAAATATTTTGAAGGATAAGGACAAAACATTTCTTTTGGAAGCTTGGCTAGTTTGGGGTGGAATTTCAATTGGAAAAAAGAAACAATCTTCTGTAGGATTCCAACCTAGTCCAAGTGTGCTTTGCGACTCACTAAAAGTTACATTTTCATTGGCATTCAAGTCGACATTACTTTGAATTGTAACAGAGTTAGATTTAAATTTACGTAATTTGAAACAGGCTGATTTAAGTGCCTCAATGACAGAATTTTGAATATATTGTAATGTTTGCTCATCGTCCGCCCCTGTGAGTAAGTCATCCACGTAGAAATCCTTTTGAATGATTGTTTTTATAGTTTCATCCCCACACTCTTCTCCAATCTGCCAAAGACATTTTGTACTCAAATAACTGGCACTTGCGGTACCGTAAGTGACCGTATTTAAATGCATTTTCTTTAGTGGCTGAGATTCTTCTTCTCTCCATAATATTACCTGAAGATGACGATCATCAGTATTGACTTCGACCTGGCGATACATCTTCTCGATGTCGCCAGTCAGAAGATATTTATACAATCGAGCACGCAATAAAATGGAGAAGAGAGAGCTTTGTAAGTTGGGGCCAACCATCAGGATGTCATTGACAGAGAATCCTGAAGACGTGGGGGCGGAGCCGTCAAAGACAACTCGAAGTTTCGTGGATTCGCTATTTTGTTTAAAAACCGGGTGATGACACAAAAAATATGTATTTGGACTAGTTATTTGAAATGTAGAAAGATGACCAAGCTTCTCATACTCACGTATGAAATCGACATACTGAGCTTTCAAGTCTGAATTTTTGCGAAAACGTTTTTCCATATTGAAAAATCTTCTCTTTGCCGTAGCGTAAGAATCGCCAAGACACATAGGTGACTCCTTCAGAGGCAGTCTCACACAAAACCTGCCAGTAGGAAGTCGTGTAGTATTAGATAAAAAATGTTTTTCAGCAGCTTGTTCCATGAAGCTTAATTTGGAACTTTGGGGTACCTCTTCAAGTTCCCAAAACTTCGTAACCAAATTGTCAACTGTTTGTTCGGGTAATGAAGTGAGTGAATGATTACAAGAAATATTATGTTGAGTAGTACTCATTTTAATTGGCCCTGCAACAAGCCATCCCAAATGGGAGCTTCTGAGAACGGCCCGCTGATTATTTAAAAAGAAACTATTTAGCGACCGGTTTCATTCTACATACATTGCTACTTTTCTTTGGTATGTTTTTTTTTAATACAAAAGAAGTAGCAATGGATCACTATCATCTATGAACTGCAACCGGTCGCTAGGTGGTTTCTAATTAGATAATCAGCCCGCGGGTTTGCCAGTTCCTAAGCCTTTCTGTTCACATTTGACAATGTCCCAAAAGAGGTCAGCGCCGATTAAATCGTCAATGTTTGACGGTTGATTAAAATTTGGATCGGCTAAAACAATGTTTTTAGTATACTTAACATGCGGACGTCTATTGGATGCTTAGGTAGTTTCCCGGTTAATTCATCCATGACTAAACACGAAAAAGTTGCATCAAACTCTGAGCACATAGAATGAATGAAGTTGAACGGTGCAACACTCTGTGATATTAGTAACGGAGCTATTGCCAATGCCTATGGTGTTTCTATCGATGGGCCGAGTTCGAATTGATAACGCGTCGCGCAGAGAAGTACTTATAAACGACGACTGACTGCCGCAGTCAAGTAATCCACGCACTAACATAGATTCATTAGTCTCAAGATTTTTTATACGTATCATTGCCGTACACAATAATATTTGACTATTTTCATTACAGTAATTGACTAAAGATTCAGGCTGAATGTTTTTTGTTTTATTTGTCTCATTATTTATAGGTTTATGAAGCAAAGTGTTATGTTTTTTGTTGCATTTGCGACACGGGCCCAAAACACAGTTCGCAGGCGCGTGACCTTGCCTTAAACAATTACCGCAGAGCTTATATTTTGTAACCTCGGCTAATCGTTCATTCACACTTTTGGCTTTAAAAACTGGACAATCATAAATTTTATGAAGTTTATCACATACTAGCGGCCGCCCGCGGTTTCACCCGCGTGGTTCCCGTTCCCGTGGGAATATCGGAATAAAAAGTATTCTATGTTTTAATCCAGGCTATCAACTACCTGTGTGCCAAATTTCAACCAAATCCGTTCAGTAGTTTTTTCGTGATTGAGGAACAAACATCCAAACCCACAAACTTTCACATTTATAATATTAGTAGGATTATGCACGTATATGTTAATGATGATTTATGATTTGTAGCGGGAAATGACTTGATTTGTTGAGAATGATGCTTAAATTGTTTGTTATTATTGTTAAATGAAGTGGAGGGAACATTTTGATTAAACAGATTTTTTGTATGAATATTGTTTACTTTATTATTGTTTAGAGACTCGAGAACATCTGCCCTATTGCTTAAAAATTTGAAGAATTGATCTAAATTAGGTAGATCATCAAAATGTTCTCTCTGCTCCTCCCATTTTAACAGTGAATGATTATCCAATTTTGACGTTATCATATAAATTAAAATAAGATCCCATTTATCGGTGGGCTGGCCTAAACTAGACAAGGCCCTTAAATTTTTTGTCACATGATCTATAAGAAAGCGTAAAGCTTTATCGGATTCCTTAGAAACCGGTTGTATATTGAATAAAGACTTAAAGTGGTGATTTACTAGCAGTCGCTTGTTGTCATATCTAGCACACAATAAACCCCAGGCTTCCATGTAATTTTTGGATGAAATTTCGAGATGAAACTCTTACCTTGGCGATGGATAGTGGTCAGCAGGTGGATGTAGTTTACACCGACTACAGCAAGGCATTCGACCGGATACGGTCAGATCTCCTATTACTAAAACTAGCGAATATTGGCGTTAGTGGGGATTTGTTACGTTGGTTAGCATCATATATAAATAATCGTAGCCAAGCAGTAGTTAACAAAAATTATATTTCGGGTTGGCTTACGATCCCTAGTGGCGTTTAACAGGGATCGCTCCTAGGACCGCTTCTTTTTGCAGTTTTTGTTAACGATATCGATAAGTGCTTTAGAGCTTCTCAGCTCCTATGTTTTGCAGACGACATGAAGATAATTTCTCCTATCTCTTCAATGGGAGATGCTATCTCACTTCAGGATGACTTAATTAGGCTAGACAACTACTGTGCTGAGAATTGTTTAGATCTCAACCCAGCGAAGTGTAGCGTCGTCACTTACAGTCGAAAAATTAACTTAGTGCACTTTGATTACACGTTAAAAGGTATGACACTGGCTCGAGAAACCATAGTGCGAGACCTAGGTGTGTCTCATGACAGTAAGCTTCTGTTTGACACTCACATCGACAACATAGTGTCTAAAGCTTCTATTTCTGAAACGTATTTCTTCGGACTTTACTCAAGCTAAGACCCTAAAAATACTGTATTGTTCGTTAGTCCGTAGTCATCTGGAGTTTGCGTCGCAGATCTGGAACCCCAGATATAATATATACATATCACGTATTGAAAACATCCAGAAGAGATTCCTTAAATATCTATGTTTTCGCATTAAAGATCGATATGACTCGAGTCGCTATCTCGATCTCTGCAAGAAGTATCACTTTCTTCCATTAGAAAAACGTCGCGAGATTGCTAATCTAGTTTTTCTTTCTAAAATTGCGTCAGGTGCTATCAACTGTCCGGAACTTCTTTCCAAATTGACACTGCGAGCACCCAATAAGCCATTCAGATTTAATCAGCTGCTACGCGTCCCCCCTGCATCCACAAATTCCCGACAGAATGCATATTTATGGCGTGCGTGTAATAGTTTTAATTTGGCATCGCGACGGGAAGACTTGGATCTGTTTGCAACGAATGAGGCTTCGATTAAGCAAATTCTAAGTAAGGAATTTTTTAGTGGGGCATAATTGTAATGGTTAAGTATTCACTAGGTAGGTAATTAAGATTTAGTACTTAATTAATATTTAGTAATAAGATGGTGCTTGTTTTGTATAGTTCGTTACTATTTGTGATGACCTATAATTGGCTTTCTGATGCTATGTAAGTTATTTTATCTGTTTAATATAGCTGTTGGTCGTCCGAAAATAAATAAATAAATAAAAAACTTAATCGCATCAATTCGCATCGCAAGAAACTTGCAATATTTCCCCTTGGAGTCCAATGATATTATAAAAAAGTATAGATGCGTTACCCGCACTCCAAAATGGCAAGACAAAAGTCAGGTAATTGCCCGACTTTCAATTAGTCAGGCGCAGTCTCGCGACACGGAAACACACGCGGCTCTCGTCAGTCAGACGCGATAAAATTATAAATTCCATTAAATAAATGTCTACTTGCGTTTTTAAACGATATAAAAATTATACAGCAACAGTCAGAAATCGAAAAAATGCTTAATTTCACACGTAAGTACTGTATTTAATAAAAATATGTATTTTCTATTACTTTATTCGGCCATATTGTACAAAGAGCGAGCTGTCTACTTTGCGTGTGTGAGTGAAGGAGACAGCTGACGCGCTGCCAACTGGCGGCCAATGCGCATGCAGCTGTCAATGTATCTATTGTACCTTTACGCTGTTTTAAATAGCTATGATGTTGGCGTATAACTCATCTTTATTTATAAAATAAAGTCATTGTTGGAGTCGCATTTGTATGTCTTATTTTATTGAAAGCAAGTTTTGTTAAACTGTAAACACAATTTATACGTAATAAAATGTCGACAGATAAAGTTGATTCCAACAAGGTTAAAGGATTTAATTACTAGGCGCAGCTCAATTAAGGGCCAAATAACAAAATATAAAAACTATTTAGATAAGCTATCAAATTCTAGTTTTCCTTCAAATATAGAAATGGCCGAGCTTACTCTAAGACTGAATAAGTTTGAGAGTTTATCATTAAAATTCGACGACTTGCAAAGTCAAATAAAGGTAATTAATTCTGATAATCTGGCGTCCGAACTTGATGAGGGGTAGGGCATGCACCCGGTTCTGTTATTCATACGAAGAACCGGGTATACCCGGTTCTGTGTAGGAATTTGTATGGAAAAATCGAACCGGGTGCATGTCCTAATGAGCGGGAAGGAATCGAGCAGGATATAATCATGGCAATTGCTACAACTAAAACCATGATAAGTAGTTACGGTTCCGTGGATGAGTCACGATGAGAATCCTTTTGTCCACCAGCTCAGGGTCTTCCCGATGATCAAGATTTCGGCGTGAAGCTGCCACAAATCCATATCTCAAAATTTGACGGTTCCTACTTCCGATGGTTGGAATTTCGAGATACTTTAATTAGCCTAATTCACAATAAACGTTTATCGGAAATTCAGAAATATCATTATTTGATTTCGTATTTAGAGGGCGAGGCAGCTCGCATAGTTTCAAATCTCGAAATTTCATCCAAAAATTACATGGAACCCTGGGGTTTATTGTGTGCTAGATATGACAACAAGCGACTGCTAGTAAATCACCACTTAAAGTCTTTATTCAATATACAACCGGTTTCTAGGGAATCCGATAAAGCTTTACGCTTTCTTATAGATCATGTGACAAAAAATTTAAGGGCCTTGTCTAGTTTAGGCCAGCCCACCGATAAATGGGATCTTATTTTAATTTATATGATAACGTCAAAATTGGATAATCATTCACTGTTAAAATGGGAGGAGCAGAGAGAACATTTTGATGATCTACCTAATTTAGATCAATTCTTCAAATTTTTAAGCAATAGGGCAGATGTTCTCGAGTCTCTAAACAATAATAAAGTAAACAATATTCATACAAAAAATCAGTTTAATCAAAATGTTCCCTCCACTTCATTTAACAATAATAACAAACAATTTAAGCATCATTCTCAACAAATCAAGTCATTTCCCGCTACAAATCATAAATCATCATTAACATATACTGTGCATAATCCTACTAATATTATAAATGTGAAAGTTTGTGGGTTTGGATGTTTGTTCCTCAATCACGAAAAAACTACTGAACGGATTTGGTTGAAATTTGGCACACAGGTAGTTGATAGCCTGGATTAAAACATAGAATACTTTTTATTCCGATATTCCCACGGGAACGGGAACCACGCGGGTGAAACCGCGGGCGGCCGCTAGTCTGTGATAAACTTCATAAAATTTATGATTGTCCAGTTTTTAAAGCCAAAAGTGTGAATGAACGATTAGCCGAGGTTACAAAATATAAGCTCTGCGGTAATTGTTTAAGGCAAGGTCACGCGCCTACAAACTGTGTTTTGGGCCCGTGTCGCGAATGCAACAAAAAACATAACACT
This sequence comes from Agriphila geniculea, assembly GCA_943789525.1. Classification (NCBI taxonomy): domain Eukaryota; kingdom Metazoa; phylum Arthropoda; class Insecta; order Lepidoptera; family Crambidae; genus Agriphila; species Agriphila geniculea. The sequence goes on from OX038870.1 coordinate 43,630,803, forward strand.
TTGCTTCATAAACCTATAAATAATGAGACAAATAAAACAAAAAACATTCAGCCTGAATCTTTAGTCAATTACTGTAATGAAAATAGTCAAATATTATTGTGTACGGCAATGATACGTATAAAAAATCTTGAGAGGCCGTTCTTTAACGGGTTTCCAAATAAAATAGGTATGTATTGCATTTTCATTTTATAAATGTGTTTCCAATTTTTCTTTAAGTTGATTAACTTTATTTTGGTTCCATACAAATAACAAATTTTTATAATTACTTTTTTATTATGGTTTCTCTTTTTGGTGGCTCTTGCTTGTGGCATTTTATAAACAATCAAAATGCGATCTAACTAAGCACTAAAATGAGACTTCATATGATTTTTATTGATTTTTTTAATCAAAGTTTTGATAAATAAAACATATCGTATTTCTGAGTACAGTGTTTTTATTGATTGTTTATACCTAATTTAGTTAATTGAATTTTGATACCAGGAAATTACATTTTGGTGCAAAGAAATTTCATTTTGGTGTCTCTAAAACTATATGGAATACTAGAAAGGCCACTGCATTTATTTCATAAGCAATAATCAACCTACTGTTTGTATACTTACATCAGTTAGCAAAAAAAAACTAAAAACAAAAAATGCCACCAAAATGATAAGAAAACAGCTCCGGTTGAAAATCACCCGTTATGCAGCCATTACATGGTCATGCAAGCATCAGTCAAATTCCATCAGTAATGAATTTCGTTTGACTGATTGACTGATGGAAAGAACAAATCACATCATGCAACCATCAGTCACTACATTACACGGTAGGTTAATCGTCAGTCACACAGCCCGTGACTGTGGTTAAAGCTCCGTTATGCGAAATAATTTGTCTCGTCTCAAAGTCAAAGTCAAAATTAGCTTTATTCAAATAAACTTAATTATTAAGTACTTTTGAATCGTCTATATTTTCCTACCACCCGTTCAAGACTTTTTTAACTGACAAGAAGAACGGGCGCAAGAAACTTATCAGCTTTAATAGCAATAAGTAACGATATTTACAAACTTAAATAATATATCGTTACCAGATAATTACAACAGGGTGACAGGATTATTGGCAACAAACATAGACTTATTACATTACTATAATTGGCAACAAAGTACTTATAGTAGTGTGTTACATCATTTCCACGCATTTTGATCTTTAAGATAATCGTCTACTTTATGATAACCTTTACCAATGAGCGTTTTTTTAACATGGTTTTTAAATTCATGCAAATGAAGATCAATTACTTGTTGTGGAACTTTATTAATAAAGGCTATGCCTTTCCCCATAAATGAACCTCTAGGTTTTGCAAGCCTAAATCTTGGAACGGCAAGTCTATCTTTATTTCTTGTATTAAACTGGTGATTATTGCTGTTCTTAGCAAATGAATCATAGTGTTTCTTACATAAACTAAATTTTCATATATGTATTGGCCTGCCAAAGTTAAAATATTTATTTCTTTAAACAGTTCTCTCAAGGTTGCTCTCCGCCGAAGATTGTATATGCCGCGAACAGCTCTTTTTTGGAGTACAAAAATATCTTCAATACTGGCAGCTGAGCCCCACAATAGCAGTCCATAAGACATTACACTATGAAAATAACTAAAATAAACTACCCTTGCCGTTTCAATATCAGTTAAAAGCCTTATTTTCTTAACAGCGAATGCCACTGAACTAAGTCTACTTGACAAGGCTTCGATATGTGGATCCCATTGCAGTCGAGAATCTAGTGTGATACCTAGAAATTTTGTACTTTCAATAAACTCGACTTATCGTCATTCAAATTAATATTTAATTCTGTCTGCTCAACATTAGGCAATGAAAATTTTACACATTTAGTTTTTTTGGGGTTAAGTGCTAAATTATTACTATTAAACCAGTATGAAACTTTAGAGAGGGCACTATTTACTTCGTCCGAACAGTTACTACCTCTGTTTACTTTGAAAACTAAAGAAGTATCATCCGCAAATAGTACTGTCTCACATAAATTATTCGCGTAGTTGGGAAGATCATTTATATAAATTAGAAACAGCAATGGGCCCAATATTGATCCCTGCGGCACACCCATATTGATGGGGGCTCCAGTAGATTCAGTTTTATTTATCACTACTTTCTGAGTTCTATTGAACAAATACGATTTCATACGGCTAACTGATTTATCAAAGACACCATAATGTTCTAGCTTCTTTAATAGTGTTTGGTGATTAACGCGATCGAATGCCTTAGAAAGGTCACAGAAAATACCAATTACATCTTGCTTTTCTTCCCAAGCGTCAAGAATATGTTTGAGAAGTGCAATACCAGCATCAGTAGTATTTTTACCCTTGGAAAATCCAAACTGATTTTTATGAAGTATATGATTGTATGTGAAGTAATCTAATAATTGGGAATATATAATTTTTTCAAATATTTTACTAAGTGCTGGAAGTATTGATATTGGCCTAAAGTTAGCTGGGTAACTTTTATCCCCAGATTTAAAAAGAGGAATCAATTTACTATTTTTCATTAAGTCAGGAAAGTCCCCTTCATCAATACATTTGTTAAAAATAAAAGCCAAGTAAGGGGCTAGTATATCAATAATTGATTTAATAATGCTTGTTGACATGCCCCAAAGATCTTCAGTTTTTTTAACATTAATTGTTTTAAAAGCTTTAATGATATCTGCACTATTTATATATTTAAAGGAAAAAGCTTCATTGCACGTATCAACACTAGACTCCAGGAGGGAGACAGCGATGTTGGGACAAGTACTAAGAGTACTGGTAGTTTCTGCTGGTATCCTAGCAAAGAAATCTTCAAAAACTTTAGCGACCTCATTGTCAGACTCAAAAGTTTGATTACCAGATTTTAAACAGAAGGAATTTATATTGGATTTTGATTTGCCCGTTTCTTTATTGATAATATTCCAAGTAGCCTTAATTTTTTTATCAGCTAATTTAATTTTATTTGCAAAGTACTTGGATTTTGCTAGGATACAAACCTGTCTGAATGTTTGTGAATACTTCTTGACAAATTCAATGAAGTTAGGATCACAGGAAGTAGCTTTTTTTGCATAAAGTTCGTATAATTTCCTTCTGCTCTTATATATACCGGGTGTGGCCCAGTCACTAAATTTCGTACTATCGTTACATTTGATGACTTTTTGCTTAAAACTTTCACTAAATTCAGTTTGAACTACGCTAAATAAATGATTATATAAGTTATTGGCTTTAAAATTTGGTTCTGGTAATGTTTCAATTTTACTTGTGGTTCTGAATTTTTCAATACAGTGTTTTTTTATTGGTCTACACATTATTTCCCGTTTAGGCGGAACATGATGGTGCTCAATAGAGGCTAATTGTCCACTGTGGTCGGATTTAATACAATTCAAAATTGATTTTTCAAGAACATTACAGTTACAAAAAATATTATCTAAGCAGATTGCCGATGTGGGTGTGATTCGCGTTGGTTCATTAAAAGTATGTAGTAAATTAAATTATTTAAATAGGTTTATGAACCCACTCGATAGCATGGCTAATTTAGGATCTAAGATGTCGACATTAAAATCTCCACATATCACGACTTTTTTATTCTTCCTACAAGTTATTTAAGACTTCCTCCATAGTGCACTCAAACTCAGAGTAATTCGCAGTGGGGTCTTTTTCTTTAAGTGTAAAGAGTATGGAAAATAACCCCACTTCTGCACTTTTTCGATGTTTTTCGTTGTTTTTTCATAATTATAATTATCTTTAGCACAATTATCTTTCTTGAAAAAAGTTATTGGAGCAACTGCACAGTACGTTAAAGTGTATTTTGATGTAGAATTGAATACTTTTACGCTATTATTTACGCCAAAAATATGGCCCGCGACAAGCTCTTTTCACGATATTCTGTTTTTTTTACAATCATCTGTGAGGTTTATCTGCAATTTAATGTTTGTAGCGACTAGATAAACTCTTTAGCTTATCGTATGATTTTTTTGGTGGCTACAAGTTTACGTTTTCTATACAGGGTGTCCGGGAAGTCATGGATAACCCTTTACCTGCCGATGGGCCACATTGGGATCTACAAAAAAAAAATTATGACCTTAGTAAAAGTCTTATGGTTTCCGAGTTTTTTGATTTTTTATGCAATTTAGGAAAATTTCTACTTTTGATCAGTTTTTTCATGCCATATCTATAAATGAATTCTTTTTCGATTACGGTTTTTTTTATTTTAATTTTGAATCATCCTGCTATCGATTGGATACAAGAAAGTTACAGATATCCTCTATTAAACGCCTAAAATTTAGGTACAGACTTAAAATTTTCACCTACAATTTTTTTTACCTTACTTTTGACTGGCCCTGGTGAAAAAAAAAAATTACAACATGGAGTATGCAATTTTTTTTAAAAACTACTTCATTTCATGACGATTTTAAAATGGTATAATAGTTAATAACTTTTTCTTTTAAACTCTTGTTATTACAATTTTAATCCAAAAGGGTAATTTTTGGCAAGTGTTTGAAATAAAGTTATAATAGCAAAACGTGATTAGTTTTAGGTGTGTGGAGGTTAAATAACAACAAAATAACAAGTAAATAAAATTAAGTAATTGTTTTTAATTACAGCAGGTGTTCAAAATAGCGGCCTTCGGCTCTAATACACATTCGGCACTTTCTGATTAATGATATTTGAATCGGCGTGCATAACCCGCATTGCTGATTTGTTCTGCGGCTGAATTGATTCTCTCTTGCAGCTAGTGTATGGACGTTATGGGAGTTGCATAAACTAAGTCCTTCAGAGCGCCCTCGTTAAAAAAATCCAAGGGATTGAGATCCGGAGATCTGGATGGCCAAAAAATTGGGCCTAAGCGCCCGATCCAGCATCGCGGGAATTGTTCGTTCAAGCGCTGTCGTACATCACGGGCGTAGTGAGCTGGGCACCCGTCGTTTTGGTTTCATATTCCTTGCCTGGTTGCCAGCGACACTTCTAACGCCCAATTTTGTGGCCACCCAGATCTCCGGATCTTAATCCCTTGGATTTTTTTAAAGGGGTCGCTCTGAAGGACCTGGTTTATGCAACTCCCATAGCGTCCATACACCAACTGCAAGAAAGAATCAATTCAGCTACCGAACAAATCAGCAATGAGGGTTATGCACGCCGAATCAAAAGATCAATCATCAAAAGGTGGCGAATGTGCAATTAGAGCGAAGGCCGCTATTTTGAACACCTGCTGTAATTAAAAACAATTAATTCATTTTATTTACTTGTTATTTTGTTGTTATTTACCTCCACACACCGAATAATAATCACGTTTTGCTATTACAACTTTATTTCAAACACTTGCCAAAAATTACCCATTTGGATTAAAAATTTTATAACAAGAGTTTAAAAGAAAAAGTTATTAACTATTATACCATTTTAAAATCCTCATGTAATGAAGTCGTTTTTAAAATAATTTGCACACTCCATGTTATAATATTTTTTTCACCAGGGCCGATCAAATATAAGGAAAAAAAAATTATAGGTGAAAATTTTAAGTCAGGACCTAAATTTTAGGTGTTTAATAGAAGATATCTGTAACTTTCTTGTATCCAATCGATGGCAGAATGATTTAAAATTAAAATAAAAAAAAAACCGTAATCGAATGAAATTTTATTTATAGAAATGGCATGAAAAATACCGATCAATGGTAGAAAATTTCCAAAATTGCATAAAACATCAAAAAACTCGGAAACCATAAGACTTTTACTGAGGTCATAATTTTTTTATTTGTAGATCCCAATGTGGCCCATCGGCAGGTAAAGGGTTATCCATGACTTCCCGGACACCCTGTATAAAGATATGGCCCGCGCATACCATGTTTTCCTATTACCGCCCCTTAAACTGACAGCAAAACCTACCGTGTAATGGATGCCTTAGGTGCTTAAGGATTCTTACTCACTACTCCCATATAAAACCACTTAATAAAAATGCACCATAAAATGGCGCTTCGTATACTTTTCTGCCTCTCGAAGCTTCTCCGGCACCTGCAGCTACAATAAGTGGCATCAAATGGTCCGCTTCACCTTCAGGATGGCTAGCAAACGCCCCTGGAGCTTCTTGCCAAGACACAATCTTCTCTCGAGTTGCTTCATCACCAGTACATACCTCGGTCAAGAAATCATCAAACTCCTTATTCTCTATGACGACATCACCCCCTTTCTCAGCCTTGAAACTCTTGAATCTTCTCATATTGTGGTAGGATAACCCTGAACCGATAATAGCTACACCCTCTTTACGAAATTGATTTAAAACTTTGCCAATTTCATAATGGGTTTTAGTATCTTGATTTTTTAGTATAGACACTTGTACGAAAGGAATATCAGCTTCAGGCCTTATTAGCATCATCGGTATAAAAACTCCATGATCCCAACCTCTTTCAGCGTCCAGTCTTGATGTTATCTGTGCTCTGTTCAACGCGTCGTGAATTTTACGCGCCAAAACTGGGTCTCCGCGGCCATTGTACTTGTATTGATAAGTTTCTGGCGGAAAATTGGAATAATCGAACAGCAAATCATGGTGATCACTACATGAAATTGACACTTCATCTGCCTCCCAGTGAGCTGTGACCAGGATAATTGCCTTCAAACGTTTAAAATCAACATATTTGTCCACTTCCTTGAGGGATTTTGCGATGTCCAAGTTATCCTTTTGTCCATAAACGGGATACGGGCCACCGCCATGGTTCACGAATAATGACGGTGCAAAATAAACTGGTTCGTCCTCCATTGTCCGCAGATCAAGTATCTATAATTAATTAAAGAGCTGTCATAACATACAAAATGTTAACCACGACCATAGATAACAAAATAGAAGTCATTGTTTGCATTCGCAACTGATAACGGGGCAGTGAGTGAGTGTATTTAATGCGGTTTGACGCTATCAGCCAAGTATTGGTTTTCCGACTCGAAGGTTATTTATTTATGTTCATAATGATGATAGATATTATATCAACTAGCACTACTTGAATATTCGTCGATGATAAGATTTTTTTTAGTTTATAAAGTTTAACCTAACTTTTTTTTAGAATAAAAATCAAACTTACAGTTACTCGATTCCGATGAATTTAATTAATAAAACAAAAACAACTTGAATTCTGTAGGTGTGTAAAATTTAATGTCATGACTGGTCGAGCGAGGTCGACATTCCTACCTAACTATTCGCCGTTTTCCTTATATTTGCTTGTAGTATTTATTACCTACCTCATCGAACTGAAGTCATACTTATTAATACCTACGTAGGTGCTAATTTATTAGACTTTAATAAGTACCTAAGCAAAAAAATAAATAGGTAGTGAAAATCATTACATGGTGAATTAATTTATCCATCGTTTACCTAAGTAGGTAGGTTTGTTTTTAAGGTCACTTAGTAACACAATCTTAGACAATAGAATCGACTGCCGGTAAAGCCGGCCATACACGCTATTAGTTTATGCATGATGCCTGTAAGGTCAAAACCATCATGCAAAACCTAGCGTGTATGGGATAATACTGCATGCCTGCAAGCCGCTCGGTTATGCCTGTGGTCAAAACCGTCATGCATAACCTAGCGTGTGTGTCCTCTATTGAACTCGGTTTTACATGAAGGTTTTGCAGCTCGATTAAAACCGTCATGCATAACCTAGCGTGTATAGCTTGCTTAACGTAATCTACAGCAGTCTTGCCTAATGGTAAGTTACCTTCTGATGTCATGAATCATGAAAAATTTACCGGCTTCAAAATATACATGGACCAAGGATTATCCTTGGTCCATCCATGGTATTGGACAACATAATAATAGTTGGCCCGAAAGCGAGAGGAGTTGAATCACGTATAAGGTTCCGCATATCCAAACACAGTGGATTATAGGCCCTCCACATGCACAGGCCTGGCTTGCAGGATCGAACGTAGAGACGCGGCCTTCCGGCACACCCCGGACACTACATACAACTGCGCCATAATAAACAGATGACGTCATGACGTTTTTGTACACGCGCAACTGTGTAAGTCTAGGGCTACCTTAGAGCATTTAAAGGGCTACCATGCAGTTTGTACTGTATGAGCGGCGTTCAATTCATTTTAGGTAAATAAAGTTACGACGCATTGCTTTGAATATCAAAATAAGTTGACAGTTGACAAACACGACTAAAAGGTTACTATGCATTGCTTTGAATATCAAAATAAATTGACTAAGTTGACATTGACAAACACGCGAGCACACGATTCGGCGCACGAACTCGCGAGGTGGGGTGACATTCTGGGCCGGGACGGAGTGTCCTTTCTGTACGGTAGTACTTATATCTATTATGTACTTCCGGCCAAATCTCTACGTGTGTAGGAGTAGCGAAGTGTCCATACAAGCCGATGCTCATCGACTTACCATTTGAAAATCCCACCCCACTGTTCCACTATGCATACCATAACATTTTTGTAGAATCGCCACCGTGTGTAGGGAGAGACGCGCGGCCTCCGGAGGTACGTTCGATCCTGCAGGCTATGAATACGATAACTTTAAACTGGATGAGTACGGGCTGAGACTTGCATCAGTTGAAGGTGAAATGTCTAAGTTTACCAAAACTAATGAAACAATTGCTAATCTTCAAAATGAGCTGGCAAAAGCGAAGTTGGAGCTATCAGTCCAGGACCAGCGTTCCAGACTAAACAACATAGAACTCAAAGGTATACCCACTAAGAACAACGAGAACTTGTTCTCTATTCTTGAATCCCTTGGTCGCAAAATCGACTACCCTGTTCCAAAGACACAAGTTAACTACATTTCAAGAGTTCCTATTCAGAAGTCTAAGGAGAAGTCTATTATTGTTAGCTTCATGAACCGGTACTGTAAGGAGGAATTCATAGCACATGCTCGATCTATCAAGAACCTATCGACACAGGACTTGGGTTTTCAAGGAACACCGCAACGAATCTACGTGAATGACCACTTGAGCGCCGATTACAAAATTCTATTAAATAAAGTAAAAAACATAGCTAAGGAAAAGAACTTCAGTTACGTGTGGATTAAACACGGCAAAATCCACGTTCGAAAAAATGATTCCTCCAAGGTAATAATTATTAATCAGGAATTGGATTTAAACAAATTAGCTTAAGCTGTATCTTAAATTTAGTAATATTGTCATTTTTCATTATTCTTGTTAAAAGTGTTAACAATTTTTCATCAAATTCTTACTTATTAATTACTTTCACGCTAAAAATATGTACTCGGTTTAGAACCCCTGCAGCCAAGACCGCTGGATCGCTTCTGTCTTGCTTGCTCGCCGCCTATTTACTCTGTCTCTCCTTACGTCTCACTCAACTAGCCGTGCGCTCTGCACCGTCTTGCTATAATACACCTGTTTCGCTCGCACGCATAATACACGCGCATAGCTTGCTCACGCGCATGCCTCATCGCGCTGTGGCTTGCACACATACAAACACTAATGCTCGCTTCTTTGTGCTATCGACGTGTAGTCGATGCAACTGGTTATTAAAACGTAATCCGTCCGATTGTACCCGCGCGCTAACTATATTGTCACTTGTTATTGTTGTTTGTTGCTCATTTAATTGTTATCTACATTATTGGCTAAATGGCTGTTTATGATACGAATAAAAAAGTTACTCTAAACATTTTCTATCAAAATGTGCGCGGGCTTCGCACTAAAACGGATGACTTTTATCGTCAAGTAAGTATTAACTCGTATGATGTTATTATTTTGACTGAGACTTGGTTAATGGAGGGAATAATGAATTCTGAGTTTTTCGACGATCGTTATTTAATCTGGCGCAGGGACCGGGATTATAGCGTAACTGGCCAGACGAGAGGTGGCGGAATACTTATTGCCACAAAAAGAGTCCTGTCAGTTATCTCTCAACCGTTGCTACACTCAACTGCGGAAGATCTCTGGATTAGACTGCGCATTAATCAGCCTAACTCGTCTACTTATACTAAATTGTACATCTGTGTAGTTTACCTGTGTAAACAAAATTTAGGGTTATCTTTTTCCGCACAGTTGAGCAACTTTCTTGAAAAAGTGAACGATGCTGTTATTAATAATCCTACGGACATGTTTTTAATTCTCGGCGATTTCAATATGAGCAGCATAAATTGGTTGCCTTCCGACAACTTATCATTATCGCCCGCGAACCTTAACAGTTCTGATGAATATGCGTTGGTGGATGAAATGTGTACTCTCGACCTTTCTCAATATAACAGTATACCGAATAAATTTGGCAAACAACTTGACCTTGTATTTTCAAATCTTTCTATTTTAGTCTCCGAATGTACTGACCCCCTGGTACCCATCGACTCCTATCACCCAGCACTAATGGTTAGTATGGAACTTACCCAGTTCTCACCATTGGATAGTCCGCCCCGTACCCGTTTTGTATACAATAAGGGTGACTTTGAATCCATTAATGATGCTATTAATGGTGTCAACTGGGGGCACGAATTCGACACTAGGTCTCTGGATGAATCCGTGTATTTTTTCAACCAATTTATAAATTCATTGATAATTAAATTCATACCTACGAAACCAATCCAAAAGAACTCCTACCCTGTCTGGTACAACCTATCACTTATTAAAGCGATTAAGGAAAAATACAAATACCTGAATAAATTCAAAATATATGGTAATAAATCAGATTTAAATTCATTTCAATCTGCACGGGATAGAGTAAATAAGTTAGAGTCTCACTGCTATCACAACTACATAAAACTTACGGAGTCATCCATCGAAAGAGACCCTAAAAACTTTTGGAAATTCGTTAAAAAGCGCTCCAATTCTAACTCCGTACCCAGTTCCTTTACATACAACGATAGTACCATACAGGGCGGTGAATCTATTTGCAATGCCTTCTCCACTTTTTTCCACTCAACATTTCTTAACCCTGATTCCGATAATGGTCCTAATAGTGTTGTGGTCGGGGATCAACATTTACAATCACATCATAATTTGGGTATAAATCGAATCAACTTCAATACTGACGACGTGGAGCTCTTGCTTAAAAAACTAGATATTACTAAGTCAGCCGGACCAGATAGTATTCCAGCGCAGCTCCTAAATCGATGTGCCTCGACTATTGCCTTACCAATTTCTCTTCTATTTCAAAAATCTATTAGTTCGGGCACTGTTCCCCAAATATGGAAATCGGCTTTTATATCCCCAGTGCATAAGAAAGGATCCAAGACGGACATTACCAACTACCGTCCAATTTCTAAATTATGTTTAATAGCTAAAGTTTTTGAAAGGATCATATATGATCATCTTTATCCGCCACTGAGCAATCACCTTAGCCCATTTCAACACGGCTTTCTTAAGGGCAAATCCACAGTCACAAACTTGGTACTTTTAAATGACCATATAACTAAAGCTATGGACGGTGGAGATCAAGTCGACGTTATCTATACCGACTACAGTAAATGTTTTGATCGCATAAACCACAGCGTGCTGTTAACAAAACTGTATAACATAGGTATATGTGGTGACTTATTAAGGTGGTTTGCATCCTACATCGATAATAGGTCGCAAGCAGTAGTCCTGAATAACTATATGTCTAGCTGGGTCCCAATCCCCAGTGGTGTACCCCAGGGATCTTTGCTTGGTCCGTTCTTATTTGTCATCTATGTTAACGACATCCATGCCTGCTTGCATCATTCTCAGCTCCTGTGTTTTGCCGATGACATGAAGATATTCATGAACATCTCGTCTTCTTCAGACATGGATTCTCTCCAAGCAGATCTATCGCGCCTGGAAGACTACTGCCGTATCAATAAACTCGATCTCAACCCTTCTAAGTGCGCAGTGGTTACGTTTACTAGGAAACATAATGTTATCCCTACTGTTTATACACTAGGTGGCCAAGTTCTCTCGAGGAAAGATTCCATTCGTGACCTCGGAGTCCACCATGACTCAAAGTTATTATTTGACGTTCATGTCGATGAAGTAGTAAAAAAAGCATCACGAGCGCTTGGCTTTATTATGCGGATTTCTAAACAGTTTAACATGATCAAAACTATTAAAATACTATACTGTTCATTTGTTAGAAGCCACTTGGAATATGCGTCTCAAGTGTGGAACCCCTGCTACGATAGATATATTGACCGTATAGAGAGCATACAAAGGCGATTTATCAGGTATATATGCTACCGTTCCAAAACGAAATATCACTCTGCCAACTATCACAATCTTTGCAGAAAATTTCACCTCCTACCACTAAAAATTAGACGTGATATCTCCGACTGTATCTTTCTGACAAAAGTCCTCAATAACGAAATCGACTGCCCCGATCTATTATGTAAATTTTCACTTAAAATACCACCAGCGTCTCTAAGGTTTAATCAGCCAATATCTATACCATCCGCATCGACAAATTATAGACAGAATACGTATGTATTGCGAGCGAGTAGACTGGTGAATGAGGCGTGCAAGGAACATGACTTGGATCTATTTACAAGTGGCGTGTCTAAGACTAAGCAGTGTCTAACCCGTAAGTTTTTCGAATAGATTTTGATATTTGATTTTTTGTGTTAACAACTCCATAATTAAGCTGTAACATACATATTGTTCACACCCCTATTGCATTAATTAATTGCTATAAGTGAAAACCTGTAATTGGCTTTCTGTTTAACATATTGTAGCTTATAATATTATTGTTGCTGTTGGTTTTCCAATAAAATAAACAAACAAATAAACAAACAAACTTTCACCTAGATCAAGCATGGTAATGTGGGTGACCAAAAATTCATATCTCTCGAGCTCCTCTGTGATTTAGGCACGTCAGTTAGTACCTACCTACCGACTGCATCAGTTGCAGTTGTTGGCACTCTGCTAATAAATACGCATTGGGCTCGCGTCGCGAGTTGGGTTGGGTGTACATCCTCCTCATCTACCCATAAAGAAGGCACAGCTGAAAACTTACAGTCTGTCAAATAATCACGTTGCCAATTGACAATAATCCATATGTCCATCAGCCATTTTTTTGATGTCCCCACTGCTGGGGCACAGGCCTTCCTTATGGGTGGATAAGGAGGACGGGCCATAACCCACCACGCGGGCCCAATGCGGATTGGTGGGTATTTACGACTGCAAATGCAGCCGGGACCAACGGCTTAACGTGCCTTCCGAAGCACGGAGGAGTTCGCTATAGTAAATTTTTGGTCACCCATCCCATGACCGACCCTTGCAAACGTTGCTTAACTTACGCAATCGCTGGGCCAGGCGCTAAACCACTGCGCCACCGAGCTCCTAGTAATAATAGTAGTAATAAACTAATAATCCATATACTAGCAGCTAATAATGCATGTTTAATAACATCGATCGGTTGCATTTGACCCAGTTCGTGGGAAAAGAGCGTTGCGTGTCCAAGTGTCCTACTTTTGGGCGGTAAATCGGGATTGGGGGAAGTTACTGTAGGGGGAAAGTTAATGCAAAAGTCAATTACCCATATCTATACCTCTTTCAGAATAAATGTATTTGGTAAATAATATTTATTACCTATATCAAATCACTACTATTTCCCCCTTATTCTAAATCTAGATCTAAAATATACTTAGAATAGAACCTGGTTTAAAATATCTCAAAAGGTTTAAATTGTTGAGATAATAAAAATCGACAATAGGGTATATTTTTTATTGTGATTATAAAAGTTCCTTGTGTATCTAAATTTAAAGATATTGTTATCTTAATCCTAGTACTTACCTGGACCTGTGGCCCTACCATGAGTTGACGCAAACTGTTTACGTTACAGTAAACTGTCGGATATGTACCGCTCACAGTCAATACGAGTGAAAGAGAGAAAACGATAGTTTACTGTAACGTAAACAGTTTGCAACAATTCATGGTAGGGCCACTGGGTTCGATACTCTAGCATTATTCTAAAATTTTTGGCAGTGCGTTCTCTTATTAATAACATAATAATCAACTAAGTACCTAAGTACCTTAGATTCTAATTGGTTATCTATGTACAACCTATGGACTATGAGTAGGCAAAGTCTTTTATGCTTTATTTTATTCACAACATTTCTGATATCTCTTTCTCTTTTTTATTAAGGTTCAAGCTATATCAACCCGTCCGCCACAGCAAGACTAGAGAAACCTCTCTTCTCGGCTACTGAGATAGAGCTACCAAAAATGCGGTTCAAAATAGTTTATCTCTACGTCTTCTCGATCCAGCCAATTTTTCCGCGGCCAAGCACCACCATCAAGACGTCTTCAGTAGAGGAGTCTGTTGGTGCGACACGCGTCACGTGCCATGATCGCTCACGTGGCTTCCGAGGAGAAGAAGCTGGGGGAAATTATTTATAAGTTCTTTATAAGCTCATATGTATTACTCAGCTGAAGTGGCAGTGTGCTGGGCACAAAGCGAAAAGAACCGATGGCCGTGGGGGCGGAAAGATTCTTGAATTACGACCGCGCACCGGACGACGCTTCTTGGGTAGGCCCCCGACAAGGTGGACCGACGGTGAAGGTAGCGGTGCGCCGCTGGATGCGGACAGCGCAGGACCGATCGTCGTGGAGATCTTTGGGGGAGGCCTATACCCAACAGTGGGTGTCGTGCGGCTGATATGATGGCTTTATAAGAAATATCTAAGGTCTATCTTGAACTGTTACCAATGGGACTATTTCACAGGATCTGGATTGGATTGCAATCTTCTGTATTAATTTTTAAGTGCATCACATTTTTTCAATCAGCTGAAAACCTCCTAATGCTACCAAGGTCACCTCGACGACAAGTTATTCCCTAGCCAAGTAAAAGTCCCATTTGTAAAAAGTTCGATTAATATTTCACTATACAGGGTGGATTTTTGAGACTAGACGGTACATTAAGGGCAGGTACCTTAAACCGTTATAGTTACAGAAAAACGTTCGTGGGAGACCATCCATAACTTTTTGAGATATTCGGAACTGCATTCATAGATTATGGAAAAAAGTTACCGTTAGCAAAAAAATACTAAAATACCAAAAAAAAATTTTTTATGCCAATCGATCCTATTTCACGTGAGGATCAAAAAACTCCATAGGACCATTTAAGGTATAAGTACTAGAAACAACAGAAATCGCCAAAAACTATTTCCCATACATTTTGTACGAAAAAACGATAAAACAAGTCGAAATATTTTTTACTGCCAAACGATCTTATTTCTTACTGCATTAACCGCCTCTGTGGTCTACTGGTTCGCCCACCCGTGTAAGACGCAGAGGTCCCGAGTTCGATTTCCAGGGGGGGTACAATTTGTACTCGGTTTGGTTGGTGGTAGGTCTTATTTCAAGTCCGCCTGGCTAGCTATCACCATCTTACCTAAGTCTGACGCCATAACAACAATTTAAAAATTGTTGTGTTCCGGCAGTTAGAGGTAAGATAGCCAGTATTCCGGGTGTAGTGCGTTTCCACCTTCGGCCTTATCGTCATTTGACATCAGGTGAGGTGAAGGCTAAACACTATCCCGTTGTGTATAAAAAAAGCATTCAAAATCTGTGAATGTAGTTCAGAATTTCTCAAAAAGTTATGGAAGGTCTCCTAGGAACGTTTTCCTGTAACTATAACGGTTAAGGTACCTGCCCTTAATGTACCGTCTCAAAAATCTACCCTTATAAATGATGAAAAAAATAAATGAACATCAAAAAGCTAAGTTAATTGTCCGTCATCCATCTTTCGTTAGTGAAGATGAAATTATCGTTTTTAGGGTTCCGTACCTCAAAAGGAAAAAACGGAACCCTTATAGGATCACTTTGTTGTCCGTCTGTCTGTCCGTCCGTCCGTCTGTCTGTCAAGACCCTTTATCTCGGGAACGCGTGGAGGTATCGAGTTGAAATTTAAACTATATACTAAGGTCTACGGTCCCTTGAAGCTGTAAAAAAATCAAACTTCTAAATTAACGTGAAAAAAAGATACTGCCGTTTATGCCGCAAAAAACGCATTTTCGATACTCTCAAAGGAATCAAAATTCATAGGGTACTTCCCGTTGACCTAGAACTATGAAATTTGGCAAGTAATAGCGTCATAAACTACACTTACAGGAAAAAATCTGAAAACTGTACATTTGTAATTAAATCATAAAAAATATAGTCATTAAAATACGTAATTTTAAACAACGGTATGCGCGGTCATAGTTTAACTTCTTATTGACTTTTGTGATAATAGCGCCACTAATTATTTTTAAAATATCAATATTTATTATTTTTAATTAATTAGACCCTTTCAAATATTGTTACAGTTAATTACTTTTAAAAATAATTAAAAAGGAATAAAATTGGCTCTAAATATTTCCGCAACATGGCGGTATGTCACGCCGCGTGTTTTACTCAAGGAGGTTATGGTTTTACTCTTTGACCCAGAGTGCATTCCAGCAGACCAATCGTTAATCGATCACCTAAGAGTTTAACCATCAGCGCGTTTCTCACGTGATTGAATGGAGATTGATTGGTGATTGATTGTTGGGATATGCCTAGAGCTTTAACGGCTGAAATTAAAGACACCGGAGGGTAGATACCTTTCATGGTGTAAGTGAGCATTAAGATAGGATTTTGGAAGTTTCACCTCCTAAGGGGATGAAAGTTTGTATGGAAGTCTCTTAGTTTCAAAAGTAGGATGTTCAAATTTTGTGTTTAGGCTGACGATGACGATTAAAAATTATAAAGGGAAAGGGGAGGGGAGGAGGGACTGGGACGGAGGATGGCGATGTATAGATAAATAAAAAGATTGACGGTTACGGTGACGGTTAGTGTAAGTGGACGAGGAAGCGGAAGCTGAACTGGAAGCGAAAGTCAAATGTACCATAGGCAACAGCGTCGCTTAACCACTGCTAAGGTTAAAATCGCTTGCACGTCGCGCCGCCCGCTGTCACATACGTTTAGTTAGGGGCTGGGGTGATACGCGCCCACACGAATTTTGTTGCAAACTGGTTAAGCGACGCTGTTGCCCATAGTACATCAATGAATATAAACAGTTTGCAATGTGGAGTGTCAGCCACTCGTTTTTCAGGCACCACAAGCAGCTGTGGTTAAGATTTGTAAATTAACTGTCCGCCTATTCGCCCTTTCACCTCTCCGCCTGGTCGCCCATCCACCTTTTTGCCTGTTCCCCGTCTATCCTACTTTTGAAAGACTGTTCTACAGTAACATGTCCAAATATTTATATTTATGATGGTACGGAACCCTCGGTGCGCGAGTCCGACTTGCTCTTGACCAGTTTTTTTGAAAGGATATCGGCTAGAAGGTGTGTTTACATACCGCCGCCCCCGCGGCGCTGCGACTGCTAGCTGCGGCGGAGCAGCGCGCACAGCGTACACCGCCGTCTGATACGTGTCCAGCCACGCTGCTATCACTTGTTGGCATTTCTGTTGAGATGACATCGGCTAGAAGGTGTCATTACATACCGCCGACCCCGCGGCGCTGCAACTGCTAGCTGCGGCGGAGCAGCGCGCACACGAGCAGCCCCACATGTCCCGTCGCCAGGCACGCGTACACCGCCGTCTGATACGTGTCCAGCCACGCTGCTATCACTTGTTGGCATTTCTGTTGAGATGACATCGGCTAGAAGGTGTCATTACATACCGCCGACCCCGCGGCGCTGCAACTGCTAGCTGCGGCGGAGCAGCGCGCACACGAGCAGCCCCACATGTCCCGTCGCCAGGCACGCGTACACCGCCGTCTGATACGTGTCCAGCCACGCTGCTATCACTTGTTGGCATTTCTGTTGAGATGACATCGGCTAGAAGGTGTCATTACATACCGCCGACCCCGCGGCGCTGCAACTGCTAGCTGCGGCGGAGCAGCGCGCACACGAGCAGCCCCACATGTCCCGTCGCCAGGCACGCGTACACCGCCGTCTGATACGTGTCCAGCCACGCTGCTATCACTTCTTGGCATTTCTGTTGAATAACAATCATTTGTTTTTTGTCTATTGAATAATGCATGCAGTGTCATGATTTGGTCCTTCGAGCCGGTTGAAATTTATCATAGAATAATTAGAAAAAACTTATTTTTGGTGAACACTTTAAGCACCTCTGTGGTCTAGTGGTTCGCCCACCCGTGTAAGACGCAGGGGTCCCGGGTTTGATTATCAGGGGGGGTTCAATTTGTACTCGGTTTGGTTGGTGGTAGGGCTTGAAATGAAATTGAAATTGAAATTCATTTATTTGCAAGAAACATGGTAAATACAGATGTTAGGTTTAAATTGTGAGCATACATATTTCGCCAAGCATTGGCATGCAAATGTCAGTAGATAAACATAATTAAAGTTAATCAGTCAGTCAATAAACATTATACCTAATTAAATTGCAAGTTTTACACCATTATACATTTTTATGAACCAACTCCGAGTATACAATCATCTCAGCTCAATTATAATCAATTTATTTAAATTTATGATCTAGAAATTGCTGAACTGTATAAAAATTATATTGTTTTAATAGTTTGCATAGTTTAGATTTAAATATGTTATTTGATAATGACTCTTTAATATTCTTTGGTAATTTATTATATAATTTAACGCTCATCGCAAGGCAACTTTTTCTATACATGGCGGTATTCGTTGTGTAAGGTAAGACCGATCTATTCGAATTTCTTACTGACCGCGGATATATATCCTTAGCCTTCTTAAAAAGATGCAAGTGCTGTCTAACGAAGCAACATAGCTCGAAGATATACAAACATGGTAGGGTCATTATTTTCAGTCTCTCAAAAATTGGTTTACATGACTCAAATGGAGGAGCTCCAACCATAGCTCTTACACACTTCTTTTGCGCTATGAAAGTGCTGCTGATATTAGTCGAATTACCCCACAAAATTATGCCATATCTTAAGACTGACTCAACATAAGCGTGGTAAGCCATGAGTGCAGTTTTTACGGATGCTATTTTACGCAGACGATTGAGGACAAACACAAAACGATTTAGTCTACTATTAACCTTATTAATCTGTTCTTTCCAGTTAATGTGTTTGTCTATTGTTATTCCCAGGAACAAGGCAGCTTTCGTTTCCAGTATGGGCTTCCCATTAAATTCTATATTTAAGTTCAATTCATTGGAAATATAGTTATTTTCAAAAATCATATAATTTGTTTTGCTCGTATTTAATTCTAAGTTATTTTTCCTAAGCCAATTAGCAATATGCTCTATAGTCTGATTTATTTCATATTTTAATTCTGAAACATTCGATTTTCCAGCCGTCACGACCACTGATATATCATCTGCGAAAAGCACTGTTTTGTGTGATGTGACATCAGGTATGTCATTTATATAAAGTAAGAATAGAAGTGGTCCTAGAACACTTCCCTGCGGCACACCAAACTTGTTGTATAAGTAAGAGGATTCATAAGTAGTTACACAGCCATTTTCATCAGGTTTAGTGATTTTTACACATTGCATTCTGTTTTCTAGATACGACGTTATCCAGTCAAGGGCTACTCCTCTTATGCCAATTGTTTCTAGTTTACGTATTAGAATTTCATGTGCTACAAAATCGAATGCTTTTGTCATGTCAAAAAACAGTGCAGCAGTTTTTTGGCCAGCATCTACATTTGTAATTATAGTATCAATGAGATCAAACATTGCATGTGTAGTGGATTTCCTCTTTTGAAATCCATTTTGTTCTTTTTTGATGATATTATATTTGTCACAAAACTCTGTTATTCTTTTATGTACGCATTTTTCATATATTTTGGAAAAAATGGAAATTAGTGCTACTGGTCTATAGTTAGTAACGACTTTTTTGTCACCTTTTTTATATAGTGGTTTGACTATAGCTTTCTTTAGTATTTCTGGAAAGCTTCCTTTTTCCAGTGACAGGTTTACCAAATGACTGATTAAAGGTGATATTTCTTCAACACACGCCTTTAAAACCTTATTTCAAGTCCGCCTGGCTAGCTACCACCATCTTACCTAAGTCTGACGCCATAACAATAATTTAAAAATTGTTGTGTTCCAGCATTAAGAGGTAAGATAGCGAGTTCCTCAGTGATGAGGATTCCGGGTGTAGTGCGCTTCCACCTTCGGCCTTATCGTCACTTCCCAACAAGCAAAAACGTCATATAAGTTCTGACTTGTACGACTTTAAGTCGGATAGCAGTCTCACAATAGTAATGAGATGACTGCTAGGTCATATAGACGTCTTAAACCTAACTTTTTAGTCGTGCGACAAATATTTCATAATAAACTGGTCATAGTAACGTCGGCACGACTTAAACTATACGACGTTATATTAAAGTTTTAGCCAAAACGTCTGTACGACTTGTAGTCGCATTGGAGTCAAGTTTCGACTTTTAAACGACGTTTAACAAAATGGCGGCTTAGCTTGGTCTTCAAATAACCTTAAAATGACTTTTTGTCTTTAAAACGTCATATAGAGATTAGTGTGCGACAAAATTAACATGGCTGACATTTGTAGAATTAAACATAATTTTATTAATAAAAAAATATGTTTCAAACGCAAAACTACGAAGGGGCATGAAAATATGAATAGTATTTATATAGGTATATTATCATAAAACTTTAATTCCCAGACGAACTAAACGGTATGAGAGACAGACACAGTTAGCAAGATATGAAAGTTAAATAATACTCACCTTTTATTCCTTGTAATAGATTTATTTTGCAACCCGGATCTCGAAACATAACCACAAACACGAGTCACTGACAAACACTAAAAATCAGTCGTACAAGTGTTGTTACTTGACTCATATACAACGTTTTCGTCATTCAAAAACATCTGTATGACCATAATATAACGATAGAGTCGTTGTAAAGTTTTGCTGCGACTACTGTACGATGAAAGTGGTAATCTTGTGACTTTTGTATGACCATTAAACAACAATGTAGGTCGTATAAATGGGGCCCTTTTCGCGTTGAGTAAACGTTATTATAACGTTAGTCTGACCTATCTTTTGCGACCAGTGGTAATAAGAAAACGTTTGTACTACCATTGTACGACGTAAAATTGTTAGTTGGGTTAACATCAGGTGAGACTATCCCGTTGTGCATATAAAAAGAAAAAAGAACATCTTTTTTTGTCTAATTCTTCATTCATAGCAAGACGTCTGTTACGTATATTTACACGAGTATTAGATGGAGCTCAATTTACTATCAATTTTAATACCTTATTGTACGCGTTGCTAATTGTACAGTTGTCAGGATGATGCTTCGGTCCGCAACAAGACCAAGGAGGTTTCAGGATATCTGCAGTAGACCTATACGAAATAATAAGAAGGGTTAGTAAATGATAGTGTTAGCTTGATAGCTAACTTCTGACTAAAGCCAACAAACTTCGGGGAAGACTCGATTTTTTTAATAAACTTACGTATTGTGATCGCAGCATCCGAATGCTAACCGAAGGGCATGTGTCCATTGCCCATCTTTTTCTTGTAAGCCTTTCTGTGGAAGTAAGCAACATTGTGGACAAGATGAGGGTACATGATAATCTCCCTGATAGCAAAATAAAACAGTGATGTGACTACGAAATTATGGAAACGACAAAGAGCAGCTATACAAGACAACGTGTTACAAAAATACCCCTAATGCCGAATATGGTAGATAGGTAGTAGTATGGTAGATACCATCAAACTGAACAACGTTTACTATGGGACCAACACTGAAATCGCGAAAAAAAAAAACAGTTGTTTCATACAAAAATTAATAACGAAAATATCCAAATGTAGGTATGAAACAGCTGATTTTAATTTTTCACTATTTCAGAGTTGGTCCCTTAGTAAAAGTTGTTCAGTTTGATGGTCCCTATCTACCATATTCGGCATTAGGGGTAAGTATTTTTGTAACAGGTTGTATAGCCCGAAATCAATATAAACCTGCCCCCTATTCAAATGGCCATTGTTCCTTAAACGATCGTTATGAAAACACAAAAAAATAGTTCAGATAGGCAATGATGACACCCACAACCATGTTCACAATTTATATAAATATGCGATCGATTTATTTTTAGCAATCGGAGACCATGTTCAGGGTGGCATATCTCCCAGAAGCTTCCTACTTCGCAACCCAGACGATGATATTTGATAACATCAAGCTAATGGCTATCTTGCCAATTTGGTCTGGTCCAAATATGCGATAGATTGAAAATGACCCTGGTTAGCCGGCGGTCTAAACAGCAATAGAACAGCAAAGCAAAGAAACGAAACCGGTAGGTCTGGGGGGACCCTAACCGAGCGGCTTTCAAGAACAGGCATGCAGTTTTATTGCATACACGCTAGGTTATGCATGACGGCTTTGACCTTACAGGCATAACCATCATGCATAACCTAGCGTGTATGGCCGGCTTAAGCGTAGCGTTCAAACTTATACTATTAGTTATTCTGTGCTTATAAAATGTTGGACATTTGAGTAGGGGCTGCTTAGAGGTTTTTTTTTATTGATCAGTCAAAAACACTGACCTGCATATATTTACACTGGACAGGCTTATGTCAAACTGTTTTTGTGCCTATTTGATTTCCGCCATTTTGGCGCTGTAGGACGTAGCGTGAGCATAGCGTGCGTACATGGTACTATAGTTTGAAGTCTGGAGAGTCTAAATTTTCATATTGTACGTCAAAATTAGTTCTTTAGACGCACGCTAGTGGCGTTTCAAATAGGCACAAAAACTTAGCTGTCAAATCATACAGACAGCCAGTCCAGTTAAATTAAAAAAAAAATACATTTCAGTGGTCAAAAATAACAAACTGCTATGGTTTTCGGATTCATCACAGGTAACATAACTACGCCTGCTAGATGACAGTCTCGTAGATCTATGGATTACATAGGATTTACTAAATCACTGACATGAAAAATTTTTTTTTTATTTAACTGGACTGGCTGTCTGTATGATTTGACAGCTAAGTTTTTGTGCCTATTTGAAACGCCACTAGCGTGCGTCTAAAGAACTAATTTTGACGTACAATATGAAAATGGTTGACGTGATGGTCTCTCCAGACTTCAAACTTTAGTACCATGTACGCACGCTATGCTCACGCTACGTCCTACAGCGCCAAAATGGCGGAAATCAAATAGGCACAAAAACAGTTTGACATAAGCCTGTCCAGCATCAGACAGACCACAAGCGAAGTAGGTAGGTACCTAATGATTGTCCGAATCCGAAAACATGTATAACCGTGATAGGTACGCATTCACTGTTTGCGGATTGGAGACATTGTTGATTCGTCCAAGATTATCAGTCAAAGATTTAATGACATTACGATTTACGAACCTCGGTTAAATTTGATGAGAAATAGTACAGCAATGCGCATTCCAGAAGCAGCAACAACACCACCATAGTGGAATACTGCAAAAACCAATTGAGATGATTTATTGAGGTTACAATATGTGCGTTAAAAGGGCATATGATACAGTGTGTTCCTGGATAAAGTGCTATCCCGAAAGGGGGTGAAACTAGACTATAAATGAGTAATAAAAATTTATTTCAGAATAAAAATTTGTAATTTTTACAATGGACTCTATGTACAAAAAAAATATTTCTTCAAAAGTAGTGAATGGATTTTGTTCAAATAAAAAATAAGTATAACGTAATGCCAGATACTTGCTAGTTCAGATAGATTGCAAATAACTCACAAAAAAGTTAAAACATGACTTAAATTCAGCTTTTTGTAATAAAAATGCATTTCTCTAAAATCTTTTTTCATTAATCTCTAAATTTTTCAAAATTTCGCCCCCAATACTACAAAATTTTATCATTTATTCATAATTTTTATCATATTAGCTTCCAAACAACAACAAAAATATGCACTCACTAAAAATAACACGCTGGCTATGGGCTTTCAATGTTAACCACTGATTCAAAATTTAAAAGTTAACCAACTTTGAAAGGGTGTTATTTGCGTGTTATTTTTAGTGAGTGCATATTTTTTTATTGTTTCGAAGCTAATATAATAAAAAATATGAATAAATGATAAAATTTTGTGGTATTGGGGGCGAAATTTTGAAAAAAGTAAAGATTAATGAAAAAAAGTGTTAAGAGAAACGCATTTTTTTTACAAAAAGCTTAATTTAAGTCAAAATTATCACATTTTTGTGAGTTATTTGCAATCTATCTGAATTAACAAGTATCTGGCATCATATTATTTTTTATTTGAATAAAATCCATTCACTACTTTTGAAGCAATATCATTTTTTGTACATAGAGTCCATTGTAAAAATTAAAAAACTTAATTCTACAAATAAATTAGTATGAATATTTTTTTATTACTCAAGTATAGTCTAGTTTCGCCCCCTTTCGGGATTGCACTTTATCCAGGGACACACTGTATAGATTGATCTGGTACTTGCCATGAAGAGCAAGAACTGAGACCTGGTGAGCGCCCCCCAGAATCCCATGATGGACACGAAGAACATGAAGGTAGAAAGCGCTGCCAATCCCACACCCACATGGACGGATAGCACTGCAGGAGGCAGTAGTGCCTGGAAAAAAACAACATATTTTTTTGGGACGGCACACAAAGTGGCCCGAGGGTCTATTACAAAAAAAAAATCACGATATTCGGACGCAATTCGTCATTCAATTTACTTAATATTGAACCTTATTTGTGTGACAATAGTGCCACGGAGTGAGAAAGGGCCTCTGTTTGATGGTGACCGGTCACTGTTCATGGTAATCTCCCATAATTCAAGACCATGGGCCACATTAGATCCATGTTCTCTGAAACTTGTCAAACTGGACTAAGTAGTAAACTAGTATAGTGACCAAGTGTATGATGCTTTTAATAGTTTCACAGAACATCTGACTAGTGCAGTCAGGTGGTCTAGATTGAGAGCTGTCTATTGTCACGGCCGCGTGGCGTGCGTTCCCTTTCACATTATAATTTTTCAAATCTTTGTAACCCAACCTACTGGGTCTTCTGTTAGATAGGTAGTACGTAGTAATTCCACAATAATTTCAAGAAGTTTTATTCGTTAGGATAAAATAATTTGTGGCAAGTTGAGCACACAATGTTTTGATCAGTCTTCCATTATCCTTATCCGGGACACGCATTGTCTGATTGTACCAGTGACCCGGATATAGTGCATAATAGCCGGGTAATGGCGGTAGTCATTCGATTACCAGCCACTTACCTTTGTTGTGATATTACGATTAAATTAGAGATATGTATCATACATAATATCAAGATCCCTTTTTCTTTTAGTAGTTTTTGGGCTAATCAAATATAATACAAACATCGACTCGTACCAGTAGATCATATTCTCAGACGGGAATCGAACACGCGATAAAATCTCAAATACCTACCTATAAAAAATACTTATAAAATTATTTTTTGGATCAAAAATTTTGGCATCGATTTCCTATGTTATTTTTCATATTGGCTTATCCTAGAGCTTAAATATATGTACTTAGGTACCTACTAACGTGCATGACATCAAATTCATGCACTTTTTAGGGTTCCGTACCAAAATGGTAAAAAAGGAACCCTTATGGTGTGACTCAGTCTGTCTGTCTGTCTGTCTGTCACAGCTGGATATCTCGAGAACTACTAATGGTATCAACTTGAAATTTGGAATAGTTTAAGATGACATTTGCCCAACTATTTTGCAAATAAGAAATAAATAAAAAATAAATATCTTTTTTACAACAGGGCCTGAAAAGGGGTCTTAAAAATTTGAAGTGGGGCTACTAAGGCATGTGGGGTATCATATGAAAGAGCGCCGTTTGCACATTTTTAATCATCTTTTCTTTTTTTCTAGACCGCATAGTTTTTGACTTATGATGAAAAAGGTAAAAAAAAAATACCGTTCCCCCCTTATCTCCGAAGTTTGCAAAGAGAAAAATCTGAAATAATTCTATGTCATAGTAGTTTATATAAAGATTACAGGAAAAATAAAACGATGTCTCAATATAGCACACTTTTTTAGAAATTTTCAAATTTCTAAAAAAGTTAACATTAGTTCCACTATCGGTCAAGAGATGGCGCTGACCTAAAACTACAATACTAATTTTATTATTCTACTCTGCAGTGTGGTTTAATGGTGCAATTATGATGGTACAGAACCCTCGGTGCGCGAGTCCGACTCGCTCTTGACCGGTTTTATTTTATGTAAAACGCAAAAGTTATGTAGGCAAGTACCTACCTATATTTGTCTCTTAGAATAATCAAATTTTTATGTCTAATTTAGTAAAATTTTAGTAAACAACAAATTCGTTCTTATTTTATCGTCCACTAACTTCAGTTGGTATTGTTAAAACTCGATAAATCTATAAAAGTGCACGTCACTGGGTGGTACGAACACGCTAGTGACGTAATGACCTCGCTGACATCACGTCAATCGGTGAAGGGTGGTATGCGAAAATTTCATAGATTAGGTCATCTATCAAATGTGTAATCGAATATTACACATATTGGTGTTCCAATTTCGGGTCGGGGTTATACTTAGTTGAGTAAATGGTGATTTTCTAGCAACCGTTTTTATTAACAGCTAAAAAGACATAAATGATTATTTGCGGAAGTCCCAAACCATTGTGAAAAAAGTATGTAGCTTACTTCCGCAAAATATGCAAGATGCGCCGCCCGCCCGCCCGCAAAAAAAGAAAGAAAGAAATTTATTTCAATACAGACTCGAGACACAGTAATAAGTATCATACTAAACAAGTGTATTATAACATTTTAACAAACAAAACTTCAAATTATAGCAGAATAAAAGAAAATTATATTAAAAATAAGGATAAAGGTGTCTCACGGCTGTGCCAAAACAGGGTTACCAATTCAGCATAATTCAGATTTGCGAAATCAGACGCTGGTTATCAATTGGCACCTTGATGTTGACAGATAGATGCCACCAAATGGTCACCCTTTACGTGCCCACGATCGGCCATTATTTTGACTAACAAGTAATAGGTATGAATTGTATAAAATTGCACATGCACACCACAAAATATCAGTGCTCAATACCTGCAATTTAAGACAGCAACACACCTTGCACCTTCTTTACCTTACTATACCATGCATGCATTTTCAAATTTCGAATATTGACCAGAAAAGAAACGTTAAGAGGCATTAGGTGTTGTAGATCTTACAGCTACCCGTGGTGAAATTTTCCTTTTGTCAATAATTCACACATTAAATCTATAGCACAGGTGTAACACATACTAGTTCACTTACAAAATTGCTGCGATGTAGGTCGCGATAAAGCATTGTCAGTTGACCGCATGGGGGAGGGAAGCTAATCTAACGATCACATGACATGTTCATTATATTTCTAATAAAATTTTATGCAAAAGCGAATTTGTGTGTTACGCTTTCACAGCCCCACTTTGGGCGCCACTGTAACGGGCCACGTGTCGGTAATACACTGACATGAAAAAAATTTTTTTTTATTTAACTGGACAGGCTGTCTGTATGATTTGACAGCTAAGTTCTTGTGCCTATTTGAAACGCCACTAGCGTGCGTCTAAAGAACTAATTTTGACGTACAATATGAAAATGGTTGACGTGATGGTCTCTCCAGACTTCAAACTTTAGTACCATGTACGCACGCTATGCTCACGCTACGTCCTACAGCGCCAACATGGCGGAAATCAAATAGGCACAAAAACAGTTTGACATAAGCCTGTCCAGTGTAAATATATGCAGGTCAATGCGGTAACATAATGAGTTATATTTAAGGTTCGATCCAGAATGGGAATGAGAATACCTACTTTATTGTCTGTAGTATACCTAATGTATTATAATTTATATTTAAAAGGGGCCTCCTACACTGCAGCGAAAGATTTGGGATGTTAAAGGAATACAAAAAAAATCGGTTTGCACTCCGGGAGTGCCGGCAGAAGTGAAAACTTGAATTAATATTCATGATTTGATATGTTGTGCATTTTTGATATTTTGAAATTACCGGCAAAGGATTAAAATTATTTCTTTCCTTTTACTATACAGTCACACAATTCAATCGGTTTGTAATTAGAGAAAAATTCTAAAGATTTCGCGCCAGTGGCCTTTTTAATTTCTACATGCACGCATTCTACGATTTAAACTTATAGTCACAGAGTATAAATAAGTCTATGATTTCACCGAAGAGATCGCTGCTATTAGTTCCATTTCCAAAATTAGCGCGTTGCTGGTGACACAAGTATTTTCGTCTTGAAATGACGCGCCGCCATTTTCACCGCGCCCCGTAAAAAGAGAGGGGGATACTTCCGCCGCCAGCTGTCTACTCTCCAGCCGTCATATCCGTCTTACGAATTTTCGATCAGGGTCACGTGATTCTTACTGACGCGAGTTTAGCATTTTTCCCCATTACAAAAAAGCGTACAACGCCGCTAAAGAAGTTTTCACTTCAAAAACATGCTGAAACTTTTTGATACGTACAGAAAGGGAGTAGGTAGCATTATTAAATGTTTAGTCGATGATACAGTTGCGTTACCATGTCCTACAAAACGAATGAATTTATAAAAGAGATTATTTTGATTAGTTTCGAATATCAGCGCGACGATCAACGAAGGTATCATAGTATCGTGTCCCACATCTGCCCGTATAATCGCTCAACCTGTCGCGTGTTGTGATACCTCTACCTACATACCTCTACCAAGGGGTATGAGTCGCCATATTTATCCGCTTTTCATTTATTTTCCTGGCATATTTATAACTCACTAGCGGCCAACCGCAACTTTGTCTGCGCGGATTACCCCTTGCCTTGGAACTTGAGATCAGAAGTTTTTCTGGGTGAAAATGTAACTTACTGTTATGGTAGCACTTCCAGTAGACTCGATGGCAAATTGGAGAGTTGTCGGTGAAGCGATCATCCATAAACCGAAAGCGAATAGAAGAGCGCAGAAGATCTGTAGAAAAAAAAGGTTAGGTACTACTACTTGATGCAATAATTATTTTGAAAATCAAATCAAATTGTTTATTTGCATAAACATGTGGTAAGTGTTACATGTCTACCATATGCAAATGGCGTGCAAATATTGAAAAAGTAAGAAATTAAGCTAATTTTATTGTAAGTCATGTCACGACCGACATTGCATCAAAGCCAAACCTGTACGAACTAAGTAGAATTAATTTAGATCTTATTTATTACCACCTAATCGTTGTTTTAATACATATTGATTGATGCCAGCTCAAGGTTATTACAGTTCTTCAAAATCTCGTTCAAACAATACAAGTTTGAATCTACCAGTAAGCAAGGCCGAAACGCACAAGGTCGAGGATTCTAGGTCCACCTATAAAGTTCAATGTTACAAGAAGCTACTACCAAAATCAGGGCCACCACTAATTAATAAATATTTCATGATGTTATTTTTACGACCCTGGCGCAATGCTAACGATCCTGGCATCTTGAGCCATAGGGCCCGGGTTTGAATCTGTAATATCGGCATATTATGTTATCGTGTGATAAGCATTGTTACCGAAACATTAACGTTTATATTCTGTCTAGTGGCTGCCTGCTTCCCGTTAAAATTTTCAAAAATCCTTCAGTGCTCATCTACAATATAAAAGGAATCCTTGTAAGTTTTAATTTGCTAGTACCGGAGGTAGTCTAGGCTGTGCGCTAATGTTAATCAGTCCGTGAGGAACAAGAAAATAAAAGATCGCGGTAAGCCGCTATAGAAGCGGGAAACGCAAGCCTAATCTTAAATAATGCCAACATTTTAAATAAAAAAAAGAATCTAATAGCGCAATTTATAGAACTGCAAAAAATTCTAAACATGAAAACTGTAAAATTAACCTTTATTTTTCTAGCCTCATTGAAATGTAAACCAAGTTTGGACTTCCAAGGGCGTCTAATCACTGGCAGTTCATAGTTCTCAAGGTCGAGGTTTAGGCAATCAGAGTAACTACCTTTAACACTGACCTTAAAGTGAAGTAGCGAAGACTGACAGTTCTTTCGAGACATGGCCTTTCCTTTCCACTATTCAGCTAAAATAGAACCTCATTATGCAACTCGTACCACTACCTATAGTACTAGGTCCTTATGAAAACAAAGGACAAAAACATCTAATTCTTTTTTTTCCATTCACGTTACATACCTACCGTAATTAACATCGCCTTAAGCATTTTCATCTCAACTGAAGATTGAAGCGCTCATGGCGGAACTTAACAGACTGATCGTACTCGATCACGTTTGTTAAGCAACGCTCGGTCCGGCCAGGTGTCGGATGGGTAACCGTAAAAGTGGCATTACAACTGAGCGCTTCCGTGCTTCGGAGGGCACGTTAAACCATCGGTCCCGGCTGTTTTCACCTTATAACAGTTAAGCCAAGTTAGAGGCCTTACAGGCGGCTTGATAAACTCTAACACCAGAGGTGGCCACTAATCCTCATTCGATAAGAAGAAGAATCTCAACTGCGCATGCCTTTTGTTTGTTTTTTTTTACACTAGCAAATTCTACAGGCGTTTACGAACTTTAGAATACATGTAAAGCCCTAAAATCACATCCGTCGCGAATGATGATTGTGGTAGCCTGTAGTGCAATTCTCTAAGGGACGCTTTATGGCTGCGTTGATTGCTGTGATCACAGTAGTCACAGCCGTAGCATCGCCTGCTGTGATCACATTATGTTATCAAGGAATTCACTAAGCTCTTAGCTCTCACTGACGATCTCTAGGCTGCG
The DNA here is from genome assembly GCA_943789525.1 of Agriphila geniculea. Classification (NCBI taxonomy): domain Eukaryota; kingdom Metazoa; phylum Arthropoda; class Insecta; order Lepidoptera; family Crambidae; genus Agriphila; species Agriphila geniculea. The sequence continues at coordinate 43,661,338 of OX038870.1, forward strand.
TAATCGCTCTGCTGTTCTCTCGGCGCTGCTAGAGTGGTGGCATAATTTTGTTTTCAGAATCGATCGATCAATTCTCGACTAGTACCAGCGAACTAAATCTATGGAATAAGCATTCTGCTCAAAAAATGGCACCACATCAAAAGTACAACTAATTGGATAGAGCTAAAAATGCTGGCATTTAATTATACAGCACAAAGCGTCTGAACACTGGTTGCTTATTAGCGACCATAATTTGTATACTCATAGATTTTCTATACTTAAACGAAAAAATTAGATATGTTTTTTCTGCATCTTTTTACTGCCTTCTTTGCATCTTTTACACCATTTGACTATAAAGGACGTCATTTCTAATAAACTCTCTCTTTCTGTCTTTTCTCTACAATACAAACTGCAATTTATTGAAAAGAACACTGACGGTCTGACGTCAGTCACCGGGTACGTGGCTGGCCCGACTAAAGCTGAGCGGGTTGTACTTTTTCGGCCCCGTGGTGCCATTTTTAGGGTTCCGTAGCCAAAATGGCAAAAAACGGAACCCTTATAGATTCGTCATGTCTGTCTGTCTGTCTGTCCGTCCGTATGTCACAGCCACTTTATTCCAAAAGTATTAAGACTACATAGTTGAAACTTGGTAGGTAGATGTATTCTGTGAACCGCTTTACGATTTTTACACAAAAATAAAAAAAATAAAAGATTAAGGGGGGGCTCCCCATACATGGAACTGAAACTGAAAATATTTTTTTTCATCAAACCAATACTTGTGGGTTGTCTATAGATAGGTCTCTAAAAATGACATTGAGGTTCTTAAGACTATTTTTTTTCAAAGTCAACCGTTTGAAAGATATATGCCGCCAAATTGGTAAAATGTGTGTCCCCCCCCCTTTAACTTTTAAAGTAAGAGGGTGAAAAATCTAAAAAAAATATAAGCTATAGATCTTAATAAACACTTTCAACGAAAATTGGTTTGAACGAGATATAGTAATTAGTTTTCAAGATATAGTACATTTTCCAAAACTGCAAATATAACTTTGTCATTCCATACAAACACTGTGAAAAACAAAGTTATTTTTTCAGACGAAAAATGATAGCGGTATTAAAATATGGTATGGTATAATGTACCTACGGAACCCTACTGCGCGTGGCCCGACACGCACTTGGCCGGTTTTTTAAGCAATATTTGTTTGCAATTACACTTCTATAGAATTTAGTTCGCTGGCTAGTACATTTTGGCTATTTTCTTGCAATAAAAGTATTGTTAACATGTTAACAAAACATTAACTTATGATAAATTTAAGCAAAGCAAAACTAAAAAAAAAGTCACTGTAAATAATTTATACTAGTCTCTTTTTTCGTGTTGGACGATTAAGTGGTTTACTTACCATAACGACGAGATTGATAGTTACTAATACTGTGGCCGCAATTTTCGATATAGTGCTTGTCCTTTCTACCATTATTTGATCTGTAACAGAATTTTTTATTTATATTAAGTAGTGCTCTTATTAAATGTAATGCCATGCCAAGCTGATTCTTTTTTTTTTAATTTGTAGGAAGGTTAACCACATGACCATAGGTTAACAGATTAACCAGGCGCGGTCGCAACCTGAAATTTTGGGGGGGGGGGGGGTCACTAATAATAATACAATTGCTTTTTTGTAAATTTATAGAAGCTTTTTCTATGTGACATGTATGATTTGGGGGGGGGGCATGTCCCCTGTGACCCCCCCCCCCCCCCCCGTGGGACCGTGCCTGAGATTAACGTATTTACCCAGGTATCGTTGTTATTAATAGCGTCACTGTATCAACAGTTGAAATTCTGCCGATATCTTTGACCTTACTCCACGTTAACAGAGTTCTATCTACCAGAGTCCACTACAGCATACTACGACTGCTAGAGCTTGCCAAGGAACCCCAAACTTTTGGTTTTTCGCTTCCTCCGAATTTAAAAAATTAAGTTTCCCTTTTCAACGATAGTTACAATATTTACGGCTCTTTCAAATCACGCTTTTCTTGTGTGATCCAATTTTAATTATGTTTATGAGACCAAGGGAATATGCTAACTCCATAAAGGTGTTTTCGTGCGGCTTTCGGCGGCCAGTGGGAATGGGTCTGCTTCTGACTACCTATCTTAACGCATATAGAATTGTAAAGTTTTTTTTTTTTCTCTCTTGTAACAGCCTAGACTGAATAATAACTTCAAACTTTGAATTTAGCTTGAACCCTGTAAATTGATCAAGAAAATTTGTAATTCATTAAGTAATGATCTAATTATAATTTTATTTATTTGTTAATCTTTGTTAAAGTCTGGAAACGATATACATATTTGTAAATATCGTTCCATTTGATAAAGCTGGTAAGTTTTTTGCGCCCGTTTTTCTTGTCAGCTAAAAGACGTCATAATGGGTGGTAGGGCAAAAAAATTATTTGACGATTTAAAAACGCTCATTATGTGAGCTTATTTGAATAAAGATTTTTTTCATTCATTCATTCATAATAAACGCGCCTGAAACGTGATGGGTGACGTCACAAATCATGACCGTTTTGTATCGAGCGTTTTCGGCGGGTGCTGCTGAATGCTAACTTCAAGTTACTATATCACGAGAAAAAACGCGACAGAAAAGTTTTAATATTAAAGTTGATTTTCTCACGCATTATACTTTTTGATTTTGATACAAAAAAAAATGTTGCATAACTATTCCCGATTGTCAGACGAGGAGAATCAATAAATCCATCAGAGTTTGCAATACCAATATTGCTGCTGTTTAACAGTATTTTTTTTTCAAACCTATTCAAAATAGCCTATTCAAAAATGTATGCTACCTAATATTTACGAGTAGCCAGTTCGCTTTTAGCAATTATTTGGACTGATTTTTTACTCACATTAATACCTAATGTTTTAAATTATATTCTTCATCATTAGAAATAATACCTATTTAGTAATTTTGGTCCACACTCACAATTCACATTCAGGTTTTTATCCATTTTGAGAAGTACGGTGATCGCCGCACGAAAACACCTTCAATAGATTTATCAATAAGTGGTGACAGAATGATAGACAAAAACACCTCAGTGACCTAAATCAACTGTAGGTAGATACCAAGGTCGGGTTATAAGTGGGACATCAATATTTATACTCTGAATGCATTTGTCAAAATGCTTGTGCTTAATGGTTTGAGGATATAAACTATCATTTAGCTTCAATTAAGGGCCGGGTGGGGAAACAATAGCTTTTTGGTTTGTCAAACACTTTAAGCACAGAATAACTAATAGTACGTACAGAAGCAGCACTCCGCAAAGTCATTTAAATGAATAGCGACTTTTGCTCCGACACAATAAAGTGCAATTCAGGTCGCGCAGCGCTAATAGCCTACAGTTATATTCACCTAGTAGTTGCCTCTTTTTCTATCGCGTGCTCTTACCTTTTCTGACGACGCAACGTTAGTTAGATAGTTAGAGCCATCGATAGAGTCCTGTACAGGGTGAACCGAAATAGCGGGGTTACCATACAGGGCATCACCAACAGCTACATAACTATCAAGTTGACGGCTATGATCATAATTTGATGTAGGTAGTTTGATTTAATTTGATGGTTCTAATGAATAATTAAAGTAATCTAAAAATACATTGAAAGTGACTCCTTTTCTGTTGGCAAAAAATTGTTTAAAAAAACAAAAATCCGACTTCAAAAACCTACCTCTAAAAAGCAAGAAATAATATTCGTAATAATAAAAACACGTCTATTGAAGTCGGGTGGGGCTGGAGTACAAATTCCTTTTTTTTATTCTAAAAGCCCCACCCGACTTCAATAGACGTGTTTTTATTATTACGAATATTATTTCTTGCTTTTTAGAGCAAAGATGTATTACTTTTTAATACATCTTTGTTTTAGAGGTAGGTTTTTTGAAGTCGGTTTTTTGTTTTTTTAAACAATTTTTTAATTTTTAGTGTAGGTACCTTTTGTATTAGGTAGTGTAAGTAAGTATATTATTTAGGTAGAAAAATCGGCTCAGCCAAACGTGAGTTAATTTAATCGCGGAGAAACATACATACATGCGGGTCAAACTGAGAACCTCCTTTTTTAAGTCGGTTAAAGACTACACTTAAGATATCCCTTTTCCAACAAAAAATAATTATCTTATTCAGTTCATAAACAAAGAAGTTACACGACTGATCATCGAGGTAGTTCACACAAAATCATACTACTTTCGTGCTTTTTTCAAGATTACTTGAAAAGTGCTGAATCGATTTCAAAATTTTAAAAAATGGGACCAACTTGGGAGTTTACCTAATGTAATAACGTTTGAATCATTTCAATCGGTTCAGCCGTCTTCGAGTAATCGGTGTACATACAAAAAACAAAAAAAAACGGGTCGAATTGAGTACCTCCCTCCTTTTGAAGTCGGTAATGAGTTCCTCCCTCCTTTTGAAGTCGGTAAAAATGACCATTTCATCCGTTGTAACGTAACCTAAACTTATTTTTTTCGTTTAAGTTATGTTGCCTAGGTTAGTTTAATGTTCAAACATTTGTACTTAAAGAAAAATTGTTACAATAGCGTTCACGGTTATCAAATAAATAGTGAAAAATCTTAGAATGGAAAATGCAACTTGTTAAAAATTCTCCATACAAAACGTTAATTTTATAGGTAATATTTAAATTAGCAGAAAAAAAACTTTTGCGTTCAGGGGCCCTATTTTTGAATCGCCCGGCAGGCGTCGAGCGCTCTTTTCGACTGATTTTCGTTCGACATACGACTCAAAACAATGAGATGTCGAACGAAAATCAGTAGAAACGAGTGCTCGACTGGAGTCGAGCGATTCAAAAATAGGGCCCCTGATCTCGGTTTACTGGATTTGCAAAAACTTGGAAGATTAGAAGTTATTTTTCAATAATAAAATACGCTACCACACAATAAAAAATACCGCTCGTGTTCAAAGACAACTGAATTTTGAAGCGCGCTTATTGGTGGATGTTCGGGTCGGTCGGAGTTCGAACGAGGTTCATCATATCAGCCGCACGACACCCACTGCTGGGTATAGGCCTCCCCTAAGTATCTCCACGACGATCGGTCCTGCGCTGCCCGCATCCAGTGGCTTCCCGCGACCTTCACCAGATCGTCGGTCCATCTTGTCGGGGGCCTACCCACGGAGCGTCCTCCGGTGCGCGGTCGCCATTCCAGAACCTTTCCGCCCCAAAAGAACGAGGTTAAAGTCTTGAAATAGTGATGTGGTAAAATCATTGTCGATATTTTTATTAACGATTAAAATTTGCAATTTTAAACGAAATTAAAACTTAATATTAGGAATTTAAGAACTTTACAGAGGACTCTTTATATTATGATGTACTTCAACCAATTTTTGGGATTAGGGGTAGGTATTTTTGTAATATATTATTTTCAATTTTTATTCAAAAATGGGGCTTTGTCTTCATGGTATTGCCTCGTTGGTATATATAAATTTCTACATAAAATCCTACTAAAAACCTTATTTTTTACTACAAAACAGTGAGAAAACAACTTAAAAATGAAATACTATAAGTAGTATTTCATATTTAAGTAATAAGTTACTGAATCGTACAAAAAACCTTACATAATAAAACCTAAAGTTTTATCAGAAAATGTCTTAAAAGTTTACCTACAAAGTCCTTATCTAATCTTACCATCTCTATCTAAGTACTTAAACATCACTTTTCTTGATGAAAAACATAAGTCCTTAAAAATGCCTATTACTAATTGCAAATTCTTAATAATTCTTGCCGTAATAAACATACTTACAATCCTATGCTGCTAATAATCTTAGAACTGAAATCCCTAAATTACTAACTGTGAATACTTAACAATTTGCATACAATCGCGTTGCGTCGCTAACATATTCATTTACCTACTTCATTCAATCAGAACGCCCGAATTGTTTACTTAGAATTTTCCAGCCTTTCTAGAACTCGGACCTCTCTTTCACACAAAATATCTATCTCGTACTTGCGGTGTTATCCCTTTCTAAACATTTACATAAAATGTTCCCGTCTCTTTCTAATGTTGAAGTTAGTGCCGGGTTTTACAAAATAATGATGTAACATTACAAAAAAATATTATCTAAAGTTAATTAACAATAAAATATCGTAATATTTTTTTATAAATTATAAACAAAAAATATCAGGGGCTCACTTTGAGGTATTGCCCAAAAATATTCTATTGAAAAATTGCAATTTTTTTATTCGAAAACAACATTTTACTGAGGAAGTTACTTACTAATACAAAATCCAGTAATAAATAAATCGATCACCGTAACATTATACAATACAAACCGAAAACTTACTAATGATTATTATAAAAACATAGCCAAGTATTAAAAACTTTGACATTAATTATTTATATGCACATCGTCGATAACACTTAGGAAAACCATACCATTATTACTATTTACACAAATTCTTTCAAATTGGAGACCGTTCCGAACAATAATATGATTACTTTTAATTAGTTAATACAAAATATTGTAACTGTTTGTTATCTCTTAATTTTTTTTAATAAATAAGTAGGATAAAAATTCCTACTTAAGCGAGTACAGACATCAGGGGGCCTATTACGAAAATAAAGTACGCAGCTGCGTAACGCAGTCACTTGGTCACGATAATCGTCCGCAATTCGTTGATTGCAGTTATATAACAAACATTTTTAATACAGCGATCGTAGCCCATAGACTACTGAACGAACGATATCGGATACGCTAGATAGAAACTGTCAAACTCACGCAATCACTTCGCAATATCGCATACGTAAGTGGTTTGTAATAGGAAACAATCAAAACGAAGCACGGACGCAGCTGCGTGTATCGCATTAAACTTTTCGTAATAGACCCCCTGATTTTAATTTAAGTACCTATATATTCTCTTTACAATAAATTATGCCTACTTAGAAAATGAGTTTCATGTGAAAAAGAACACATTATTAACAGTCTGTTATTACGTATAAAACAATCATCCCGAAAACAGCAATCTATGCAATTCTTTGTAGGTGGTTGGTAATTACCTAAGTGCTAGGAGTACCTAACTATCCTAGTATTTTTTTACATATTTACAAGTATGTAAATAGGTAAATAATTAGTTTGATCATGACGTAGGTAGGTATATATGTTCATAGAAACCATTGACCATTATGATTACGGTAACAACGAAAATATGTGGCCCTGAAAAGGGCCTTTTTCGGAACAAGTTAAATCTGTACAGAGCAACAATTATTGGAGAGGGTCATTTCTAAAGGCATTAAGTTCGGAACGAAATTGCCGCTTAAGGCGATTTGCTTGAGCTCTGTATTCCGGGGTTGGGTACTTTGCCGCTCTCCGAAAAGCGGCATTTTTAGCCCTTTTCAAATTGCGAAGAGCCGGAGGAATACGATTGCGGTTTATCACATGTACAAAGCCCGCTTTCTCAGCAACGGCTGAAGGAACCAGTTGGGATTGGGAAGGAGAGGCCAGACAACTAATAACATTCTGTGTACTATCGAAATAGGCGGAAGACAGATAGGCTTCAGCCGCTTGCCCGTCAAGTTTGCAGCGGCCGTGCCCTTTCTTGGGGTGCACGGCATAAATACGAGATAAGCCGCAGACCTTGAGGTCTTTGACGTGAAAGATGTTGGGGGCCTGGGGGTCTTTAGACAAGAAGACTAGGACACGGTCGCAGGGCTTACCCGCTCGAGTGTATATCTGGTGTACAGCCTTTGCATGGAAACCCTGGGCTACGAGGTCATGGAGGATCTCAATTTTGGAAATTTGATATGGTAGTCCGCGGAGTACCACACGCCGAACACCACATTCGGGAAAAGACGGGACTGCCATGGGCCGAGAATGTTGGGATTGGGAAGCTCTGTAAACAGACAGTTTGTCCTGAATGAGTTGGGTAATAGAGTCTATTATTTCGTGGGGAACAGTGCTCAATTGAGCCATGAGAGCGTTTAAGGAGTCAGTGGACGCCATATCAGAAAAGGCAAAGTCGTTGGACACTTTGAACAGCGAGCCGAAATGAAAATTGCAAAAAGCTGTCGAAAAACACAACCGCGTGAGAGAGAGCGCGAGTCGCAGCTGAGAGCAGTCATAGACAGAGCGTAACTACTCAGAGGCGAGACAAGACTAGCGAGAATGTTTTTTTTTTTTCACTTTGCCGGACCCATTATAAATTTGATGATCCGCAAATAGTGACTAATTAAACATTCTGGTGAACAAAGCATTGCACGTCCCACCATCGCGCAATCGTATCTCTCTGGAAAAAGGTACGGTCTGTGGCCAATCAGGATGCAGATAATGAAAGCGCTGTGATTGGTTGATTATTTGATGGTCAGCCTCATTTACACTTTTGTACGTTTTCATGATAATATCCAAAAACTACGTTTGTTTTAGATAATGCTTTCAACATTGTTTTTGTTGAAAATTTATATTTAAATGTAGAAATAGTTCATAATTATTTTGTTTGAGGCTATTTCATCAAGTAAATCCAAAATATGTCTTTAAATACAAGGGTTGACTTCGTTTAAATGAACTGCGTAGCATATATCATAATGTGAAAAACGACAATTGTTTATTGTTTTTTTGATTTTTAGACATCCGTACACAGCACAGTAATTTCGATTCGACATTGTTACTATTATAAAGAGACAATACCTACTTGTGTGCAGTAAGGTGCCGTGCGACTACGCAGGCGCGCGTGTGGCGGCCAGGGTTGCCAGGTCTTTTTCAAATAAATACCGAACAGTGAGCAAAACATAAAACTTTGCCTACGAAGAGTGATGGAGGCCTGCTTTAGGGCTGATTTTTCAATGTCTAGATAAAGCTTAATTCGTTTGATAACGTAGGTATTATGCCGCCAAATTGAAAATGATTGTCATCGTTTGTTTGTCAAATTTTTAAATGACTTTTATGTTATTCGGATTATAATTTAACTGACTGATATCTGTTATCTGAGGATTGAAAAATCAGCCCTTAGAATGGAAAATAAAACAACATCACAACATGATGGTTCCGAAAATTCCAAGAGTAGCTATTATGCTAAAGTATAAAGCACTTCACAAACTATGATCTTCCAAAACATTCCAACCCAAAGGCCAAGCAGTGGAGAAAAAGTCGTTTTCCACTTCCACATCAGCTTGAGATTTTGTTCCGTAATTTCAAAAATATATATAGTGGTGGCCGGATAGTTAGAAACACCAGTCGATTTTCATACAAACGAGGTAACTTTGAAGCCTTGGTTCTCCGCCAGGGATTGATCTTGCTGTGATCTGATGATGACCATCCAGGGAGTGAATGGAGGAGGTCCAGATCGCCATACACACCCAACTGGTCTGGCTCATTCTCATAAAGCCACGTTTTTTTTTCAGAAACATGGTCATTTTGAATTTTATTAATTTTGAAGAATAAACAATTGTTTATTAAAATACTCAATTTGTAACGTAACGGTGCATGAGGCCCAGTTTTTGATCCAGGGCAGCCATGTTTCTGTGAGAACAAGTTTTAAAAAAACGTGGAACTTTTAATTTGTTTAAAAATATGTCTTTTATATTATTAATATGATAAACTTTAACATACACATATAGATATGAAAGTAACAATAAAAATACCAATGAAAATATTCTTTATATTTGAAACTTGAATAAAAATACAAAGCCCACTCTTTTTTGCCACGTTTCTTCACATTTCTTCACCGGTGATGAGGTGATAGAGGCCTGTGTATGACGGACAGCCGGGCGCTGTAGGTAGTGTAAAATGGGTCTCGTTTGCACTCTTTGAGTAATGGAACTCCAAAATTTAACTGAAATATGCATATTATAACATGGCAGTTGAAGTGTTTTTAATATAGATGACGAAAACGCACGGTTTATATCTCTAAATACATAATTTCCAAATCCTAGCCCAACAGTGGGATCCAACGATTAACAATTCTCCAAAAAACGTGGATAAACTATCAAAAGCATGGACCGTGAAAGCCACGGCAACCATGTTTTTGAGGCCACGTTTTGGAGGACAAACACTTATTTTGTAGATAAAAACACCGTTAATAGATAAAACTCTTACAAATATGGCTTATTCCTTTTAGGATACAAAAGGCAATAACCAGTAAAATTTATAACTATATTCTATAATCGGGAACTTGATAAATTACATCCATGTTTTTGAGAGTAGTACCGAACAAAAACGTGGTCACTATGGAACTTACCTTCGTGAGTCGACCCTGAACATTCAGTGTTCAGGGTCGACTCACGAACCTGCTGTTCAGCAGCAGGTTCCTCCCGCACAATGTATAGGACTGTCCTGGCGCTACCGACTAGTGTGTGAGACAAACAGGTAGCATTCACCGTTCCCGATTTATGAGCGAATGAAAAAAACAAAAAACCGACTTCAAAAAACCTACCTTTAAAAAGCAAGAAATAATATTCGTAATAATAAAACACGTCTATTGAAGTCGGGTGGGGCTGGAGTACAAATTCCTTTTTTTTATTCTAAAAGCCCCACCCGACTTCAATAGACGTGTTTTATTATTACGAATATTATTTCTTGCTTTTTAAAGGTAGGTTTTTTGAAGTCGGTTTTTTGTTTTTTTAAACAATTTTTATTTTTTAATTTTTAGTGTAGGTACCTTTTGTATTGGGTAGTGTAGGTATATTTTTTGGGTAGAAAAATCGGCTCAGCCAAATGTGAGTTAATCGCGGAGAAACATACATACATGCGGGTCAAACTACGAACCTCCTTTTTTAAGTCGGTTAAAGAACTACACTTAAGATATCCCTTTTCAAACAAAAAAATAATTATCTTATTCAGTTCATAAACAAAGAAGTTATACGACTGATCATCGAGGTAGCTCACACAAAAATCATACTATTTTCGTGCTTTTTTCAAGATTACTTGAAAAGTACTGAACCGATTTCAAAATTTTAAAAAATGGGACCAACTTGAAAGTTCACCTAATCTAATAACGTTTGAATCATTTCAATCGGATCAGCCGTCTTCGAGTAATCGGTGTACATACAAAAAACAAAAAAAAAAAAAAAAAAAACGGGTCGAATTGAGTACCTCCCTCCTTTTGAAGTCGGTAAAAAAGCGCGGCGTGCTTTTTCTGATCTGAGGCACAGAATAACTAATAGTGTCTGAGGTTCACTAACAGAACGTTAGTAAAAAATTCATTTATAAATAAGATTTTACTATTTTTCATATAAAAATCATAGGTAATGATAGTAAATATAATAAAGTATGTAAACAAAGGTTAGAATACTTTATCACCTTAAATATTTTGAATTTATCAGAGAAACTTATAGACAAGGTAGTAAATTTCCCCCCCATGTTTTTTAGAGAATGCATGTTTGACGGTAATTTGTCAGAAATCTATTAACATTTTTAACGTTTTTTGTGTTTGACTATATGCGGAGAGTGTTCAGGAATTGCACTAGTAAGTTTCTGTATCCTATATTTTTTACTGGAATGTCCTAAAACCGTGGCAAATGAGAATGTCTGATATGCAAGCTACCTGAGGAAGTCGCCTATATAAAGTATTAAAAAAACCGGCCAAATGCGAGTCGGACTCGCGCACGAAGGGTTCCGTACCAAAAAATGGCAATAAAATCACGTTTGTTGTACGTGAGCCCCCCTTAAATATTTATTTTATTCTTTTTTAGTATTTGTTGTTATAGCGGCAACATAAATTAAATACATCATCTGTGAAAATTTCAGCTGTCTAGCTATCACGGTTCTTGAGATACAGCCTGGTGACAGACAGACAGACAGACAGACAGACGGACAGACAGACAGACAGACAGCGAAGTCTTAGTAATAGGGTCCCGTTTTACCCTTTTGGGTACGGAACCCTAAAAAACTACTTGTTTTATAAAAGTGTCCTTTTTCTATCTAATTTCAGCGTGACTGTGGCACTGTTGACTAATAAAATAGAGCATAAAACAGGGAACTAGTTAATTTGCATATGAAATGAGAGGTGAACGTACGGACTCTACTGAATTAAATATGGGGCCTAGTACAGTTCCCTGGGGAACCGCTCACTGCCAACTGGAGTTTCAGGAATCTAGTTGCACGTTATTTTTTTATTATGTCACAACATAATACCTACTAACGCTAGTGTTTTGTATTCAAGTCATTTTGTTCTTCCTTTTCGGGTTTTAGAATGTGGAGCGGTCAAAACCGCAAATAAATTCTGCCCTTGTTAATAAACAAAAATTACAACCTACCTACTTAGCTAAGCTACATAGTATCATCACAGAATACATAATAGTATCATGTCATGATGACTCATCATGCCACAAAATAGGTCTGTATCATGTAACTCAATCACATAACTAATAAAATAATAAAACTTAATTAAGAACACGCTTGGGTGTATTGAATAAAAAAAACTTGCCGAACATACCTACATGACATAAACTTTCATACCTCTTTCAAAATGTCATAAAAATAATAATCTACTCACCCTTTTTTTCAAATGCCAAATATTCAACTAGTTTTTCAAAAACTTTCACATCGATATTCATTCGAGTTGGCGCCAACTTTTCCCGCGCAATATTGCGGCGGTGACGCGACGTGCTCCCACCGCTGCTACCAAACGATTACTGAAAACCGTCTGCAACGGAAGCTAGAAAGCCTTTCTTTCTTGTTTTTCATGTGAATTTCTTTGCGCACTGAAAGTCTAAAGATGGAAACGCACTACACCCGGAAACCTCACCACTGAGGAACTAGCTTCTTCTTCTTATTTTTGTTTTGGCAATCTACTTGGAGCTCGGTGGCGCAGTGGTTTAGCGCCTGGTCCAGCGATTGCGGAGGTTAAGCAACTTTCGCAAGGGTCGGTCATGGGATGGGTGACCAAAAATTTATTATCTCGAGCTCCTCCGTGCTTCGGAAGGCATGTTAAGCCGTTGGTCCCGGCTGCATTCGCAGTCGTTAACACCCACCGATCCGCATTGGGCCCGCGTGGTGGGTTAATGGCCCGTCCTCCTTATCCACCCATAAGGAAGGCCTGTGCCCCAGCGGGGAGGGGGGGGCATTAAAATGGCTGTGATGATGATGATGAATCTACTTTCCTCTTGGAAGTAATTTTTGCCAGTGTCAAGTGTTGAATAATTCAGTGGTAGATTGTTTCAGTTTACATTAAATAAATCATCATTCATCATCATCATTAAATCAATCATCAATGCATCGCATTCCAATGCTGCTTGGAGCATTTGGCACCAAGTATAATCAAGACAGTTTACTCGGTAAGGTCAGCCGAGGTAGCCACCACTACAATAAAAGTCAGCTTCACACAACCAAAATCGCACCTATTTCCATTATCCCACATATTGTTCAGTTGCGTAGACACTTGTACCACAAAACTGCACCAATTTTAAAACACAATATCCACTATGAATCAATTTGCGAATAATTAAAATAGTCACTGAACCGAACTCGACGAAATGGCGCCAAAAACTCCGAGCCTCCTAACAATTTTTAAATTGTTGTTATGGCGTCAGACTCAGGTAAGATAGCTAGCCAGATGGACTTGAAACTCGCTCCCTCTTGAGAATCGAACCCGGGCTCCGTCTTTCACGTGTGGGCGAACCACTAAACCACAAAGGCGGTGTCCGCTAGTGATGGGCCGAGACTGCTATTTTTGTTATTCGAGTATTTTGGAATTCATTAAAAAAATCGATTTAGTATTCGAGTCCAGGTACTCGTATTGGGTATTCGAGTACTGAGACTAGTATTCGAATACTCAATTTGACTCGAACACTGAATTGACATTTGTTCAAAAAGTAATAGACCGGGCGGCCACCGCACGGTTACCTATCCCATCGAGTTACTGGATATTACCACCTTCCACGAAAAGTAGACCTTAAATAGGTAAGAAAAATGTTGGTCTGCCGGGGCTCAACCTGGAGGAAGCTTGGTGGTGCAAAGCTGTGCTACCTACTTTTGACCATCATTTTACCTCATGTGGTTACTGAACAAAACCTTTTCGTTGCTTTTAGTCTCTATTAGTAGAGTTTAAATAATTATGTCTGCCGAGCGAATTCTTGGAGGGTTCCGCAGTCCAACCATTTTTAGGGGCCGCATGGGGGTGCTATTTTACCTCATCGAGTTACTGGATGAAACCAAGTTCTCCTAGTAGCTAAGATGATCCCCTTTAAATATTAATTGGTCTGCCAGTTCGCAACCTGGCAGTTTTTGCAGTCCAACCAAATAACTACATAGTATAAAACAAAATCGCTTCCCGCTGTCTGTCCCTATGTATGCTTAGGTCTTTTAAACTACGCAACGGATTTTGATGCGGTTTTTTTTTATAGATAGAATAATTTAAGAGGAAGGTTTATATGTATAATACTTGCATAATATAGTAGAGAAACATGATAATTTTAAAGGTTTCTAATGTGTTCCGTAAATAAACACATTTTTTTGCGCTTCCATTGCAAACTCTGGCTGAATCCTACGAGATAGATCAAACAAATGTACTACAGTATTGTCCACCTTAAAAAGGTCCACAAAAACGTCTTCAATGCTATATGTCTACCCCTTAGGGATAACCCACAATAACCATTTTTATCCTTTCTTTTTATGAGAAATAAGGGCTGATTTACGAAGCTATTATATGCAATACAACATTAATCCTTATCCAATTAAGTACCTTAAATACATTGTGCATGCATGTGATATAGATTAATATAGCCTTAGTATCAGCACTGCACCCGTGCGAAGGCAGGGTGAGTCGCCAGTTTAATATAGTTTGTAAGTTCTATAGTTTGTAATTTAAATGTTAAATGTTCAGTCTACAGACGAAATTTTACTTGCTTGCTTGTTTCTTTGTATTGATTTATGTAGGTATTTATTTACATGCTGAAGTATATTATACATACTTATGTTATGGACTATGTTACAGGGTCAAAAAAGAAACAAATAAGTCACACACAACACAACACAATGTTTGAATTTCTTACGAAACGATTATTGTTATTGCTTATGAACTTAATCTAAAATAGGAAAGTACTGCAAGGTGGGGGATACTTAGATCACTTTTGAAATTCAAATAGCTATATTTTATCAAAAACAAACTTGCTAAAAACGAAAAAAAAATGAGTTTAAGTAAGAATAGTATCGGTTTTTACATATTTTTAGAATAAAATGAAAACTATATTTTTTAACCATCCATTTCAAAGAAATAAAAATTCAGCTTATCAAATTTAAACTGATTTTGAGGCTGAATATAGGGTGATCAAAGGATCACCGTATATTTTATAACGGGGTTTGAAAGTTTTTTTTTTATTATGTTTAACCCTTTAATATAAATATAATAAAAATAAAAACTGGCCCGCAGGATTTCGCGCTAAAGCTATTCATATATAATGGGGTTATTTTGATCAATGATACGAATTGTTTATTGAATAGAGTATTGGTAGAACTAAATCTTAATCAGTTATGACAAAGCAGTCTATTTTTTACCGACTTCAAAAGGAGGGAGGTACTCAATTCGACCCGTTTTTTTTTTTTTTTTTTTTTTTTTTGTTTTTTGTATGTACACCGATTACTCGAAGACGGCTGAACCGATTGAAATGATTCAAACGTTATTACATTAGGTAAACTTCCAAGTTGGTCCCATTTTTTAAAATTTTGAAATCGGTTCAGTACTTTTCAAGTAATCTTGAAAAAAGCACAAAAATAGTATGATTTTGTGTGAACTACCTCGATGATCAGTCAAATCAAATCAAATCAAATCAAAATATGTTTATTGCGAATACAGGTGTTATGAGATTTCACATAGGTAGCAAATTAGTTCAGCCATATTCTGCCTTTCTGACATGCAATAATTAAAATAATAGTAAGTAATTGAAGTAGTTACAATGCAAAGTCTTTTAGGTATCAACTATTATCAAAGCTCATTATTACATTAAAAAATTAAATATTATAGCAACATGTCAAAGTTCAATTTCAAATTACAAAATAATGTCAAATTATAAGATGAATGTCAAAAACACAATAAAATACAAAATTAAATATAATGTCAAACAAGAAAACCAATTACCTAAGTCACAAAACCAAATCTAATTATAACATTTTATCTTTCAAATATTCGTCAACCGTATAGTATGCCTTATCAACTAGTAGCTTCTTAATGCTGGTTTTAAAAGTTTCTATTTCATTTGTCTCTTTCAAACTTTCTGGTAGCTTATTATACAGTCGTGGCGCCATGCCAAAGAAACTTTTATTGAGCAGAGCAGTTCTACAAGGGGGGAAACATATATCGTTTCTTTTCCTCAAGCTTCTAAAATGTTGAAACTGATTTATATTTAATTTAACAAATACTACTACTTCATATATATACAGAGATGGTAATGTCATTATTTTAAGGTTTGCAAAATGCTGCTTACAACTATCCCTACATTTTAATTTACAAATTGCTCTTATACACTTTTTTTGGGCTTTAAAAACAGTGTATTTATCAGTGGAATTGCCCCAAAACATAACACCATACCTCAAAATTGATTCAACATGACTACGGTAGGCAATTACTAACGTCGATAGATTCACAATTTTACTTAATCGGTATAATGCATATGAAAACTTGTTGATACGAGTACACACAATCTCGACGTGAGTCTTCCAATTCAGTTTATTATCAATATAGATTCCAAGGAACTTTGTTACGTTTACTTCTTGAAGTTTTTGGTTTCTAAAGTCAACGTCATAGTCATTTTTAGAATTATTATAATTATTAGAAAATGTCATGTAATTAGTTTTGTCAATATTCATACAAAGTTTATTAGCATTTAACCAATTGTCAATATTGTGAAGTGATTCACACATTTTATTGCTTAGGCTTTGGGTATTATTGTCAACAAATATTGCAGTACTGTCGTCTGCAAATAGTACAACTTTTTCATTTAGCGCTTTTGGGAGGTCATTAATGTATACAAGAAAAAGTAGGGGACCAAGTACACTCCCTTGGGGTACACCTCGTTTAACACATTTGATTTCAGATGTATAAGTTACTTCTTTTTTACTTTTCATACATAATCGAGTGACCTGTGTTGACTGTTTTCTGTTTGTCAGATACGACGTAATTAACTTTAACACGTTACCCCTTACTCCATATTGCTCTAGTTTGAAGAGAAGAATTTTGTGATCTACAAGGTCAAATGCCTTAGTTAAATCCATGTATATAGCACTAACCAATCTTTTTTTGTCAATGTTCTTTACTACGGTGTCCAAAAAGTTATAAATTGCTAAATTAATCGATTTATTTGTACGGAATCCCATTTGTTCGTCAACTAAAATATTATATTTCTCAAAGAAATCATAAAGCCTTTTATAAAATATCTTTTCAAATATTTTAGCAAATACTGTTCCTAGTGCAATGGGTCGATAACATGCCATGTTTTCAGTCTCTTTTTTTTAAAAAAGGGGTTTGACTAATGATATTTTAAGATTATCTGGAAAAACACCGTATTCAATGCACAAGTTAATAATGTGACTTAATATTGGCGCAATTATATTGCTTACATATTTGAGGACTTTTGTACAAATTTCGTCGTATCCGGTGCTGTTTGTGTTTTTTAACGACATAATCGTATTTTTAATTTCATCGGGAGAAGTAGGTCTCATAAAAATTGATTTGTCATTCTGCGTCAATGAGAATTTCGATGTGTTGTTGTTATTATTAACATTACTATCCTGCAAGTCAACATGTGATTGATTTATAAAGAAGTCATTAAATGTCTGTGCTATACAATATGGGTCAGTGATAATTTTATTGTCAACCTTAATTTTAATTATATCATTTCTTGGTAAATTTTTATTTTTTGCATTAATAATGGACCATGCAGCTTTTGATTTGTTTTTAGCAGATAATATATAATAATTGTTTTGAGATTTTTGTGTCTGTTTGATAATGCGGTTGAGTCTAGAGGAGTACGTTTTAAAATCATTTTTAAGTTTTTTTGAGCGATTTTTCCTATAATTCCAAAGCATTTCACGTTTGCGTTGTGAACATTTTTTTATACCGCTTGATAACCATTTAGGTTTTCTATGGGTATAATTTTTAACTCTTATAATGGGAAAGCACAGCTTGTAAAAGAGACAGAACTGATCAAAGAAATTATTGTATGCTTGTTCAGGGTCACTTGTGTTACTATAAATTTCATTGAAATTTAGACACTGTAGGTGTTTTGAAAATTTTGACATATTTTCTTTACTATAAGATCTCCTTTCGCTATACCAAAATGGTAAGGAGCAGACTTGGGTGACTGGGAATGTCAGTAGTTGTGCTGAATGATCGGATATGGCAAATTCTAATAGTTGAGTCTTTGGTGATTTTACGTTTTGGATAATATTGTCTAGACATGTACCACTCGCAGCTCTAGTCGGTTCTTTGAATGAAAATTTTAAATTATAGCTGTTGATTATTTGTGTAAACCTTCTTGTATTTATGTCCTTGGTTAGGGTGTCCACATTGTAGTCACCACACAAAATAACCTTATTATTACTCAATCCTAGTTCATTAAGCATGCTATCTAATGTATTGAAAAACGTGTCCAAATCCTGTTTATTATATCTGGGGGGTCTGTAAATACATATAATTAGCAACTTATAATGCGTTAATTCTACAGCGCAACATTCAAAAATACTTTCTTTGTTGTATTTTGCTACAGCCGCTATTGGTTTGTATGTATGCTTATTATGTACCAGTATACAGGAGCCACCATGTCGATTATGTCTCGAACTGTATGATACAACGTTGTAATTAATTAAATTGTTCAGTTGTACATCACTCTCTATCATATTGTGTTCAGTCAAACATAGTATGTCAATAGTATTGCCCTTAGAATCTAAGTTTTCTAGGTGTATGCTTAAAAGGTCAGATTTATTGAGAAAGCCATCAATATTCACGTGCAATACATTAAGATAGTTAGACTCGAAAAAGATTTTTTGTAGCCATATTATTTTTATTTTCGTCATAATCATAATCATTGTTATCATTATCGGTATATGTCAAATCAATATTATATAGTGTCTCATATTGTTCAATTGAATGCATTAATTTCAGTATGTCATTAAATATTACTTTCATCCCTAGATTATTTATTAAACCAGAATCATTAAACATTTCATGTGAGTATTTCAGATTCCTGTTCGAATCTAAAAGAAAAGCGTATTCATGAATTAGGTTATCCAAGTAAAGTCTGTTATTAAAAGCTTCTATACGTAGATTGAACAGGTTACTAAAATTATTATACTTAAAAGTTGGGACACATAATATTACATTAGTGTGTTGCACTAACAATAATTGGTTTTTAATATTATTAATAATTTCAAAATAATCTTTAGTTACATGAAAGTCGGCATCACCGATGAGTAATATACAATAGTCATTAAAAGTGAAATCATTCAATTTACATTCAATATTATGTAATAGTTGCATAATATTACCATTGGGAATCATGTAATGACAGAACTCGTATCCACTAAAAGTTTGTTTCGATATGTTAAGTATCTTATTTTTATTATTACTACTAATTATTGCAATCTTCTTCGTAGGTTGGATATTTTCTTTCGCGGTGTCTTGTATAGGGTCGTCCGACTTATTTATGTTTGGTATAGTCGGAGATACATTCTTCAACTGTGTTGTTTTTGTTCGTTCTGATACTGTTTCCTTTATTGGTGAGCTTGACCCAGTTTTGGGGGGTATTTTAATGTTTTTTGTTTGGCTGCGTTTCTTTTTGCGCCCCGATCGTGGAGTAGACATTTTACAGCTTTCATCCAAATTAAGAGTTTTTAAAGTTTCTATTAATTTTAGGCATTTTTGTAGTTCAGAGTTCAGTCTTGTCACATCGCTATTTAAATTCTCAATTTCTTTGTGGGCAATTTGTAAGTCAGTCGTTAGTGTGTTTACTTTTTCATTGAGTTCTTGAATTGTGCCAGTATTGTGTCGTATAACTTCTTTGTTTATGAACTGAATTAGATAGTTATTTTTTTGTTGGAAAAGGGATATCTTAAGTGTAGTTCTTTAACCGACTTAAAAAAGGAGGTTCTCAGTTTGACCCGTATGTATGTATTAACTCCGCGATTAACTCACGTTTGGCTGAGCCGATTTTTCTACCTAAATAATATACCTACACTACCTAATACAAAAAGTACCTGCACTAAAAATTAAAAAAATAAAAAATTGTTTAAAAAAACAAAAAACCGACTTCAAAAAACCTACCTCTAAAAAGCAAGAAATAATAGGTATTCGTAATAATAAAAACACGTCTATTGAAGTCGGGTGTGGCTTTTAGAATAAAAAAAAGGAATTTGTACTCCAGCCCCACCCGACTTCAATAGACGTGTTTTTATTATTACGAATATTATTTCTTGCTTTTTAGAGGTAGGTTTTTTGAAGTCGGTTTTTTAGTCTTTAATTTTCATCATAAAAATAATGTCACCCCACATTGATTTATTGATCAAAGTAAACCCGTCCTCTGATCAATGATTGTTTTTAAACCTTTAAAGTAGGTACGAAATCAACAAAAACCCTTGTGCTTCACATTCCTTAGAGTGTATACTTTTAGATATAACAAACAATAATTATGGAAATATTATAATGGGACATTCTATTCTAGCATGAAAAAAAAACAAAAAAAAAACTTTCTATATTTTATACCAATGTATTAATTTTAACTTCATTTAAGGTTCATACAAAAATATAGAAACACAACTCAAAAATCAACAATTAATTCAAAAAACCCAAAAACTTAAAAATCGTAAACACAGAAATGACCAATCACCACAGAAATTATCAGATTAATAAAAAAAAAACTTAATGAGAATCAGTGTTCACCCGTTTTATAACACAGATGAAAAAACAACGTATTTAAAAAAAATATACTATTAATATATCTAGATTAGAAACATACAATTCAATCAGTCTTTTGTTATAATCAATTCCCCTCTGGACGACTTCGTAATTTTCTTAAACTTGACACTTTCCCATCTCGCCTAATTTTTACCTCGGCTCTTTCTTAGTTGGTTTCTTTCTTAAACTTGTCACTTTCCCAACTCGTCTCATTTTTAACTCGGCTATTTCTTAGTTGGTCTCTTTTTTATGCTTGACACTTTCCCAACTCGTCGTATTTTTAACTCGGCTCTTTCTACAATTTTCTAACTCATTTTTTACTCACACATTTTTAACTCGGCTCTGTCTCTTTCGCTCTCTTCTTAGCCGTGGTCCACCGGACCATTTCACGGGGGCGCAAGGGGTGCACTTGCACCCCCCCCTGTCAGAAAATATACATTGAAAAACAGTTTTTTCAACTGGTGGATCGAGAGATATTTTTTTTCCCTTCGGTAAATTTATGTATAAGTATTTTTTCGTCGAGTCCCCAAACGATTTTATTGGATTAGGAAGGGAGAGTCTATATTAGAATCACTCGCTAAAAAAGACAACAGTATAATTATTTGGCCAGCAAAAATATTTGGTCAGCAACTGCTGATTTATTTAAAACTTGTGCTAGCCAAAAGTTGCTGACTATTATCATGTACATACATACTCGTGGTCCTACTGGACTAGGGCTTTTAGAATATCGTAGTGTCCTATCACTAAGTACTTGTTACGATTATTCCGAACCTATCCCGAAACTGCGAATTGTACCAATTGCGAATTGGACCAACTGCGAATTGGTCATTTTTGAAAATTGGACCAATCGCGAATTGAACCAATTGCGCCTAAAGGAAATGAAAATTTTCATTTTTTACAATTTTTTATTTGTTTTTTCTTAATTGACATTTTAGCATTCACAATGCTATTTTTGTACAATACTAAAAATATATCAGATAAATCGAACCCACGACGAAGTCATTGGACTGGTCGCGAGTTCCGCGCCAAAGACAATCCTGGTGACTAGTAATTTTTTTTCTAGTACATTATTTAGAGGTTTATTTTTCATATAGAACTCGCCGCGGCCAGCCGCCGTCAAGCTCAATTTTAATTATTTTCAGCCCTAGTGTGACAAGCCGTGTTTTCCACACGCTCTGTTCGATTTGAATAAACATCACTTTCCAAGTATGAGAAAGGAAACGTATCTCTTCTCCTTATGCTCTGAAATAATTTAATTGATTTTTATAAAAAAAAAGAATGCAAGTGGTTCCACATTTACATGGTAAATTGGTGATCATGCCTGCGGCTCGGGCTTCAAACCATCCATTACAAGATACTTAAATGCTAGCTACCCGCACTCGCCTGGAACGTACTATCTATGTATTAAGTTTACTAAAATTTCGCGCTGTTTTTACGTCTTTTCAGTGGTGAGTGTATTAAATCATGTGTTATTTATACGTTTATTATTTACTCATCAAATTTTTGCTGTGGTGATATTACTTTCAACTCTTCACAGTCTAAACTTTTTTCGATCTCCCCTATTGAGTATCATTTCAGCTATTCTATATTTGAATGTGTAAGAAACTTCTAGAATATGTCAAAATAGTGCGATGGAATATGGATCATAATGTTGGAGCATAAAGCATAAAGTTGGATATTTAATGTACAGTGCATAATGTTGGATATTTAAGGCCTTAAGATGAGTCAAATCCCATTATTTTCTCTGTGATCCCAATATTCAATTCAAATTATTGAAATATTACGCGCGTGAAGCTATCATGGAAAAAATATATAATGTACTTGAAATAATACATAATAGATTTAATTGAGGGCATTTATAAAAATGTTACCAACTTTGATGTAAAAAAATATTCCGTGGACCCCGTATCTGGTCTTATTTGCTTAATTTCTCGGAAACAGAACATACGTTTATGTTTAAACCAACCATAAAAATCGGCGATGTTAATACCTTCAATCTTAATTGAACAGATTTTTTTAACTAACTTGAAAGCGAAGAAAAGTAATAAAAACATGTAAAAATTGAGAATTCGGTGCTTAAATCTCAACGCAACCGCCACGTTGGATCGCGCACTGATTTGAACCCAAAGTGAGTAGAGTAACGTTCGATTTCATTCTATTATTATGGGTTTTAAATTTAAAAGGAAAATCTGTTGATTTTTTTATTAAAATCAATAGAAATTTTATAATGCTTGCCTCTGATATTGCACCCGTTTGCTAAATGATATTTGTGGATATCGTTTTTGTTCTTTTATATAATGCAATTCGGCATTTTTATACTATTTTTGTATGGCGTTTGCTCACTCGACGGAGGAGCAATATTAAAGTATGCGGAGCTACGCATTCTTGATATAACACGGGTACCGCCAACATGCGACTTCTGCTGGGGGTAAAAAAACTGTAATGGGGTTGTTCTAAGGTTCTAAGAGTTTTTCTTGCCTTGAAAATAGCTTGTCACAAGTGCACTGCTAAAAAAATGTTTTAACAAAAACACATGCAGACTTTAATGGTATGGGCGCCATTTGCTTTTCACAGTATAGTGCTGCCAACGCCATAAAAAACTGTTCAGATATGTTCAGAAACCAAGAAATAAGAGATTTTTAAATTGATAGTTGTTATCAATGTAACCAACCCCGTAATGTCAAAATACCCCCATTTTACGGTAAGTACAAAATGAATAGTTTTTCGCATATCATAAACTAATTGTATTTTATATTTCAGTTTGAAAATAATAGGTAAACAGAAATCAACCAAATAAATAAAAAACAAAAATTTCGTCCATAGACAGAAAAATTAAAATCAAACTATATTAAACTGGCGACTCACCCTGGCTTCGCACGGGTGCAGTGCTGATATTAAGGCTATATTAATCTATATCACATGCATGCACAATGTATTTAAGGTACTTAATTGGATAAGGATTAATGTTGTATTGCTTAAAATAGCTTCGTAAATAAGCCATTATTTCTCATAAAAAGAAAGGATAAAAATGGTTATTGTGGGTTATCCCTAAGGGGTAGACATATAGCATTGAAGACGTTTTTGTGGACCTTTTTAAGGTGGACAATACTGTAGTACATTTGTTTGATCTATCTCGTAGGATTCAGCCAGAGTTTGCAATGGAAGCGCAAAAAAATGTGTTTATTTACGGAACACATTAGAAACCTTTAAAATTATCAGTGTTTCTCTACTATATTATGCAAGTATTATACATTTAAACCTTTCTCTTGAATTATTCTATCTATAAAAAAAAACCGCATCAAAATTCGTTGCGTAGTTTAAAAGACCTAAGCATACATAGGGACAGACAGCGGGAAGCGATTTTGTTTTATACTATGTAGTTATTTGGTTGGACTGCAAAAACTGCCAGGTTGCGAACTGGCAGACCAATTAATATTTAAAGGGGATCATCTTAGCTACTAGGAGAACTTGGTTTCATCCAGTAACTCGATGAGGTAAAATAGCACCCCCATGCGGCCCCTAAAAATGGTTGGACTGCGGAACCCTCCA
This sequence comes from Agriphila geniculea, assembly GCA_943789525.1. Taxonomy (NCBI): domain Eukaryota; kingdom Metazoa; phylum Arthropoda; class Insecta; order Lepidoptera; family Crambidae; genus Agriphila; species Agriphila geniculea. The sequence continues at coordinate 43,685,723 of OX038870.1, forward strand.
AGAATTCGCTCGGCAGACATAATTATTTAAACTCTACTAATAGAGACTAAAAGCAACGAAAAGGTTTTGTTCAGTAACCACATGAGGTAAAATGATGGTCAAAAGTAGGTAGCACAGCTTTGCACCACCAAGCTTCCTCCAGGTTGAGCCCCGGCAGACCAACATTTTTCTTACCTATTTAAGGTCTACTTTTCGTGGAAGGTGGTAATATCCAGTAACTCGATGGGGTAGGTAACCGTGCGGTGGCCGCCCGGTCTATAAGTATTACTACACAAAACAACACTGGTTTCATGCACTAATTCTTACAATAAACAATTAAATTTAGCGGTAAAACTGATTGTCTACCCGCTTTGGTATTCGCATAATATTAATTCTCGAATTCTCTATTCGAGTACTTATGTATCCGAATACTGTATTTTCGGTACTCGAGTATGCGAGTAACAAGAAGGTATTCGAACTAGTATTCGAGTCGGCCTTGTCTCGGCCCATTACTAGTCTCCGCACCACATTGTCATTGTCCGTACCATCACAAACGTTTCTCTGTTGTTTCGGGGTCCCTGATTGCGATTTTAAAGTCGTCAAGAGTAGAGCAATAATGTGCGGTGCGACCCATCGCCTTTAGTAAAATAAACATTTTATTTAATACAGTATTTATTTATACTTACATATAGTTATTTAATACTAATTGAGCAAAATATTTATAAAAAAAATCTTTCCGTTTACGTCATCTTTACCACAAGAGAAGAGTATCAACAGGCATTTAAACACATATTAAATCACAAACATTTTAGTGAATGTATAGGTAAGTTAGATAAAAATATTGGTACAAAATAAAGAGATTGGTCACAGTCTGTAAGTGAGGTTTACATTCATAGTACCTAGTAAAAAAATAAAGTCTTCATTATCATAAATAATAAATATAAAATATGCGTTGTTGCGCGTGCAAAAGTAGCAGTATGAGTTTTTTACATACTTTACAAGAGACGCAAAAAACGAATTTTCTCGAAAAATTGTCAGAGCATATAGATAATTGTATTTACTTAAATACATATAAGAAATTTACGTAGTTTTAGATTACTTTTGAATATTATAACAGTATTAATAATGCTTTAATTAAACATAATAGGCAAATTTGACACATAAAGTTATTTATCTGAGACGTAAGTAAAAGCTATTAGTCTGAACTTCACCAAAAAACTCGCTATGGGCATAGCGAAGCACATATCGGGCGCAATTTCTGCTTCCGCTTTGGTAAAACTTATTTTAGCTATGTGAATTAAGACTATGCGTGGAACTTTCAAGGGATATGGAACATTCGATGTATCAATGTCACATTGCTATTTTTCCGTAAGTTTAATATTGCATTTATCACATAACTGTTTTGACAGTATGTGTGTATGAGAATAACGATTAAAACTGCATAAAATACCGAAAATGATTAAAAAAACACAACGAATTTTGCACGCGAAACGACTTGAGGTTTTTTATAAATCGTGCACGGTGGATTTCCACTGGAGATCCTTGGGGAGGTCTAAATTGTATACCCACCTGTGGGCGCTCATCGCCGTCATTATAATAATAAAATTATTTTCGTTTCATAGGCTGATATTAAGAATCTATACAATACGTTTAATCTTTTGTACTACGATAGTGTGTCAGAGTACACCTATGTACAAAATTCTTTTAAAGTTAAAAAAAATATATTAAAAAGTAATATACAAAACGAAGTTTAAATGTAATATAAATATGAATTATTATTCATTTTATAAAGTATTATCTTATTACATTTCTGACGATTTGTTCTAGCACTTAAATAAATTAACTTTATCTGACAAAACGTTGTATTCTTGCATTATGTGCACTTTATGTTTTTGTAAGTAGCTTGGTTAACAATAATTTTGATTGTCATTGTGAAGAGATTAATATAAATAAGGATACATCTACTGGAAATTATAAAACAATGAAAATTGTAAAGTAAATAACGGGTGACCCTCAACGAAGCCGAAGTCCACGCATTCCGCCCATCATCAGGATCTTTTTGTCTTTTAGACTATTCCTGGGAAACCAATAGTTGCGAAGTTATTGAAGGTCGAAGTATTATTTTTTATTTTTTTATGAAATCTTATTTTATTCGTTATTTCCTATTTTTTGTCCGAAGAAACATTATCAAAATTTTAAGTATTTCGTAACAAACAATGGCTTCAAAATGCCATCACTCGATGAATCTCATGAGCACGCACATAAACGCTGCCTTTCAACTGGGCCGCACGCAGCTGTGTAGCATACACTCGCAGGCGCGGTCTGTCGTACGCGTTACATTGCGTGGTAATGTATGCAATGATTTTTTAACACCAAAAATTATAATCGTTTCCCAAAACTAATTTTGAACAGAAATGGTCCTGATGAAGATTACGTAGACCTCGGTTTCTTTGATGGATTTGTTACACCCGGTATATTGGGATCACATCAGAGGTAGTTGCTGATAAACCTCTCGTGGCGGGAGATTTGCGTGAAGGTGGTCAGCCAGTTTGAGTTGCAGAGACTCTCGCCCTTCGGAGCGGTAGAGACTACACCGCGGAGGTAGTACCGCACGAAGCCTTGCTCTTGGTCCGGGAAGGCCAGCCCACCGCCGCTGTCCCCTTGGCAAACAGACGTGCCTGTAAGAAGAAATCAAATGAACCTCAAGACAAGACTTGACTAAACAAAAATTGTAGTTTTTTATTTTCTGTGTCCACTTTTTCCCTTTATTTGTAAAAAAATAAATAACTTTATCGGTTTGGCGCGTGCTGAGACGCAGGCAGGCGTCTTGAGCTGATCTTACACGCTAGGTTATGCATGACGGTTTTAACCACAGGCATAACCGAGCGGCAAGGTTGCATGAACAGGCATGCAGTTTTATCGCATACACGCTAGGTTATGCATGACGGTTTTGACCTTACAGGCATAACCATCATGCATAACCTAGCATGTGTGGCCGGTTTAACGTGCGACGAACCTGTCCTCTGTCTCTTCAAGACAAAGACATTTGTGTCAGACATGCCCTGTGCGCGTCATTGCGTCTCTGCAATCTCAGACTAAACTGCGTTTAGCAAAATCAGTCTCACCGTTCCTAAATCCAGCGCAGAACTTATCTGCAGTGATGTACCCCCTAAAGCTGATAGGCGCGTCCGTCTGGCACTCTTGGATGGAAATATACGGCAGTTCCACTACTTTGAGGAACGGCGATGCGTTCCCGTTCTCCGCCGCCAGACCCCAACCGGCAACCTGTACAGAAGAAACTATATACAACGTGTTACAAAAATACTCCTAAAGCCGAATATGGTAGATAGGGACCATCAAACTGAACAACTTTTACTACACCAACTCTGAAATGGTGAAAAAAAAATCAGCTGGTTCATACATTTTGATATTTTCGTTATTAATTTTTGTATGAAACAGCTGATTTTTTTTCGCGACTTCAGAGTTGGTCCCATAGTAAAAGTCGTTCAGTTTGATGGTCCCTATCTACCATATTCGACATTAGGTATATTTTTATAACACGTTGCAGAACTGAAACAAAAAGTATTCGAAATTTTTTCAGTACCATATTGGATGAGGAGTTCGGTTAATAGGCGATTCAACCTTATTAAGTCGACCTCCACGAGTTCGATCCTCAGTAGGGTTTTGTAATGTTACTTTGGAATCGGAATTCAGAGCACCGTAAGTACAACCAATATTTATTTATTTGCGCCCGTGACTTCGTGCGGTGGACATTTGAAAACTCCCAGGACTCCCTTTTACCCTTTTACTCCCTTTTACCAAGAAAAGTATTCTAATATGTTGTAATTTAATCCAGGTTTTGTTTGGCAAATTTTATCCAAATGCTTTCAGGGGTTTTTGTGTGACTGAGTAACAAACATCCAAACTTTCAGATCAATAAAATTGGTAGGATTTAACATCAAGGGGACTTCGATCAAATAACCTCCTCATTAGTTTAAAGAAATCCCTTCTATTACGATACACACCTTTCCCTTATTTCCTGGTGAAAGCTGACTACTCTCGAAGACCACGGCGAAATCTACGCAGACAGGTCTTACGTTTATATTAAATTCTATTTCTGACGTCAGCAAGAGTATCGCTATGTCATCCTGGAAATTGGCAGCGCGACCTTGGAAGTAAGGAGACATCTTGATGTCTTTGACCTGTGAGAATAGAATAAAAATAAAATAATTCTTAAGGGATAGCTAATCAATCTGTTTAGTTATACTATGCTCAGCTGGCAATATCCTATTAGGTATGTTATTCCACTGCTCTTGATTACCTAAAATAAACAAATCGTGATGTATCTACTTTATGTTATCTGCTCTTATTACAAAAGCGAATCAGTGAGTAGCGAAGGAGTGATAATAGCTGATTCTGCAAATTCTCATACTAGTTCAAGATGTATCGCAAATCTAGATGGAGCGAGCTACTGGTAGATACCAGTAGCTCGCTCCATCTAGATTGATCGTATTGAAATTTGAAGAGCTTTCGATAAAAATCCAAACGCACTTTCATAATTTTAATAGTTGAGTTGAGGACCTTAAGTAGACATGTAAATTTTCTATGAAATTAAAAAACTGTACAGAGCTCAGACAGATCATTAGCCTTTTCTTTTTAGCCTTAGGATGTAGCCCAGAATAAGTAAGTGACATGACAACTCACGTCTGAACGCTGCACATCCTGGTCTCCCTTGTAGGCCCAGGGTCGGTACAGCTTGCCGAGCGCCACTGCGTAGTTGGACGCTGGCTGCGCCCTCAGCGTGTCGTCCCAGAAGCAATGGGCAGCTGAAGTATAAAAACTATTACATCATCAAATTCAAGTTCACGCGCGGTGGGGTGAGGTAATTGATTGTGGGGTGGGTGGAGTTTCCTTTCTATACGGTAGTACTTATATCTATTTTGTGATATCGGCCTCTCGGCTCATCGTCGCGACCGCGCAGTCGTTAACGTACCTCAAGAAGTAAGACGCGCGCGCGCTGATGTCTTGGTCAAGGCTTACCGAACGAGAAGTTAAGAACCGGCTAAGTTCCAATTTACTAACTTGACATAATGCCAAGAAAATTCTGTACTGAAACGAGCACTTAGGTACGGTACATGATTTACACGCTAGGTTATGCATGATGGTTATGCCTGTAAGGTCAAAACCGTCATGCATAACCTAGCGTGTATGCGATAAAACCGCATGCTTGTTCATGCAAGCCGCTCGGTTATGCCTGTGGTCAAAACGGTCATGCATAACCTAGCGTGTGTGTCTTCTATTGAACTCGGCTTTGCATGAAGGTTTTGCAGCTCGGTTAAAACCGTCATGCATAACCTAGCGTGTATGGCCTGCTTTAGCTCACCTGATATGACCACTTTGGAGCTGACGAGAGACCCGCCGCATATCTGCATGTACGGGTCGGTGGTTTTCTTGTAGATGCCGGCGTGCCACGGCAGCTCGCCATTTACCGCAGGCCGACCGCCGATGATCAGCTCAACTCCTGCCGCCACCACTTTCCCGCATTCTACCGATAAATAATTCTCTAACTTTTAGCCGCTGATCTCTAATTTTGCCAAATCAAACTATAGTGTTGTTGGTACGAGAAAAAAAAATTGAACTAAAACTAAGTCCTACTTAACTACTACTTTTAGGGTTCCGTAGCCTAAATGGCAAAAAACGGAACCTTTATAGATTCGTCATGTCTGTCTGTCTGTCCGTACGTCACAGTCACTTTATTCCGAAAGTATTAAGACTACACAGTTGAAACTTGGTAGGTAGATGTATTCTGTTAACCGTTTAACGAATTAAATACAAAAATAAGAAAAATAAAAGATTAAGGGGGGCTCTTCATACATAGAACTGAAACTGAAAAAAAATGTTTTCTTCAAACCAACACGTGTTGTGTGTCTATAGATAGGTCTTTAAAAATAACATTGAGGTTTTCAAGACAACTTTTTCGCAAAGTCAACCGTTTGAAAGATATACACCGCCAAAGTGGTAAAATGTGTGTCGTCCCCCCTATAACTTTTGAAATAAGAGATATACTGTAGATCTTAATAAACACTTTCAACGAAAATTAGTTTGAACGAAATATAGTAATTAGTTTTCGAGATATAGCACATTTTCCAAAACCGCAACTAAAACTTTGTCATTCATACCAACACTGAAAAACAAAGTTATCTATTTTTGCAGACGAAAAATGATAGGTGGTATTAAATATAAAATGGTCTAAGGTAACTACGGAACCCTACGGCGCGTGGCCCGACATGCACTTGGCCGGTTTTTTTATCTTGCTTGGATCTTTAATTTAAGATACCTAATGTTATTTAGAAGAAATCGGCCGTATTATAATTGACCCTAGGGATTTGGCATCATAAAAGTACAGAACGATATTTTTTCGGATTTTCGTCCGTTCGATTCCAGCTGAAGCGATTTATCAAAAATCTAGAAAAAGCTACTTGTCCCCATCCACTCCGCAAGTGGGACTCGAACCCACAGCTTTTGGTAATCCGGACGAATGCTCTTCCATGTGTCCTAGCCATTCGTTACAAGATTCGTTAGAATATACGTATTTAAAATCGGGAATTAATTAATTGGGTGACTGGAAATAATTAAAGGCGACTGTTAATGGGATACTTAAATACTTAACCTGGCAGCGGTTTATTTTTTGGGCAACAAAATAACTAAACGGGCGACAAACTGTGGATAACAAAAATACGTAAAACGGGCGACTACATGTGGGAGATAAATAAATTAAGTTAGCAGTGAAAATTCTAAATGGGTGACAAAAATACTGAGTGGGCGACTATGATACCAAGTAGGTAACTGTAAAACTGATTTAAGCTGCCCAACACGGCATTTTTGTTACCTCGATTAGGATAATAGTCAGTCACTTTTCTTAATTTGTATTTTAAAGTCACCCATTATCAACATTTGTAGTCTCGTTCCGTCGCCCACTTAGTATTTCAGTAGGTACGCTATATTCAGTGTTTTTGATACCCAAAATGGGAATTTATTGTTACCCGATTAAATACTCGATACTGTGACGCCCTGGCTGGCACCGCATGCAAACTTCATGCATTAACTTTGTGTTTAAAAAGGTACAGACGAAAAATATTTCGTATTTGAATTTTCGAACAGCCGATCCCCGCTTATCCTTTGTCCTGCACGCGTAGCATGACCACCTCGAGAAAAGACTCGACTCAGAGAATGGCTTGTCTACATCATGTCTACATCTAAACCATAGACAAGCCATTGTTCTCTGAGTCGAGTCTTTTCTCGAGGTGGTCATGCTACGCGTGCAGGGGAGCATTTTCCTGTTTTCCCACCGGTGCTGGAAACAGCCACATTGTATTCGCGACAATAAACGAATAGAAAAGTACCTGCACGGTTGTTTTAGCTTATTAAACGCCTCAGCTAGGAAACGGTTTGATCTTCCCACAGACCGAACTGTGATACTAATTTCGATTTCATATCGATTTCGGTTAGATCGCTTTTAATTCTTTCCCAGTTTATGCCAACGTTGTTTTTTCTAAATATAATACTTAAGTATAATATTGGTACTATTTTTTGTACCTTCCGTAAAAAGGTATTGCTGACGCACAATAGATAGATACCTATCTTAACCATCTTTCTTTGAAACAAGCAGTAAATTTCCTTGCCTATTTTTCCTCATATACCTGTTTCGCCAGATGCAGCTAGCCAACCCACAAGCAGATTTAGGTATGTATTGTAAAATTGAAATCATACTCAAATATCTTCTAAGAATGTTGAAAATGAAACTCCAGGAAACTGTTGGAATTATATTTATTGATATTAATAGGATGGTGGATATGTAGAGGTAAAATAAAACAACAAAATATGTGATTAAAATGTATTTTAAAACCATCCTATTTAATATCACAAATATAAGCCCACAAATAACGTAAGAGTTTATTTTGTAAATATTTCCCATTTCAAAATAGTACTGAATAATCTAACTAAAAATACAACTACAAACTTAGTGTACTTATCAATAAAAGTTCCCATAATTTAAAAAAAATCTAGATAACTATCCTTTACAGGGACTTTCATACAAAACAGATTCATAGAAACATCATATTGATTCCAAAATAAATACCTAAGCGGTAAATTATTCTTTTAATGACAATCTAAGACCTCGGATATCATATAGGTACTGTAATACTTCGTCTTTGGCATACGTTCATCCATTTTTTTTATTGAGTTAATTGGCGCAGGTTTATTAGGTATAAATAAAATTACTGGGGCACCGCCACTACTTACTTTGTGCTTTAAGTTACCTACTATACACTACCTGAAAAGGAACTTTTTCGAAATAATAGAAGCAATATTTGTATGGTCAATATGAAAGTTGCAAGATTTTGACAACTACCTACTACCTACCTAATAAGTGAATATTATTTTTATTAATTTCATTATAACCAAGACCTTAACTAGACAAGAATTTATGAATTCACTTGAATGATCACTGTATACATACATAATTATACTTATGGCATAAAGTTTTATTAACTAGGTATTACTATTCATTTTATACGTGTCTCAAGGATCATTATCTCTAAAATAAATTTTGTGTCCTGCGTTTAAAACAACAGTACGGTTAGTTATACTTAAATTGAGAGTTTGGCTTGATCCTGTACTATTCCTAGAGACGGAGAGTTTCATATTGGCGTTCGTATTTGGCATGACAGTGGTTTTAGATGTAAACATTACAGGGGGTCGCTTTGTTGGTTCAGTAGGATAGCGAGTTCGCTTTGTAGGTCCCATCCTCATATCTTGTTCATCAACGGCGTAATCATATTCCATAGAAACGGGAGATTCAGATGAATTTTCGTTAAATGTTGTGTCATGGTTGGTAACAGTAAAATTTTTAGAAGGACCACTTGTATTGTAATTGACAGTATATTGAAAATCACTGATATGTACTTCTACTCCGTCTTTTATAAATATGGTGATGTTTATGCCGTTTTTAGTCAAACCTGCGGTACACCGGGCGATGTTGTCCCATTGGCCGTCGATGCAGCGCATGTACCGAAGGAAGCCCTTGTGGTAGTAATGCGGTTCGTTGCAAACTGGCGCGACGACTGTACCCTCCGGTTCGTATTCGTTGCACTCTCTAAAACCATCGAAAGAGCCACTAAGAATGCAGCGGAAGCGCACGCTCGGGTCTTTGTTGAGTCGGCAGAAGCCTACGATAAAAAAACATAATACATTAATATTAGAAATTACGACAGTTACGGGTGTAAACGAAGAGGTCTACGTATTCTGCCCATCATCGGGACCATTTCTGTTCAAAATTATTGCTGGGAAACGATTTTAATTGTTGGTGTTAAAAAAGCATTGCATACATTACCACGCAATGTAACGCGTACAACAGACCGCGCCTGCTAGTGTATGCTACACAACTGCGTGCGGCCGAGTTGAAAGAAAGGCAACTTATGTGCGTACTCATGAAAGAGTGATGACGTTTGGGGAAGGCAACTGTGAAAATGGCGCTGCGTACGCTTGTTCCACGAGAGCTATGAAAACAAAGGACTGTTACTTAAAAAAAATTGTTTTTTTTAGCATTAAAATTATTTAATTCCGTGTAATAGGTTTTAAAAATGTTGGCACTTACCAATTTCCGAAAAATCTTGATGTAGAAAAAATTTGTAAATTCTATAAGAATAAAAACGTCTTAATTTGGCTTTCAATTCTGGCATTTGCATTGTAGAATAGTCTTCTATATCCATTTTGGGTCAATGGGTCTTTTTCGGTTAAAAAGTATCACAAAAGAAATACCTATTTTCCCATAGATATGTTCTGAACGTCTAATCTTAGGAACAAGCGTACGCAGCGACATCTACAATTAGCTTTGAGTTGCCAACCCCGTTTGTTACGAAATACATAAAATGTTGATTGTTGAAATGTTGATTTGACTTCCATTTCTGCCTTCGTTGCGAGCGGTCACGTTCTGTGTCGCTCGTTCCGTTGCGCTCTCATCTCACGATTCGGATTCTTCGGTCTCCTAGTTTCAACGCGGGTGGACCGCGGCTCATTCTGCCACAACCTAACGGTGCCAAACTGTGGTTAGTCTGAGTAACGCCGATCAAGGCGGTGCAGTCGAACGGACGCGGCTGCCAGCCGCCTTTTTCAAGGCAGCTGAATTTGTCCGACTACGCCGGTACGGGTTTTGTTGCAAAGAGGGCCGGACTGTAGGCACTGCGGACGCTGCCGGGCGTTCCTCCCGGTGGCCGAGCACCTCTGAGTGACACTTCCCCTCTGCTGGGTAGTTCCTTCCCTTCCTTTCCTGCTTCACCTTCCATCCTCACTTGGGCTCCCCTCGGTAGTGTGCCCAGGCGAGATTGATAGGAGTAGGGAAAACCCGCGCTCCCCCTTCCCCCCTCGCCTCCTGGCGAGGGGTGTGTCTTACTTTGCGTTGCACGGTTGCAACTAGTTTGTGTTGCGCGATCGCAACTAGTCTATTTTAACGTAGCTTCACTCTAGGTCATGGAGTCGATTGACTCACAGACCTTTTTCCCCTTGTCCCTCGACGACATACGTCCCTTAATCCCCGAAAGCAGCATGGAGTCCATACTCCAGCTGCTGTCGGAGAAAAAGGCGGCGTATCGTCCCTCCCAATCCCAAACCTCCCAAAAGGTCCCCGTACCTCCCAAACCCACGTCCCGCCCTCCAACCCCGACCCCTTCTTTCGCAATGGACTGCGATACTAATGGCCCCAATGTCCCTACTAAGAGAACCGCTTCTCAGCGTTCTCCCTCACCCTCCCAATCCTCTTCTTCCGAGTCCTCCTCGCAGGCTCGTAATACCGAAACCGAATCCGATACGGATTCGACCTCCTCCTCCAAAACTCTCACCGATTTCCAAACGGTGACCTACAAACGCAAGCGCCTTTCTAAGCTGCGTTCTCCCAAGCCCTCAGTGGCCCCCGCGTCACCCATCCCACCTGTCCCACTTATGTCAATAGACATCGACCCGGCTACACTAGCCACTAACGTTTCCGCCGATACGGCCCCGGCCCGTAAGGCCACCCCTCCACCCTCCCGTCCGCACACTAGGTGCGACCCTAAGCCTGTAAAGGTCACTCTCCCTCCGCCTGTTTTCGTCCGTGACGTGAGCAAGTGGACGGAAATCTCGACCCTTTGCACCAACGAAAAGGTGCACTACACCCACGCCAAAAACGTGGGTGTAGCCGTTAAGGTCCAAACCCCCACGCGTGACGATTTTAGAAATCTCACGCGCCTTCTCACCACTCGCAAAGTGGCTTATCACACCTACGCCCTCCCTGAAGAGCGTAAGGTACGTGCGGTCCTCCGCAACATGCCCCACGACATTTCCAACGACGACATCCACAAGGATCTCGTTTCCCAAGGCTTTCCCGCGGAGTCTGTACACAAAATGTACAGCCGAAAGGGGAAAGCCTTCCCTCTCGCTTTAGTCATATTGACTAATCAACCCTCTGCGCGCGATCTCTTCCGGGCCAAGGACCTCAAGGTCTGCGGTCTCTCCGAGATTAAAGTAGAGCCTCCTCATAGGCGCGGCACTCCGGGACAGTGCCACCGCTGCCAACTTTATGGGCATGCGGCAGCCAACTGCTCAGCTCCCCCTAGGTGCGTAAAGTGCCTTATTCCTCATTCCACCAAAGAGTGCTCCCGCACTCGCGACTCCCCTGACCCTCCCGCTTGTGTGCTGTGTAGCCAGGTCGGTCATACTGCCAATTACAAGGGCTGCCCGCGCGCCCCGCGACCCCAATCTTCTAAAAAGAAGGCCCAGGGGTCTTCTTCTCATAAGAAGTCCTCTTCTCATAAGAAGAAGACACCGAAAGGCCCTCCGCCCCGTACAAACGATCACTTCCCTCTCGCTCCCAAGTCGAGAGAAGCTCCCGCTCCCCCGGCTCCCAAGCCGGCTTGGGGCCCTCCCACTCCGCCGCCCAAGGCGCAATCTTCCAAAAAGGCTCCTGCCTCAAACCCAGTCCCTTCACCCTTCCCGCAAAATAGGACCTCCCTGGCCGATGACATGAGCGTTGTAATAAACGCAATTCGTGGCATCAACCTAGGGGAGATTTCCATTTTAGCGGGTAAGCTCCGTAAAGCTCGCACTCCCCAGGAAAAACTGGTGGCTATCTGCGAGCACGAATCACTTCTTCGCTCATTATGAGTACGCCCTCTATTCCCACTACCCAAACGGGTCCCACTAATACGAACGTGGCTCTCACCTCCGGTCGTATTAAACCAAAGGGTATCTCGCTTGTTTCATTCAATGCCCATTCTCTGCGCGACAAAGTACCTGAACTAAGGGAATTTGTCCGCGACAGAGATGTTGACCTCCTTCTTATTCAGGAAACGTGGCTCAAACCCGCTGACCGGAAAGGGTTCACGATTCCTAAATACTCAATGGTACGCAATGACCGTGCCGATCTCCCAAACCCTCCGTCCACTCAGGACGCCTCAGGAGGTACTGCCATCTACTTCAAGAGATCAATTCATTGCTCTAGTATTCCTACGCCACCACTCAAGAATATGGAGGCCACTATATGTAGACTGTCTATGACGGGTCACCGCACTCTTATCATAGCCTCCGTCTACATACAATCAGGCACACTCCCCGTTAAAAGTGATTTCGTATCGCTCTTTTCCTTAGGCGACTCTGTTATTCTTTTTGGTGATTTCAATTGCAAGCACACGGACTGGACGTGCTTTAAAACCAATACTGGCGGCCGCCGCCTTCTTGAAATAGTCAAAGCTCTTGACGTAGATGTCATCTCTCCTTACGCCCCTACTCATTATCCCTATAATGCTGACCACGACCCCGACATACTTGACTTTGCCATAGTGAAAGGTGTCTCCCTCCTTCTGAACTCGATTGACTCGCTCGACGATCTCGGTTCAGACCATCGCCCTGTCTCCCTTATCATGGGAAGCCCAAACCCCTCCCGCCCTCCCACTAAACTTATCACCAACTGGGACGGTGTCAAATCCACCCTTTCGTCGGCTATGGACGCTGACAACTCACCGTACGCTATTGGAGCCGACTATTTTGATAGTACGGATAAAATAGACTGTGCGGTGAGCTCCCTCACTACTTTGGTCCAATCAGCCGTTGCTGAGAACGCGAGAGAGGCACCTGTGAAAAACCACAGTGCCATCTCTCCGGCTCTGCGCAACCTGAGAAGGGCCAAAAACGCCGCTCTCCGGAGAGCGGCAAAGTATCCCACCCCTGAGTTTAGGCGTAAAGCCAACCAACTCCAAAAAACTTATACCACCAAACTCGCAGAGTTTAGGAACGATAGTTTTGCCGATCTCATGGCCGATATCACTCCCTCTCACCTAGCCTACTACAGAGTGGCTAGGTCTCTCCGTAGTGATGCTATCACCCATGTCCCCCCCCTTCTCCGTCCAGATGGCTCTACAGCCTTCGAAGACGATGAGAAGGCGGAATGTTTCGCAGACAGTATTGCTGCCCAATGCTCTGTTAGCACCCAAGAGTGCGACCCCTCCCACATAAGGAAGGTAGACGAGGAGTTCAACACCTTTAACTCCATACCTCTGCCTTCCGATACTGACCGTATGACAGTTTCGACTGACGAACTCGGACTTCTTATTAAAGACCTCAGACCCAAAAAGGCGCCCGGTGCCGACGGTATCTCTAACATGGCCCTTAAGCACTTTCCCATCCAAGTGCTAACCTATCTCACACTTATCTTCAACGCCTGTTTCGATCATTGCTACTTTCCAGCCGCCTGGAAAGATGCTATCGTAATAGGCATTCCTAAACCGGGTAAACCCCCGAATCTCCCCACCAGTCACCGTCCCATAAGCCTCCTCAAGGCGTTAGGCAAGCTCCTCGAGAGGTGCGTACTCTCTCGTATGAGAGAGCACCTCTTCGGGGAAAACTTGATCATCCCCCACCAATACGGCTTTAGGCCAAAGCACTCATGTCCCCAACAAGTTCACCGCATAGTCGAGTTTATCTCCAGCGGTTTCTATCCTAAAAGATATAAAACAGTAGCAGTCTTTTTCGATGTCGCCAAAGCTTTTGACAAGGTTTGGCACACCGGACTAATCGTCAAGTTACACAGACTAAATCTGTCCTTGCGTTTGGTCCGGTTAGTGGCATCTTTCCTTCATCACCGTACCTTCCGTTTCAAACACGAAGGTACCCTCTCCTCCCCCCGCCCTATTACAGCAGGTGTGCCTCAAGGCTCAGTCCTCGCTCCCCTGCTGTACATAGTCTACACAAATGACATACCCATTCCGAACGACGGCGTTCAACTATCCCTTTTTGCTGACGACACGGCTCTTTATCGCAAAGGCCAAAACGTCAACTCAATCCTTCCGAGGCTACAGTCCTCTATCAATAAGTTAGGCCAATGGTTTCGCAAATGGCGCATCGAAGTAAACCCGGAGAAATCCGCTGCAGTTTACTTCGATACTAAGCGCCATACCATGCACCCCAATCACCCACCTCCCACTATGTTAGGTAAATCCATCCCCTGGCAGAGGTCTGCCAAATATCTCGGCGTCACTCTGGACCAGAGACTCACTTTCGAGCCTCACGTCAAAAGAGTGACCCGTAATGCCCGTCTCTATCTTCACCGACTTAACTCCATGTTAGGTCGCCATAGTAGAATGTCCCTCCGAAACAAGCGAACACTCTACAAGGTTTGCATACGACCGGTGATGACATACGCCTCTGCCGTATTCGCTCACGCCGCCCCAAAAACACTTGATAAATTACAAGTAGTCCAAAACCTTTTCTGCCGCAGAGCGGCAAACGCTCCTTACTACGTTCGCAATGCGGACTTGCATAGGGACCTAGACCTTCCCACCCTCCAGCAATGGACCTGTAAGGCCTCTGAACGCTTTTTTAAAGCAGCAGGAGACCATCCTAACCCCCTTATCCGTTCCGCAGCGGTCTATGACCCGCCTACCTCCTCCGCCCCGTTTTCCCGCCGACCTAAATCGGTCCTAACGGACCCTCCCAACAAGCTTTCGTCTGACCTGAACCTCCTCCTGGAGGCGACGGAGGACGATTAAACCCCACCAAGCCCGACCCTTCAGGTCACCCCCCGCCCTCTCTGGCTGATCGATCCCCCTCAGGGAGTCAGCTTAATTGTTACTCGTCTCTCGACGCACAATCACCTAGGTGAAATGTGACGTCTGCGCTGTCCTCTCCCCTGAGGGAGGGCAGTCGCTTCCGGATGAAGGTTCGTTGACTTTCCGGTCACGTAACCAGATTAAGGCGGTTTTTAGTCAGTACGAGTCTGACATAACCAGATTAGTCCGGTAGCAACCGGCTAGGTGGTATCCAATGAGGATTTCCCGCCTCCTTCCCCCCCGTGGGGGAGGGTGGCTCAAAGCCCCTAAGGTGGAGAGCCCCAAAAAAAAAAAAAAAAAATGTTGATTTATCATTTCTTTAGAGAAAAATTAGGAAATAGGTACCTACCTAACGAATAAAAAAATATCATTGTAAATTTTTTACTGACTTTGACCTTCAATAACTGCGTAGCTATTGGTTTCCCAGGTATAGTCTAAAAGACAAAAATGATCCTGATGATGGGCGGAATGCGTGGACTTCGGCTTCGTTGAGGGTCCAATATTATTCCTATATTATTCTATCCTATATTATTTCCTCTCGTTTACATTTTTTGTTTTTAACAAAAGCTTCATAACAAGTTTTAGCAGGTACCTTGTAGTGTGTCACGTTTGAGATCTGATTTTCCCGATTATACAAGGTCCATTTGTAACCACTCTCCAAAATGTGTTCAGTCCATGAAACTGAACCACTTTTTCCATGAAACATGTGTCGAAAAACGCCAAAAAATTTTGATCATCCCATACTAAACTGATCACGTGATCTCTTTGATTTGTATGAAAAGTCAAATTTCTTTACGTATTTGAGTTTGATCCTATGTTTCTAAGAGAAAGTTGTTTAGTTTCATGGACTGAACACATCCTTAAAATTTGGAGAGTGGTTACTAATACACCTTGTATTTTCTCTTTTATAAGTAGTTTAATAAAATCGTTTTTTACTTACGCACGCACTCGTTGCTTGTTACGGTAGTAGGTTGCCACACGCCTCCGATGCACAATCTCTCCGCAGAGCCCGAGAGGCCGTACCCGGAGTAGCAGCTGATGTTCAATGAGACGGAGAAAGCGCTCTGTCCAGGAACTGCTCCGGGGACGTTGTTGACCGTGTAGTGCCCGTTGGGGGGGTACGGGGGGAGTACGCAAGGCCCACCAGACAATGGACTGTAAAAAATATACAGATGGCAACAAATCCCAAAATAATTAATTTTGCACTACCTATCTGGACGTCAGAAGCATTCGGATGTGTCAAAAGTCAACTTTTCAGGAGATCAAAAAGAAAATTGCGTAATGCAAAATATTATATTTGAAGCAAAGATTTAATCTTTGATTTGAAGCATAATATCGTATCTGACTTTACGTCTGATTATTTTGTTCTTGTGGAAGCACAAAATCATATCAATAATTTTATTATAAATACATAAATTGGTGGTATAACGTCTTATAAACAAACGGGTAGTTCTGGGCCAATTTTAGTGGAAGGTATAGTGCTGTAAACATAATTACGGCTGATTTTTCCAGAAATTGTAGCGTTTTTGATGTTATTTCCAAATGCATCTAAAAGGTATTAGGATATAAATAGGGAATGCAATCCCGATCTCGCGGGATTCTGATCTCGCGAGATCCCGTGTAATTTTTCGGGATCAATCCCGAAGCATAATATGACGAGATCCCGTTCGAGATTGACGGGATTGGGCGGTACTGTGCTACTGCTAAACAAACTAATACTTGTTAAACTGTGCTAATACTTCACTTCAAGAGGAATTAGAAGAAACTCTGCGAGTGTCTAAAAGTCCTTTTACACGTGTATCCAGATCCACAAGCTTAGATAAATTAGAGTCAGTAATTAAAAAAAATGGATTTATTTGAGTGTGGAGGAACAAGTGGGAGGTTTTTGCAGTTTGCATATAATTGCTTAGTCACGCTGTTGCCAACCAGTGTTGAGTCGGAGAGGAAATTCTCATCAGCTGGTATAGCAGATAGTACTCTTGACACACTTTGTTTTTTAAGAAATTACTTTCAAAATCACCCGCAACTACTTTTTAATATCCTTGAGCTATACTATACCTACCTAGGTACTTTTGTTTTGATTATATTCATGTTAGTAAAACTGTTAATTATTAAGTTAGTAATATTAAAGAATAAAGGCTTTTGTTTCCTTTCAAATAATAATTTGTATAATATTTTATTTAATTAACCTCACATTAACAAACAAGCAGTTTTCATCGTATCCAGTAATTTTTTCTTTTTAACTAGACGAGATCCCGAAAATTTTGGGATCTCGCGGGATTGACATTTCTAATCCCTCCCGAGGGATCTCGACATTACGATCTCGAGTCGGGATTGCATTCCCTAGATATAAACTCACATACGACATTTATGTATCTGTGTTATTATAGCAGAGAAGCGCTCGTGGCGGAGCTTGACAGACTGATCTTACTCGATCAAGTTTGTTAAGCAACGCTCGGTCCGGTCAGGTTTTGGATGGGTGAACGTAAAGTGGCATTACAACCTGAGCGCTTCCGTGCTTCGGAGCGCACGTTAAACCGTCGGTCCAGGCTGTGGTCACCTGATAACAGTCGTTAAGCCAAGTTAGAGGCCTTACAGGCGGCTTGATAAACTCTAACACCAGAGGTGGCCACTAATCCTCATACGATAAGAAGAATAGCAACAGAGTGAGATAGAAATATGATTAGAGCTCGATGAGCTGAGTATCATAGATATAAAAAAATTTATATCTATGATACTATCTATGAATATTATCAATTTTCGTCGTATTTGCAGATCCGAGGATATGCTTTTGACGTCCAGCTAATCAACTCTAGAATATGGGATATCTAAGGTTTTGTGCTATTTTAATTAACGTGGTTTATTAGGTATACTTACACAGTAGGTTCAGTGACGCCAATGTTAGGTGTACCCTGTCTGTTGCAGAGTTCATCAGACTCGTCGGAACCATCGGCGCAGTCTTGTTTCTGAAATGTTATTATTTGATATATTAGCTTTTCTTAAGCAAAGATCAATGATTTATTTATCAAATGTATTTATCTGTCGCCTGTTTCTGTTCCTCATGTTGTTAATGCTCACCTTGGATGATGATGATGATGTTAGACACAATTTATAAAGAAGTAAGCATGTTCCAGACGGATGTAATCACGCCTGCCGTCAGAGGTGACCTTGCTTGATGCCATCCATCTAGACGTCCAAATTTCTGCAGCTAATCCAAATTACCTTCAACTTCCTTGGAGGAAGGGCGGGAGTTCCATCCAAAGATGGAGTGCACGGATTTATCTGTCGTCAATTAGAGACAAAAGCGCTAAAGAAACGGCCGCCTATTGAAATTTCGACAAATTAGGAGCCATTTTTACAATACGGCACGTGATTTAGCTACGCGAGCGCGATTCACAATGAAGGGCAACCGTGTTGGCGCTTGGATGGAAACTCGTGCAACCTCAACACAATCCACGGATGGAAATCACGCCCCAATCAAGCCTCTAATGGGAGTCCTGAGTACATCTGTCTGGCACATGCTGTAATAAGTAATTGTTCGTTCAAAACTCACATTATTGCAATCAGATCCCTGGTCGACGCAGGCGCCATAAGCGCACTGGAACAGATACGAGGCACAGGTCTTGCCGGCACAAGCCTTCACAGTTTCATCGGAACCATCGGTGCAGTCTTTAGTGCCGTCACAGTGGGCGAAGGCTGGTATATCTTTGCCGTTATCGCACTTGAAGGTACCCCTAGAAAAAGATGAAAAACAATTAATCAGTATAATATTTTTTGTGAGTATTTCATAAGTCCAAAAATCTTCTTTATAATGGTTCTCTTTCCAAGTCATTTCTGGATTAATTAAGCAAGGGAGTGTTTGTCCTTCTTCTCGACCTGATAAAGTCGCTTAGGCCGAAGCGCACCGAACGAAACAACGAGCAAAGAGGTACAAATTCTTGCTAACTTGATACTTATAGAATAATAATTTAGATTAGAGCCCTGGTGCTGTATTATGACCTCTTATTTCCAGTCAGTTTTCTGACTGGCTATCAATCTATCTCTTTTATTTGCTATATAGCGAGAAAGAGATGTCACTACAGCAATTTATAAACCTGGCAGGTTTTAAGAGCTTGTAATACGGCCTCAGGGCCCTATTTAATAACGTGGCAATTTGTAAATTGTCGCGACAATTTGGTTTACATTGCGATCGCGGTGTACCTATGAGTAGTTAATTCTATTTTCAAATAGATTGACGCAATGGATATAAAAATGTCATGACAGGTGACAAATTGTCACGTTTATTATATAGGGCCCTGATTGCCCCTGATTCAAATGGTTAACTTTCTATATTTGAATAATAATGCTAACGCCAAATCGCTCTCAACGTGGAGAGATATCGTAAAATTATACTCGAGATGCTGTTCTTATAAGAAGAGCATCTCAGGTATGAGAGGAGATCAAACCTAAGATGCTGTATCTTTATGAAGAGCATCTCGAATTTATGATCTCAAGATAGCTCTCAACTTTGAAAGCTGTTTATAAACACGAGCCTTAGTATCTTGAGATCATACTTGAGATGCTCTTCTTATAGGAACAGCAACTGAGGTATGACCTCAAGATAGCTCTCAACATTGAGGCCCGTATTTATAAACCGCTCTCAACGTTGAGAGGTATCTTGAGATTATACTTCAGATGCTCGTCTTATAGAAACAGCACCTCAGGTATTATCTCAAGATAATCTCAACGTTGAGAGATGTTTATAAATATGAGCCTTAGAGTGGTTTATAAATAGAGGCCTCAGTATTGCACTCACCTAACTTCTTCAGTCTGGTTGCGGCAACGTCGCAACAGCTCATCCGAATTATCAGCGCACTCCTGTACTTTATTGCAAGGCGCCGTACCATCGACGCACGCGCCGTACGTGCAGCGGAAAAAGTTGGATTGGCACCTGCAATGCAATTAATTTGATCGTAAGCGCTTTACTACCCAACGACCGACGGGGCAGGGCGAGAGAAAGCGGCGATACGTGCGGGAGGGAAAAAACGAGGCTGCTCTGCCACCACCGCCCTCGCTGTGCCTACTAAGGCGCGGTAGTTCACTTTCGGTCAAACTACAGAACTCAAAAAGACACGGCACTTGTATTATTGTCTCCAACTTATGTGCTCTTTCTCAGATCATAGAAAGTGTGGCCGTTACTCAAAATAAATTCAGAAAAACAAAAGACAACAGTCAAATAACTTTTCGGTAGGTAGTGGTGGTAGACGGTGTCATACGTTTGAGGTTTGAGCTTTAAGAGCTCAGGATAACACGATCTGGACGAGCTCTAGCGTTGGAGAATCAAGTCAAAATTGACTGTAGTAACTTATATGTTACCTAAGTCAATGTTGTCACACAAAATTGATTGGACTATGGCCACTCACCAACATCAGGCAGATCTTATTATTCCAGTTTGCACCCCTTGTCGCAAAAAAACAACCCATTATCAAACTCTTTGTTTCTTTTTAAGCTAGAATAAAAGCTGAATATTGTCGAGCGGTTTTGATATTATAAAATTTATTAATAAGTTTGTTTTATTCTTATCTAATTAAAATGAATGTTACCTTCTTTAAATATGATTCTGTAATATAAAATGAGTGAAGACATCCCAAACGCAATGAAGAAGAAAACCCAGATGACAAGAACTACACAAAAGCATTAAAGAACCGATCAAGCAAAAAACTGCCAACAATAAGACCAAAGCCAGAAAATAATTTGGAAACCCTCAAAAGGAAGAGTCAAAGAAGTTTTGATACACCAAAGCAACAGTAAAAGTTCACATATTATAGTTGTTCTATCTAATGAAGTCCGTTCGGCTATGAAGTTTGGCGTGCACATGCACATAATTGTTTTAATCATGTTCCAGACGGATGTAATCACGCCTCCTATCAGAGGTCACCTTGGTGGAAGCTTGATTGGAGCGTGATTTCCATCCGTAGATTGTGTTGCGGCCGCGGCTACACGAGTTTCCATCCATGCACCAACACGGTCGCCCTTCATTGTGAATCGCGCTCGCGTAGCAAAATCATGTGCCGTATTGTAAAATGGCTTCCAATTTGTCGAAATTTCAAAAGGTGACCGTTTCTTTAGCACTTTTGTCTCTAATTGACGACAGAAAACAAAAAATCCGCACACTCCATCTTCGGATGGAACTCGCGCCCTTCCTCCAAGGACGTTGAAGGTCATTTGGATTGGATGGAGAAATTTGGATTACATTTACCGTCTAGATGGATGGTATCAAGCAAGGTCACCTCTGATGGAAGGCGTGATTACATCCGTCTGGAACATGCTTAATTCAATCATAGATGATCGAAATATTACTCACACTAAAATAATGTGCATGTGCACTGCACGCCTAACAACATTCATAGCCAAACGGACTTTGTGAGACAGAAGAAAAACTTTCTTGCTTTAGGGCACATTAATAATACTAACTCCTTCGTTTTAATTAGCTAATCACCTTATCGGCACTTTAACCGTCTTGGGCAATTCCGAGTGCTCCTTCCAAAGCTTCTTTTCTAAGTTCTTATAAATGCTACCAGAGGGCTTTTTGTAAGTCTTCAATCTGGAATTGTAAATAAAATATTGAATAAAGAAACACCTTTTATTTATCTACCCACCCTTATTTAACAAAAACAAAAATTATTCAAAATGTCTACGAAAACTTGACCACGATTATCGGCAAAGATTTCGTACATTTTGTAAACAAGACAATTCATCGATAAATATAAATTAAATAAATGCTAATTTTGACAGGTTTCTTTATTCATACTTTATTTTATTTCAGAATATGATTTTATTAATTAAACCCTGAAAAATAAATTTGTAAATTAAATGGTCAGTACCTTTTATGCTGAAATTGTAAAAGTCGCGTTAATCACAGGTATGTCAAGATCGCCCAAAATAAACAAATCAAATAAGATCTTTCAAAAGCTAGCGAAAGGAGGCAAGCAAAGCAATAGATCGCTTTGTCTTTTATAGTTAGAAAAGCAAACCTTCAGTGATCTAACCTTAAACCTACTGTGTGATGTCCTTTCAAGCGTGGTGTAGATGAGTCTACCTTTTATGGCAGAACTTTTTATGTCATAATTTTATTATGCATAACAACTAATGGCATAAACTTCATGTCGCAGAAAATCGTTTGGCATACACTCATTTATCATACACTTAAAAAGCATAATTTTGTAAGCCAGAATCATCTTTTGGCATACATTTCATATCCGTAATAATTAAATAGTAGAACCATCATATCGCAGAAAGTTCACAGTCAGAACCATCATATCGCAGACAGTTTATAGTCAGAATAATGTTTTGGCATACATTTAACAGAAAATTCATATGTAGAATAATTTTGTATTTCTTACACGCATGTTTCATGCTGCATGCATCCTTACATGCAGACAAATAAACATGCATGCAAGCAAGCATGCAACATGCAAGCAAGCATGCAGCATGCAAGCAAGCATGCAGCATGCAAGCAAGCATGCAGCATGCATGCAAGCATTGTGGAGCTCCGCTCGCTTCGCTCGCTCCGCTGCGAGTGGTCTAAACACTAACCTAACCTAACCTACTGGTAGGTGCATTAAAAGTTTTTCTTTATAGCGGGGGGCCTCAGGCCCCCCGACCCCCCCGAGCAGGGGGGCCAGCCCCCTGCATCCCCCGTCAAGCATGCAAGCAGCACAAACAAGCATTCAAGCATGCATGCATGTAAGCAAGCAGCATGCATATCGGTTTTGCAGCGATTCGTTCTGTTGTTGACTTTTGTAGCACAACATTTACAAAAATTCAACATATTGACTTTTTAAGACAAATTTTTAATTCAATTTTTTAGAGATTACAATATGCCTGATGACTTATGCCTGATGATTCTTAATGGAATTCTGCCATATTCGTAGTATACCATGTGAAAATTATACCAAATAATTGTCGACTAAATAAACGTTATGCCAAACGAAATTCTGCGAATAAAAATTTTGCCAAAGGTATTTATGCCTAATGAAATTCTGCCATCTGAATAGTATGCCATTGTAAATTCGGACATGTAAACATTCTGCCAAACAATAATTATATTAAACAATTTTTATGCCTTAAAAATATTCGTTTAAAGAATATTCTGCCAAGTGTGTTCTGCCAAATAAATTTCGGAGCATCAAGTTTCTGCCAGATAGAGGTAACCCGGTGTAGATAGCTTGCTCTCCCATATCGTCATGTGTCCTTCGTTCAATAAACTCATTAGGGTTGTAATAACTCACGGTGTCTTTCTGCATAAGGCGAAGGTCTCGTCGCTTCCATCGGGGCAGTCTTTAACGCCGTCACACTTGCCGTAGATGGAAATGCAGCTACCATCGCGACACTTCCACTGCACCTTTCTGAAGTTCAGCCATGGGAAAATGTATTTGTTTTTATTTTATTGTTATAGGAAAGAAAATAATTTCAACAGTTTGCCATTGCATTTATTTTCCACTTGTTGTTAAATTTTTAGTGTCGAGCTGTCGACAACAATATTTGCAACTTTAACATCAATACCTAGCCAGTTATGTACCTATTGATTGCAGAAGGCATCAGTAACATGTTAAATATGAAAGTAGACTGCGTCTACGCTTTTGAGAATATGTACTCGAATATGTGCCTGTGCCAAATATGTATCCTATATTGTGCGAATTTCACATAATATTGATTAAGACCAAGACTATATCATTGATTAAGACGTAGGTAATAATATCACCACTTACCCACAAGTAGCTTGCCTCTTGTTACGTTTCGTTACTTGTTCTTCTGGCCTGTTGAGAATTCGTTGAATTTTAGATATAAACTAGAATACATGCATGTACTTCCATCTAACTGATGGAAGTCCCGAAACAGACAATCTTTGAAGGTTATTTATACACACATCAACTTTGTCTAGGGATACAGGTGTTATTTTCATACAAACGAGGTAACTTTGAAGCCTTGGTTTTCTGCCAGGGATGTACCGTGCTGTGATCTGATGATGGCCATTCAATGAGTGAATGGAGGAGATTCAGATCGTAATACACACCCAACTGATCTGATCAGCATTCTAAAAGATTAATGGGTCAGAGTTCTCAGTTTGAGGATTTCCATACATTTTCATGCTATTTTCGCGGTTTTTTTAAACATGTCCATTACGTTTTGAGAATGCTGGTCAGATCAGTTGGGTGTGTACAGCAATCTGAATCTCCTCCATTCACTCCCTGGATAGCCGTCATCAGATCACAGCACAGTACATCCTTGGCAGGAAACCAAGGCTTCAAAGTTACCTCGTTTGTATGAAAATAACACGTGTATCCCTAGACAAAGTTGATGTGTGTATTTAGATCAGACATTTTTCAGCACAAGCTTTTTGAACGTCATCATAACCATGAGTTATTGTTTTCAGAGTCCTTACAATTTGCCTATTAGAGGAAGTTTTGGACTTAAAATATGATTTGAACGCATTCATATGAAATAAAAAAATTGTATACCTACAATTCGGTCTCGTTAAAATTTCGTGCTGTACTGTAGCTAAGGTCGACACTAGTCGAGCGCTCTTTTCGACTGATTTTCGTTCGACATCTCATTGTTTTGAGTCATATGTCGAACGAAAATCAGTAGAAACGAGCGCTCGACGCCTGCCGAGCGATTCAAAAATAGGGCTCCTGTGCGATGCGTAAACAGTGACAACCATTTCTATTTGTGTAGGGAAAAGTTTGGGGTAAAAAAGTTAATTTTTTTTATTTTTTATTTCGTAGATTGATTGTACTGGTTATAGAACGCCCTGACAAATTTTGAAAAGAGGTCCAAAAATAACCCTGTATAAGTTCAGGGGCCCTATTTTTGAATCGCTCGGCAGGCGTCGAGCGCTCTTTTCGACTGATTTTCGTTCGACATCTCATTGTTTTGAGTCATATGTCGAAAGAAAATCAGTCGAAAAGAGCACTCGACGCCTGCCGAGCGATTCAAAAATAGGGGCCCAGTTATCAATGACATGCACATAAATCTAAAAATATACGTTTTGTTAACAATGATTCGCTCCGTAATTTGGCTGAAGCTGAAGTAATATAAAAGTAATATTAGACAACATCACAAACATTGCCCTGATTCTTCAATTCGAACTACAAACACCCAGACCTGAGCCAATATAGAAAAGTTAGTTTTTCTAAATTGACCCAGCCGGGGATCGAAGCCGGGACCTCAGGATGACCTTAAAAACCGGTGTACAAACCACTCGACCACGGAGGTTGTCATGCTGAAGTCATGCTGTTGAATGATTTCCTGACCGTACCTTTCACTATAGGTCTGGTTGAAGCAGTATTTTGGCCACTCGTCGGAGCTGTCAGCGCACTCAGGCACACCATTGCAGGGCGCAAAGTCCCACACGCATGCACCGTAAGAGCAACGGAATTGGTATTCGGCACATCTGGAAAATAAATAAAATAGACAACACCGATTAATTTAGCCCCAAACTTTTAACAGTGATAGGGACCACGAATAAAATAGATAGATAGATAGATGAACACTTTATTGCACACACATTATAAAAGAACAATTTATAAACTAAAACTTAAATCTATGGTGGGCAAAGGCGGCCTTATCGCTGGAAGCGATCGCTTCCAGGCAACCTTTGATTTAGGATAGGTAAATATAGGGTAAATATAGGGTCCTTTGGATCAATGAATGAATGAATGCATGACCTCTTACATATATTGTATTCAGACTAATAAATGATATGAGTTAGTATGCTCTGAACCATCGTTGTTATTTGACGTTTCCCGGTCGCCACATTGCATGGCGACCCTGCCAATGCTGCCTTGCGGCAGTGCTGCGCACAGGCGCAGTCCAAGGGAGGAGGAGTCACAGGGGACATGACCCCCCCCCCAAAATCATACACGTCAAATAGAAAATCTTCTTAAAGTTTACAAAATAAAAAAAGTAATTTGTATTATTATTAGTGACCCCCTCCAAAATTTCAGGCTGCGACCGCGCCTGGCTGCGCAGATAGTTTCGGGAAAAACTTTTGCATAATAAAATGTAAATAAACTGCAGTGTGTGTCACCATTGGGTTAGCGCCTAGCTCCTGTTATTTGCCCTGTAATAGCAGTAGTTAAGGACCTTTCGCCCCGATCATCTATAGACTGGGTGACCAAAAATTTTAAATTATAAACACCCAACAACTCGTCCATTCGTTCAATCTCTTTATCCATTCAAAAGTAAGGCCTATATTATTATGCCCCAGCATTGGGGACTTTAAAATGGTTGATGGCAATACTAGCTGGATTGAGAGAACAGCCTCACTTGTTTTCGCTGCAAGTGGCTGCAGTTTCATCGCTGCCGTCGGGACAGTCTATCAGCCCATTGCACCTTCCGAGGTGGCTGATGCAGGTACCATCTCTGCAGCTCCATTCGTCATCGCTAGAAAACAAAGTTGTTTTATTAACGTTTGCCCAACGTAAGTATCGTTTAGGCCGTGTTATGTAGTTCTGCAGACGTATCAAGCACGATGGACCCGATTTTTTTGGCTTCTACAACGAAATGTCAGTTTTGACAGATGAATAAAAGCTATGTCAGACATCGGGATGTCACTCAATCTTGCTTGATTTATGTCAATATAGACAAAACCTTTCTTGAACTCGTCTTGCTACCGAATAATCAAAGGTATAATCAAAGGTTTTTCATAAAAAAGCTAAGCTTGACTCTGCCATAGAAAATATTTAGTCAATTTCAGAACTCATACTTTTAAATGTACTTACGTTCAGCAACGAAAATCACTTAACACTGTAGTACTTTGTCATAGCAATTTATTGTGACAGAATGATGTCCTACATTTTGAAATATTAGCCAGAAATGTTGCTATTACTAACTACTAAAGGGTTAATGGACCGTCGTCGGCCAACCAGGGTCATTTTCGATCTATTGCATATTGGGACCAGACTAAATTGGCAAGATAGCCATTAGCTTAGTGTTAAAAAAATCATCGTCTGGGTTGCGAAGTAGGAAGCTTCTGGAAGATACCACCCTGAACATGGTCACCCATCGCTAAGAAAATATCTATCGCATATTTATGTAAATGGTGAACAGGGTCGTGGGTGGCATCATTACCTGAACTATTTTTTGTGTTTTCATATCGATCGAATAAGGAACAAGCGTCACAAGAGCATATATGTGAAATGTACTTACCTGCCCTGACCTCCTAGACGCTTCCTGAAAGCGACGCAAGACTGTGGTTTTATACACGCTTGGGACCTGCCCCACCCCCTGAATGCAATTACATGCCAATATTGTAGTCGATTATTTTTTTGGAAAAAAAGGCTCTATGTTTCTACCCTGGCCGCGCGCATGCTTTCCAAATACTAACCAAGCCGATGTCTAACATGTTTGTAATGATGCCATCTACCATCCTGTTCACCATTTATATCAATATGCGATCGATTATTTTTTGCGATCGGAGATCATTGTATGGGAGGACATATGTTCAGGGTGGTATATCTCCCAGAAGCTTCCTACTTCACAACCCAGACGACAATATTTGATAACACCAAACTAATGGCTGTCTTGCCAATGTGGTCTGGTACGTGATAGATTGAAAATGAGTTTCTTGGCCGACGGTCCATAAGCAACATTCGTAGCTACATCATTATCAAATAGGTACTTAAGTAGATTATGTTCCCGTTATAGAAACGAGAGGCCATGACCTTAGTAGAAAAAATAAAACAAAGTGTAAATAGGTACCTAACTTAACTAACGTGTAAATCTTATAAAAAGTAAGCAGATTATTAACTTCAAAGCTATAATAAAATTGAGATAAAAGTTGAGAATAATCTCGAACTCAAAAGGTCAATATTCTAAATACCCACCGGCATTGCTCCTGCAAAACTTGTTTGACGCTTCGCAAAACTCGATGTTGGGACCTGCGACAGAAGAAATTATAACTGAACTACGAGTCTACGACGAGTTTTTTGAATTCTTAAATATAAGCACACGGTGCTGTGTTCACTATTACGATTTACCAGCGTTGACACAGATATAACTATAGTACTCTAATGACTAATGAATTATGAGATTAAGTTTAGAATACTATCCACAAACAAATAGAATATAGCAGTCTGAGCTAACTTTAATTTTATGCATACCTAAGTGGTTTATTCAACTGTTAGATACCATACCTACAACGGTTAAAAGTGTTCCGTTAAGGCAAGTAATTTTATTATTCCTTGTTCGGCATAGTCAGGCTAACGTCATTAACGCTAAGCAAATTGTGTTAATAAAAAATAAAAAATATGAAGAGAACAGTTTCTACGCCTGCTAATTTATGTAATGCTCTGTTTTTCCTGCCCTTTCCACCGAATTTAATGCCGATATAAAATGACGGCATTACAAAGGATGACTTCGCTTTTCAATTCGGTGGAAAGGGCAGGAAAGACAGCATTACTTAATTTAGCAGGCGTAGAAACTGGGACCCTATTTTTGAATCATGCGATCGCTCTTTTCTACCGATTTTCGTTCGACATCTCATTGTTTTGAGTCATATGTCGAACGAAAATCAGTCGAAAAGAGCGCTCGACGCCTGCCGAGCGATTCAAAAAGCCCCAGTTCTCTTCATATTTTCTAGTTTTTAGAAACACAATTTGCTTAGCGTTAATGTCTTAATTATTATTTTAATTCCCAAGGTTACCTTAGAGTTATTAGCAATCGTTCGAACTTTCTCAAAAATATATTTTCTGGTATTATATACTCTTATATTATTAAGCGCGTCGTATAAAGCTTTGTCCAGACTTGTATCATTTTGGCGTATCAGATCACCGTATCTTTACCATACATCGCTAGTTTGGTTGGGCGTGCGTTGATATTACTTCAACGCACGCCCAACCAAACTAGCGATGTATGTTAAAGATACGGTGATCTGATACGCCAAAATAGTCTGCGCCACCCTCCCCTCGGTGGGTGGTCGTCTTCGATGAAGGTTTTTAATGGCTTACAATAGCTGCGGGTCAAAACCAATTTGCGGCGGTTTTAGTCAGTCAAGTCTGACATAACCAGCATAGCACGGCGGCTATGTGGTATCCAATGAGGATTTCCGCCCCCTTCCCCTCGGTGTCCGGGAAGGTGCTCCGAGCCACTCAGGTTGAGAGCGAAAAAAAAAAGCCAAAATAGACTAGTCTGGACAAAGCTTTAGGCGTGAAATACACAGAAGCGACGCGGCTCGGATACGGCGGCGATACGATGCAGACGGTCGGCAAAGGAAATACACGTATCGCCCATCGAAATGTATGGTATCGCCGCCGTATCTGCGCCTTATCTCCGCCGCGCCGCATCTCTTCTGTGTATTTCACGCCTAAAGTTTTGGGTTAAGGCCATACTTACTGGCCACTGTCGCAGAACGTCTCGTCGCTGCCATCGTCGCAATCGCGGACGCCGTCGCAGTACCGGTTCAGAGGCACGCACCTCGACCCATCAGCGCAAGCTGACTCCGAGATACTGTTGTGAGAAGAGAAACCACATTGAGAATTTGAGGAAAAGTAGCAAAGGATACCGGTCTAGGACTCATCGGACCACCATTATTGGACACTACACGCTGAAATTTTAATCATTTGGTTCCCGCCGTGGGGTGGTTCCACTCATGATTACAAACAACTTTTACTATGGGGCCAACTCTCCTGCTCGCAAAAAAAAAATCACCTGTTCCATACAAAAGTGCAGTACCTGTATGGAACAGGTGATTTTTTTTTTGCGAGCAGGAGAGTTGGCCCCATAGTAAAAGTTGTTTGTAATCATGAGTGGAACCACCCCACGGCGGAAACCAAAACATTTAAGAAGCTCGATGGCGCAGTGGTTTAGCGCCTGGCCCAGCGATTACGGAGGTTAAGCAACGTTCGCAAGGGTCGGTCATGGGATGGGTGACCAAAAATTTACTATCTCGAGCTCCTCCGTGCTTCGGAAGGCACGTTAAGCCGTTGGTGCCGGCTGCATTTGCAGTCGTTAACACCCACCAATCCGCATTGGGCCCGCGTGGTAGGTTATGGCCCGTCCTCCTTATCCACCCATAAAGAAGGCCTGTGCCCCAGCAGTGGGGACATAAAATGGCTGATGGACATACTTACATTACACAATATTATGTAGGTACCTATGTACCTATTCAACCTTGCGATATTGCCCAACCAGGACCCAAAACTGGACCTTGACTGACTGTGACTGAAGGTCCAGTGGATGCCAGACTAATTCTAATATAGGAGTCCAATGGGCACTTTGAATTTATATTTTAGGAGTGTCAAACCCAATGATCTAAATAAGTACGTCCTATCGTTTTAGGAAAATAAATAGATTTCTTACCTACAAGACATATGTTCACCTCTCCCATCATCAGTGATAACTTCTGACCAAACCGGCAAAGTTGCTGAAAAGAAATAGGTCATAATTACTTATAAAAAAATAAGCTCAGAATAAAAATAAGTCTCAACTAAAATGTTTAATTATTACTCAATTTGTTAATTTATGTCGTTGTAAAAATACCTTAACCATTTATCTTTCTATAATAATATGCTATTCTCATAACCTACCTACATTACCATCTATCACGGAGGAAATTATTGACAGATGGGGCCCAATTGTGTTTCAATCGTGTTAGAGATAGTGCTTTTTGAATTGAAATACCGTTAAAAAAAATAACGATCCAAAAAAATAACGTTAAAAATACCGTTAAAACATTTTATCGGTAAATTTACCGTTAAAAATAACGTTAAAAATATTGTACCGGTAAAATTACCGTTAAATATAGCGTTAAACTTTAGTACCGTTAAAATTATCGGTAAAAAATTAACGTTATTAATTGGAATAACGTTAATTTTAAAGTAACGGTAACAAAAAGTAAGAAATAGCGTTAACATTAACGTTATTTACTGAAATAACGTTAATTTCGTTAAAATTAACGTTATTTATTGACATAACGGTAAAAAAAGCTAAGAAAAAAAGTAAGAAATAACGTTACATTTAAAAATAACGTTATCATTCCCTGTTTTTGACACAGTTCTTATTTCTGAAAACCAAAACCGAAACACGATTATGACGTTAACAATAGCAGGGGGTCTATTACGAAAAGTTTAATGCGATACACGCAGCTACGTCCGTGCTTCGTTTTGATTGTTTCCAATTACAAATCACTTTCGTATGCGATATTGCGAAGTGATTGCGTGAGTTTGACAGTTTCTCTCTTACGTATCCGACATCGTTCGTTTAGTAGTCTATGGACTACGATAGAAAAATTAAAAATGTTTGATAAAACTACAACCAACGAACTGCGGACGACTATCGTGGCCAAGTGTCTGCGTTACGCAATTGCGTACGTTATTTTCGTAATAGGCCCCCAGATTTGGGCCCCAGATCATACGTAAGTTTTTTACGATCTCAGGATCTCAGTTATTTTGTTCACTTGAACAACATGACTCAACGGATATTTTCCTCGACGTCATCAAGCTAATACTGCCCCATTTCGGGAAAAAGGTAGGTATTGAATGTTTAACTTCTTTCAGTCAGGTCTTTCCTGTTAGTTAGGTGAGAAATATACCTAGGTACTCTAAGCAAAATTTCTGTGCTACGGATCCATAAGATAATGTGACAAAGATGAGCTGAGATTACGGCGTTCTGTGGGTATGCACCGACAAGGTGAACCAACTATCTCGTGAAGGGACGTTCAAGGGTCCCGCCCACGACAAGGCGAAAGCGGGAAACTGCTGTATGCGGGCAGCGCAGGACCGATCGTTGTGGAGATCTGCACGGCTAGCACAACTTATATAAAAGTGACATAGACCGCGACTCGACAAAGGTTTCTCGCGACTCGACAAACGTTTGACACTTTTCGTAGCACAACTTTACAGAGTGAGAAAATCACCGTTGCTAGCTAATCTATAACCACCTTAATAATTTGTTGTCTACAGAACACGACTTTCTTTTGTTTCACGATCAGAATTTGGATAGTTGGCCTTAGTAATGACCATAGACATAGAAAAATTTTCGCTGCGCTCAAGAAGACCAACAAAGAGTGGAAAAGAGAAGTTAACATCATACGGACACGGTCTATGTAAAAAGGAGACAAAGGGTCAAGTGACATGTGCCAATTTTTTTTACAGTAAGAGCCCCTAGCGTCCCGCCTAGCAAATGAGCAATCACAGTTTTTTTAAAATATTTGTTAATCTTAATTAGAATTCGAAATAAAGGTATCGTGGAGCCATGGTGTCTTGTGCTCTAAGTAATTGTGATGTGACAAAAAGAAACAATCCAAGTAATCGCACTTTTCGCAGCTAATTAAGATATTGCCACACATTTCTCTAAAACCAAATGTCGCTACATTTATGCGTTTATCGACGAAGAAAACAGTATGGAACATAATTAATTAATTTCCTTTGCCATATATAGTCATATGTTATGTATCTAAGTCATATTTTACGTATCTCATATAAAAAGTATGTATTAGTTTTCGAATCACCTGTTTATTGACATTTGAACCGTGTCGCTTTGGGTTGCAACCTTGCATATAAGTAAGTGAAAAATTTGGTATCAAAGTATAACAAAAAAACCGGCCAAGTGCGAGTCGGACACGCGCATGAAGGGTTCCGTACCAAAAAACGGAAAAAAAAACCACGTTTGTTGTATGGGACACCCCTTAAATATTTTATTTTTTATTTTTAGTATTTGTTGTTATAGCGGCAACAGAATTACATCATCTGTGAAAATTTCAACT
Source organism: Agriphila geniculea (assembly GCA_943789525.1). Classification (NCBI taxonomy): domain Eukaryota; kingdom Metazoa; phylum Arthropoda; class Insecta; order Lepidoptera; family Crambidae; genus Agriphila; species Agriphila geniculea. The sequence goes on from OX038870.1 coordinate 43,718,585, forward strand.
GTCTAGCTATCACTGTTCATGAGATACAGCCTGGTGACAGATAGACAGACAGTGGAGTCTTAGTAATAGGGTCCCTTTTTTACCCTTTGGGTACGGAACCATAAAAATGTGTAGCTGTTTCTGAAGTCGACCTTAATATGCGAAAATAGCAGAGTTATACTTATTAGGCAGTTAAGTTTCTTGTTACGTCACGCCTTTACAAATGGGGAATTCCATAATAGAATGTGATGCAAAATAAAAAAAACCGGCCAAGTGCGAGTTGCACTTGCGCACGAAGGGTTCCGTACTTCCGTACCAAAAAACGGAAAAAAAACACGTTTGTTGTATGGGAGCCCCCCTTAAATATGTATTTTATTATGTTTTTAGTATTTGTTGTTATAGCGGCAACAGAAATACATCATCTGTGAAAAATTTAACTGTCTACCTGTTGTCGTTATTAATATCGAGCAAAAAACGGCAAAAATTACGTTTGTTGTATGGGAGCCCCCCTTAAATATTTATTTTATTCTGTTTGTAGTATTTGTTGTTATAGCGGCAACAGAAATACATCATCTGTGAAAATTTCAACTGTCTAGCTATCACGGTTTATGAGTGACAGACAGACAGACGGACAGCGGAGTCTCAGTAATAGGGTCCCATTTTTACCCTTTGGGTACGGAACCCTAATAAAATGAAAGTGGTTCTTATTAGTTTTTAAATGAAAATCATTAATACTATTACAAACAATTTAAAAAAGGTAAGTAGGTAGGTAGGTAGGTACCTATCATTTTCATGCAACCCTGCGAACATTTCCACTAACAAAGAGGATCACCTAATGCAACAATTTGGCTTTGATAACTTTTTGAACATGACTGGAAATCTCAAAACCATTTCGAGGAATAAGCTTTCGGTACAGTGTCTACTAATTAAATTTAAAAATAAGTCTATATTTTTAAAGATATTTATAATATTCAATAAAAAGCTTTAACCTTCAAATGACCTTCATATGACGTCATCACATACAGATCTCCCAGCCATAATAAAAAAAAGAAAAAAGTGCAAAGACAATTTTGACAATGAACTTGGCATTAGGGATGGTGGAAGGTGGAAGTGAAAAAATATCGATATAGGTAATATTTCTCAGAAAAAAATGGGATGAAATGGGACGATGACTAAGTAATGGATTCTAATTTTAAGGTATTGTAAAACATAAAAAATAGCAAAAAAACCCCTACGCGAAATTTTGGCTCGATTTGACGAATTTTACGATGATTTTTAAGACTCAAAGTTGGAAAAAATCAAAATGCTCCAGTGACAAAATAGTGTCGACTATTAGAATCCATACGTAATTACCAAAAAAATGTTTTGGAAAAATTATTGTAAAAACATCTATCGATATATCAGGGTATTTAATATCGCCCGAAAAATATCGATGAACTTATCTCGTAATTTTTTCCACATCCCTACTATTAAATGTTTGTAAATAGAAATAAAGTATGCACATATTTTCACAATGTTTATTATGTTATCCTGCAAATTTATCAGTCCACAAGCAATCGTTACAATTTCATTCATGTAGCCTACATCCAAAATAGACACAATACATACAATACATTTCGCAATTTGGGTAGATTGGGCGTGTCAGTTTTTACAAAGTTTTTCAGCAGAGTTTCCACTGGTAAGCATTTTTATTATAATTTTACCACCTCAAAAATTATTGCGGCAAATTAAGAAGGTAGGCTAGAACCGTCACAACTGGATTAAATGAATAAAATAGAAGAAATATTAACTATAACTTATTTGTTTACAAACAACCATAAAGTCACTATGACAGTTAATGACACTTGGCCTTTCTTTTTCTATAAGTAGATGGCAAAGGTTTTCTTCTTAAACTTTCATGCCACTAATGACGTCATTCCGGTTGACCATATCCACTCGACAAATATATTTATAAAAAAATAAATACGGGACCAAATGTTAAAATATTCAAATTAGTTTCTTAAATTGGCCTAATCTGTAGTAAAAAAATATAAAAAAAATACCTTTTATTTTTTAACCAAAGCCAATTGGGATGTTGACTAATGAATAAAATAACGAAATACTAATAAAAATCGTAAACATATTAAACTTTTAGAGTAGCTTGTATACCTCTTGGTTTTATATATTGCATATTATTTGTTTTATGATCCTTCAATGTTGGGTGGACAAGTCCATTTAAAAAGTATAAAATTTATTAAAATAAATGATACCTTTAATTAGTTCGTAAAATGTATAGCAAATTTGTCTAAGAAACCATTTTGATAAACACAATATTTAATATAGCTGCCGAACAAATTTCCTACGCGTTGCATACAAACTACTGAGGCGTGACGTCATAATTCAGTAGCCGTTAGTATGGAGCGTTTTTGGGCGAGTCCATTTGTGTGCATTTCACACTGTGATATCTCGGGCAGTTTTCAAGCTAGCGAAATAATTATTTTACCAATTGTCGGAGAACGAGGCGCCATCTACGATGATTTCGGGGAGACCTGTACCTGTATCCTGTGAAGGTTGTGTGTCGCGCGATCATGCAACGGCAGCCAATCAGGAGCGTCCTCGATCGCGTCATATTTTAGGGCACCAATCGCGGGTGCGCATTTGTACCACCACTTTATATTTTCAAAATTCAACTTACTCTTCTATCACAACCTTTGTATCGAACACACATTTTTATTACATCTTTCGAAAACCATTTTTTTCACATTTAATTTCACGCCAATCCTTCGACCAAGTCCAAAACCTGGACATATGGTCCTTCGAGCCGGATAGAAGGAATCAACGGCCTATAAATCAGCTGGACCTGCGCAACCATCCGACTCCAATTTCTCTGGACTACGCACAGGATACCTATCAATCCAGCCAGGGAGAGAGGACTGCCGCAATCGAGACTCGAAAGTCTATGTGTTGGACATCTCGACGACAGACGGGAGACGCTAAAAGTGGTACGGCCAGCCATCCGCAATATTCCTAAAACCTTGGTTTTCACTTGTGTTAATAGTTGTGCATTTCACCAATTCCAGTGTGCTTACGTGCATCTTGCTACCTGCTTGTGTGAGTGATCAGCGGAGTGCCGCTAGTACCTACCTGCTGCATTCGCAAGATCACCATAAATCGTAAGTACTCCTTATTTTTTCACTGACTACCGAGATGGGCACTGAGGGTGAGGTTAAGGCTACACCAAAATCCCCTTGCAAATTAACTATTGACAATATCAATGTGCCGTCTGAGCTTTTAAGTAGTTTAACTAGAAAGCGAGGCACCGTAAAAGGCAGGCTAACTAGATTCTCTAATTACTTAGATAATGTTGAAGCGAATAAAGAGTTGTCCGAAAAATTACGTGTCGATTTGAAACTTCGTGTCCGTGGCGTTACTGGTCTATACGCTGAATTTAATAGTCTTCAAACTCAAATCGAAGAAATAGTATCAGAAAGCGAATTAGAAAATCAATTATCACAGCGCGATTTGTTTGAAGACTGTTATTACAGCTTATTGACCAGAGCAGAGTGTATGTTGGGTACAGAGCCGGTTGCTGAAGGTTCTAGGTGTAGGGGCGTACAGCAGCAGGCGGTCAAACTGCCTACGGTTTCAATACCTCATTTTGGGGGCGATTACGAGTTCTGGTTAGAGTTTCGCGACACTTTCCTATCGCTTATTCATAATTCCACTGAAATAAGTGACATTCAAAAATTCCATTATCTGAAGTCAGCACTAAAAGGCAGCGCAAGCTTGGTGATCGACTCCTTAGAGTTTTCCGCCGCCAATTACGCTATTGCATGGGAGCTTTTGTTAAACCGTTACAACAATACTAATTTACTTATTCACAATCACGTAAAGTCTATTTTTTCCATCCAAAAGCTTACCAAAGAGTCACCTGAAGCATTGAGGCTTTTAATAGACACCATTTTAAAAAATGTGCGCGCCTTAAAATTGCTTGGTGAGCCCACGGACTCCTGGGACACCTTAATTATTTATATTATTGTCACTAAATTAGATACCAGCACAGAGCGCGAATGGGAGCAATATAAATGTACACAATTGAACCTTAATCATGACGGTGAATCCAAGGTAACCTTGAAAATTGATAATTTACTCCAATTTTTAAAACGCAGAGCTGATATGCTAGAAACATTGTTAGTTTCGCACAGTAAAAGTAACAATCATAATCACAATGTTTACAATAAAAAACAATCCACACATGAAAATGTCAAAGTGCACTGCAATGTTTCTAGCAATAAAGCACACAATAATCAGCAACGCGCAAATACTTTTTCTTGTGTAATGTGTAACGGTAAGCACCCACTTTATTCCTGTCAAAAGTTTTTAGATTTAACTATCGATTCGAAACTTGATTTAATCGTAAAACACAAATTATGTAAGAACTGTTTGCGTTCGGGTCATACGGTGAACGATTGTCGATTCGGGCCTTGCAAAAAATGCAATAAAAAACATAACTCGCTCATACACAGTGACGAATTAAATGCAGCTCCAAGCGCGGTCTTACTATCTGCGAGTCCCGTTATAAATGAGCCGACGGAAGGCGCGAGCGCATCGCGCGGCAGTCAGCTGCTCGTGACGTCGTCACCTCTCGCATCTAGTTATACGGATACCGCCGCAATTTGTGAAAAAGTTAAATCTGTACAGTTAAATCAAGCGCATACCGATACGCGTGATCTATGTGTGCAACCTGTTTTGTTGTCGACTGCTATAGTCGAAGTTGCCGATAAGCATCACAATTATCACTTAGCGCGCGCATTACTGGATAACGGGAGTCAGCGATGTTTTATTACGAAATCATTTTGCGAATTATTAGATATCGAAGTAATACAGTCCGCTCATGAAATACGAGGTGTAGGTAATTCTGTGTCACAGTCAACGCAGATTTGTGACATAGAAATAAAATCACGCGTAAATACCTACTCCACGCGCATTACGTGTTTTGTTCTACCACAAATAACATCATCATTGCCAGCTGTTAACATACAAAGCGCACAGTTCAGTATTCCTGAAAATGTTAAGCTAGCTAACCCGCATTTTTTGGAGTCTCAAAATATAGATTTATTAATAGGCGCAGATCGATTTTGGGACTTACTTATAGAAGGTAAAATTCGTTTACCTAAAGGCCCGTTCCTCCAAAACACACAATTGACAACATTTCAAAATTTTTAGGTACATGTTTTTATGGAAATAATGAAAATTTATCGTTTTTTAGGCAACACGTATTTTTTCTTTTCCATTTATTTTCATACATTACTGAGATATTAATTAATAAAAAACGGTTTATTCTAAAAGGACGTAAGTACAAGATATAGGTAAAATATAAGCGATGCCTTTGCCTTGCCTCTTAAAACGTCGATTAAAAAAAAACTGTCTTTGATGCGAATTGTGATGTCTATAGAGATGTAGGCACGCTAGTATTTTATATCGATAATAATGGTATTTTGGTTTCATGTTTCATAATAAATAAGAAACATAATAACAACTATAGTAACCCCAATAACAACTATGTAAATTATCGTAGTACCTTTTAAGGGGTATGAGTAATTTTCTAAGAAGAGGTGGGTAATTTTTCTTTCAATGTCGCTTTCTAAAAACAGTTTCAACTAAAAGCCCCCATACAAAGACTTTCAAAAGTAATATCGAAGCGATGTTGTGATTGAAAAGTGCGCTATACGCAATGTATAGCTCTGTCTCTATAACAAAACAACATCACTTTGAGTTTGCTATAAGAGCTCAGAGTACGACCTCTGGTAACTGCCCCCCTAGTCAAATGGCCAACATTCTATTCGTTTGAACGCTACGCTTACTATTAAAACTTTAAAATAAGCAGTAAACTATAAAATTACGTGCCGTAAGCTTGACAGTTCCATACAATACATCGAAGTTTGTGATTTACATAAGTTTGCGACATGTGATTTAATCATCTATTGCTCATATTTAAGCTTTAAAAGTAAGCGTAGCATTCAAACGAATAGAAAGTTGGCCATTTGAGAAGTAGGGCTGGTATCCCTAAGAACTTTCTCGAATGTCCATGCAGACAAGACAAGGAAATAAAAGAACAGGTAATAAAAATGACAGTGTTTATTATTTGAAGACTTTTTTATCTCTTTTTAGTTTTCGCTGCAAACTAGTAATCATTGCTTCATGTCGTCGACATCACGCAGGCTCATTACATTTTTGTGGTATGTTGGATATCGGCTCCTAAAATAAAGAAGTTGAGCTTGTAGTAATAAGTATCTACATACAGAACATTAAGTTATAACTGATTTGAGTTAAATTGAATTAAATAACTTGATTATCATTTATTAAGAAAGATGTGCCAGGCTAGCCAAGCCATGTGATGGTTTTCTACTTTTTGTTACCATTAAATATAAAGTACCGAAGAAAGTACAATAAAACATATCGATATAGAAAAATGCACATCACTATGCGAAAAACACACCTCAATAAACAGATCTGATATTTGCAAAAATCGACAAATAACTGGACACAAACGACTATTTGCACAAATTATTAGTATATTATAATAGTTTCAGGCTATTTACATAACATAAAAAATGAAAACAATATGAACTCACCGATTAAATGATAATATCTGTTGATTATTTTCTTATGTTCCTGTGTGTGATTTACAGCCCTCAATCACACAAAACATAATGTCACAGGTAACGCTTAAGTATCACAAACGATGCTACGACTTTCTTTTGGTTTTCTTACAAGAATACTTTAAAAATATCTAAATTTTACTGAAAATAGAAATACACTCGAAAGACATTCAGTCATTGTTTATTGTTAATGACATTTATGACAATTGATTTTTTCAGTGTTGCCAGATCAGATTTTCACACTACCCTAGGCTGGGTCTTAATTTACCCTAGATCACAGAATAGATATAATATAAATAAATAATAATTAATAAGTACTACCGTACAGAAAGGACACTCTCCGCCCCACCTTACATGTACATGGAAGAATTGTTTGTTGATTTATAAAGAAAGAAATAGGTAGTGGAACGAAATATTTTTCTTGTATTTAATTATACTAATCGGGTAATTGGGTATGCTGTAATTTCAATTCCGGGATTTAAAATTACTCGAACGGGCTATGTGTCGTCGTCTCTTAGTGCCGGATATTTTTAACCCTAAATCTAGGGTAAATTACCCTAAGCTGGCACCACTGTTTTTTTTTAAATAGAAGGCAAAGAGACTCAACTCAAACTCCCTATATGGACTAGATTTCAGATTTTTTTAATTTACGTACAAAATACTGATCTAAAAATTCTGAAAAAAAATATATGAGCCTAGAACACTAAAATCTCGAAATGGTTTTCTAATTTTAGTACTTTCTCAAAATGAAATGTTGTCAATTAGGATGGATAGTGTCGGGCTCTTTAAACATTATTAATACACGCAGTAATAAAATTGTTAATTGTAATTTTACACAGTCGATAGACATGCAACTGCGTCAGTTCTGGGAGCTTGAAGAACTACCTAAGGTTCAGAATGCGCTTAGTGATGAGGAACTGGAATGCGAAAAATCTTTCGTAAATAATACGACACGCGATACTAGCGGAAGGTTTTGCGTTCGAATTCCGCTCAAAGAAACAGCTGATTCCATAGGTAAGACGTATTTTCAAGCTGAGCGGCAGTTCTTAGCATTAGAAAAAGGACTTGATCGTACGCCTGAGTATAAAAAACTATATTCGGAATTTATTCAGGAATACATCAATTTAGGTCACATGACACCCGTAAATTCCTTTGCTGATCCGCATTATATCATGCCACATCATGGCGTATTTCGAGCTCATAGCACTACCACTAAGTTACGCGTCGTTTTTAATGCTAGTGCCCCGTCCACCAGTGGGAAGTCGCTCAACGATATCCAATTGGTGGGACCCGCGATACAAGGCGATCTTTTTGCTATTTTATTACGCTTTCGGCAATATAAATACACAGCCTGTGCGGATATAGAAAAAATGTATAGGCAAGTACTTGTATCACCTGACCAAAGGGACTTACAGTTAATACTTTGGCGCAATGACTCATCACAGCCCATTGGCGTATTCCGCTTAAATACGCTAACATACGGAACCGCTTCGGCAGCATTTTTATGTTGTCGTTGCTTGAAACAATTAGCGGCCGAATGCGATGACTGTGACGTCAAAGGGGTAATAAATGATAATTTTTATGTTGATGACATGGTTTTAAGTCATGATGACAAATTTAAATTATTAGAAATTTGCGAAAAAACCGCGAAAACATTAGAATCTGGGTGCTTTCCACTACGAAAGTGGATATTTAATTTTAATAGTGGTGGCCATGACCAATCATTGGTACCTTTACCCCACTGTGCAAAAGAATTAAAATTAGATGAAAATGTTCATAGTAAAACGCTTGGCATTGGGTGGTTTAACTGTACTGATGAGTTTTATTTCACAACTGGGTTTGAAAGCAATTCTACCCCTTTAACAAAAAGAATTATTTTATCGACTATCTCGCAAATATTTGACCCATTGGGTATTCTTAGTCCTGTCGTAATTCTCGCAAAGATTTTACTACAAAAGCTATGGTTGTTAAAGGTGGGATGGGATGACCCGGTCCCTAGTGACGTCACGCGAGCGTGGGAACGGTTTGTTAGTGATCTGTCGGTTTTAAATAGTATTCGTGTACCGCGACACGTCGTAGGCGAAAATCCAATTAGCATTGAGTTGCACATTTTTACAGACGCGTCGCAAACAGCGTACGGTACATGCATATATATTCGCACAGTTAGCGCAAATCAGGTAACTGTTCGGTTATTATGTTCTAAGGGCAAGGTCGCACCCTTGCATCCTGTCAGTATCCCCCGATTAGAACTCCTGGGGGCTCTGCTGGGCGCTCGTCTTTATAACAAGGTTCGCGAGTCGTTGCAACTTCACTTTGACCTAGTTATGTTTTGGACGGACTCAACAATAGTGTTGGGATGGTTACGTATGGCCCCTAACCTACTAAAAACGTTCGTTCAAAATAGAACCACGGAAATTCACGAATTGACTAAGGAACTTCCGTGGCGGCATGTAAGTGGAAAGGACAACCCTGCTGATCTGGTATCACGTGGCGTCGGCTTGACTGACCTTTCTAAAGCGTCATTGTGGTGGGAAGGTCCGTCATTCCTTCACGATCCCGAATTTAGTTCTGGAGCGACCTCGAACGCGCGTAATTTTGAGATCGATACGCAGGATCTTCCAGAACTCAAACCTAAGAGTGTACACACGTTGGTAGCAGATCAGCAGCCCAGCACGTCACTATTCCCTTTCGACAGGTTCTCTCAATTTAACCGCATGATGCGCGCAGCGGCTTATATGTTACGATTTATTTATAATGCGCGCAATAAAGTCAACAAAAGGACCGGCGCACTCGATGTTGATGAATTGAGAGATGCTGTGAATACTTTAGCTAGATTTTCACAATTAGAGTCGTTTTCAGACGAATATGAGTCATTGTTAAAAACAGGAAGCTTAAAAACAAAACACAATTTAAGTAAATTAAATTTATTTATTGGGGATGACAAGTTGATACGAGTTGGTGGTCGCATCGATTACTCACCTCATTTCACATATGAAAAGAAACATCCCGCGCTCATATCTAGTAAACGTCACTTTTCAGTGTTGCTCTTCCGCTACGAACACAAGCAGCTACTGCATGCGGCGCAACAGGCGCTACTATTTGCGCTGCGCGAGCGCTGGTGGCCGGTAAGGGGGCGGGATCTCGCAAAGAAGGTAATACACGAATGTATCATTTGTAAACGCTTAAAAGGCAAAGTTGTTACTCCTCTTATGGGAAATTTACCTTCGGAGCGAATCACGCCAACTTATCCGTTTGCGCAATGCGGGGTTGATTTTGCGGGACCGGTGCTCGTATTGAATCGCAGCGGGAGGGGGGCTAAAACTGTAAAAGCCTATATATGTTTGTTTATTTGTTTCGTCACGCGCGCAGTTCACCTAGAACTTGTCAGTAATCTTTCATCAGACGCATATTTATTCGCGTTAAAGCGGTTTATTTCACGGCGTGGCAAACCGGAAGTAATTTTTTCGGACAACGGACGAAATTTTGTAGGATTAATGAACGAATTCAGGAAATTTTTAGATAGTTGTTCGTCCGAAATATTTGAATACGCTAGTAGCCAACAAATTAAATTTAAATTTATACCTGCCTACTCTGCTCATCACGGTGGCCTCTGGGAAAGAGGAGTACAATCATGCAAGTACCATATCCATCGCGTGGTAGGCAATGCACATCTAACTTTTGAGGAGTTAACCACATTATTAACACAAGTGGAAGCCGTCCTCAATTCTCGCCCACTTAGCCCCTTGTCCTCTGATCCTCATGACCTCGCTCCCCTCACGCCCGCTCACTTCCTCGTTGGCCGTTCACTCACAGCGCCTCTGACTGCTGCTGATCTGCAGTCTACGCCAGTTCACCGCCTCAATCGCTACCAGAGGGTTGAGCAGCTGCGACAGCACTTCTGGTCACGGTGGAGCAAGGTATACATTTCTGAGATGCAAACAAGGACTAAGTGGAAGCAGACCATAGAAAACCTACAACCGAACACGCTGGTTGTTATCAAAGACGACAACCTGCCGCCGCTGAAATGGCAAATGGGTCGTGTGGAGCGCATCATGCGGGGCAGAGACGGCATCGTGAGAGTGGCCGACATCCACACAGCGTCTGGTGTTATCAGGCGCGCTGTCACCAGAATCTGTCCTATCTTCCATGACGAGCAAGCAGCTGATTCAACAAGGATTTCGTAAGCTAGTGCTTCCAAGGCCGGGGGCATGTCGGAGAACGAGGCGCCATCTACGATGATTTCGGGGAGACCTGTACCTGTATCCTGATTGGCTGCCGTTGCATGATCGCGCGACACACAACCTTCACAGGATACAGGTACAGGTCTCCCCGAAATCATCGTAGATGGCGCCTCGTTCTCCGACATGCCCCCGGCCTTGGAAGCACTAGCTTACGAAATCCTTGTTGAATCAGCTGCTTGCTCGTCATGGAAGATAGGACAGATTCTGGTGACAGCGCGCCTGATAACACCAGACGCTGTGTGGATGTCGGCCACTCTCACGATGCCGTCTCTGCCCCGCATGATGCGCTCCACACGACCCATTTGCCATTTCAGCGGCGGCAGGTTGTCGTCTTTGATAACAACCAGCGTGTTCGGTTGTAGGTTTTCTATGGTCTGCTTCCACTTAGTCCTTGTTTGCATCTCAGAAATGTATACCTTGCTCCACCGTGACCAGAAGTGCTGTCGCAGCTGCTCAACCCTCTGGTAGCGATTGAGGCGGTGAACTGGCGTAGACTGCAGATCAGCAGCAGTCAGAGGCGCTGTGAGTGAACGGCCAACGAGGAAGTGAGCGGGCGTGAGGGGAGCGAGGTCATGAGGATCAGAGGACAAGGGGCTAAGTGGGCGAGAATTGAGGACGGCTTCCACTTGTGTTAATAATGTGGTTAACTCCTCAAAAGTTAGATGTGCATTGCCTACCACGCGATGGATATGGTACTTGCATGATTGTACTCCTCTTTCCCAGAGGCCACCGTGATGAGCAGAGTAGGCAGGTATAAATTTAAATTTAATTTGTTGGCTACTAGCGTATTCAAATATTTCGGACGAACAACTATCTAAAAATTTCCTGAATTCGTTCATTAATCCTACAAAATTTCGTCCGTTGTCCGAAAAAATTACTTCCGGTTTGGTAAGGGCACCAATCGCGGGTGCGCATTTGTACCACCACTTTATATTTTCAAAATTCAACTTACTCTTCTATCACAACCTTTGTATCGAACACACATTTTTATTACATCTTTCGAAAACCATTTTTTTCACATTTAATTTCACGCCAATCCTTCGACCAAGTCCAAAACCTGGACACCAATGTTTCTTTTTTTGAGAGGTAATTTATGTTATATAAAATAAAAAAGCTGTCAACATCCCAATTATCATACCAACTTTGGTTTAGCATTTTCATTTGATTTCGCTGGTTCATTTGGCTTAGCGTTTTCATATGATTTTTTCGCTGGTTCGTTGATAATAGGAATTCCCTCAGCTCAATGTTTACATAGTTCGTTATCATATCAATCAGAAAACGAAACATATTATCTCGATGAATAGAATCAACTTTACTTAGTCCAATAGCTGGGCCTCAATTCTGCTAGTGTTTACTTATAAGTTAACGCAACAATTTATTATGTCTCTCAACACAATGGTGTTTCAATGATATTGCTTTTTGAAGGGTTTGACACAATCCTTTTTACTAAAACACGAAAAGCAATAGAAACACCATTGAGACACCAGCCTGCTGATTGTCTAACTTCGTTGCAATCAACTTTGACAAAAATCGCAGTGACATTGTTGCTTTAGTAAAAACCAATGTGACAACTATCTTACTTAAAGCAGCAACGCAACTGCGATTTCAATCGAGAATTGTTAGCAACAGAGATACGTAATCGGTGGGCAGGTTTGAGGCCTTGTAACGATCGTCGATTAAATCTTTTGGGGAGACCCAAGACGTCCAGCGTTGGGCCAACACGGGCGTCGTGATGTGAGGTTGATCATCAGACATGATGATGATGAGCGATCACTGTACGTCCCCGAACGGTACACACGGCGGCGCGCCGGGCGTCCTCGTCCCTTGTTTGTGACATCGCGCACCCGTACAGTGGCACGTGCACAGTCACCACTCTGCCGCATATTGACTGCTCAGACCATTGATCTGAGATTGACTGATATCAATAAGTTCCTAGCTAACCAGTCTGAGTGCGATGTGTTTGCGGATGAGTAAAAGTTTTTCTCAAAATTTGTTTATTGTTTTGTGAGAAGTCAGAACCTAAATCCACCTGTGTGTGATCTTATTTCCTATTATTATTTTCTTTTATTGTTATTTCTGCACCACCTTTTCTTTTGTTGTGTGTAATTTACTAATTACTGTAAGTGGTACTATCTACCGTTGTAATTAGAACAAATAAATTTAAAAAAATATAAAAACTGTAATAGACGAAAAATATAAAAACGTGCGCGAGAGCAAAACCATCATCAGTATATCTTCAAAAAAGTTTATTTTTATTATATTTAATGGGTTTTTTTTCGAATGAAGAAGCAAACTATGAGGTACAATACAATAAAAAACAAAATGACACCGATTAACACAACTGGTTTCTGAGGTAAATGTAGTCAAATTAATTGACTGATTATTGTGACCTTTATAACAAAGGAGATAAGAGCCAAGAGCCACCGATAAAGATGTAATATAAGTGTGCCTTAGGTCAAAACTTGTTTGGAACAACAGGAAAATATGGTGTGTTTATTATAATATTCTCTTTTTTAGTTCGACCATTTTGCTATAGTGTACTTGGAAATAATTTCCACATTTTTTTCCAATTATTGTGATTTTAAATAAGGAGCATCGTTTTATTTCAAAACGTAAGAAAATATAAAAAATATATACTTAAGTAGGTAAGTCTACAATTTGGACACCAAAACTTTTTTATAGACACTTATTTTTATTTTTATCCTATGTTATTTATTGTTTATTATGTGTTTATGCAATATCAAGAACAAATAATTAAAAAATAGTAGCGTAGGTAACCTACGGAATAGTAAATAAACAAAATAGTTTAAACTACCTTCCTGTCCTTTTTTCCCAAACAGATTCATTCATCTAATGAAGTAACGTTAAAACATAGGTAATAATTTTAACCACTTACCAAAAATTACAAAAATAACGGCACTAAAATACATTTTATCAACAACACAAACACGTCACTAAAATATCACAATAAAAAAATCTATATCATTATTATAAATGCACAATTTATTACGGAATGACTAGTTCACTGGCTAAAACTACGATCAGCGAGCAACATACTGGCCACTTAGAAGTTCGCAAGTTTTTTATTAGTTTTTTTCGCAACCTATTTTTATCACAGAGACCACTGGCCAGTTCGGAAAAACCGAAGTAACTGAGGAAGTTACCAGCTTACCACTATCGTTTTCCTTGACGGCAACTCCAAAATATTCAGACTTATTTCATTTCAATGGTTTCAAGTTCTTTAAACAGAGTTAAAAGAGGAAGCACATTTACCTACCTACCCTTCATAAGTATGGATTTATGTATTCTTTTCGTTTTATTATTTGGCTTTACACGCTATGCGATGCGTAGTTTGAGCAGTACTTCTCACCGAACCAGCTTCTGCAGTTATTCAAAGCGCAGATTCCTCCAGACGTGGAGTAGGTATTTCTGTTGTCACCTGTGGAATGGTTCTGCTAAGTATCAGCTTGAACTTCTCGAATCGATTGAGAACCGTGTCAGGAGGCTCATCGGAAACTCAACATTGGCCACGGGTGGAACTTCAGAGCTTCGTCACCGTCGCAAAGTTGCTTGTTTATCGGTTTTAGAATACACTTTGGAGAGTGTGCACATTTGGCTGGCACAGGGGCTGGAGGAACAAGGTCGTGCAGTACCCTCACTGCACGACCTTGTTCCTCCAGCCCCTTTCCACCATCGGGGTACCAAGCGGATTAGCATAATCACCCTTCCTTACATAAATAGTAGATATTCTAAGGGTCCGTACCAAGCGCTTTGCCAATACATTTCTATGCGAACTGCTAAAGAATGAAATGCGCTGCCTGCTCGTGTGTTCCCCCGACAGTTACAACCTTGGTCTCTTCAAGGCAAGAGTAAATAGGCATTTCCTGGGCAAGAATGCTAGATCTCACTTTAGACCACATCCTGTTTACCAAGCAAGATGGTGGTCAAATGCCTGCCCAGTTATCAATAAATAAAACCGGTCAAGAGCGAGTCGGACTCGCGCACCGAGGGTTCCGTACCATCATAATTGCAACATCAAACCACACTGCATAGTAGAATAATAAAATTAGTATTGCAGTTTTGGGCGCCATCTCTTGACCGATAGTGGAACTAATGTTAACTTTTTTAGAAATTTTATAATTTCTAAAAAAGTGTCCTATATTGAGACATCGTTTTATTTTTCCTGTAATCTTTATATTAACTGCTATCACACAGAATTATTTCAAATATTTCACTATGCAAACTTCGGAGATAAGGGGAGGAGGAACGGTATTGTTTTTTACATTTTTTATCATAAGTCGAAAACTATGCGGCCTAAAACAAAAAGAAAAAATTATTGGAAACGTGCAACATGCCTTAGTAGCCCCACTTCAAATTTTTAAGTTCAGTCCCTGTTGTAAAAAAGATATGTATATCTTTTTATTTATTTCTTATTTGCAAAATAGTTGGGAAAATGTCATCTTAAACTATTCCAAATTTCAAGTTGATACCATTTGTGGTTCTCGAGATATCCAGCTGTGACAGACAGACAGACTGAGTCACACCATAAGGGTTCCTTTTTTACCATTTTGGTACGGAACCCTAAAAAGACAAAGCTTCGTAGTTTTCTGGAATTATTTACTAGGTATCATCCTGAGATTGACGATAAATTATTACCCTGTTACTAAGGTAATCATTGAAGAGTTGCAACCCTGAGGTAAAGTTCGTAACGGGTTATTTAAGGTTACAAAGACGCGAAGCAAGTTTGGTCCATGCGCAAAATTCGTTGGTATTTAAGTAATTTCAGCGGCACTCAAGCACAAAATAGTTAGTCATTGTTAGCGTTTGGGAAGAGATAACTGGTAAGTAAAAAAAAAACCGGTCAAGGGCGAGTCGGACTCGCGCACCGAGGGTTCCGTATTATTTTTTTAATTTATCATCATAAGTCGCAAACTATGCGGCCTAAGAAAAAAGAAAAAAATGTTTTAAAATGTGCAAACAGCGCTCTTTCGTATGATCCCCACATGCCCTAGTCACCTCACTTCAAATTTTTAAGACCCCTTTTCAGTCCCTGTTGTAAAAGTTTTTTTTTATTTCTTTCTTATTTGCAAAATCTTAGAGTAAGACGGGTTTCTACAGACAGACGAAGCCTTTGTTGCTCGAAGTGCAAAATAGTTGGGCAAATGTCATCTTAAACTGTTCCAAATTTCAAGTTGATACCATTAGTTAGTTCTCGAGATATCCAGCTGTGAAAGACAGACAGACAGACAGACTGAGTCACACCATAAGGGTTCCTTTTTTACCATTTTGGTACGGAACCCTAAAAATGATGGGTAGTATTTAATCGGGTAACAATAAATTCACATTTTGGGTATCAAAAATACTGAATATAGCGTACTGAAATACTAAGTGGGCGACGGGCTGAGGGCGACTACAAATGTTGAAAATAGGTCACTTTAAAATACAAATTGAGTAACTAGTTATTCAGAACAGACGACCAAATATTACTATTTGGGCGACAACCTTAGGGTACACAAAAAAAATTAGGCATATATTTTATTTAATAAAGGTGACTATTATCCTAATCGAGATGACAAAAATACCATGTTGGGCAGCTTAAATCAGTTATACATATAGTTACCTACTTGGTATAATAGTTGCCCACTCAGTATTTTTGTCACTCATTTAGAATTTTCACTGCTAATTTAAATTATTTTTCTCCCACATTAAGTCGCCTGTTTTACGTATTTTTGTAATCCACAGTTCGTCGCCCGTTTAGTTATTTTTTTTTTGTTTAGTATTTAAGTATCCATTAACAGTCGCCTTTAATTATTTCCAGTCACCCAATTAATTAATTCCCTAGTATTTTTAGACGGTATCATTACATTCCCTTGTAGTCACTGCTAGAAGTAGATAGCAAAGTGGCCGTTTTTGACACATTTGCTATCTACTGCGAGGGAATGTAGTGATTGATACCTTCTAAAAATACTAGCCCCAAAAATTCCACATAAAGTTTTTGTTGGTGATGCCCTGTATGGTACCCGGCTACTTCGGTTTACCCTGTACAGGACTCTATCGATGACTCTAACTAAGACTGCTTCCGAACGTACATCAATCAGACTCGTGAAACTAGGATGGTGAAACCATGAGTTACTGTGAAACTCTCTGAGATGTACGCCGAGCTGGTGTGGACTGTATAAATAAAAACGCCGGCTGGTTGTGGAATAACTTCAGTTTATTCCCTGATATGGATGGTTGTTTTCGCACACTGACTCTTCGAAGAATACAATTTAAAGTTAACTAACAAGGAAAATACTATTGAAAAACACTCTATGCGATTGAATTGAACAATGAAACTACGCGTGAATTTAACTAACAATCTCGAAACACTTGACTTTATATTACAACTCTAATATGCAACACTTATACGACTTTAACTACGAATTTCTCGTTTACAAATTAAAAACACGGAATTTAAACTTTTCAAATCTATTTATCTTTGCTCACTCGCTGAATTCTTGCTAAGACTTTAAACGATGTTTTCTACCTGCGGCTGCGAATTGCGACTAACATTGACTACTAACGACTACTTTCTGTGACTACAATTGCGGCTACAATTTTATCAAAACAATTCGCTATTAATATGCTTTTTTGCCCTGTGGCAACTAGCCTACTTATCAGGACGTTCGCAGGATGTTCAGGGAAATCAGAGAGGGATGTAAACATGTAAAAAGGGAGTTAAGCACTACAAATAATAAAATTATTTTACAAACTTTTCCGCATGGAAAAGTACCAGAGGCGTGGACTAAATTGTGACGTCACGCCATGTGCGTTAATGTAGCCCTTCTGATTGGTCTAGATTAATTAAAGTGGCCCCTCTGATTGGTCTAATTATTTGGGATACAAATTCGTTGATTTCTTTCCATTTCGGCGCCGGTTGTCGGCTGTCGTCAACAGTTTTATTAAAATCCTTTTCTATTAACAACTTAAAACAACAACAACAAAAATAAAAAAAAAATACATTATTGATGGGAGAAACAAGTTATTTAATAATCCTTAGTACAATACCTACGTATTATATAATATTTTAAGTATACTTAATCTTAGTTTTCGGACTTTCCAGGTATTTAAAAATGTTATCTCTGGATTATTAGATAATTATATTTATAATAAAAACAGCACAATCTGCACTTTGCAATAGTAAGAACTTGTATTTCAATCAATAGTACCTATTGAATTTTTAGACTTTTGGCATTCAGAATGTTATTTCTATATTAAGGTAATAAATATAATAGAAAAATCCCGGCCAAGTGCGTTTTGGGCAACACGCCGTACGGTTCCGTAGATACCTTATACCACACCATATTTAATACCATTATCATTTTTCGTCTGCAAAAATAACTTTGTTTTTCACAGTGTTGGTATGAATGACAAAATAATATTTGCGGTTATGGAAAATGTGCTATATCTCAAAAACTAATTACTATATCTCGTTCAAACCAATTTTCATTGAAAGTAATTATTAAGATCTACATGTTACATATATGTTATATAATATATGTTATCTACATGTTACATATACATATATGTTTTTAGATTTTTCACATTCTTATTTCAAAAATTAAAGGGGGGGGGGGAGGATAAACATTTTACCAATTTGGCGGAGTATATCTTTCAAACGGTAGACTTTGAGAAAATATTGTCTTAAAAGAAAGACCTATCTATTGACACCCCACACGTTCGCAGTTTCAGTTCCAGGTATGGAGAGCCCCCCCTTAATCTTTATTTTTGTTATTTTTGTGTTAAAATCGTTGAGCGGTTAACAGAATACATCTACCAACCAAGTTTCAATTGTGTAATTTTAATACGTTTGGAATAAAATGGCTGTGACATACGGACGGACAGACAGACGGACAGACAGACAGACAGACATGACGAATCTATAAGGGTTCCGTTTTTTGCCATTTAGGCTACGGCACCCTAAAAATACTAGAAAAAATCGACTCACCCGTAACCCGTAGCAGCCGAGCCAT
Source organism: Agriphila geniculea (assembly GCA_943789525.1). NCBI lineage: Eukaryota > Metazoa > Arthropoda > Insecta > Lepidoptera > Crambidae > Agriphila > Agriphila geniculea. The sequence goes on from OX038870.1 coordinate 43,737,458, forward strand.
TTGAGCCCGTCTGAACTGCGACGGCTGAGTCGATATTTTATAGTATTTTTTCTATTATATTTATTACCTCAATAGTACCTGACCTACGTACATCTTTCGTTCATCACTGCGGCGCATTCGCGACTGTTTGTGTACCGAGTGCAGACTGCAGACTGAACTCGAGGGCCGAGGCGCGTAGTACGTACGACTCGCTTTTCGACTATTTGTACAGATGCTGGCATATAAATTGGCAAGAGAAAGATGAGACAAAAGATGCGCAATAGCCACAAACACTAAAATTTGTGGCGCTGCACATCTTTGGTCTCGTTTTTATCTTGCCAATATAAATGCCGGGCAGTATATGAAGTTGGAGTACTGATAAATATCATTACCGTGCCTGTGTTGGAACTCGCGCCCTTCCACCAAGGACGTTGAAGGTCATTTGGATTGGTTGGAGAAATTTGGATTAAATCTGCCGTCTAGATGGATTAAATCAAGCAAGGTCACCTCTGTTGGGAGGCGTGATTTAATCCGTCTGGAACATGCTTTACTGATAAAATGTTTTTAGAAGTTATTAAATTAACTTTTTTTTCATGCAGGCAGCACTTTCTTTTGACAGTGTTGCCTATTTTCGCTGCAATTTCGTTTTCAAAGTTTGTCGACATGTGAGGGGTTGGCAACGCAAAGCTAATTGTAGATGTCGCTGCGTACGCTTGTTCCCAAAGATGTATTAAAAAAGTTTAGATACGTTACCCGCAATCCGCAATGGCAAGACAAAAGTCAGGTAATTGCCCGACTTTCAATCAGTCAGGCAACAGACTCGTGACACGGAAACACATACGACTCTCGTCAGTCAGACACTAAAAAACTGTGACAATCTAATCAAAAATGCCTTCCTGCGTCTATAAACGATGTGCAAATTATACAGCAACAGTCAGAGATCGGAATAATGTTTCATTTCACACGTAATTACTGTATTTAACCGTAAAATTTACTGTCGTATTTAGTATTACTCTAATCGGCCATATTTTTACAAAGAGCGAGATGTACTCTGTTTTGCGTATGAGAGTGAAGGAGAGCGCGTGTCGCGCATGCGGAAGGACATGCTAGGGAAGATGGGGAGATGTTGTACCAGGGATTATAGTCGCAAATTAACTTGTTTTAAACTAGAACATGGTTTAAAATCACGACCACGTATTTTTATTTCATTAATGTGCTGAAAACATAGTCCTGGTTTTAAACCATAATTTAATTCAAAACCGGTTTATTTGCTATTATTTTACACTCTTTAGGTTACTACTGACCTAGGGTTATAATTGAAATTTAATTCCTACAAAAGGTTTTATTATTTCATTTGTTGCCAAATATGACTATCCTAGGTTTTACCCCGGCGGAGTTGTGATTAAGTGGTGGGGGGTAAAAATATACTTCAAAGGGGTATTTTTGCGGTTATTCGGTTATATCTCGTCAATGACTTACAATATTGAAAACTGTCTTTTATAAAAGTTGTAGGGCATCTAATCCTTCATAGAATAAGGCTAGAGACCAGAAGTCGAAACGATTTTTGAAGTGAAAACTTCTTTAGCGGCGTTGTACACTTTTTTGTAATGGGAAAAAAATATTAAACTCGCGTCAGTCTGACCCTTACTGACGCGAGTTTAACATTTTTTTCCCATTACAAAAAAGTGTACAACGCCGCTAAAGAAGTTTTCACTTCAACAGAGAGTGTAATGTGTTCAGGGTTCATTATGTTTGTGGGGTGACCCTGATCGAAAATTCGTAAGACAGATGTAGCGTAAACAGCCGGCCGGCGAAAGTATCCCCCCCCCCCCCCCGCCTCTTTCTACGGGGCGCGGCGAAAATGGCGGTGCGTCATTTTGGCGTTCGGCAGGTTTATTTTTCTTAGAGATAAACTTTTTAATGTTATATAAATTAACATGTTTGTGTACGATGATGATAGAATATGATAGATGATACGAAAATGATAGTACTTTTATACTGATAATTAAAGCAATTCGTGCAAAATTATTCCCTAACCATTCCAAAATATCAAAAATGCACAACGTTAATATTCAAGTTTTCACTTCTGCCGGCACTCCCGGAGTGCAACCCGATTTTTTTTATAAAATGTAAAATACATCCAACTTTGATTTGCATTAGCATAAGAGTGGGTAGTCCAAAAAATTTGAATCAGGACTAACTGTATGCAGGATTAAATGCCCTACACCCTTTTTTACCGACTTCAAAAGGAGGGAGGTACTCAATTCGACCCGTTTTTTTTGTATGTACACCGATTACTCGAAGACGGCTGAACCGATGGAAATGATACAAAATACCTACACTAAAAATTAAAAAAAAATTGTTTAAAAACCGACTTCAAAAAACCTACCTCTAAAAGGCAAGAAATAATATTCGTAATAATAAAAACACGTCTATTGAAGTCGGGTGGGGCTTTTAGAATTAAAAAAAGGGAATTTGTACTCCAGCCCCACCCGACTTCAATAGACGTGTTTTTTAAAAGTGTTTAATTTTTGAAATCTATTTTTTATTTCTAGTTTAATATACCTATTTAAACAACGTGTTACAAAAAAACTCCTAATAACGAAGATAAAAACCATAAAACTGAACAACTTTTACTTTGGGAACTCTGAAATCGCGAAAAAAAAAGAGCTGTTTCATACATTTTGATATTTTCGTTAATAAGTTTTGTATGAAACAGCTGATATTTTTTTCGCGATTTCAGAATTGTTCCTGTAGTAAAAGTTGTTCAGTATGATGGTCCCTATCTACCATATTCGGCATTAGGAGTATTTTGTAACACGTTGTATAATAACCCTTTCCTTGCAGACGGGTAAAACTACTTTCATTTTTAATTTTTCTTTCGCTCCTAGTCCAGTATGGGAGATCTTTAGTTTAATTATTATTTTATTAACATTTTGTAAATAAAACTTGCTGCGTTTCAAGAACTTTTGTTTTATTATTTTAATTTGAAACGAAGAACCTAGTAACATATACCAACTTTTGCCCATCTCCCCCATTACTGTCATTGCGACTGTCACTCCCATGATCGCGCCAATGAGCATGCAGCGTATCGACGAAACGTATGATGTCTGTTTATCTCTGTCTAACGACAAGTATTCCGTATGGTGGCGTTCATTTTTGTCCCTCTCTTGACGAATATGTCAATGTGTGTATCTGCAGTACCTGTCGCTGTTTTAAATTGCATGGTGTTGAGGACGGCGAGCTTAGCAAACATGTAAATAAATAGCACGTGTTTTTCGATATGTATAAACTTAGATCGTAAGAGTTTCTATTAAAGAATTCCAAAACGGTGTTCACATTTATTTAGTTCATAAGTAAGAATAAGTAGGAAAAGTAGGTAATTAGCTAGGAAACAAATAAGTATGAAATTACGATAAAGTAGGCAATATTTAACATGTTATCAATAGGAAATATTAAGTATGTAATAAATAAGAAATGAGTATGTTGTCAATGTAAATAAACATGATATTTAGTAAGTAAGATATGTAAAAATAGGCATAAGTACGCAAAGTAAGATATTGTTGTTAGATAAGTTCAAATTAAAAATTGTAAGCTCAGCACACTATCCGAGGTAGGACAAATTAGAAAGAATGAAATAAAAGTATATATTAGACAGAGATAACACTGCGAGACAGAGAGGCACCGGTAGGAACGAGACAGCGCTTAGAAATTAAAGTAGGGCCTGCGATTGGTCAGGCAATAAATGTAGGACTTGTGATTGGCCGGAGCCGGCCGGGCGCTCGGTGCGCGCAGGTATAAAAATAGGGCCGGATAGTGTCTGGGCACAGTTCGAGATCGCAGTTCAACCACGCAACATTGTAAACAGGAAGACCCAAATAAAGAAGAAAATATCGAAGAGAGCTTTTAATTCATACAGTCCATTATATTGTGGTCCTGTACTTCGCCGGATCAACGGATCAAGAAACCGCTACATCAAGCAACCTCGGTTCCTGCCTCCCGGAAGTGAAGCAAAGGAAGAACGCTACACGCTACGGTACCAGCCATGATCACAAGGAGCCAAAGCGATGCCGGAGAGCAACGCCGCGCTCAAGAAAGGGCCCACGCCGCAGCACCCGGAGACCATGAAAGGCAGCGGATCGACTACGAACGAAAAAGGCGGCTATCACTAGACCCACCAGCCTCGCCGAGCTCAAGACAACAAAGTACAGAGCGAAACGAAGCAAACCCACGAAACATGAATACTGCAAGAACGTCGACGGTTCAAGAAATACCACGTGCGGGTGCCGTTGAAGAATTACCACGCGCCGTTGAAAAAACACCACGTGCGCGGTCACCGGCGCACTCTGTGCGCTCTCAGCGGTCGACAGCCAGCGCAACTGCGAGAATTCGTCTGGCGGAACTAGAAGCGGCTGAGAAACTCGCTACATTGAGAAGAAAAGAACTTGAAATCGAAGCCGATCTAGTCAAGAAGCGATTGGCTGCGGAGGTTTCAATCATTCAAGAAGACAACGACAGCCTGCACGAAGAACCTCAAGAACAACGAGTTAATGAATGGCTACGAGCAACGAATCAACGGGAAGAACCAAGACATTTACGCTTCGAAGTACCTGTCAGCAAGGAGCGATCGCAATCACAATCGCACACGCCGTCAAGAAATCGGAACGGAATTGAACAACTTGCCGAAACATTAGAGAAGATGGCGCGGCCGAGACTACGTCACACTGACCTGCCAATATTCAGTGGTGACGTCAACGAGTGGCTACCGTTCAAGGCTGCAGTGGATGACAGCACGAAGATGTATGAAATATCGGCGGCAGAAAATCTACAGCGACTTCGAAGTTGTCTCAAGGGTGAAGCAAGAAACGTCGTGTCTGCATTACTACACACGGCCACCGACCCTGGGATTATCATGCGCACGCTCGAGCAATGCTACGGAAGACCAGAAATCATCATCGATCGGGCAATTGAAGATTTGAAGAAGATGCCGAAACCAAGCTCATCAGCGACGGACCTAAATAGCTTCGCTGTGCGCCTTCAAAACACCGTCTGCGTCCTGAAGAGTATCGACCAGCGCGGTTACCTCTACAACCCAATGCTAGCAAGAGAAGTGCTAGACAAGCTGAGCCCACACATCAGATCGAGATGGTGTGACTTCGCAAGCCAGTATGAAGGGACGGCGGAACCTGAAATCATCATGCTCTCGCGTTTCCTTATGCGAGAGGCGGACCGAGCGTTAAGATACACCTACGCTCCGACGCCGACTACAAGTACGAACACGAAGAAGGAACTCCGACCTGCTGTCCTGCAACCGAAAAAGAAGATCGGTACCGTCTACAACATGTCAGAGAAGACAGAAGATAATGAATCATGTCCGAACTGTGGACAAGCACATGCACTTCCTCGGTGCCCGAAGTATCAAGATATGACAACGGAGCAGCGATGGGACTTCTTGAAAGAGAGAAAAATATGCTTCAAGTGTGCCTGCTCCCGCCACCGAAGAGGGAACTGTCGCGCCAAGCCATGTGGCGTGAACCAATGCAAGCGTCCGCATCACAAGTCTCTGCATACTGAAAAACAAGAAGAACAACCGAACACGCAAGCGACACCGAACACGCAAGCACCGTCGAACAATGAAACTGTGTTGTCTGTGGCTACCAACAAAGCCACGGGCCCACGCGCCGTGCTACTGAAGATGTGTCCAGTGGTCGTCGCCGGACCACGGGGGGAGGTGCACACCTACGCACTCTTGGATGAAGGAGCAACCATCACCCTCATCGACGAAGACATAGCCAGTGAAGTTGGAGCTGAGGGACCGGCACATACACTGCAGTTACACGGCGTGAACATGACAAGAAGCACCAATAGCAAGATAGTCACAGTAAGAATCCGGGGCAAGAACGAAAACAAGTCCTACAAGTTGAACGCCAGAACCATGAAGAATTTGAGGCTACATCAACAAACTATACCTGAAGAGCTATTGAAATACGAACATCTTCGAGACATGAAACAAGAAGAAATATGTTATGAAAAGGCGCGGCCAGGCATCCTAGTGGGCACCGACCATTGGGAAAACATAGTCTCCAGGCAACTAAGGACCGGGGGACCAGACCAGCCAGCTGCTTCTAAAACACAACTTGGTTGGGTGGTACACGGAACGGTACCACGAAGCGTCATCATGAAGACAAGCGAAAGAGTGCTACACATCTATGAACCTGAGCGGCACTCGAACATCGATGAGCGACGCGACAATCAACTCCACGACCTCGTCGACCACCACTTCAAGATTGAGGCACTGGGCGTTTCGAAGAAACCACGAATAAGTGAAGCGGACCAGCGAGCCATCGAAACAGTGGAGAAGACAATTAAGAAAATTGACGGGGGCTACGAAGTTGGTCTGCCATGGCGTCACGATCAAATCAAGATGCCACCGAGCTATGACACGGCATTCCGAAGACTGAAAAGTATAGAAAAGAAAATGGACGCATCACCTGAGTTCGCGGCCGAGTACACTGCGCAAATGGAAAACCTACTGAAGAAGGGGTACGCGGAGCCCTGCGATGGGTCAGAGATGAACAGTTCCTGCTGCTGGTTTCTCCCACACTTCGCCGTGCAGAACCCAAATAAGCCCGGCAAGCAGCGACTGGTTTTCGATGCGGCAGCGAAGAGCCGAGGAGTGAGCCTGAACGACCACCTGCTGGAGGGACCTGATCTGCTACTCTCTCTTCCTGGAATCCTGTTCAGATTCCGAGAAAATGAAGTCGCCGTCACAGCAGACATCCAAGAGATGTTCCTAAGAATCAAGATACGGCAGCAAGATCAGCCCGCGCAACAATTCTTATGGCGCGGTGAAGATAGAATAAGCCCACCAAGACACTTCAAGATGACGAGCATGATATTCGGCGCGGCAAGCTCACCATTCATGGCACACTTCGTGAAGAACTTCAACGCCGAGCAACATAAAGAGGAATGTCCATTGGCGCTGGAAGCCATCACAACATCACATTACATGGACGACTATGTGGCGAGCTATGAAAACAAAGAAGAAGCTCGGACCGCCATAGCCCAAACAAGGAAGGTGCACGCAGCAGCAGGATTCACGCTGCGGCAATGGAGTACCAACAGACAAGAAGTGCTACGTGACGTGCCGACGGAGCTACATGCCACATCCCCTACTCCACTGGGGGGAGAACAAGAAAACAAGATCCTCGGGCTGATGTGGAGCTCGGAAAACGACGAGCTGGGCTTCAATACTTCAATGAACAAGGTCCCAGAAGAAGTAAGAAGACAAGTGCGCGCGCCGACCAAAAGGGAAGCCCTCAGTGCGGTCATGTCCATTTACGACCCGCTGGGCCTGCTGAGCCATTTCACCATAAGAGCGAAGATAATACTACAGAGCCTGTGGAGCCTAAAGATCTCCTGGGACGAACCAATCCCGAGGGATGAGCAAGAACAATTCTCAAGGTGGCTGGCGCGCCTGGAAGATATAGCAAAACTACGGCTTCAAAGGTGCTACTCGACGCAGAAGTACGAGCGCATCGAGTTACACGTGTTGTGCGATGCCAGCGAACAAGCATACGCAACTGCGGCCTACTGGAGGATGATCAGCAGCGACGGGCAGATCAAAGTGGTTCTCGTGGCCGCCAAAGCCAAAGTGGCGCCACGACGAACGCAAACAATACCAAGGCTAGAACTTCAAGCCGCGGTCATCGGAGCGAGGCTCGCCGAGCAGATCAAGAACGAACATCGGTTGAAGATAGCAAGCACGACTTATTGGACCGATTCGACGACGGTGATCCATTGGATACGTCACGATGAAAAGAGATACACCCCATTCGTGGCTCATCGACTGGGGGAAATATCCGAGCTCACACATCATGAAGAATGGCGATGGCTCCCGACCATGGAGAACGTCGCAGACGACGCTACCAGGCTGTCGGACGAACCAATAAGTGCCAACAGCAGATGGTTTGAAGGACCTCGATTCTTATATGAACCAGAGGAGCAATGGCCTATGGCAAAAGCCCTAGAAGAACAAGAAGAATCCGAAGTCCTACACGTGACCGAAGAAGAACACGAGCAAGAATGGACACCAGACCCCGCACGCTTCTCGAAGTATGAAACGTTGGTGCGTGCGACGGCAAGGGTATTGGCCTTCATCGACATATGCAAAAGAAAAGCCAAGCGGATGGAACATCAGCACATAGAACGAGCAGAACAAGAGCTCATCAAGCGAGCACAGCGTGAAAGCTTCAAAGAAGACATTAAGAAAATGAAGATGGGACGACCGATAACCAGGAGCAGTCGCCTGTTTCAGCTAGATCCAGTGCTGGAGGACGACATCATAAGGGTGCGCGGTCGAATCCAAGCCGCCACCGCGCCCGATCACGTGAAGAAACCAATAATCATGGACGGACGTCATCGAATAACGAGGCTCATCGTGCTACGGGAACACTGTGCTGCAGGTCACGCCAACAGAGAACGCGTGACCAACGACCTGCGACAAAGGTACTGGGTCATCCACCTACGACCCACAGTACGAGCCATCGAGAGAGACTGCGCGAAATGCAAGATCGAGAAAGCAAGACCAAGACCACCGACGATGGGGGACCTCCCACGTGCCCGCCTGGACCCTTTTCACCGCCCATTCACTAACTGTGGCGTGGATTATTTTGGGCCAATGATGGTTAAAATAGGGCGCCGCCGAGAGAAGAGATGGGGAGCGATCTTCACCTGCCTCACCACGCGCGCCGTCCACATAGAGCTCGTCTCGTCGCTCTCAACGGACTCCGCAATAATGGCGCTACGACGTATGGCGGCCAGAAGAGGATGGCCAAAGATGATGTACTCGGACAACGGAACAAACTTCCGAGGGGCCGACCAGGAGCTACGAGCTGCCTACACTGAATGGGCGCCAGCTCTGCATGAGGAAGGGCTGCTACATAGGATGGAGTGGAGATTCATACCGCCAGGGGCTCCAAACCAAGGAGGAGCCTGGGAACGACTAGTACGCTCGGTGAAGGCTGCGCTTAGCGTCACCATGCGTGAAAAGGCGCCCGCAGAAGAGGTCCTGGGGACTCTGCTGACCGAAGCGGAGTTCTCAATCAACGCCAGACCGCTGACCCACGTCAGCGTGAGCAAAGACGACCCGGAGGCGCTCACACCCAACCACTTCCTGTTGGGCTCATCGATTGGGCTGCCTTCCACGGGACCGTGCGACGAAGCCGACAGAAGGACATGGCGAGCCAGCCAAGCCTTAGCGGATCACTTCTGGAGGCGTTGGGTTCACGAATACCTCCCAACCCTGATCCCGCGAGGCGAAGCAACAAACATGAGACGACGCCTGCAACCTGGTGATGTCGTCATGGTGGTGGACAATACGCTGCCCCGCAACGTGTGGCCAATGGGTATCATCGAGCGGGTGTACGAGGGACCAGACGGCGGTGTACGAGTGGCCGAAGTCAAGACTAGGACTGGGGTCTTCAAGCGTCCCGCCGGTAAACTCGCCGTGCTCCCGGTGGAAGAGGCTACGCAAGCTACGCCGGGGGGAGGATGTTGAGGACGGCGAGCTTAGCAAACATGTAAATAAATAGCACGTGTTTTTCGATATGTATAAACTTAGATCGTAAGAGTTTCTATTAAAGAATTCCAAAACGGTGTTCACATTTATTTAGTTCATAAGTAAGAATAAGTAGGAAAAGTAGGTAATTAGCTAGGAAACAAATAAGTATGAAATTACGATAAAGTAGGCAATATTTAACATGTTATCAATAGGAAATATTAAGTATGTAATAAATAAGAAATGAGTATGTTGTCAATGTAAATAAACATGATATTTAGTAAGTAAGATATGTAAAAATAGGCATAAGTACGCAAAGTAAGATATTGTTGTTAGATAAGTTCAAATTAAAAATTGTAAGCTCAGCACACTATCCGAGGTAGGACAAATTAGAAAGAATGAAATAAAAGTATATATTAGACAGAGATAACACTGCGAGACAGAGAGGCACCGGTAGGAACGAGACAGCGCTTAGAAATTAAAGTAGGGCCTGCGATTGGTCAGGCAATAAATGTAGGACTTGTGATTGGCCGGAGCCGGCCGGGCGCTCGGTGCGCGCAGGTATAAAAATAGGGCCGGATAGTGTCTGGGCACAGTTCGAGATCGCAGTTCAACCACGCAACATTGTAAACAGGAAGACCCAAATAAAGAAGAAAATATCGAAGAGAGCTTTTAATTCATACAGTCCATTATACATGGTGTTGGCTTATAACGCATCTAAACTTTTTTAATACATCTTTGCTTGTTCCTAAGACAGTAACGTTCAGAACAAAATGTAAGGGAAAATAGGTATTTATTTTGTAGTATTTTATTACCGAAAAAGACCCATTGACCCAAAATGGATATAAAAGACTATTCTAGAATGCAAATTTGTAATGAATTGAAAACCAAATTAAGACTTTTTCGCCTGGCTAGCTCAGTTTGGGTGGCGATTCTCTGCGGCACCGAGGCGAGGATCCGAGATGAGATCCTTGGTGATGAGATCCGCCCAGATTTACTAACTTTCAGGGGAAAAACAGGGAATTATGCAAAATGATAATCACTCAATATGGCGACAGATCAACAACAACTTTATTACTTCCTTTTCACAAATATAACAATTGACAGGTTAGCAAACAATACAAAAATAATTATAAGTATGGCCAACATAATTACGTCGCACAAATGAGCCCGATTGGCCCATTTAACCAGAGCGCGCTTTCGTACGTCACACTCGATAGCGCGCGGGCAGCCGGATTGGTCGGCGACCATGGCGCGTGGCGCCCCCTACAGAGGTGGAGAGTGAAGGAGAAACGTGAGAAGCACGGTCGCTGGATTGACTCGGTACAGCTGGTGTTGCCAGAGCGGCCGGTGTTACACGTTTTCATTCTAACAGAAGTTATCAATTTTTTTCGGAAATTTGTAAGTGCCAACATTTTTAAAGCCTATTACACAGAATTTAATCATTTTAAAGCTAAAAATACGATACTTTTAAGTAAAAGTCCTTTGTTTTCATAACTCTCGTGGAACAAGCGTACGCAGCGCCATTTTGGCAGTTGCCTACCCCAATTAAAAGTTTGTAATTATCAACCACAGAAACTATGATAACGCTCCTTTATTCATTTTTTTATTTTTTTATTTTATTGATCTTTGTGTGGTTTACAGCTCTCAATACAGCGTAATTTAGAAAAATAAAAAACTAAAAGCCTATTACAAACCTCCACAGCTATGTTACAAGTTTAGAGTAAAATGATTAAGCCAATGCTAACCAGAAATAGAAAAAAAGGAATACTTATTTAAAAAAGAATAATTTACAATAATAGAAAAAGTGATCCAATACTATGGCCAAAGAAAATACATAATTATGTGCTCATTAGCAAGAGCTTAATTGGGGAAGTACTCTCGACATTCCATTAAAACATAAATTATATTTAACAACCTGTCTTACAGAGTAGCAGTAGCTAAATACAGTTCGTTTTAGGCATGCCAATCCAATAATTAATATGAAAAAAAATTCATGTTCAGACATACCTACCTATATTGGGTCAGATGTAGACGATATGTCTACTAATATTAATTATCACATTTTGGATGAATTACGTAAAAACCGACTGACGGATTTGAATGAAAGACACACAAATGGCTTATAGACTGTATTGCAATATATGACTCTTTTTATCCTGGTCAAAGGTTCCCTAGGGATTTTACAAACGTCCACAATCACTGACGTACATTATACAACTACGTGTATATTGGACGTCAGTGTCCACAATGAATTGTTGCAAATGACCCCCTATGAATAAGGGTAGTTCACAACAGGGGCATATTTTTAGCGAATATCTTGCTTATTTCAATTTCATTCTTTTTGGGATGAACAATAACAATAAAGGCACTCATTACGTTTTTTTACTCATGTGCTCATAACTCATATAGTTCATAAGTTATTTTTGACATGCAATAAAAATGAGGACTTTTCAAAATGACAAAAAACTGTAGGCTCGATAGATGGCGTAAATAAAAATATGTGTCATTAATTTTTTTTTTACTAAACTTCGAAGAGTACGCTAAGGCTCAGTTGCACCACCTAACTTTGACGATAGCAAGCATGTTAAAGTACCGGTTAAGCACAAGTTAGCCAAAAAAAAGAGGTTGCCAGCCAGCATGATGTCCTTTGACAAGTTTGACGTGATAAATAGGTAGCATTATCATTTGACGATAACTTTAACTTTGACATCGTTTTGGTGCAACTCACACTAAATGTTTCACTTAGGGCAAATGTCAGCCAGCGAGCGCTTACTTTCCTCTTTGGTACAGGTCGTTTATTTTTGAAAGCCAACTTTGACACTTCTCTTTCTATCAACGCCATCTAGTGAGGCAAATAGTTACAATTTTTTCTTAAATATCACATTGAAAAGTCCTCATTAATAGAGGACACACACGGTCCTTCCATCGCACCAAATGGATGGACGTACGTCCAAAATTTGATCTTGTGTGTCGAATCTGTCATCCAAATTTCCAATCCCGGATTCCGTAAAACCACGGCCCATATCCAAAAGTTTGACCGTGTGTGTGTGTACCGTCAATCGTTTGATTTAAATCAAATGGGTTAAACCAAAATGGACGGATGCCAAATTTTGATAATTTCATTAGTTTAAATAGTGATGTAGTCATTATACAAAAACATCGAAAACATTAAATAAAACGACCATAAAATCACAAGATTTTTAATTAATAAACTGGATAAAAAAAGAGATTAAAAAAGAAAAGTCTTTGATGAAATGAAAGATCTTAGTGAGATCTTAATTTTAGATGACAGCTGTCAAAGGGGGACACTATCAGTCTTGGATGAGTACCTTTTGAGATATTGCTTTTTAAGTTTGACAAATGACAGCTGTCAAACCTAAAACAGCAGCTAGGTATATCTCGAAAAGTACTCATCCTAGACTGGTGGTGTCTTTGAAGAATTGAAAGGTCTTGGTGAGATCTTAATTTTAGGTGACAACTGTCAAATTTAAGTTTGTCATCTCAAATGAAGATCTCACCAAGACCTTCCATTTCTTCAAAGACATCGTCAATCTAGGATGAGTACTTTTCAAGATATTGCAGTTTTAAGTTTGACAGATGACAGCTGTCAATACGTAAGTATGCATTACGAACTCAGTAATGCATACAAAATCGTTTATTCTAACATAATGATGATTATTTTAAGCTCCTATAAGTACCTATTTATTTATTAACAAAAAATATCGATGGTACCTATATCGATATTTTTTCAACAACCCTAGCATCGCTACAAAATAGATGTGGGTTTTGACGTACATCATTTGGCGTGACGCCAAACGATTGATCGAAGTTTGGCTGTACGCCAAACGATTTACGCCGTGTGTGGGCTCAAAAATTGGCGTCCGTCCATTTGATTTAATCCATTTGATGTACATCAAATGGAAGGACCGTGTGTGTCCACCTTAACAAAGATACGAAGCGTTGAATCCAAAAAAATATTGTTATTCACCCCATTTACGTACCGAACACATTATTATTCTACAAGGTACTCTGTGACTGTATTTTGTTTGTTCTAGGCATCTGGCAACACTGACTGTTTCCGTTTCCGGCAACTTGTTTTGTTTGTTTGCTGTTTTTATAGTGGATGGCGTTAATTATTATTTCATTTCAGTAGAATAGACAAAGTTGTGATTTCAATTCATATTAGTGAATTAATTAAAGATTCAACAGTGTAAGTTCATAAAGTGGTTTGTGTCTCTTACTGAATAACAATGCGATGTGGTGTGGTGGCCATTAACCGGCGTCGTGCAAATAAAGCTAACAGAAAGCGTCAGTTTTTGTACCAATGATATTGTTTTGTACTTATACTACTACCTCAGCATCAGCAGAACTTACAGATAAAGCCTATTTCGATATATATAGGTACAAATATTTACTTAGTTACAAAGAGGAATATAAGAAAATATGTGAGTGAGAGATTTACCAAAATACCAGAAAAAGTTGATGCAAACCTTATATAAACAGATACAAACCAATGAATTGGAGGACTGCTGACCTAACTATAAAATCTAATAAAACAATTCGAGAGTCAAGAAGCCGTTGAAACAAGGAGTATACAATAATTGTGAAGTAAGTTTTTAATTTTTTATATTTATTGAAATAAACCTAGAACTAGATCAATTAGTTTGTTTTTATTCTATAGACATAGTAGTCATATTTCTAGGATACGGTTCATTCAAACAATTTACACTTGTTTCTCTTTGCAGAAACATCACCCCTCATTCTTTTAGTCGGGAACTGAAAAGTGCTTACTACCGAGCAATATGTGCTTCTTAAGCAGACAGTCCGTTGATAGTATCCAAGAACATAAGTACCACTTTCCATCACCACCTACTCCAATAATGCCACTTACTCAAATACTGCATTTTTTTACACGGAACTCTCAACCTGCACGAACGAAACCTTATTGGAATTTTGCAAAAGAAATCAGTCACCGACTTGGTAGAATTGTGCCTTTCAGCATGGCTTATATCAGAGAAGCAGTAAGCAAACCTTTAATGTGGTCAGAAGATAAGACCCCACCTTCCGAAAGATTTCGGCTGGATTTTCATACTTCACATTCGAAATATGTTGTAATGAAATTACTAACTTATTATGTCAACGCTATAACACCAGCAGATATAAACTGACACATGCGTCTTGAGATCTTTTAAAATGGCATTTGAGAAACTTGGAACTCCTAATCTGCTGACAGATGACAATCAAATTTGTTGTATTTGAAATTTGGTCTCAAAAATGCTAAGGAGTCCTGTGATTGTAATGATTGGAACTCAAATTCAGGTATACCACAGTCTCTTTAATAGGTATATTTATAATGTGAATAAGGCGTACTAGCGGTTGCCTACTAAAGTCGCATTACTCATCTCCCAGCAAAAATGTAAACAAAGAAACGTCACTGTCAAATTGACAAACTGACCTTGAGAGTGACATTTTCAGATATTGAAATCCTTTGGTCACTTTTATAACTTTTTAAATTGTTTATTATATTTTGAGTCATAATAAATATAATGTTATACTGGGTAATTTTAAAGTATGATGGTAATTAGAAATTTTATCTTTATAACCTATTGTAACCATTTTGATGTTAAAAATTCTTGATACGAACTGATAAGAAAACTAAACTTATATATTAGGTACTACTATCAGAAATACGTAGGGCACAGGACATTGCAATCAATGGGGTTGGCAACGCAAAGCTAATTGGAGATGTCGCTGCGTACGCTTGTTCCTAAGACAGTAGACGTTCAGAACAAAATGTATGGGAAAATAGTTAATTATTTTGTGGTATTTTTTACTGAAAAAGACCCATTGACCCAAAATGGATATAAAAGACTATTCTGCAATGCAAATGCCGGTATTGAAAGCCAAATTAAGCCATTTTTATTCTTACAGAACTTATGCATTTTTTCTATTATCCAGATTTACTTCACAGAATTTAAAGCTAATAAAAAACTATTTTTTTTAAAGTAAAAGTCCTTTGTTTTCATAGCTCTCCTGCAACAAGCGTATGCAGCGCCATTTTGACAGTTGCCCTCCCCATTATAATTGTTTCAACTAACCTTATTTACAATAAAAGTCAAAGTCGAAATCAAAATAATATTTATTCAAATAAACTAAAAAATTTAGAGATTTTGAATCGTCTATATTTTCCTACCACCCTTTTCAGACTTTTTCAACTGACAAGAAGAACGGGCGCAAGAAACTTATCAGTTTTAACATGGATAAGTAACGATATTACAAACTTAAATATATCGTTACCAAATATACATTGGCCTATCTAGAGATTTGTCCAGGGGGGGGGGCAGGCCCCCAGTTCGGAGGTAAAACTAATGGGGGAGAGGGGTGCGTGCTAGAGCCTCGTTGCAGTATAGAAGGGCAATATATCAGGTTAATCAGGTTTTTTGTCTGGGGTGGCACCACACTATTATAGGGTGCGCACGCTCCCCCCTTCCTACGCAAATGCAAATAAATTACAACAAGATTAGTAACCAAATACTTAAAAGTGCATCGTGCGTCCACTAGCGCCGCCTCAAGAAAAAATAATTACAACGAATAACTATTTATTCACAGTGTTTGGTAATAGCCTTATAATGCCACATGTTTTGAAGTCGGAAAATAAAAAAAATGTCACAACCCTATGTCTCCCCTACAAATTAAATGTTTATGGTTTTTGTTAAACTATTTTGAATAAGAAATAAATGTAAAGATTATTTAGGTATTCTTATTAAAATGTTGGATCCAAGTTAAACTGAACTTATTTTAAGACAATTTTTATAATCTTTTACATACATTCTTAATCGAGAACTGGCAGAACGTCTTAGCATCTTCGCCTGTCGTCGTCGTCGTCGTCCCCCCCAATACCAAAAGACAAATGTTACTACTATAGCTACTATTATTACTATTTTTTTATGAAATTTTATAAAATGAATCAAAGGTTGATGTACACGGTTTGCAGTTAATGTGTGCACAGCATCATGAATATCTTTTCTACTATAAAACCGTTATTATGAAATATTAAATTATATTACTGATTTTGCCGCAAAACTCATGATTCAGAATATTTATCTAATATATTTTTAATAGGTTCGTGATGAAAAAACATGTAGGTGTGTTTATTTTTTGACTTAGCAATATACTATTTCCTCTTGAGTTGTTTTGTTCTGGCAACACCTTTGTTTACATTTTTGCTGGGAGATGAGTAATGCGACCTTACTAACATGTAGATTACTATTTTTCTATCCCTCGGGAAGAAATGCTTCTTGGATGAAAAGGAGCTCTGACAATGTGTATGCAAAATTTAATAAAGTTCAGTTGAGTACTGTTAATTCATGAAATGAAAGTGTACCAAACATACTTTTTAGGGTTCCGTACCCAAAGGGTAAAAACGGGACCCTATTACTAAGGCTCCGCTGTCCGTCTGTCTGTCTGTCTATCTGTCTGTCTGTCTGTCACCAGGCTGTATCTCATGAACCGTGATAGCTAGACAGTTGAAATTTTCACAGATGATGTATTTTTATTGCCACTAGAACAACAAATACTAAAAACAGAATAAAATTAATATTTAAGGGGGGCTCCCATACAACAAACATATATATTCACTTCTCAAGCTTACGCGCTCACTAGACATGAAATAAAACAATTTTTAACGGATACTAGCGTGGTTTTATTGAAAGCACTTTGGTAATGAGTTGGTATTTGGTTTGATTTTTGGTTTTCCCGACGTTTCGGCAACTTTGCAGCTGCCGTGGTCACGGGGGACTGAAGCTACCCGTGAGTCTACCCTCAAGCGATGAATTTTTTTTGACATTCAGAAATTAATTTTTTTTAACAAATTTTTAATTGTTTTATGTTGATTTATAATTTAATTTTATGAATTATTTAGTGCTAAAAAGAGAGAGAGTCTACTGAAGCTACCACCATTTCATAAAATTGGGAGGCCCCTCCAAGAAAGAAATGGCGAAAGAAAACTTGGAGAGGAAAACCGACCTCCGTCTTTTGTATTAATTTATTTATTTGCAAAAGGAACTAACTGTATCATTAGATCTTACAGTGTGTGTGTGAGGGGCTTAAGCTTGTGAATGATGGGGTCCCAAGCTGGTGGAATTTTCCAACCATCATCTCAATTGAAATTAGGGTATTTATTTATTTCGATAGCCTCGCGGAGCATTCTAGGTATAAATCTACGTTCCCTAGCAAGGATTTGGGGTTTGTCAAATCTAATATAATGGTTGGGCCCCTCAAAGGCGTGTTCACTCACTGCAGACTTGTTATCGCGCCTATGTTTCATGTCAGCTATATGCTCTTTGACACGGGTCCCTATGCTTCTCTTTGTTTGCCCGATGTAGGAGAGCCCACAGTCACAATCTAGTTTGTAGACGCCTGCGGCTTGAAGGGGGATATTACACTTGACAGGTCGTAAAAATTGGTTGATCTTCTTCGGCGGCTTGAAGTAAGTTTTGATTGACGCTCGCTTCAGAATGTTTCCAATCTTGTCAGTGACACCCTTCACGTATGGTAGGACGGCAGGTTGACGCTCTACTGTGGCTGGTTTGGCGCGTTTTCTGTGATGAAGGCGTGGTACTTGCAATTTGTTGTTACGCAGTACTTGTTTGACATGCTGAAGCTCAGCAGTCAGGTGTTGTTTATCACAGATGCCGCGGGCTCTCTGAAACAAAGATTTCCCTACGGTAGCTAACTGTAAAAAATCAAACCAAATACCAACTAATTACCAAAGTGCTTTCAATAAAACCGCGCTAGTATCCGTTAAAAACCGGCCAAGTGCGAGTCGGACTCGCGCACGAAGGGTTCCGTACCAAAAAACGGCAAAAAAATTACGTTTGTTGTATCGGAGCCACTCTTAAATAATAATTTTATTCTGTTTTAAGTATTTGTTGTTATAGCGGCAACTAAAATACATCATCTGGGTCATTCCAGCGAAGATGACACCTCAGGTCAAAAAAATAAATGACATATTTGGTGCTTGAATCTGCGACTAAAGTAAAGCCAATAAACTAATTCAACAGGAACCAACCATTTATTTTTATATTTTTACGATTTTCGTAATTTTTATTGTTAGTGAACACAGCCATAGCGTGGTTGTGTTTGGTAGCATACTTTTTCTTAAAGTTGCCAATACTATTCTCCGCTATTTATTAAGTCATTTTAAATAGTGATTATCTTGAAAGAAAATACAATTCAAGGAGTGTAAAATGGTGGTAAGTTATTGCATGAGAATATTTATCAAGAAAAGTTGTAAGAGTTCAACGAAATGCTTACCTCATGTCCCACCCGTCACTGCAAAACATGTTCTTTTTTTATCCTTACGTAAAAATATATAACTTACTGTTATTCGGCTTTACAAAAGTAACAATTATGCCACGGGTAATGATTTTGGCTTGAAAGGACATTGAACAAGTGAGTATGTATGGAAATATTGAGATTTGAAAGGCTGTCCCACCCGTCACTGTGACGGGTGGGACCAAGTAAAGTTTTTATGGATTCTTGTTTTAAGAGCATTATACTTTGTTTGATAATTTATTTATTACATTTATAAATGAATTTTACAACAAAGTCTTGTATTATTGTGTTTTATTTAGCTTTAATGTTCCTCCATGTAGTTTGCCAGTATTTTTTGTGGGACCTATTTTGGTTTTCGTATTAATTTACTTCAATATATTTTAATTTATTTTATTACTTTTGATTTAAATATTTTTAATATATATTTTCATATATTTCATTTTTGTTTTTTTATATTATTATCTATTTTATTTTATATATTTTAGTATAATAAATTTATCTGTATAATATTTTAACTTAATATTTCAGTATTTTTTTATATTTTTTTATAACTTCATTCATATATTTTATTAACTTTTTTAAATACTTTTTTCACTAAAAAATGTAATAAATTGCATGTTTAAACAGTTACGTTTATATTTATTTATATTTATATATTTTTTGTATATTACCTCTTTTATTTTATATATTTTTAATAAATTTAATCTTTATAATATTTTGAATATTTTCGTATATTTTTATACATTTTAAATACTTTAGTATATTTTATTTACTTTATTTCATACATTTTCCATAATAATGTTATAAATTGCATGTTCAAACTGTTACATGCATTTTATTCAAGAACTATTATGGGGTCTAAAGTTACTCGTCCCACCCGTCACAAATTGGTGTCCCACCCGTCACACTCTACACAAGGCATTATTTTGAATATTTGTTAACATAATCAATGTAACTTACATACAAAATGGAACCTTCATATTATAGTTGCAACATATCAAAAAACTCTTTAACAAAATATTGATGGTTTGGCTTGATTTGGGAAGCAAAGCCTTCCACTCAGACAAGCGGGTGTCGTGCGTGTCCCACCCGTCACACTTAGAAGAAGCCGATTTTCTGAGTTAATTATGTAAATAAAGATTTCATTTTAATGGTTTCTTTTAACAATACAATCTGGCTTTGTACTATAATTAATTGAATACAGATTGCAACAATAGTTAAAGAGATATTACTTGGAGTTTGAGCAAAAAGGAGTTAGAATGTCCCACCCGTCACTTTGGAATGACCCATCTGTGAAAATTTCAACTGTCTACCTGCTGTCGTTATTAATATCGAGCAAAAAATGGCAAAAAAAATCACGATTGTTGTATGGGAGCCCCCCTTATATATAGGGTTACCATATGAAAAAATCAAAAGTCCGGAGAAAAGGCCCGATATCCATTGAAAAATCCTGAGATTTGTAGCAGTCTTACGGGGGGGGTAGTCGGTAGCGGCGAACTGATTAAATAATAGAAAGCATATTTATCCTTCTATTAAATATACTTTTTATTAAATGCACTGAATTTTATTGGAAATTCTAAAAGTCCTGAGATTTCCTCAAATTTTCGAAATCCGGCCGCAATCCTGAGCAAAGTCTAAAAATCCTGAGATCTCCGGACTCTCCTGAGATATGGTAACCCTACTTATATATTAATATAATTCTGTTTTCAGTATTTGTTGTTATAGTGGCAACAGAAATACATCATCTGTGAAAATTTCAACTTTTTAGCTATCACGGTTCATGAGATACAGCCTGGTGACAGACAGACAGGCAGACGGACAGTGGAGTCTTAGTAATAGGGTCCCGTTCTTACCCTTTGGGTACGGAACCCTAAAAATTGTTTTATTTCAACAAACGTATATTTTTTTTTGCCGTTTTTTGGTACGGAACGGAACACTTCGTGCGCGAGTCCGACTCGCACTTGGCCGGTTTTTTTTTATATGTATACTAATGGCCACCTGCATCTTCGCCTGTGTGGATAGTTTTATTTGTATCACTCAGAAACAGCTCATTTTTTATAGATGAAAGGCTTCGATCAAGAATATCCTAGATAACGCTTCACGATCTTAAACAGTACGCAAAAATGACACCTCAAATAACATCCCACTTACAAACTTGGCGCTTATTTTGTACATAATCACCTCTTATTTTGTACAAACTCACATTTTATATCACTTATTTTGTACAAAATAAGCTTATTTTATCACTTAATTTGTGCAAAATCATGCTCAGTTTGTAAATGGGACGTTATTTGAGGTGCCATTTTTGAGACTCTGACCGGACATCTAGAGTATTCTTGATCGAAGATGAAAGGTACCTTATGTCCTTATCTTCTCTGCCCCTGACAATGTCTATGCAAAATTTCGTAATTAATATGTTAAGTAATAAAGACGTGAAACAAATAAACTCACTTTTGCATTAAATAAAACACTAGCTTTCACCTGTGACTTCATCCATGTGGATATTAAGAAAATCCCTCGAGAATCGCTTACCGGGATTAAAAGTAAATCTATCTGTGTGCCATTTCAAATCTGTTCAGCCGTTTTTGTGTGATTAAGTCACAAATATCTAAACCAAACTTTTACATTTATAATATTGGTAGGATATCCATATCCCGTTCCTACCCCATTCCCGTAACCATTCTCATTCCTGTTCCCGTTTTCCATACAAAATTTGCACCCCCATTTCAGCCCGTTAGGGGAGGTTGAAACTATGAAACATAAAAAAAATTGGGATTTATATTTTATGAGCCAGTTTGATTCCCAGTTTGGTTAGCTCTTTTTTGGTTATCTTTCAAATAAGTTAATTAGAACAAATCTAGGACTGTTGGTCAGTCCCTGCAATCGGTAAACCACAGACTCACAGAGCAAGTCTGAAATAAAATGTTTTCTAACAAGTGCTCTCCCAAAACCCTGAAATATAGTATATAAATAGACATAAAAGCAAAATTACATACATTTTTGTTAGTAATTAGAGCATGTGTTGTGTTATTTTTAATTTTATTTATTTATATAGCCCTTATTCAGAGTTACATAGTATGAGTGTTTCGCAGGTAGTCTGGTTCGCAATTTGTATGTATTCTGCAATTCGTCTAGTTTCTTTTTAAATAAGCAGTTCGTCTGCCAGATATACTGCAATTTTTTTTAACACTTCGTCCAGATAACAAACTGCTTATTTTTCATTACAGATCTGCTGGACGAAATGATTATTTTTAATTAGCATTCGTCCAGCAATCATAAGATTATCGTACCGACAGATCTTATTAAACATTTATTAGTCATCCATTACAATATTTTCCAGCTGCCAGTGTACCTATATGATCTACTTGGTCGTCTAAACAAAGAGATAACATTTTTTTCCAAATAGTAAAGTCCAGATGCACTCCAAATTTGTATTATTAAT
Source organism: Agriphila geniculea (assembly GCA_943789525.1). Classification (NCBI taxonomy): domain Eukaryota; kingdom Metazoa; phylum Arthropoda; class Insecta; order Lepidoptera; family Crambidae; genus Agriphila; species Agriphila geniculea. The sequence goes on from OX038870.1 coordinate 43,759,777, forward strand.
TTGTCTGGGAGACAAATGCGAATAAGAAATATACAAAGATCATTAAGCCAGACTAATTGAGAATAAAAATTTGCAGTATGTCTGACGAATCGCGAACCAGACCACCTGCTAAAAACTCATAGTTATGAGTATTCTGTGGTGTTTGGGAGTTAGTACAATGTTATTGGGGTTTTTTTTTCTAAATTTTTTTGATCTATTACTGATTAGTTACCTTATACATATTAAACTTTGATCAAGTACATATAAGTGATTAAACTTTGATCAAGAATATCTTATATAACACTTCATGAACTAAAACAGTACGCAAAAATGGCACCTCAAATAACATCCCACTTACAAACTTGGCGCTTATTTTGTACAAACTCACATTTTGTATCACTTAATTTGTACAAAAACACATCTTTTATCATTTAATTTGTGCAAAATAAGCGCCCAGTTTGTAAGTGGGACACTATTTTTATTGTATAATCCTAATGTTTTTTGAGATTAAGTATTCTATTCCTGTGTTGCTTCTTTATTTTAATTTTTTTCTTTTTATTTTCTGTAAATGTTTGTGTGAGTGTCAATAAATGTTTTTTCTATCTTTTCTATCTATTTGAGGTGTCATTTTTGAGACTCTGACCTTACATCTAGGGTATTCTTGATCGAAGGATATAACTAATAAGGTAAACACATGGTATGATATGTATATAATTCATATATGTCCATTTCGTTTTCGACATTTGTGATAAGTCTCACAGTGTAAAATGTTCCTTTTGGACTTCAAAAAACTGGTTTCTCCAAAGAAACACAGATTTTATTTATTTATATACTATTCGCTGGGTGCGAAGGTACAATAATCGATCACAGCGCTTCATGGTGGCAAAAAGTAGAAATAATGAAGGCTCTGTAATCTGTTTGAAAACGATATTTAATTTATTACTAGCGATACAGGAACTAATTATATATGTTTATTATCACTTAATAAAATTATTAAAGTAGCTTTATCCTCTTGTTTAACAAAATCTACAACTAAAAACATGCAGTCGGAGGCGTGCATAAAGAAAGTGACATTATGAATTATTTGAGTTATATGCCTCCGACTGCATGTTATAATGTTGCCTTTAATATTTAATCTTGTTTCCATCTTTTCAGTTGACTTGTCTTTTTATGCAGGCGGGTTTTTAATTTTTTTGAATTTATTTTTTTATTTATTTCTTTTTAGTTATTATTTATTACAATCATGATATACTTTTTTGAAATCCTTATAATGAGCCCTTTAATTTGACACACATATTGCAGTATTCTAAAAAAAAATTTTTTTTCCACTACGTATAATAGCACCGTGCAGCCGCCATGTTGGTTTTTTTATAACGCCACTTTCTTAAGAACACTTGGGCTGGCAAGACAAATCTAACGATATGCTAATCATGGAAATCCGTTCAGCCGTTTTAAAGATATGAGGTAATAAAGAATATTACATACAAACATACATACAAGATACGCGCGAAAAACATAACCCTCTTGCAGTCGGGTAAAAAAAGAAGTAAACAAATCCTGATATAACCAAAATAAAAACCCTCTTTTTGAATAGATCTTACTTGCTATATTTAATTTAAATGACCAAAAATGATTTCACAACACTTTGTCTACCCAAATCACAGTAATTTTGAAATTTACATTAATAACACAATATGTATAGTATTTTTTAACATTTTGTCACAATGCCGCCATTACATATCAAAACGTCAAAATGGTCAGGTCAGAGCCAACAAAGTTGCAACACGCTAGGTGGCGCTAAAAGCGTGCACGGTGCCAATACTAGATATATTTAATGTTCACATAGTACACACAATAGCACCTCAAACTATACATGTTGACCTTGAGACAGGCTTTATGCCCTACGTAATAAACGCTGTTTTCGCAATATAACTATATAACCTGATGTGCTGTTGTGTGTACATGCTTATTGAATTTATAAAATTTTAGGTAAGTCCCTGCTGTTCATCTCAAACACTGAAAGATGGAGAAACATGCTGGGTCAGATCGGAGTCTGGAAGTGGAACGAAGAGTTTTTAAAATAATTACAACTGGATTATTAGAAAAACCAGGAACACAATTTGGAAGGTAAAATTCGCATTATTACTAAAATAAAAACATACAGAAATGCATTATCTACATGTATATGTTATGGCTAATAGGTACCTGAAGTGCGGCTAAAACTAGGTGTATCCGATAGCTGTTGGTTATTAAAAAATATTAAAAACACGACTACCCTGCCAAAAACGAACTAAAAAGTTAAATAACAAGTATCATTGCAGTCGAGGGACTGTTTTGTGGAACAATTTTTATTCAAAGAGGTCCCCCGACTAGTAGGTATGAACCTCTATACTAAAAAAAGTTGGGAGTTACAAGTCGTGATAAAGTTTGGCCACATGATAGAAACTGATCTGTAGGCTGTTTCTAACTAATATTGAGCTGGGCCAAACTATCCTTACATACAGTTCCATACGGCGGCGGGTTGAATAGCGCACTTTTCCCGGCTTCATTCTAAAAACTATAACAATTCAGGTTTAGCTAATAAGTCAAATGCGGTATCATTTTCGGATAAATCAATAACGTAGAACTTCTTTCTGATATAAAAAAAATCAATTTATTAAGCAGTTTCTGAAAAATTACATAATAACCAACATTTTTAAACTTATTTTTTTTAGTTTAGGTATTGGCACTTGTTTCAGTATTTTCAAAAAAACTACTTTAAAGAAGCGTTTTTCAGGTTAATTTGTTATATGCTTTTGTTATGTTATCTATATTTTATACAATTTGCGCCTAACCCAAGTAGTTGAAGTCCATTGTTTGCGGAGACACATCTAGTCAAAAATATGCATTTTTTCACGAAATAAAAGGGGTTTCCGTTTCGTTCGGAAGCATTTCTCAGTTGTTTTGTTTATATTTCTGTAAAGTTAATTAATTTTTTTACAATTTGAGCCTAACTTGAGTAGTCTAGGTTTACTAGTTGTAAAGACACAGCTAGTCAAAGATAAGATTTTTTCAATTAATTTAAGTAAAAAGCCAATTTTTAACCATCTATGTCTCTGCAACCAATAGACCTAGACTACTCAAATTAAGCTCAAATTGTAGAAAATTTAATTAAATTTACAGAAATATAAACAAAAAACCTGAAAAATGTTTCTGAACGAAACGGAAACCTTTTTTATTTCGTGAAAAAATGCCTTCCGTGCTGTTTGGAACTAATCTCGAAATACCCATTGCTTAATACAACCTAAGATCTAAAAGAACTTTGCTCATAAGGGATGAAACCCGGATGGACTTGCTACCAAAAAGAGCGGTTCTCGATATATACTAATGTCAATAAGACTCAATTTCAAATGAACCGAGTCTCATTTAAACTTATTCCCAAAACGTCTCATTCCCGAAATACACTAAATTTTAGTATCAAAGTACTCGATTATCATAAAAACTGATTTTCAAAACGTCCTAGTCCCTAAACACACTCAATTCCGTCGGAATGGGCATCATCGGCTAGCTTCGTATTTTTGCCTTTCTTAGAAATGGATATTTAATTGTAATAAAGTTGAAATTGTAAAAATTTCAGTTATACAGGATGCTACAGGGTGTTCCAGTTTGTATTGGGAATTTGTATAGGGCAGTAGAGCTGAAGATTGATACACCATTTTTGGAGGGTAGAATCCTTTCATGGTGTAAGTGAGCACTAAGAAAGGGTTTTGGAAAATTCCCGTTATACAGGGTGCTAAAGAGTGTTCCAGTTTTTACATGGAATTTTTATGGGAAAATCTTAATGTGTGAAATGAGGTCTACTGATAAATACCTAGGTATGTAATATTATATAGCTATGTAATAGCATGAGAAGTGAAAAATAAAAAATGTTTTAAAAAAACAAAAAACCGACTTCAAAGGCCTACGCTACCTCTAAAACAGTGATTTTTAACCTCGGGTCGCGACCCAAATTCGGGTCGCGAGAGGTATAGGGTTGGGTCGCAGGCCCCCAAACGACTTTAAAAACTGATAAAATTTTACGTTTATAATTGCGAATATTTTTATTTTTTATTGATAGGTCGATCGATGTCATAACACGAAAGTATACTAGTCCTACTTACTATCGTGGATTCCCTTTTTGCGACAAAATCGTTATGGTGGCAACACATCACATCACAACAACTTGGCAATATCTCGCCGAAATTTCATCGCTCGCTACCATGCGCCTTTTAAAATTGGGCAATTAAAATCCAGGGGCGGCCCTAGGACGGTGCAATAGCGGTGCGACTGCACTGCAGAATTTTGACAGATTTTGGCTTGTCAGAATTTTCCTTCCGTGCTGTTTGGAACTAATCTCGAAATACCCATTGCTTAATACAACCTAAAATCTAAAAGAACTTTGCTCATAAGGGATGAAACCCGGATGGACTTGCTACCAAAAAGAGCGGTTCTCGATATATACTATTGTCAATAAGTGTCAATTTCGAATGAACCGAGTCTCATTTAAACTTATTCCCAAAACGTCTCATTCCCAAAATACACTAAAATATATACACATGAAAATATCATAACACACGATTCTCATTATGACTAATTTTCAAAACGTCTTAGGCCCGAAATACACTAAATGTTTGATTCGGCTATTTTTAGTTTTTAAGGCCAGGCAGTTAACGAAATGTACTCTTCTTTCACTATGTCTTTAGAATAAGGTTGAATATTGCATAGCTTTAAGAGTGTATATCAAAATTCTGACAAGCCAAAATCTGTCAAAATTCTGCAGTGCAGTCGCACCGCTATTGCACCGTCCTAGGGCCGCCCCTGGATTTTAATTGCCCAATTTTAAAAGGCGCATGGTAGCGAGCGATGAAATTTCGGCAAGATATTGCCAAGTTGTTGTGATGTGATGTGTTGCCACCATAATGATTTTGTCGCAAAAAGGGAATCCACGATAGTAAGTAGGACTAGTATACTTTCGTGTTATGACATCGATCAACCTATCAATAAAAAATAAAAATATTCGCAATTATAAACGTAAAAATTTATCAGTTTTTAAAGTCGTTTGGGGATCTGTGACCCAACCCAATACCTCTCGCGACCCGAATTTGGGTCGCGACCCGAGGTTAAAAATCACTGTTTTAGAGGTAGCGTAGGCCTTTGAAGTCGGTTTTTTGTTTTTTTAAAACATTTTTTATTTTTCACTTCTCATGCTATTACATAGCTATATAATATTGCATACCTAGGTATTTATCAGTAGACCTCATTTCACACATTAAGATTTTCCCATAAAAATTCCATGTAAAAACTGGAACACTCTTTAGCACCCTGTATAACGGGAATTTTCCAAAACCCTTTCTTAGTGCTCACTTACACCATGAAAGGATTCTACCCTCCAAAAATGGTGTATCAATCTTCAGCTCTACTGCCCTATACAAATTCCCAATACAAACTGGAACACCCTGTAGCATCCTGTATAACTGAAATTTTTACAATTTCAACTTTATTACAATGAAATATCCATTTCTAAGAAAGGCAAAAATACGAAGCTAGCCGATGATGCCCATTCCGACGGAATTGAGTGTGTTTAGGGACTAGGACGTTTTGAAAATCAGTTTTTATGATAATCGAGTACTTTGATACTAAAATTTAGTGTATTTTGGGAATGAGACGTTTTGGGAATAAGTTTAAATGAGACTCGGTTCATTTGAAATTGAGTCTTATTGACATTAGTATATATCGAGAACCGCTCTTTTTGGTAGCAAGTCCATCCGGGTTTCATCCCTTATGAGCAAAGTTCTTTTAGATCTTAGGTTGTATTAAGCAATGGGTATTTCGAGATTAGTTCCAAACAGCACGGAAGGAGAATTTTGATATAAACTCTTAAAGCTATGCAATATTCAACCTTATTCTAAAGACATAGTGAAAGAAGAGTACATTTCGTTAACTGCCTGGCCTTAAAAACTAAAAAAACCGGCCAAGTGCGTGTCGGGCCACGCGCAGTAGGGTTCCGTAGGTACATTATACCATACCATATTTTAATACCGCTATCATTTTTCGTCTGAAAAAATAACTTTGTTTTTCACAGTGTTTGTACGAATGACAAAGTTATATTTGCGGTTTTGGAAAATGTACTATATCTCAAAAACTAATTACTGTATCTCGTTCAAAACAATTTTCGTTGAAAGTGTTTATTAAGATCTATAGTTTATATTTTTTTTAGATTTTTCACCCTCTTACTTTAAAAGTTAAAGGGGGGGGGACACACATTTTACCACTTTGGCGGCATATATTTTTCAAACGGTTGACTTTAAAAAAAAATAGTCTTAGAAACCTCAATGTCATTTTTAAAGACCTATCTATAGACACCCCACAAGTATTGGTTTGATGAAAAAAAATATTTTCAGTTTCAGTTCCATGTATGGGGAGCCCCCCCTTAATCTTTTATTTTTTTTATTTTTGTATAAAAATCGTAAAGCGGTTCACAGAATACACCTACCTACTAAGTTTCAACTATGTAGTCCTAATACTTTTGGAATAAAGTGGCTGTGACATACGGACGGACAGACAGACAGACAGACAGACAGACAGACAGACAGACAGACATGACGAATCTATAAGGGTTCCGTTTTTTGCCATTTTGGCTACGGAACCCTAAAAACAGCCGAATCAAACATTTAGTGTATTTCGGGCCTAAGACGTTTTGAAAATTAGTCATAATGAGAATCGTGTGTTATGATATTTTCATGTGTATATATTTTAGTGTATTTTGGGAATGAGACGTTTTGGGAATAAGTTTAAATGAGACTCGGTTCATTCGAAATTGACACTTATTGACAATAGTATATATCGAGAACCGCTCTTTTTGGTAGCAAGTCCATCCGGGTTTCATCCCTTATGAGCAAAGTTCTTTTAGATCTTAGGTTGTATTAAGCAATGGGTATTTCGAGATTAGTTCCAAACAGCACGGAAGGAAAAAATGTATATTTTTGACTACGTGTATGTCCGCAAACAATGGACTTAAACTACTTGGGTTAGGCGCAAATTGTATAAAATATAGTTAACATAACAAAAGCATATAACAAATTAACCTGAAAAACGCTTCTTTAAAGTAGTTTTTTTGAAAATACTGAAACAAGTGCCAATACCTAAACTAAAAAAATGAAGTTTAAAAATGTTGGTTATTGTGTAATTTTTCAGAAACTGCTTAATAAATTGATTTTTTTTATATCAGAAATAAGTTCTACGTTATTGATTTATCCGAAAATGATACCGCATTTGACTTATTAGCTAAACCTGAATTGTTATAGTTTTTAGAATGGAGCCGGGAAAAGTGCGCTATTCAACCCGCCGCCGTATGGAACTGTATGTAAGGATAGTTTGGCCCAGCTCAATATTAGTTAGGAACAGCCTACAGATCAGTTTCTATCATGTGGCCAAACTTTATCACGACTTGTAACTCCCAACTTTTTTTTGTATAGAGGTTCATACCTACTAGACTGCAATGATACTTGTTATTTAACTTTTTAGTTCGTTTTTGGCAGGGCAGTCGTGTTTTTAATATTTTTTAATTTTATTAATTTTTATTTAACACATTTTAGTGACAAATTATATAGTTTTGGAATGTGCTCATCAAGGCCTTTCATTTGATGCCCATATTGTATTATTAAAAAAAAAACACATTTGAAACTGGCATTGTACAGTCGCCATATTGACTTTTTTCAAAAAAAAGTATAGCCAGTGTCACTCGAAATGATGTATGGATGGATTCTAACCATACGGCATACATCCAAATCCGTTCAGCCATTTAGAAGTTATGGTGGAATAAAGAAACTCACATACCCACAAACATACATGAACCCTGAACACATATACACTCCTTTTTGGGCAGTCGTGTAAAAACTAAGTGTAACCGATCTGCTTTACTCCTGTAGGTCCACAATATACACACATCAACTTTGTCTAAGGATACCAGGTGTTATTTTCATACAAACGAGGTAACTTTGAAGCCTTGGTTTTCTGCCAGGGATGTACTGTGCTGTGATCTGATGACGGCTATCCAGGGACTGAATGGAGGAGATTCAGATGGCTATACACACCCAACTGATCTGACCAGCATTCTAAAAACGTAATGGACATGTTTAAAAAAACCGCGAAAACAGCATGAAAATTTATGGAAATCCACAAACTGAGAACTCTGACCCATTAATCTTTTAGAATGATGATCAGATTCAGTTGGGTGTGTATAGCGATCTGAATCTACTCCATTCAGTCCCTGGATGGCCATCATCAGATTACAGCACGGTACATCCCTGGCAGAAAACCAAGGCTTCAAAGCTACCTCGTTTGTATGAAAATAACACCTGTATCCCTAGACAAAGTTGATGTGTATATGTTAGAAATTTAAGGAGAGCGCGAAGCGCGGAGCGTGAGCCTTAAATTTCGAGTTTTTTTTAACAGACAACAGAAATAATTTTCTTAATACCCCATAAATTACTCTAGAAACACAAAGAAGGCTACACCTAGTATTAGCCGCGAGCAAATCGGCTACACCTAGGTTTATTCAACAGCTATCACTCCTAGTTTTAGCCGGCTAGAACTAGGTGTAGCATCACTTCGGGTATTAGCTGTTATTTATTTATTACCAACAAGTTATTAACACGTTTTTATTGATCAGATGTTATTTTAATGAACTTACCTATTTTTATTAAACTTGCCTATTTTTTGTGCAGGTTCTTCGGTAAAAAGGTGAGTGGTGTGATGAAGATCAGTCCATCATGAAGCTTGAAGACGTAAGGTGGTCAACAATTCTAAATACTGTAAATTAACGGCCTACATGTCATGCCAATGTTGGCTTCCATACTACTTGGTATTTATTTTTTTACTTATTTAATTTCAGCTCGCGCAGCGCAACATAACTTGAACCAAACCAGACAATGGAGCTTGCGCAGTAGCAATTTTCAGTACAAAAATTGTAGTGCGTACGTCACGTGGTACTAAAAATTGGGTCAAGTTGTGTTGCGCGAGCTGTACATACATTTGTGCTGATGATTTCTCATTTTTTTTTGTGAAATTGCAGCTCATATGTAGAAAAAAATTTAGGCGTTTGTGCCTTTTTGTATAGTTTTATAAGGGATTGTATATGCAATTTTTAAATGTTTATTTTATTCAATTTATTACACAATTAGTATATGCTGCCCTCCTATCATGACCACCGAAATAGGATACATATGGCGTGATATAGCATTTTATCAACACTCAACTGTCAAAATCCATTGTCGTTTGACAGTTAAACGTGATAAAACTCTTTATCATTTTGTTTCGGTGGTCATGCTAATGCAGGTACATTTTTGTGGTTCATTTTGGTACTAAGTGTGCTAATAAGACGATAATAGCGTCTTAACATTTGTGTTATTTTAGTTGTTACTTTCTGTTACCATACTGCTGCAAGAATTGTTTGTATCAAAATAGGATGAGTCGGTTTATTTGACATTAGGTAGGTATTCAACCTAAGTCATTCCGGTTGGTTTCTTAGGAGCCAGGGCCTAAAGGTAAGGCCCTAGGAAACTGAAGTCCTGACACCATAATGCTTGACTGGCCTGACCAAAGGGGAAAGGTTCTGTCCATTTAGGAAGCACAGCTGAAACAGCTGCCCGTTTAGCTCGCTCGTCACATCTGTTTTTCTTGTTATGCCTAGTTTAGATACTCGCCGAGTACAGACGAATAGGCACGAAGACGAGTATGTAAACACCGTATTCGGGTATATTCGGTACTCGCCGCGAATATTCGTCTGTTCTCCTTGCGGTGTCGGTTTTTTGACGCGGATCAAAGGTATATTCGTATGTGTTCGCGGCGGTGTTTACATAATCGTCATTGTTCACGAACTTTGTCACGAGCGGTCGTGTTTTTTTTTGCGATAGATTAGACGAATGATACTACTTTAAAGTTTCTTCTTCTTATTTTTAATAATAATAATAATAATCATTCATTTGCATAAAACATAGTATATAAGATGTTGAGTAAAGTATTTAAAACAGTACACATGTTTTGCTAAATATTAATAGCATGCAAAAGTAATTAAAAAAAAGTAAGTTATATAATGTCAATGCGGTCAATAGTACCATCCAATAAAATACAATGTCCTTAAAATAAATTAATATGTCAAAGATGAGTAGTAAATGTCAGTCAGAATAATTAGGTAATTAAATAGAATTATTATACGAGAAAAAATCTTTCAAATCATAGAAACTACTTTCCTTAAGCCATTTGCATAAATGAATTTTAAATAATCTGGCGTTGAGATCCTTAATCTCATTAGGAATTTTGTTATAAATTCGAATGCTCATATAAAACTACTATAAAACATACTACTATAAAACTTTTATGATATTTGGCCGATCTTGGAGTATCATCAAATATTAGTCTGTTTGGGTATCGTAATCGAAGATTACCAGATTTTTTAAACAAGTCTTTGTGATTATGAACGAAAGTAGCCACTTCGCAAATGTAAAGAGAAGGCAGTGGCAGTAAGCCAAGATTTTTAAACAACGGTTGACAGGATTCGCCTGGTGGGATTCCGCAGATAGCCCTGATGCACTTCTTCTGTGCAACAAATACTCTATTTTTATCCGTGCTATTGCCCCATAAGAGAATTCCATAACGTAGAACAGACTCAACGTAAGCGTGGTAGGTCATTATGGCTGTTCTTTGATTGGTTACTTTTTGTTTTCGCAATCTACTTTCTTCTTGGAAGTAATTTTTGCCAGTGTCAAGTGTTGAATATTTCAGTGTTAGATTGTTTCAGTTTACATTAAAATGCGGGTGCATCGCATTCAATGCTGCTCGGAGCATTTGGCACCAAGTATATCAAAGACAGTTTACTTAATAAGTTCTGCCGAGGTAGCCACAACTACAGTAAAAGTCTCGGCTTCACACAACCAACATCGCGCCTATTTCAATTATCCCACATATTGTTCAGTTGCGTAGACACTTGTACCACAAAACCGCACCAATTTTAAGACACAATATCCACTATGAATCAATTTGCCAATAATTAAAATAGATACCAAACCGAACTTGACAAATGGCGCCAAAAAACTCCACTTTAAAGTTTATAAAAGTTTACTAGGGAAAACCCGTGATATGAGACCATAAACATCCGGTTGCACATAGATTAAAAATCTATTAATGTTGCTTGGATCCGTTTAATGAAGGTACCCATTGCAGAATCAATTAAGAAGTGATTCGCTAATGGGGTTGTTAAGATATTTTACTTTTATAAGTTGATATACATTTAATATGCGTGAAGCCGAAGCAGCAAGTCGCACGTCAACCATTTCTGAAAGTTCTATGTTCACTGAATATAGGCGAATATATAAACGGGTCTGTATTCGTACCCGAATTATTCGCCGATATTTTCTTATAATTATCAATTATTTTGTTATATTTTTTTATTTTTATTGAAGTTTTGATTCCTCCCCCAGAAAACCTCTGCGACTTCCGCGTCCTCGCTCCCCTGCCCCAACCCCTCTCATGTAGATCGCTGTAAATCTAACGTCCCTTCTGTCGCAACAACTCACAAATCGCCTCTGTGGTCTAGACCACAGTGGTTTGCCCACCCGTGTAAGAAGCAGGGGTCCCAGGTTCGATTCCCAGGAGGGGGGTGCATTTGTAGTCTGTTTGGTTGGTGGCAGGGCTCATTTCAAGCCCGCCTGGCTAGCTACCACCATCTTACCTAAGTCTGACGCCATAACAACAAATTAAAAATTGTTGTCGTATTTTCGTGGTATTTTTAAATATATCCAAATAGCTTTTAGAATGCTCATCAGATCAATTGGTTGTGTATGGCGATCTGAATCTTCTCTATTCACCCCCTGGATGGCCATCATCAGATCACACCTAGGTCAATCCCTGGCGGAGAACCAAGGCTTCAAAGTTACCTCGTTTGTATGAAAATCGACTGGTGTTTCTATATCCGTCCACCACTATATATCGTACCTATCTTGTTTCGGTGGTCATACTAGGCAGGAGTCACTCTGACTTCAATCCATCGGGGTTCCCTTGACTGTCCCTCGATAGCTTGGAGTATGGACTGAAAGTCACTCAACTTATGACAATCCAAACCTACGACAGTCTTGTCGTTCCCAACTTCCCCTTGATTCCTCCCTCAACTCGAGGATTTAATTTAATTTATTTTCTCATAGTTTTCGCTGACTGTGCTACTAGCACAGTCAGCGAAAACGCGGCCCTTACTGCGTACTATGGCTATGTAAGGCTCCATTCTCAGATATGGAGTCCTACTATGGGGAAACTCAACTCTTGTTAATAAAGCCTTTCTGGGGCAAAAATGTATACGTGCTATTTGTAGGGTTGGCCAAATGCAATCCTGTAGACCACTTTTTAAAAAACTGCAGGTACTAACGGTCACATCAACATATATTTTGGAGGTTGGAACTTTTGTAAATAAAAAAACCGGCCAAGTGCGTGTCGGGCCACGCGCAGTAGGGTTCCGTAGGTACATTATATACCATACCATATTTTAATACCGCTATCATTTTTCGTCTGAAAAAATAACTTTGTTTTTCACAGTGTTTGTATGAATGACAAAGTTATATTTGTGGTTTTGGAAAATGTACTATATCTCAAAAACTAATTACTGTATCTCGTTCAAACCAATTTTCGTTGAAAGTGTTTATTAAGATCTATAGCATATATTTTTTTTAGATTTTTCACCCTCTTACTTTAATAGTTAAAGGGGGGGGGACACACATTTCACCACTTTGGCGGCAGATATCTTTCAAACGGTTGACTTTGAAAAAAAATAGTCTTAGAAACCTCAATTTCATTTTTAAAGACCTATCTATAGACACCCCACAAGTATTGGTTTGATGAAAAAAAATATTTTCAGTTTCAGTTCCATGTATGGGGAGCCCCCCCTTAATCTTTTATTTTTTTTATTTTTGTGTAAAAATCGTAAAGCGGTTCACAGAATACACCTACTTACCAAGTTTCAACTATGTAGTCTTAATACTTTTGGAATAAAGTGGCTGTGACATACGGACGGACAGACAGACAGACAGACAGACAGACAGACAGACAGACAGACAGACAGACAGACAGACAGACAGACAGACAGACATGACGAATCTATAAGGGTTCCGTTTTTTGCCATTTTGGCTACGGAACCCTAAAAAGCACCCACACTTAGTATGGTCCCCAATAGACCTCAACTTCATTTCCGTGGGACCCACCTCCGTTATACCGACTACCGGTATGTACTTGTTTGGTATGTTTTCCTGAATACAAAAAGTGCGGTAGTCACTTCCTAGGGGTATGGAGGGGGGTGCTGTGACGTAGCAAAGATGGCGGCCGGCCCATTCTATTAAACGGTATTTCTAGATAACTACTGAACCGATTTTCTTAAATAAGGTGTTGAATGAAAGATAATATAATGCACATTATTTGATTTTAAACAAACGTTCATGTATAGCTAATATCAAATGAATAAATAATGAAAAACCAAAAATGTGAAAAAAATAAATTGGTCCTAATGTGTATAATAGTAAATATCTCGGTATCCGTTAGGACTATGGAAATGTAGCTTATTATAAAACGTATTGTTGCTTTTATCAGTTTTAAAATAAACCTTAAATCATCACAATCGGGTAATAAACAACGAAGCTACAGTTATAGTAATGGGAGGGAGCTATAAAACTATCTTTATTTGTATTGACCTAAATTTTATTTTTCCAAAACCCATCGTGTTTGGTATCGAATAAAAGGTCTTCTTGAGCTGATTCCAAATATATATAATATTATTACATTTCAGCTCCTAGTTTAAGGAAAAATCAGAAAAATATTTTCCAAACATACTGAGTTTGGGCTCTTGGAGAAAGAAAACGGTTAATCGAAATCTTATGAAACATACGCTTTAAAACTCATAATATACTCTTGTCTAAAGTTCTGGAAGCAATTTGAAAAATATTAGCATTGAGTAGGTATATTTTTTTTTTAGTTTCTTTATTCCAAGTCTACTAGTTAGCATTTCTTAAAACTTACTTTAGTATAAAGTAATCGCAGTGTCATACATCGCACTGGTACATGAAAACGCGGAAGAAGAGGGGAGGTCACCTTTCTTACCCCTATACTGCACCCTCCCCCCCAAAATCAATTTCATTTTTGTTGATCCCAGTTTGAGTTAAAATCATTAATTTACTTTAGATTAATAAAATGTAATATTAATTAATAAAATAAAAACTTGTGGAATGTCTTTTGCAACTGTAGAATAGTTTGCGGTTACCTATTACCAATGATTTTAAAGTTCTTGCCTATAACTACAGTAAGTTTTGAAAAATAGGTACTAATAGAATTGGAATAAAAAAATATAAAAAAAATACTCAGTGGTAATATTTTCCAAATTGCTTCCAGGATATAAGATAAGAGTATATGACGAGTTATTTGGTGTATGTTTTATAAGAATTCGATTAACCGTTTTCTTTCTCCAAGAGCCCAAACTCAGTATGTTTCGAAAAAGTTTTTCAGTTTTTTTCCTAAACCAGGAGCTAAAATGTTATAATATTATCTATATATATAAAAGCGTAAATCACTCACTGACTCATCACGAAATCTCAGAAATTACAAGTGCTAGGAGTCTCAAATTTTGCATGGGGGTCCCTTTTAGAGTGTAAGTGCTCACTAAGACGGTATTTTGCGAAATTCAATCCCTAAGAGGGTGAAACAGGGTGGCAAAGTTTGTATGGGAGAACGCGATTCCTTGGCCCGATTGACTTGAAATTTGGCATAGACATTCTTTTACAAAATTAATTGAATACGTGTTTCGTATTTTTTTGAAATGTATCCCTTAACAGGGTTGAAAAGGGGTAGAAAGCTATTTTTAGGGTGGTTGACTTCGATATCGGAATCAAAACTTCTTAGTGCATTTGAATGATTAAGAAAAATAAATGTCAGTTGTCACTGCACGGGCTGACGTTTAATCTCTAATTTTCCCGATTTTCAAGACAAGCTTTGATTCTTTTAATGTTGTATAAGATTTTATCCATATTTTCACTAATTTACGAAATATTAGTCAAATAAAACGGCAACATCTGGCAAATATCAGATAACGTGACAAGGAATGTGGTATTTAGAGAAGTGTTTCAATGGAGAGCCTGATAATAATGCACAACATTAGTTGCACCCGGCATAATTCTTTGCCCGGCATGCGTTGCAATGTCACGTTTTTTTTAGCCAGAAACCTTTTCAGTAGTAAGCAGAACAATTCACCAAACATTCACCAAAGTTTCATCATAATCGGATGTGGATGAATGGTTTAGGAGTGCAAAGGAAACAAATACACATACATCGATTTTTATTTATAAAGAAGATAACAAAGATATTCGAATTTTTAACTATAAGGTAAGTATTAAATGTAACATAATTAATACTTATTTTGTTAAATTACCGCTAATAAATTTTATTAAGTACCTACCTAACTAATACAGAATCGTTAACAGGGCGTCGATTCTGTAACCAAACTCGAACCCCACTTCGAATCTCACTTCACTGCACGGGTATTTTAAATCATAAGATAATGATAAGAAATTTTTTTTTCACAAAAGATTTTAGATAGCTACGCAGGCTACCTAAATTTTTTGCAATCAGTAAAATAGCTCATTTAGTAAACAAATGTCTAATAACAAATTCACGCGAAGTGAAGTGAGATGCGAATTTGGTTACAGAATCGACAGACTGCGCGGGTAAAACCGCGGGGTGCAGCTATTACCTATATAATCACAAAATTGCATAAATGTGAAAGTTTTGATGTTTGGATGTTGTTCTATTAGGTACCTACTCAATCATATCATACTCAATCACGTCTGAACGGATGAACGGATTTAGGAGAAATTTGGCACAGATATAGATTAAGTCTGGAATACTTAACACAGGCTTCTTTTCATCCCGATCATTGGTTTCCAAGGGAAGACTTACAACGATTACCGACTGCCACGCAGGCGGAGCCACGGGCAAAAGCTATACATAGTATAAAACAAAGTCGCTTCCCGCCGTCTATACGCTTCTCTTAAACTATGCATAAAAACCTCATTAAAATCGATCCTTAAGTTTGGGAGCTAGGTTGGTTGCCTCAGACAGACAGACACACACACACGTCAATTATATTATAACACCCCTTGCGTACGTCGTATAGGTATATGTCGTCCTCCTAGGTATATGTATCCTGTAGTATAATCTAATAACTTTACACTGACACCACATTAGCACAGTTTTACATTTAGTAACTACATTGCACCCGTGCGAAGCCGGGGCGGGCCACTAGTATATACATAAAAGCGTAAATCACTCACTGACTCAGAAACTACAAGTGCTAGGAGTCTCAAATTTTGCATGGGGTCCCTTTTAAAGTGTAGGTGCTCACTAAGACGGGATTTTGCGAAATTCAATCCCTAAGAGGGTGAAACAGGGTGGCAAAGTTTGTATGGGAGAACGTGATTCCTTGGCCCGATTGACTTGAAATTTGGCATAGACATTCTTTTACAAAATTAATTGAACATGTGTTTCGTATTTTTTTGAAATGTATCCCTTAACAGGGTTGAAAAGGGGTAGAAAGCTATTTTTAGGGTTGTTGACTTCGATATCGGAATTAAACTTCTTAGTGCATTTGAATGATTAAGAAAAATAAATGTCAGTTGTCATTGCACGGGCTGACGTTTAATCTCTAATATTCCCGATTTTCAAGACAAGCTTTCATAGAGTAAGATAAAAAAAAAATTGCAAGCTTTGATTCTTATAATGTTGTACAAGATTTTATCCCTATTTTTACTACTTTACGAAATATTAGTCAAATAAAACGGCAACATCTGGCAAATATCAGATAACGTGACAAGGAATGTGGTATTTAGAGAAGTGTTTCGATGGAGAGCCTGATAATAATGCACAACATTAGTTGCACCCGGCATAAATCTTTGCCCGGCATGCGTTGCAATATCACGTTTTTTTTAGCCAGAAACCTTTTCAGTAGTAAGCAGAACAATTCACCAAACATTCACCAAAGTTTCAACATAATCGGATGTGGATGAATGGTTTAGGAGTGCAAAGGAAAGAAATACACATACATCGATTTTTATTTATAAAGAAGATAACTATTAAGCAAAGATATTAGAATTTTTAACTACCTATAAGGTAAGTGTTAAATTTAACATAATATTATTATACTTATTTTGTTAAATTACCGCTAATAAATTTTATTAAGTACCTACCTAACTAATACAGAATCGTTAACAGGGCGTCGATTCTGTAACCAAACTCGAACCCCACTTCGAATCTCACTTCACTGCACGGGAATTTTAAATCATAAATAAGATAATGATAAGAATTTTTTTTTATCTAGATATATGTATCCTGTAGTATAATCTAATAACTTTACACTGACACCACATTAGCACAGTTTTACATTTAGTAACTACATTGCACCCGTGCGAAGCCGGGGTGGGCCGCTAGTACCTATATATATTTGGAATCAGCTCAGGAAGACCTTTTATTCGATACCAAACACGATGGGTTTTGGAAAAATTAAATTTAGTTCCATACAAAAAAAAAAGGTAGTTTTATAACTCCCTCCCATTACTATAACGACTGTAGCTTCGTTTTTTATAACCCGATTATAATTATTTAAGATTTATTAAAAAGCTGATAAAAGCAACAATACGTTTTATAATAAACTACATTTCCATAGTCCTAACGGATACCGAGATATTTACTATTAACACATTAGGACATTTTTTTTTTTTCAAATTTTTGGTTTTTAAATATTATTTCATTTGATATTAGCTTTACATGAACGTTTGTTTAAAATCAAATAATGTGCATTATATTACCTTTCATTCAACACCTTATTTAAGTAAATCGGTTCAGTAGTTATCTAGAAATACCGTTGAATAGAATGGGCCGGCCGCCATCTTTGCTACGTCACAGCACCCCCCTCCATACCCCTAGGAAGTGACTACCGCACTTTTTGTATTCAAGAAAACATACCAAACAAGTACGTACATATCGGCAGTCGGTATAACGGAGGTGGGTCCCACGGAAATCGTTATTTTAAGACTTTTTGAAAAATGGGGACTACACTATATTCAATAATCATGGAAATCCATTCAGCCGTTTGAAAGATATGAGGTAATAAAGAATATTACATACAAACTTACAAGATACGCGCGAAAAACATAACCCTCTTGCAGTCGGGTAAAAAGACTAGCGAAGATAGTAAATATACCCAAAGAGACCCTACCAGATTAAAAACACAACCATGCAGAGGCTACATGAATAAAAAAAACTGCCTCATTAGTTCAGTAAAAGTCTTTAACAAGATACCCCAAGGTATAAGAGAGATGCCATTTAATCGTTTTAAATCGGAGCTGCGCAGATTAGAGCGGCGGTAATCTTAAAAAAGACGCTTAGAAAACACTTTTCCGTACAAGTCATCTCGGAAATATGAAAATTTGGTATCGTTGCATTCAGTACGTTTTTTTTTTTTCGCTCTCAACCAGAGGGGTTCGGAGCACCTTCCCGGACACCGAGGGGAAGGGGGCGGAAATCCTCATTGGATACCACATAGCCGCCGTGCTATGCTGGTTATGTCAGACTCGTACTGACTAAAACCGCCGCAAATTGGTTTTGACCCGCAGCTATTGTAAGCCATAAAAACCTTCATTGAAAGCGACCACCCCCGAGGGGAGGGTGGCGCGGCGCGTCACTCACCTAGATGAGCATACGCTTAGAGGACGACCGCCAACCAGAGGGGTCAACGGCCGTTTTGCAAATAAATTGAATGTAAAATATTCTAACACGACTGATTACCAGATGGGCGGTCAGTCGCAGAGACGGGTTGACCTGAGGGGTCGGGTGTGACCAGAGGGGTCAGGGGTGAGGGGGCGGGTACAGCCTTCTGGGCCTCCAATAGGAGGTCCAGATCGGCCGAGAGTTGGTTAGGGGGGTCCGTTAGGACGGATTTGGGTTTTCGGGAAAATTGGTTGGAAGTGGAAGCGGGGGGGTCATACCCCGCCGCACTTCGGATTAACGGATTGGAGTGATTCTCAGCTGATTCAAAGAATCGCTCAGAGATCGAAAGGAAAAATTGTTGGAGTGTTTGGAGTTCGAGGTCCCTGTGCAAGTCCGGGTTGCGGACGTAATATGGGGCGTTAACCGCTCTGCGGCAGAAAAGATTTTGCACAATTTGCAATTTGTGAAGGACTTTGGGTGGGGCGTGAGCGAACACCGGGGACTTTTGCACAATTTGCAATTTGTGAAGGACTTTGGGTGGGGCGTGAGCGAACACCGGGGACGCGTACGCCAACACCGGCCGCACGCAAACCTTATAGAGCGTTCGCTTGTTACGAAGGGACATTCTACTGTGCCGCCCCAACATAGCGTTGAGACGGCCCATATAAAAACGCGCATTGCGGGACACCCTTTTGACGTGAGGCTCAAAGGTGAGCCTCTGGTCCAGGGTCCGAGGTATTTGGCGGTTTTTTGCCAGGGGATGGATTTACCTAGCAAATAGGGGGGGCATTCTTTAGGGGGTAGGGCGTGGCGCTTTGCAGCGAAGTAAATCGCGGAAGATTTTTCCGGATTAACTTCGATGCGCCACTTGCGGAACCATTCACCTAATACATTGATGGAGGCTTGGAGCCTCGGAAGGATGGTACGGCCAAGCGACCGGCCTTTTAAGTATAGAGCCGTGTCGTCAGCGAAAAGGGACAGTTCAACCCCGTTGGTTGGAACTGGGATATCATTGGTGTACGCTAGGTACAGCAATGGAGCGAGGACTGAGCCCTGTGGCACGCCCGCTGTGATAGATCGGGGGGAAGAAAGCGTACCTTCGTGTTTAAAACGAAAAGTACGATGATGAAGGAATGATGCTACCAGCCGGACCAACCGAACTGACAGTTCGAGCCTGTACAGTTTGACGATTAGTCCGGTGTGCCAAACTTTATCGAAAGCTTTGGCTACATCAAAAAAGACTGCTACAGTCTTATCTTTACGCGGATAGAAACCGCTCGAGATGTACTCGACTATGCGGTGGACCTGTTGGGGACATGAGTGTTTGGCTCTGAAGCCGAATTGGTGGGGAATTATTAAATCTTCACCGAATAAGTGCTCTTTCATACGAGTGAGTATGCACTTTTCGAGAAGCTTAGCTAACGCCTTGAGGAGGCTTATGGGGCGGTGACTAGTGGGGTTATTAATGGGCTTACCCGGCTTAGGGATGCCTATTACGATTGCTTCCTTCCAGGCGGCTGGAAAGTAGCATAAATCGAAACAGGCATTAAAAATAAGAGTGAGAAATGTCAGTACTTCCACGGGGAAGTACTTAAGGGCCATGTTTGAGATACGATCGGCGCCGGGCGCCTTTTTGACTTTAAGATCTTTAATAAAAGATTTGATTTCGTCAGTAGAAATCGAAATGGGGTCAGTATCGGGGGTCAAAGGAGTGGAGTTCAGAGTGCTCAGCTCCTCCTCGACTGCCCTGATATGGGTAGGATCACATTCCTGTGTACTGACTGAGCATTGCGAAGCAATACTGTCAGCGAAGCATTCCGCCTTCTCGTCGTCGTCGAAGGCCATAGAGCCATCGGGACGGAGGAGGGGGGGGGATATGAGTAGTAGCATCGCTACGGAGGGCTTTGGCCACTTTATAGTAGGCCTGGTGGGAGGGAGAGATTTCAGCCATGAGGTCGCCAAAACGGTCGTTCCTCAGGTCTGAAAGTCGAGAGCTAAGTTCGCGCCTAAGGCGATTCGCCGCGGCTCTATACTCGGGGGTCGGATACTTGGCCGCCCTTCTATGGGCTGCCCGCTTGGCCCTAACCAGATTACGAACGTCCGCTGGAAGTGGCCTGTCGGTTTTGGCAGGCACTTCCTTCGCGTTATCCGTAAGAGCTGATTGGACTAATTGGGTTAAAGAGCTCACCGCACTATCTATCTTCTCCGTCCGTACTATCGAAATAGTCGGGTCCGATAGCGTACGGTCAGTTGTCGGCACTCATGGCCGTCGAAAGGGAAGATTCAAATCTGTCCCAGTTGGTGATGGTTTTGAAAAGAGGGGGGTGGGTTTTGGTCACCCATGATAAGGGAGACCGGGCGGTGATCAGAGCCAAGATCGTCGAGAGTCTCGATCGATCTTAGTTGTAGCGATACCCCCTTCACTAGCGCAAAGTCTAGCACATCGGGAGCATGCAGAATATTATCGGGATAGTGGGTGGGCTCATAGGGCGAAATTACATTTAAATCAAGGGATTTAGTGATTTCAAGTAACCTACGGCCACTAGTGTTGGTGCTAAAGCACGTCCAATCGGTATGTTTGGAGTTGAAATCTCCGAAAAGAATGACAGAGTCACCTAAGGAAAGAAGCGTTTCAAAATCGCTTTTAAGTGGCTTTGTCTTTGCCGGTATGTAGATTGACGCTATGATTAGAGTTCGGTAACCCGACATAGCCAATCTACATATCGTCGCTTCCATATTGGTAAGCGCGGGAGTGGGAATAGGCGAGCAATGAAGCGCCTTTCTGAAATATATGGCGCAACCGCCACTGGGCTTTTTAGAATGGTCCGCAGGGGGAGGGTTGGGGGGGGCCTTATCGTTACGCACAAGCGCATACGATTTGATAGACAGCCCTTTTAGGATTGTGGGTTTGAGCCACGTTTCCTGAAGGAGTAAGAGGTCAACGCTCCTTTCGCGCATGAATTCCCTTATTTCAGGTAAATTCGCGCGCAAGGAGCGACAATTTAAAGAGACAAGCGAAACGCCCGCGGGTTTGGTACGGCCGGCCGTGACGACCGCGCCCGCGCCGCGCCGACAGGTGGGTTAGAGAGAGACATACTTATAATGTACGTAAAAGCGAGTCATGCTCGCAGATTGCTATTAGGCGCTCAGTAGCGGAGCGCGCATTACGCAATTTACCCGCCAAAACCGATATCTCCTGTAAGTTGATACCGCGAATCGCATCAAAGATGAGATTCACGTCATCAGCCAAGGAGGGCGACGTTGGCGGGGAAAGAGGATGGGTGGGATTTGAGGCAGGAACCGTCGGCGGTTTTGCCTTAGGAGGACCACAGGCCGGCAAAGGAGCCGGGGCTGGGCCCACTCCGCCCGACTTCGAAAGTGCGGGGAAGTCAGCGGGGGTGGGGGAAAAAGGCCCAGTAGGTGCCTTTTTATAATTGGACTTAGCCTTTTTGAATGGCTTAAGGGGGCGCGGAGCGCGAGGGCAGCCTCTATAATTGGCCGTATGACCGAGCTGGCCGCACAAGACGCAGGCGGGGGGTTCGGAGAGTCACGTGTACGTGAACACTCGCTAGTCGGGTGTTGGAGGAGGCACTTAACGCACCTAAGCGTGGCCGAACAGTTGGCTGCCGCATGCCCGTACAGTTGGCACTGCCCGGGAGTGCCGCGCCGATGGGGCTTTTCGCCTTGCAGTTAGATAGGCCGCAGACCATGAGGTCTTTGGCCGAAAAAATGTCGCGGGAGGACTGTGAATTAGTCATTACGACTAAGAAAAGGGGGAGGGGTTTCCCGCCTCGGCCGTACATCTTGTGTACTGCCTCGGCCGGGAATCCCTGATCGACGAGATCTTTGTGGATCTCGTCGGTCGAAATTTCGTGTGGGACTCCGCGGAGCACCACACGAACCTTGCGCTCCTCGGGGAGGGCGTAGGTGTGATAGCCCACTTTGTGGGCTGTGAGCAATTTCACTAGCGCACGGAAATCGTCGCTAGTGGGGGTGTCAACACGGACCGCCACGCCAGTGTTGAACGCACGAGTGTAGCGGACCCTGTTTGCGTTACAAAGACGCGAGACTTCGGGCCACGCGTCCTTGTCCCGCAAAAAGACAGGGGCGGGGCTTTGGCTCTAGCGAGCGCGGGCTGGCACCTATTGTGCGGCCGAGAGGGAGGAGTCGCTGATTGAGCGTGAGAGAGAGAGGCGGGAGGGCTGATGTCGAGAGACATCAGCGGAACCGGGCCTTGAGAGGTGGCGCGCGCCACGTCTTGTGCGGCGGGACTAAGATCGGCGACCTCTGAGGGCGTGTCCTGCGCGAACGGGATAGCCGTCTCAGGGGTCGCGGGCGGAATGGGACTAGCGCGTTGCTTGCGCTTAAAAGATTTGGATTTCTTCTTCCTCCTCTCACAGAGGGTGAACCCATCTACGAGGGTGGAGGAAGATTCGTCCGAAGAAGTGGCGGACCGCTGAGAAGCGGACCGCTTGACGGGGGCTGGAGTCGGGAACTCGAACTCCATCACTGCCGGACTCGGGTCCGGAGACGCCGGGGAAGAAAGGATGAGTGGCTGAGAAGCCGGGATTGGCTGTGAAGCCGGGACAGGTGGCTGAGAAGCCAGGTCGGGAATTTGGCGAGACGCCAGGTTGGACTGTAGAAATTGGGCCAACGCGGCCACAACTTCTACGGGGGCAGCGCTAAGCTGCGCGATTAGATCGGCAAGCATGGCTCCGGAGGCGTAGGCCATGGCCGATGCGAAAGGCAAAAAAGACACCCTCTGCCCGGGGGCAGAGGGGAGGGGGGACGAAGAGTGAGCAGGTATCCCTAGCGGATAGCCGCTCGTACCTTCACCCTTGGGACTAGGCCCAAGTGCAGTAGGATCGGGTCTTCGGTATTGCTAGAGCCTGGAGACCCTAGCGAGCGTACCGGGATCGCTCCCAGCTGGCTTAGTTGGCACCGTTAAGTTTCCACCAGCTCAACGCGTGCGAGGATCGACAAATTCTTATTTTGAAACAAACCAGAATTTGAAGAAACACTCGCCAACGAGCGTGTTAACGAAAACCGTTAAACACGCAACTAGCGGCAATGAAAATTGCGGCTAGTTGGCGTACCTGACGACAGAGGGCGCAGCAGTGCAGAGCAGAAGCGCGGAGACACGGAGCGACCTCGCAGGACGGACGCCGAAACTGGAATGTCAATAGCAGTGCTGCATACTACAAATTAAATTACAAATATTTAGCTATAGTTATTTATTTTATTTTGCGTACTTGTTATATGAAGTGAATTATTATTAAGGTTAGTAGAACACTGGTGATCGGTTATTGTCGCATCAAAACTAAGACTATCGGTGAATTATTGTAATAAAGACAGAAAAAAAACAGAAAATATGTTAAAATTATCTAAAAATAAAATAAGTAAAAAATGAGGCTTTTAGGCTCCTATATAATCTATTGAGTTTAAATATCTTTGTTCAGCAATTTTTTTAGCCGGACAGTCGGCATCACCAGTTTTGTGGTTAGAGGGCTTCTTGAAGTGCATCCATGTAGCACATTTTGGAGGCTCGGCTTTTTTTACACAGTCCTTGATGGTGTGACCTATTTCGCCACAATGTCCGCAGGTGGTGGTCTCCTCTCGGCATGTCTTGGCCGCATGACCGTACTGCTGGCACTTGTAGCACCTCGTCACAAGAGTGAAGTCCCTTACAGGGCACGAAGACCAATTCACAAATACTCTGTCATTAGTAATCAAGGCTTTTCGTATATCTGCAGGGACTTCTATAACATAGTAGCAGGTCTCAGCGTCCTTCTTTCCTGACTTATGACTTAATCTAATAGAGGTCAAAAAGGTATCGATTGTCATGCCATGAAGTTTATTGGCTAAGTTTTGCTGATAAATGCAGTTGAAGACTTCCGTTTCCTGCATACACACGGGCACTCCGATGACTACGATTCGCGGCTTTCGCTTGAGTGGTTCATCCACAGTGAGGCCAGAGGTCATCAGTTGTGCCGTCTGCTTCAGTTTCTCAACGTCGTCCTTGGTGTCGGTGCTGATGATAACACCACCATTTCTTGTTTTGCGCAAACTCCTCACATGCAGGTTCATTTGTTCCGGTTTGATAATTTTCTTAACTAGAGTTTTTGTCTCCTCACTCGACTTTGTTTTGTCAGTAGGATATATTGCGACAGAATTCAAGTTGTTGGGCTGAATCAGGATGTTAGCAGTTTTTTTAACCATGTCGGCGAAGGAAACTGAACCCGAGGCTGGTTTTGAGGACTCTTCAATTGTTAGTTTGAGGTTTTGAAGTCGCTGCGAAAGGTCATGTTTTTCTTTAAGGGCTTAAATTGAAATATGAGTCTGAATAGTTTTCTGCCTAAGGGACTGGTATTGGACGGCCAGTTGAGATGTCCCAGGGCTAACTTTGCGGCATAAATTGTTGATGCGTAATTTCTGGTCTGAATTTAATTTACCTTCGCACGAAATAGCGCAGACCTCATAAGGCATTGTTCAATGCTTTTCATCCAATTCTGGATATCAGGTGTAGATATAACTTCTGGAGGGTCCTCTTCATGTCGTGCGGGCGCGGGCGCCGGGGGTTGGCGCGAGGGCGTGAGCGGCGGGCTCCGGGCCGTTACCGCGCTCCGGTTAAAGGGGCTGCTATCCATTTTTTATTGTTGTACACTTAACATCGTAAAAATAACAAAAGAAAACAATTCACTTAACGCAATTTTACCGTTTGGCATAGATAAATGTCTCTTCCGCGTATCGTAAATCTAGGTCACAATTATATTGCAAGTTATTGTTTAATTATTTACATGAATTAATCGACACGTCTGATCACATCGGTGATTCAATTGGTGGGGAATTATTAGATCTTCACCGAATAAGTGCTCTCTCATACGGGTGAGTATGCACTTTTCGAGAATCTTAGCTAACGCCTTGAGGAGGCTTATGGGGCGGTGACTAGTGGGGTTATTAATGGGCTTACCCGGTTTAGGGATGCCTATTACGATTGCTTCCTTCCAGGCGGCTGGAAAGTAGCATAAATCGAAACAGGCATTAAAGATAAGAGAGAGAAAGGTCAGTACTTCCACGGGGAAGTACTTAAAGGCCATGTTTGAGATATGATCGGCGCCGGGCGCCTTTTTGACTTTGAGATTTGTATTAAAAGATTTGATTTCTTCAGTAGAAATCGAAATGGGGTCAGTATCGGGGGTCAAAGGAGTGGAGTTCAGAGTGCTCAGCTCCTCCTCGACTGCCCTGATATGGGTAGGATCACATTCCTGTGTGCTGACTGAGCATTGCGAAGCAATACTGTCAGCGAAGCATTCCGCCTTCTCGTCGTCGTCGAAGGCCATAGCGCCATCGGGACGGAGGAGGGGGGGGATATGAGTAGTAGCATCGCTACGGAGGGCTTTGGCCACTTTATAGTAGGCCTGGTGGGAGGGAGAGATTTCAGCCATGAGGTCGCCAAAGCGGTCGTTCCTCAGGTCTGAAAGTCGAGAGCTAAGTTCGCGCCTAAGGCGATTCGCCGCGGCTCTATACTCGGGGGTCGGATACTTGGCCGCCCTTATATGGGCTGCCCGCTTGGCCCTAACCAGATTACGAACGTCCGCTGGAAGCGGCCTGTCGGTTTTGACAGGCACTTCCTTCGCGTTATCCGTAAGAGCTGATTGGACTTATTGGGTTAAAGAGCTCACCGCACTATCTATCTTCTCCGTACTATCGAAATAGTCGGGTCCGATAGCGTACGGTGAGTTGTCGGCACTCATGGCCGTCGAAAGGGAAGATTCAAATCCGTCCCAGTTGGTGATGGTTTTGAAAAGAGGGGGGGGTGGGTTTTGGTCACCCATGATAAGGGAGACCGATACCTCCTTAACTAGCGCAAAGTCTAGTACATCGGGAGCATGCAGAATATTATCGGGATAGTGGGTGGGCTCATAGGGCGAAATTACATCTAAATCAAGGGATTTAGTGATTTCAAGTAACCTACGGCCACTAGTGTTAGTGCTAAAGCACGTCCAATCGGTATGTTTGGAGATAAAATCTCCGAAAAGAATGACTGAGTCACCTAAGGAAAGAAGCGTTTCAAAATCGCTTTTAATTGGCTTTGTCTTTGCCGGTATGTAGATTAACGCTATGATTAAAGTTCGGTGACCCGACATAGCCAATCTACATATCGTCGCTTCCATATTGGTAAGCGCGGGAGTGGGAATAGGCGAGCAATGAAGCGCTTTTCTGAAATATATGGCGCAACCGCCACTGGGCTTTTTAGAATGGTCCGCAGGGGGAGGGTCGGGGGGCCTTATCGTTACGCACAAGCGCATACGATTTGATAGACAGCCCTTTTAGGATTGTGGGTTTGAGCCACGTTTCCTGAAGGAATAAGAGGTCAACGCTCCTTTCGCGCATGAATTCCCTTATTTCAGGTAAATTCGCGCGCAAGGAGCGACAATTAAAAGAGACAAGCGAAACGCCCGCGGGTTTGGTACGGCCGGCCGTGACGACCGCGCCCGCGCCGCTCGGCGCGCCGACAGGTGGGTTAGAGAGAGACGTACTTATAATGTACGTAGAAGCGAGTCATGCTCGCAGATTGCTATAAGGCGCTCAGTAGCGGAGCGCGCATTGCGCAATTTACCCGCCAAAACCGATATCTTCTGTAAGTTGATACTGCCAGGCGCGGTCGCAGCCTGAAATTTTGGAGGGGGTCACTATACACACAATAATACAATTGCTTTTCTTTATTTTGTAGATTTAAAGAAGCAGTGCCGGTTTAAGCACTACCAGCGCCCTGGGCGATATTTCTACGGGGCGCCCCCTACTTATGCGATTCCAAGATTTTCAATTTTGCCAGTTAGTCAAAAAACGGCCGCGCAGCGCGATGTTTTAGTCAGTTTCACCTACTAATCATGTAATCTTGCTTGTTTATGGTAAAAAAAATGGCCGCGTAGCACGATTTTTAGTCAGTTTCTACCACTAATCTTGTAAATTTGCTTGTTTAGAGCAAAAAAAAAATGCCGCGCAGCGCAGTTTTTAGTCAGTTTTATCTGTTAATCTTCTAATTTTGCTTAATACAGTAAAAAAACCGCCGCGCAGCGCTATTTTTAGTCAGTTTCAACTATTAATCTTGTAACCTTGCTTGTTTATAGTAAGTAATGGCCTCGCAGCGCAGTTTTTAGTCAGTTTCATCTGCTAATCTTCTAATTTTGCTTATTACAGAAAAAAACTACCGCGCAGCATGATTTTTAGTCAGTTTCATCGACTAATCCTGCTTGTTTATATTAAAAAATGGCCGCGTAGTGCAATTTTTAGTCAGTTTCATTCGTCGCTTCGTCGCTCATCACCAGGCAACAATATAGACTAGGAGGCCATAACAAATTTGGTAACGATCGCGTAAGTGGCTGACTCTGGGTTTACAGGATGGAGAGGTACTCTCTGATGCTAAATATGTCAGTCTGTTTGCGTGAAGTGGTTGCGTTCTTTTTATATGCCGGCTGAAAAAAGGCTATAATTTTTTTGGACACAAATTATAGCCCATGCTACTCGCTGATAATGTAGCTTTCTATAGGTGAAAAAATTTTCAAAATCGGATCAGTACTTTTTGAGTTTATACATTACAAATAAACAATAAGTTAATTGCATATACCTACGAAACGCAACCGAATTTTGGTCAGTCCTTACACAGTTCACGTGAGCACAACTAGTACTTTCTTGTTGTACCATTGTCAGCCATTTACCTTATCGATTTTTTTTCTGGTAACGATAACACATTTTTCACCCTGCATATAAAAAGAACGCAACCACTTTACGCAAACAGACCGACATATTTAGCATCAGAGAGTGCCTCTCCATCCTGTGAACCCAGAGACAGCCACTTACGCGATCGTTACCAAATTTGTTATGACCTCCTAATATAATACGATTGATAGTCGACCGGTGGTCGGGCGTTTTCGGCGCCCCACACACGAGGGTGCCCAGTGCAGTCGCACCGCTTGCATATAGAAGATTTTTCTATTAGACGTGTACGATTTGGGGGGGGTCATGTCCCCCGTGACCCCCCCTTCGGACCGCGCCTGGATACCGCGAATCGCATCAAAGATGAGATTCACGTCATCAGCCAAGGAGGGCGACGTTGGCGGGGAAAGAGGATGGGTGGGATTTGAGGCAGGAACCGTCGGCGGTTTTGCCTTAGGAGGACCCCAGGCCGGCAAAGGAGCCGGGGCTGGGCCCACTCCGCCCGACTTCGGAAGTGCGGGGAAGTCAGCGGGGGTGGGGGGAAAAGGCCCAGTAGGTGCCTTTTTATAATTGGACTTAGCCTTTTTGAATGGCTTAAGGGGGCGCGAAGCGCGAGGGCAGCCTCTATAATTGGCCGTATGACCGAGCTGGCCGCACAAGACGCAGGCGGGGGGGTTCGGAGAGTCACGTGTACGTGAACACTCGCTAGTCGGGTGTTGGAGGAGGCACTTAACGCACCTAGGCGTGGCCGAACAGTTGGCTGCCGCATGCCCGTACAGTTGGCACTGCCCGGGAGTACCGCGCCGATGGGGCTTTTCTGCCTTGCAGTTAGATAGGCCGCAGACCATGAGGTCTTTGGCCGAAAAAATGTCGCGGGAGGACTGTGAATTAGTCATTACGACTAAGAAAAGGGGGAGGGGTTTCCCGCCTCGGCCGTACATCTTGTGTACTGCCTCGGCCGGGAATCCCTGATCGACGAGATCTTTGTGGATCTCGTCGGTCGAAATTTCGTGTGGGACTCCGCGGAGCACCACACGAACCTTGCGCTCCTCGGGGAGGGCGTAGGTGTGATAGCCCACTTTGTGGGCTGTGAGCAATTTCACTAGCGCACGGAAATCGTCGCTAGTGAGGGTGTCAACACGGACCGCCACGCCCGTGTTGTGCGCACGAGTGTAGCGGACCCTGTTTGCGTTACAAAGACGCGAGACTTCGGGCCACGCGTCCTTGTCCCGCAAAAAGACAGGGGGCGAGGCTTTGGCTCTAGCGAGCGTGGGCTGGCACCTATTGTGCGGCCGAGAGGGAGGAGTCGCTGATTGAGCGTGAGAGAGAGAGGCGGGAGGGCTGATGTCGAGAGACATCAGCGGAACCAGGTCATGAGAGGTGGCGCGCGCCACGTCTTGTGCGGCGGGACTAAGATCGGCGACCTCAGAGGGCGTGTCCTGCGCGAGTGGGATAGCCGACCCCTGGGTCGCGGGCGGAATGGGACTAACGCGTTGCTTGCGCTTAAAAGATTTGGATTTCTTCTTCCTCCCCTCACAGAGGGTGAACCCATCTACGAGGGTGGAGGAAGATTCGTCCGAAGAAGTGGCGGACCGCTGAGAAGCGGACCGCTTGACGGGGGCTGGAGTCAGGAACTCGAACTCCATCACTGCCGGACTCGGGTCCGGAGACGCCGGGGAAGAAAGGATGAGTGGCTGAGAAGCCGGGATTGGCTGTGAAGCCGGGACAGGTGGCTGAGAAGCCAGGTCGGGAATTTGGCGAGACGCCAGGTTGGACTGTAGAAATTGGGCCAACGCGGCCACAACTTCTACGGGGGCAGCGCTAAGCTGCGCGATTAGATCGGCAAGCATGGCTCCGGAGGCGGAGGCCATGGCTGATGCGAAAGGCAAAAAAGACACCCTCTGCCCGGGGGCAGAGGAGAGGGGGGACGAAGAGTGAGCAGGTATCCCTAGCGGATAGCCGCTCGTACCTTCACCCTTGGGACTAGGCCCAAGTGCAGTGGGATCGGGTCTTCGGTATTGCTAGAACCTGGAGACCCTAGCGAGCGTACCGGGATCGCTCCCAGCTGGCTTAGTTGGCACCGTTAAGTTTCCACCAGCTCAACGCGTGCGAGGATCGACAAATTCTTATTTTGAAACAAACCAGAATTTCAAGAAACACTCGCCAACGAGCGTGTTAACGAAAACCGTTAAACACCCAACTAGCGGCAATGAAAATTGCGGCTAGTTGGCGTACCTGACGACAGAGGGCGCAGCAGTGCAGAGCAGAAGCGCGGAGACACGGAGCGACCTCGCAGGACGGACGCCGAAACTGGAATGTCAATAGCAGTGCTGCATACTTCAAATTAAATTACAAATATTTAGCTATAGTTATTTATTTTATTTTGCGTACTTGTTATATGAAGTGAATTATTATTAAGGTTAGTAGAACACTGGTGATCGGTTATTGTCGCATCAAAACTAAGACTATCGATGAATTATTGTAATAAAGACAGAAAAAAACAGAAAATATGTTAAAATTATCTAAAAATAAAATAAGTAAAAAATGCGGCTTTTAGGCTCCTATATAATCTATTGAGTTTATATATCTTTGTTCAGCAATTTTTTTAGCCGGACAGTCGGCATCACCAGTTTTGTGGTTAGAGGGCTTCTTGAAGTGCATGCATGTAGCACATTTTGGAGGCTCGGCTTTTTTTACACAGTCCTTGATGGTGTGACCTATTTCGCCACAATGTCCGCAGGTGGTGGTCTCCTCTCGGCATGTCTTGGCCGCATGACCGTACTGCTGGCACTTGTAGCACCTCGTCACAAGAGTGAAGTCCCTTACAGGGCACGAAGACCAATTCACAAATACTCTGTCATTAGTAATCAAGGCTTTTCGTATATCTGCAGGGACTTCTATAACATAGTTGCAGGTCTCAGCGTCCTTCTTTCCTGACTTATGACTTAATCTAATAGAGGTCAAAAAGGTATCGATTGTCATGCCATGAAGTTTATTGGCTAAGTTTTGCTGATAAATGCAGTTGAAGACTTCCGTTTCCTGCATACACACGGGCACTCCGATGACTACGATTCGCGGCTTTCGCTTAAATGGTTCATCCACAGTGAGGCCAGAGGTCATCAGTTGTGCCGTCTGCTTCAGTTTCTCAACGTCGTCCTTGGTGTCGGTGCTGATGATAACACCACCATTTCTTGTTTTGCACAAACTCCTCACATGCAGGTTCATTTGTTCCGGTAAAGGTAAATTAAATTCAGACCAGAAATTACGCATCAACAATTTATGCCGCAAAGTTAGCCATGGGACATCTCAACTGGCCGTCCAATACCAGTCCCTTAGGCAGAAAACTATTCAGACCCATATTTCAATTCAAGCCCTTAAAGAAAAACATGACCTTTCGCAGCGACTTCAAGACCTCATACTAACAATTGAAGAGTCCTCAAAACTAGCCGCGGGTTCAGTTTCCTTCGCCGACATGGTTAAAAAAACTGCTAACATCCTGATTCAGCCCAATAACTTGAATTCTGTCGCAATATATCCTACTGACAAAACAAAGTCGAGTGAGGAGACAAAAACTCTAGTTAAGAAAATTATCAAACCGGAACAAATGAACCTGCATGTGAGGAGTTTGCGCAAAACAAGAAATGGTGGTGTTATCATCAGCACCGACACCATGGACGACGTTGAGAAACTGAAGCAGACGGCACAACTGATGACCTCTGGCCTCACTGTGGATGAACCACTCAAGCGAAAGCCGCGAATCGTAGTCATCGGAGTGCCCGTGTGTATGCAGGAAACGGAAGTCTTCAACTGCATTTATCAGCAAAACTTAGCCAATAAACTTCATGGCATGACAATCGATACCTTTTTGACCTCTATTAGATTAAGTCATAAGTCAGGAAAGAAGGACGCTGAGACCTGCAACTATGTTATAGAAGTCCCTGCAGATATACGAAAAGCCTTGATTACTAATGACAGAGTATTTGTGAATTGGTCTTCGTGCCCTGTAAGGGACTTCACTCTTGTGACGAGGTGCTACAAGTGCCAGCAGTACGGTCATGCGGCCAAGACATGCCGAGAGGAGACCACCACCTGCGGACATTGTGGCGAAATAGGTCACACCATCAAGGACTGTGTAAAAAAAGCCGAGCCTCCAAAATGTGCTACATGCATGCACTTCAAGAAGCCCTCTAACCACAAAACTGGTGATGCCGACTGTCCGGCTAAAAAAATTGCTGAACAAAGATATATAAACTCAATAGATTATATAGGAGCCTAAAAGCCGCATTTTTTACTTATTTTATTTTTAGATAATTTTAACATATTTTCTGTTTTTTTCTGTCTTTATTACAATAATTCATCGATAGTCTTAGTTTTGATGCGACAATAACCGATCACCAGTGTTCTACTAACCTTAATAATAATTCACTTCATATAACAAGTACGCAAAATAAAATAAATAACTATAGCTAAATATTTGTAATTTAATTTGAAGTATGCAGCACTGCTATTGACATTCCAGTTTCGGCGTCCGTCCTGCGAGGTCGCTCCGTGTCTCCGCGCTTCTGCTCTGCACTGCTGCGCCCTCTGTCGTCAGGTACGCCAACTAGCCGCAATTTTCATTGCCGCTAGTTGGGTGTTTAACGGTTTTCGTTAACACGCTCGTTGGCGAGTGTTTCTTGAAATTCTGGTTTGTTTCAAAATAAGAATTTGTCGATCCTCGCACGCGTTGAGCTGGTGGAAACTTAACGGTGCCAACTAAGCCAGCTGGGAGCGATCCCGGTACGCTCGCTAGGGTCTCCAGGTTCTAGCAATACCGAAGACTTGCACCCCAATCCCACTGCACTTGGGCCTAGTCCCAAGGGTGAAGGTACGAGCGGCTATCCGCTAGGGATACCTGCTCACTCTTCGTCCCCCCTCTCCTCTGCCCCCGGGCAGAGGGTGTCTTTTTTGCCTTTCGCATCGGCCATGGCCTCCGCCTCCGGAGCCATGCTTGCCGATCTAATCGCGCAGCTTAGCGCTGCCCCCGTAGAAGTTGTGGCCACGTTGGCCCAATTTCTACAGTCCAACCTGGCGTCTCGCCAAATTCCCGACCTGGCTTCTCAGCCACCTGTCCCGGCTTCACAGCCAATCCCGGCTTCTCAGCCACTCATCCTTTCTTCCCCGGCGTCTCCGGACCCGAGTCCGGCAGTGATGGAGTTCGAGTTCCCGACTCCAGCCCCCGTCAAGCGGTCCGCTTCTCAGCGGTCCGCCACTTCTTCGGACGAATCTTCCTCCACCCTCGTAGATGGGTTCACCCTCTGTGAGGGGAGGAAGAAGAAATCCAAATCTTTTAAGCGCAAGCAACGCGTTAGTCCCATTCCGCCCGCGACCCCTGAGACGGCTATCCCGCTCGCGCAGGACACGCCCTCTGAGGTCGCCGATCTTAGTCCCGCCGCACAAGACGTGGCGCGCGCCACCTCTCAAGACCCGGTTCCGCTGATGTCTCTCGACATCAGCCCTCCCGCCTCTCTCTCTCACGCTCAATCAGCGACTCCTCCCTCTCGGCCGCACAATAGGTGCCAGCCCACGCTCGCTAGAGCCAAAGCCCCGCCCCCTGTCTTTTTGCGGGACGGCCCGGAGCCCGCCGCTCACGCCCTCGCGCCAACCCCCGGCGCCCGCGCCCGCACAACATGAAGAGGACCTTCCAGAAGTTATATCTACACCTGATATCCAGAAGTGGATGAAAAGCTTTGAACAATGCGTTTGCTTCCTTCCAGGCGGCTGGAAAGTAGCATAAATCGAAACAGGCATTAAAGATAAGAGAGAGAAAGGTCAGTACTTCCACGGGGAAGTACTTAAGGGCCATGTTTGAGATACGATCGGCGCCGGGCGCCTTTTTTACTTTGAGATTTTTATTAAAAGATTTGATTTCGTCAGTAGAAATCGAAATGGGGTCAGTATCGGGGGTCAAAGGAGTGGAGTTCAGAGTGCTCAGCTCCTCCTCGACTGCCCTGATATGGGTAGGATCACATTCCTGTGTACTGACTGAGCATTGCGAAGCAATACTGTCAGCGAAGCATTCCGCCTTCTCGTCGTCGTCGAAGGCCATAGCGCCATCGGGACGGAGGAGGGGGGGGATATGAGTAGTAGCATCGCTACGGAGGGCTTTGGCCACTTTATAGTAGGCCTGGTGGGAGGGAGAGATTTCAGCCATGAGGTCGCCAAAGCGGTCGTTCCTCAGGTCTGAAAGTCGAGAGCTCAGTTCGCGCCTAAGGCGATTCGCCGCGGCTCTATACTCGGGGGTCGGATACTTGTCCGCCCTTCTATGGGCTTATCGTTACGCACAAGCGCATACGATTTGATAGACAGCCCTTTTAGGATTGTGGGTTTGAGCCACGTTTCCTGAAGGAGTAAAAGGTCAACGCTCCTTTCGCGCATGAATTCCCTTATTTCAGGTAAATTCGCGCGCAAGGAGCGACAATTAAAAGAGACAAGCGAAACGCCCGCGGGTTTGGTACAGCCGGCCGTGACGACCGCGCCCGCGCCGCTCGGCGCGCCGACAGGTGGGTTAGAGAGAGACGTACTCATAATGTACGTAGATCGCTATAAGGCGCTCAGTAGCGGAGCGCGCATTGCGCAATTTACCCGCCAAAATCGATATCTCCTGCAGGTTGATACCGCGAATCGCATCAAAGATGAGATTCACGTCATCAGCCAAGGAGGGCGACGTTGGTGGGGAAAGAGGATGGAGTCGGCACCGCAGCGGGTTGGGTATCCATTGAGGCGGTGTGAGTCTGGATCGGAGAGGGCCTGTCGCCTGTGCTCAGCGACCGATGAATGCGCGGGTCGCGAGCGCTGGGGGCCTGGGGCGTGGCGCATTTGCGCTTGCCCTCGGGTGGTGTGGGCGTAGGCCGGGTCTTACGTTTAACAGCTCGAGCGTGAGCGGGACGTCCTCCATTGCGCGGAGGGCCTCGAGCGCGACTTCTTCTTCTTCTTATTTTTGTTATGGCAATCTACTTTCCTCTTGGAAGTAATTTTTGCCAGTGTCATGTTTTGAATAGCTAAGTATTTCTAGATTTTCTAGTACCTAGATTGTTTCAGTTTACATTAAAATGCGGGTGCATCACATTCCAACGCTGCTTGGAGCATTTGGCAGCAAGTATATCAAGACAGTTTACTCGGTATGTTTTGCCGAGGTAGCGACCACTACAATAAAAGTCTCAGCTTCACACAACCAAGATCGCGCCTATTTCCATTATCCCACATATTGTTCAGTTGCGTATACACTTGTATCACAAAACTGCACCAATTTTAAGACACAATATCCACTATGAATCAATTTGCGAATAATTAAAATAGTCACTGAACTGAACTCGACAAAATCCCGCCAAAAACTCGAGCGCGACTTCGTCCGCCGGCGTTAGCACCGGGACGTCACCCAGCTCAAATTCCATGAGCCTCACGTAGGCTCCCAGCCAACGGACCATGCGCTCCGACAGGTAGCCGGAGTTTACCAGCCTCGCCACCATCACTGCGTCAGATTCAAATCTGACGCGGGGCGATGATGACTTAGCGGCTTGCATTATTCTGTTGGCTGGGGTCCCAGCGGCTGACAGAATTTGTTTAGCTGCGGACGTTGCGGGCGGGGTGTCGTTGCTTACGACACTTGATGATGCGGGGTTGAGAGAAGCGGTAGCGGGTGTAGGCGGCCGTGCCGGTCGCTGGGGCGGTAAATCTGCCATGATGCGGATAAGGGGCACGAGCGCGCGCGATCCTGGGCAGGGCGCCGATGCGCCGCTGCCCTGCTGTAGGGCGACCGCTTTCTACGCTAGTCAGTAGACCGACTAGGCGTTTTCAACCGAGACTAAACAATTTTAGCAGGTGAAAACTTCGAGGGAAACAAAAGGATCCGTGCGCGATAGGTACTGTGCATACGACGCTCGCGTACAGTCCTCTGATTCAGTACGATGCCCTCATCACAAATATATAAGATGACAAGTGCGAAAGTGGTGGGGGTAGAAACTGTGACGTCATAAAGTTTTCAGTACAAAGAAATTTTTTTTTCAGACCATGTTGTATATCAAATGAAATGGCTTTGTGAGTAGATTGCGAATATATAACACACTATAACATTTTTACTACTTGGTCTAACAAATTATTAGCAAACGTCGGAAAATTTCGCAATTCAGAGTCGCCATTGAACAGGTCTAGATTGAAAACGACTGAATTGATTTTTACAAAATACATAACAAATAACTATGCACATACTCTTTTCGAATGTCTAAAGGTAATTGACCAAAGATATTTAAAAATAAGAAAAGTACATCAGTTTTAATAACAGCATAATTTTCTGCTTTTTCTAAATTCTCAGATTCCTTTAATAATTAATAAAAAATAAATAAATAAACTTTCGTATGTTTATCCTTACTTTTTCTATTTAGTAAACAGTATTTGACAGTTTCCATGCTTCTTTTAAATTTAAATCACTATAAAAAATGTGTTAACAATTTCTTTAGTATTCAATGCGTGGAAAACCATTTGTTGAATTTTATACATGATTATTTCAAAAAAGAATTGAGTATAGTTTGTTTACCAAATAGGACAATTAAGGATAACTAGAAGTAATGACAAATACACATGGAAAACACACACAGTTGCAACAAACAATACACAAAAATCACAGTCTTTCTAATGGGTGTAAAAGGGGCTTAACGGGTGTAAATAATCATTCATAAAATACAACAAATGTTTTACCACGCATAGAATACCAAAAATATTGTAAATTGTTAATAATATTTGATTTAATAAGACAACATATTTTAAAGTAGTGATTAAGTTTAAAATAAGTATCTTAAGTGTCAAAATTTGGTTATTTAAACCTTCGTCTGTTTATCCTAACTTGTCCTAGTAAGGGTAAACATACGAAAGTTTATTTATTTATTTTTTTATTAATTATTAACCATAAAGTTAATATACCTGTCGGAATAGAGGAACAAACATGAGCTGTCAATCGAAACCGAAATTGATTTACATTTGTGTGTGTATTTAAGTCTCAGTGATGTAATCTTGTCACTATTGATATAAATATCGATATCGATAGTACCTAAGTATTAATTAACAGCCATAGATTCAAAATAAATGGGATAGAATTTTGCACGGGTGTACTAAAATTACGATTCTGAAATGAAGTATGACTATTAGGAAAATATCAAAAGATATTTAAAATCATTAATTTAACATAAAAAAAGATAAGAAGATATTTAAAAACATTTATCTTAATGAAACTTCGTAGGAATACTTCTAAAAACAAATAAACACGTATTTCATGGAATTCCGAAACTCAACCCCTTAGGCCCTTGATGATTTTTTCGGTTCATTTATCCCCTAAGGCTTAGGGGATACATGAACCGAAAAAATCATCAATCAATGCCTCTGGTACAACATCTCTATAAACGTAGGACGACACTATGCGTCAAGGCTTTATATTGACCTGTAACAAAGACAGAAATGAGTGGCTATTGAGTGAGTTAGTGAAGTTGCTGCTATTAAAAGTGAAGCTGAAATTACAGTTGTAATACTTACTTAGAAATAAAATAGTATTATTGTTTTATGGTATCATTTTATTAATGCTTACCGGAACAAACTTAGATGGAACTGCAGATTTTTTCAAAATCCGCTTAACCCCTCGCATCTGGAAATATTTTTCCTCAAAATCCTTACTGCATAGACATGACGTTTTCTTTGCAAGCCATGCATTTTTTGTTTCTAATTTGGTAGGAAATCTGAAATATAGTTAAATGACTTATGATGGTATTCTAATAGTCAGAAACTGATACCTATGGATCGGCTTAAGTATCTTAAATGGGATTACATTCCAAGATGATTAATAACTAAACATCATATAAATACTTTTCAAACAGTGAAACATATAGCCCCATTCGTACAACCCAAAAAATTAAGAATACGGCTATACGTGAACCAAAGATTTCCTTCGGTAGGATTGATCCTTGTGTTCCTAAAATGGGTTTACGAAGTGGAGCCACCTGGATTTTTCAAGCAGGTGGGGGGAGGGGGGAATTTTGCCTTAACGAAGTTCGAGATTAATAACTTCCTAAGTTTAAATACTAAGCCAAGTTTGGTATCATCCTTACTAATATTATAAATGCGAAAGTCCGTTTGTTTTTTTGTTACGCCTTCACGTCTTAACTACTAAACCGATGATCATGAAATTTCGTATACACGTTGTCAGGGGTACAGAAAAGGACATAGGGTACCTTTCATCCCGAAAAAAAGTGTTTTCCCGAGGGATAGCAAAAAACCTTTCCACGCAGACGAAGTCGCGGGCGGCAGCTAGTTTTCGGATAAATCAATGACCAGAATTCATTTCTGGTATAAAAAAAAGCAATTTATTAAAAATTTCCTAAACATTACACAATAACCTATATTTTCAACTACATTTTTAGGGTTCCGTAGCCAAAATGGCAAAAAACGGAACCCTTATAGATTCGTCATGTCTGTCTGTCTGTCTGTCTGTCCGTCCGTATGTCACAGCCACTTTATTCCAAAAGTATTAGGACTACATAGTTGAAACTTAGTAGGCAGGTGTATTCTGTAAACCGCTTTACGATTTTTATACAAAAATAAAAAAAATAAAAGATTAAGGGGGGGCTCCCCATACATGGAACTGAAACTGAAAATATTTTTTTTTCATCAAACCAATACTTGTGGGGTGTCTATAGATAGGTCTTTAAAAATGACGTTGAGGTTTCTAAGACTATTTTTTTTTTAAGTCAACCGTTTGAAAAATATATGCTGCCAAAGTGGTAAAATGTGTGTCCCCCCCCCCCTTTAACTTTTAAAGTAAGAGGGTGAAAAATCTAAAAAAATATAAACTATTGATCTTAATAAACACTTTCAACGAAAATTGTTTTGAACGAGATACAGTAATTAGTTTTCGAGATATAGTACATTTTCCAAAACCGCAAATATAACTTTGTCATTCATACAAACACTGTGAAAAACAAAGTTATTTTTTCAGACGAAAAATGATAGCGGTATTAAAATATGGTATGGTATAATGTACCTACGGAACCCTACTGCGCGTGGCCCGACACGCACTTGGCCGGTTTTTTACTTTAAGTTACCGTAAATATTAAATATCGAGTTTGGGCTGAAAGCCAAAACTTCAAAAAAATTTCTACAAAAATCGAGGTGGCTCCACTTCTTATATCCATCCTAGGGTCCTAAGGACCAATCCTACCAAAGGAAAAAATGATAATTAAAAGAATTAAATGGTATGTGCTCCCAAAGCTAAATCCGTGCCAGTATGGCTTTGTGCCGCAGCGCAGCACTGAGGACTCTCTCTATGATATGCTCCAGCGGATCAGACATAATCTGGGTGAGAAGAAGATCATGACTCTGATTTCGCTGGACATAGAGGGGGCCTTCGATAACGCGTGGTGGCCGAAGATAATTTGCCAATTGAAAGAAATGGAGTGTCCGGTGAATCTGCGGAGACTTGTGGCCAGTTACCTGGAAGACCGGAGGGTAACGGTGAGGTACGCAGGGGAGGAGTTTAGTAAGTCAACGAACAAGGGGTGCGTCCAAGGTTCAATTGGAGGCCCCTTGTTCTGGAACCTGATACTCGACCCCCTGCTAGACGACCTTACCAAACAAAATGTTTATTGCCAGGCCTTCGCAGATGACATCGTGCTAATAATAGAAGGGAGCAATGCCTTAGACGTATCGGAAAAGGCCAATGCCGCTCTCTCCCATGTTCAGCAGTGGGGCGTGGCGAACAAGTTGAAGTTCGCTCCCCACAAAACGCAGGCTATGATTATTACTAAGAAACTGAAATTTGACACACCGCGTCTGAACATGGGAGGCATCGACATCGAACTAGTCAAAGAAATGAAAGTATTAGGACTAATAATCGATAACAAATTGACTTTTAACCAGCATATTGCACATATAACCAAAAAAGCTATTAACATTTATAAAGGCATAAGTAGAGCGGCTAGAGCTACCTGGGGACTGCAACCAGAAGTAATTAAAACGATTTACAAAGCAGTTATAGAGCCCGTGATACTATACGCGGCAAGTGTTTGGGCTAGAGAAGCCACAAAAGCAGTCTCCAGGAAGGCGTTTAATGTAGTGCAGAGAGGATTCGCGCAAAAGATAATAAAATGTAATAGAACAGTCTCACTAAATGCTGCCTTAGTATTGTCGGGGCTGCTTCCGCTGGACCTTCGGGTCCAAGAAGCGTCCCAGCTTTATGAGGCGAAGCGAGGGAAACCCCAGGCAATACTGTGCGGCAGAAAAGTGGAGGAGCGCGAATCCTTCCTGATGGCAGATCACCCCAGCAAAACGGTAGATGCAAAATTTAAATTATTGGAAAACGCGGAAGAGGATGGCATGCTGGCAGAAGACCTGGTAAGAATCTATACAGATGGTAGCAAACTCGAGGGGAAAGTTGGAGCCGCCCTGACCTGTTGGGAAGGGCCGATTGAGACGATTACCCGGAAGTTTAAGCTGGAATCATACTGTACAGTCTTCCAGGCCGAGTTGTATGCCATTCTCCAAGCGACCGAAATTCTTATTGGTAAAAAATTCAGAAAAGCCGCTGTGCTTAGTGACTCGAGATCCGCTCTCCAAACGCTCCAGGATCCAGACTCATCGCACCCGATCACTAGAGCAATTCAGGGCAACCTCCAGACACTTAGAGACAACCACCAACTCGTCTCACTCTACTGGATAAGGGCCCACGTCGGTGTGAACGGGAACGAAAGAGCGGACCAATTAGCTAAGGAGGCGGCTCTCAAACTGAAGTGTAGGTCACATTACGACTGTTGTCCCATCTCCTTTGTGAAGCGCCATTTGCGCGCAGCTACAAAGGTAGAATGGGACCGTAGGTACACTTCAGAAAGCACGGCGAGCACCACAAAATTCTTCCTACCGAATGGGGTGGAGGCGTACAGCATAGTGCGGAAGATGCAGGTGGACCGGCCAACCTCGCAGATGCTGACGGGACATGGTGGGTTCGCGGCGTACTTGTACAGATTTAAATGCAAGGACAACCCATCATGCGTTTGCGACCCGACAGCGAGCGAGGACATCTTCCACATTATGCTGGACTGCCCTCTGCACTGCATTGATAGGTACACATTAACACAGACACTAGACACACCACTCAGCAAAGACACCCTAAAGGATATAATGAGAGACAGTAAAGAAAGAGATAAATTAATTGAATTTGCAAAGAAAATTATAAAAATAGTAAATGAAAGAAACAAGACATAAGGCAGAATAGAAAACATTGTAAATACAAATGCATAATAATGAATATTAAGACACGCAATATTGGAATATAAACAATTAGATATTAAGAACAGTAAATATGTAAGAAAGAAATGTATTAGAATTAAGATAGTGTAAAGAAAGAAAAAAAAAAGATTGTAAAAAGAAGGAAAATAGTAAAATAAAGACCTGGACCCCCATGTCTAGGGAGAAGTTGTAATATATAATAAAAAAAAAAAAAAAAAAAAAAAACCTACTAAAGGAAATCTCTGATTCACAAAACGCCGTATTTTTCACCCTACTGACGCCACTAATATTCGTTTACCGCGTAATGCGGCGTGATAGGCAATCGATAAAAAATATCGATAACATTATGCAGCCCTACTGTAAAATGAAAATTATTTCTTTTGTGTAAAGATTATAGATATTCGTTAATTTTGCATTTTGTCTAGCCGATCTTTGCTTCTGCTAGGCTAGGTCGATTTGGAATAATTTACCTGTGAAATGATCATTTTTCTGGGTTATTTCGATGTGTTGTACAACAATCAATCACTGAACAGGACACCATGTTTCCGAAGCAATATTTCGCAAAAATTTCAAGAAAAATCAGAAATATTTTCAGAACTCAAATTCTCAGCGGGCTGATACTGGCTGACAAACTGTCAATCAGTTGCGAAAAAGAGTTCTGCACGTCATAATCATGCATTTCTTTTTATCACACATAGTTGCTGATTAGTGACATCTCGCTTGCTCAGCCCTTTGTTCCTCTATTCCGCTAGGTAATATTAACTTTAGGTTATTAACGGAATCTGAGAATTTAGAAAAAGCAGAAAATTATGCTGTTATTAAAACTGATGTACCTTACTACTTACTGATGTACCGTACCTTTAGACATTCGAAAAGAGTATGTGCAGAGTTATTTGTTATGTATTTTGTAAAAATCAATTCAGTCGTTTTCAATCTAGACCTGTTCAATGGCGACTCTGAATTGCGAAATTGCTTTTAAAAACTAACCTCAACCTTGTTTTACCGCCCTACTAGATGGCTTATGGATAAATGTTTTATTCCTTGCGAGAATTCGAAGAGGCTCGATGAACCTGCTGACACTTTTTATAATTCTGTTCATTTCTTTATTGAGTACCTATCGAATAATTTAATAATACCCACTCTATGACATTATCTGTAACTAAACTGACATTTTAATATCTGTAACTAAATTAACATTTTAAATTGATTTATGAATAATAATTATTAATAATTTTTGCATACTTTTGTATATAAGGCGAACATTTGTACTACCACTAACATACCATCTGTTAATTGCAAACTTATGTTCTAGCAAATAAAATTATGATTTGATTTGATTCATAAATTAGGTATTTTGTATTATTAGATTAACAAAGCTTTGTTAGGATTTTTTTACCTTATCGTTTTTAACATTGCTATTGAGGCATATATGAATAATGAGCGGCTATCGATTTAATGTTTTCTACGCAGTTGTCACTCCGAAGGGGAGTAGAGGGTTCGCTGCTTAATATTTACCGTAAAGATGAAAAGAGGGACCTCAGATGCTGTGGAGGTCTCGTTACTTTGCATACGAGTATTATGTCGTTCCCAGTTTCCCCTGATCTCTCCCTCGTCTCAGAGGATTTAATTTTATTTATTTAATTGTAGGACAATTATTATGATTTAGTATTACTTACCTAGGACACAAGGATTACCTACCTACATTCGTTGATAAGCTTTGTTAGGTTTTTTTTACTTTATTGTTTTTAAGGATTGATGTAAATAAATATACATTGCTATTGAGGATTTTTAACAGATAACTAACGTTAATAGAAAGCTTATGGGCCAGAAACCATAGATTACATAGGTGTTAAAATTGTTTACACAAAGTTGACGTGACACAGTAGACGACATTGAACCTATCGTTTCGGCGGTAAATTCAAAACCATTAAAAATAAATTTACCTCCTTTATTATTTTATTTACAAATTAGGATAATTATAATAGTTACTTTATGTGATTTGTTTTATATTTAATTAGTTTGTAAGTTTTGTTAGGAACTTTAGTCTTTTTTTATTATTTTTCATTAGATTGTATTATATTAATTTTGTGAGCGCG
Organism: Agriphila geniculea; assembly: GCA_943789525.1. Lineage (NCBI taxonomy): Eukaryota > Metazoa > Arthropoda > Insecta > Lepidoptera > Crambidae > Agriphila > Agriphila geniculea. The sequence goes on from OX038870.1 coordinate 43,803,675, forward strand.
AAACTTAAAAACATTCCCATTTCGACCACCACCGACCCGAATACTACCTTTCCCCACTTGTATTAGTTGCAATTTTCATTGCAGCTAGTTTTTTTATTTGCGCTCTCAACCTGATGGGCTTGGAGCAACCTTCCCGGACACCGAGGGGAAGGAGGCGGAAAACCTCATTGGATACCACATAGCCGCCGTGCTATGCTGGTTATTTTTATTTTATTTTATTTAAATGACATAGTTACAGACAACAGATTAAAACTTAAACAATAAAACTTAATAATAAGAAGGTACACCAATCTGATGTCCAATTACAACTATGTTCAACTGTGGTAAGGTTAATTATTTATTTTACAATAATAGTAACAAATTATAATAAGGTACACACAACACAACAACAGATAGATTAATAAAACGATAAACAGATTTAACGCTAACTCTCAGTTTCCTCTGGGATAATTTAAAAGTGAATTTTTAAATTTAGAAATACTATTGTTAAAAATATTAAAATCAACACAAATCAAATTAAATTAAATTAAAATACGCAAATCAAATTAAATTATGTTAGACTTGACTGACTAAAACCGCCGTGAGTTGGTTTTGACCCGACGCTATTGTAAGCCTTTAAAACCTTCATCGAAAGCGACCACCCCCCGAGGGGAGGGTGGCGCGGCGCGTCACTCACCTAGGTGAGCATACGCTTAGAGGACGACCGACAACCAGAGGGGTCAACGGCCGTTATGAAAATTAATTCGACTGATTACCAGACGGGCGGTCAGCCGTAGAGACGGGGGGTTGACCCGAGGGGTCGGTTGTGAGGGGGCGGGTACTGCCTTCTGGGCCTCCAATAGGCGGTCCAGATTGGCCGAGAGTTGGTTGGGTGTGTCCGTTAGGACGGATTTGGGTTTCCGGGATAGTTGGTTGGAAGAGGAAGCGGGGGGTCATACCCCGCCGCGCTTCGGATTAAAGGATTTGAGTGATCCTCAGCTGATTCGAAGAATCGCTCAGAAATCGTAAGGAGAAATTGCTGGAGTGTCTGGAGTTCGAGGTCCCTATGTAAGTCCGCGTTGCGGACGTAATAGGGGACGTTAGCCGCTCTGCGGCAGAAAATATTTTGCACGACTTGCAATTTGTATAGGACTTTGGGTGAGGCGTGAGCGAACACCGGGGACGCGTACGTCAACACCGGCCGCACGCAAACCTTATCGAGCGTTCGCTTGTTACGAAGGGACACTCTACTGTGCCGCCCCAACATGGCGTTGAGGCGGCCCATATAAAAACACGCATTGCGGGACACCCTTTTGACGTGAGGCTCAAAGGTGAGCCTCTGGTCCAGGGTGACACCGAGGTATTTGGCGGTTCTTTGCCAGGGGATGGATTTACCTAGCAAAGAGGGGGGGCGTTCTTTAGGGGGTAGGGAGTGGCGCTTTGTATCGAAGCAAACCGCAGAAGATTTTTCCGGATTTACTTCGATGCGCCACATGCGGAACCATTCACCTAATACGTTGATGGAGGCTTGGAGCCTCGGAAGGATGGTACGGCCAAGCGACCGGCCTTTTAAGTATAGAGCCGTGTCGTCAGCGAATAGGGATAGTTCAACACCATTGGTTGGAACTGGGATATCATTGGCGTAAGCTAGGTACAGCAATGGAGCGAGGACTGAGCCCTGTGGCACGCCTGCTGTGATAGATCGGGGGAGGAGGAAAGCGTACTTTCGTGTTTAAAACGAAAAGTACGATGATGGAGGAATGATGCTACCAGCCGGACCAACCGAACTGACAGTTCGAGCCTGTATAGTTTGACGATTAGTCCGGTGTGCCAAACTTTATCAAAAGCTTTGGCTACATCAAAAAAGACTGCTACAGTCTTATCTTTACGCGGATAGAAACCGCTCGAGATGTACTCGCCTATGCGGTGGACCTGTTGGGGACATGAGTGTTTGGCTCTGAAGCCGAATTGGTGGGGAATTATTAAATCTTCACCGAATAAGTGCTCTCTCATACGAGTGAGTATGCACTTTTCGAGAAGCTTAGCTAACGCCTTGAGGAGGCTTATGGGGCGGTAACTAGTGGGGTAATTAATGGGCTTACCCGTTTTAGGGATGCCTATTACGATTGCTTCCTTCCAGGCGGCTGGAAAGTAGCATAAATCGAAACAGGCATTAAAAATGAGAGAGAGAAAGATCAGTACTTCCAGGGGAAGTACTTAAGGGCCATGTTTGAAATGCGATCGGCGCCGGGCGCCTTTTTGACTTTTAGATCTTTAATAAAAGATTTGATTTCGTCAGTAGAAATCGAAATGGGGTCAGTATCGGGGGTCAAAGGAGTGGAGTTCAGGGTGCTCAGCTCCTCCTCGACTGCCCTGATATGGGTAGGATCCCATTCCTGTGTGCTGACTGAGCATTGCGTAGCAATACTGTCAGCGAAGCATTCCGCCTTCTCATTGTCGTCGAAGGCCATAGAGCCATCAGGACGGAGAAGGGGGGGATGTGGGTAGTAACATCGCTACGGAGGGCTTTGGCCACTTTATAGTACGCCTGGTGGGAGGGAGAGATTTCAGCCATGAGGTCGCCAAAGCGGTCGTTCCTCAGGTCTGAAAGTCGAGAGTTAAGTTCACGCCTAAGGCGATTCGCCGCGGCTCTATACTCGGGGGTCGGATACTTGGCCGCCCTTCTATGGGCTGCCCGCTTGGCCCTAAACAGATTACGAACGTCCGCTGGGAGTGGCCTGTCGGTTTTGACAGGCACTTCCTTCGCGTTATCCGTAAGAGCTGATTGGACTTATTGGGTTAGGGAGCTCACCGCACTATCTATTTTCTCCGTACTATCGAAATAGTCGGGTCCGATAGCGTACGGTGAGTTGTCGGCACTCATGGCCGTCGAAAGGGAAGATTCAAATCCGTCCCAGTAGGTGACGGTTTTGAAAAGAGGGGGGGGTTTGGTCGCCCATGATAAGGGAGGTGCTCAGAGCCAAGATCGTCGAGAGTCTCACTCAATCGATCTTAGATGTAGCGATACCCCCTGCACTATCGCAAAGTCTAGTACATCGGGAGCATGCTGAAGATTATCGGGGTAATGAGTGGGCTCTTAAGGCGAAATTACATCTAAATCGAGGGCTTTAGTGATTTCTAGTAGTCTACGACCACTAGAATTAGTACTAAAGCACGTCCAATCGGTATGTTTGGAGTTAAAATCTCCGAAAAGAATGACTGACTCACCTAAGGAAAGAAGCGTTTCAAAATCGCTTTTAATTGGCCTTGTCCCGGCCGGTATGTAGATTGAGGCTATGTTTAGAGTTCGGTGACCCGTCATAGCCAATCTACATATCGTCGCCTCCATATTGGAGGGAGTGGGAATAGGCAAGCAATGAAGCGCCTTTCTGAAATATATGGCGCAACCGCCACTGGGCTTTTTAGAATGGTCCGCAGGGGGAGGGTCGGGGGGGGCCTTATCGTTACGCACAAGCGCATACGATTTGATAGACAGCCCTTTTAGGATTGTGGGTTTGAGCCACGTCTCCTGAAGGAGTAAGAGGTCAACGCTCCTTTCGCGCATAAATTCCCTTATTTCAGATAATTTTTTACGTAGGGAACGACAATTGAAAGAGACAAGCGAAACGCCCGCGGGTTTGGTGCGGCCGGTGGCGACGACCGCGCCCGCGCCGCTCGACGCGCCGATAGGTAGATTACTGCTCATTGGGTGAGACGTATTTATAACGTACGTAGAAGTGAGTCGTGCTCACAGATCGCTATTAAGCGCTCTGTGGCGGTGCGCGCAATGCGCAGTTTGCCCGCCAAAATCGATATCTCCTGTAGGTTGATACCCCGAATCGCATCAAAGATGAGATTCACGTCATCAGTCAAGAGGGGGGGGACGTTGGTGGGGAAAGAGGATGGGTGGGGAGACCACCGGTAGCCCGCCCGACCGGGTATTTATTACGTTTCATCGACGACGTACGACGGGATAGACGTACATGCAATGCACGCACGCACCATCTCTCTCTATCAAAAGATGCGATTCGCGGTATCAATAATAAAATAAAATAAAAATAAATAAATAAAATAAAAATGAGATTAACGTCATCAGCCAAGGACGACGTTGGCGGGGGTAAGAGGGTGGGTGGGATTTGGGACAGGAACCGTCGGCGATTTTTTTCTAGGGAGGACCCCAGGCCGGCAAAGGAGCCGGGGCTGGGTCCACTCCGCCCGACTTCGGAAGTGCGGGGAAATCAGCGGGGGTGGGGGGCAAGGGCCCAGTGGGTGCCTTTTTAGGCTGAGATTTTTTTAGCCTTTTGGATAGGCTTAAGAGGGCGTGGGGTGCGAGGGCAGCCTCTGTAGTTGGCCGGGTGAGACAGTCTCGCAAGCAACGCGCTAGTCCCGTCCCGCCCGCGACCGCTGAGACGGCTATCCCGCTAACGCAGGACACGCCCTCAGAGGTCGCCTAATCTAGCCCCGCCCCTCTAGACGCGAATAGTCCCGCCTCTGAAGGCCCGGTCCCGTTAATGTCTCTCGACATCCCCGCCTCCCTTTCTCACGCTCACTCAGCGTCTCCCCCCTCTCGTCCGCACACTAGGTGCCAGCCCACGCTCGCAAGAGCTAAAGCACCGCCCCCTGTCTTTTTGCGTGACAAAGACGCGTGGCCCAGGGTCTCGCGTCTTTGTAACGAGAACAGGATCCGCTACACGCGTGCGCACAACACGGGCGTAGCGGTCCGTGATGTCACCCCCACTAGCGACGTCTTTCGCGTGCTAGTGAAACTTCTCACCGCCCACTAAGTGGGTTATCACACCTATGCCCTCCCCGAGGAGCACAAAAGTACTCCGCGGAGTCCCGCATGAGATTTCGACTGATGAGATCCACAAAGATTTCGTCGATCAGGGTTTCCCGGCGAAGGCAGTACACACACAACATGTACAGCCGTGCCGGTAAACCCTTCCCCCTTTTTCTAGTCGTTCTGACTAATACCCCGTCCTCCCGGGACATCTTTTCAGTTAAAGACCTCATGGTCTGCGGCCTCTCTAACTGCAAGGCAGAAAGGTCCCATCGGCGCGGAACTTCGTCAGGCTGATTATCTAATTAAAAACACCTAGCGACCGGTTTCAGTTCACATGAATGTGATACATTTCTTCTTTTCCTTGCTATGTTTTTTTACCCCAAAAAGAAGAAGCAATGAATCACATTCATCTGTCAAATTAGACCGGTCGCTAAATAGTTATAAATTAGATAATCAGCCTGCCGGTCAGTGTCACCGCTGCCGCGCGCTGCCACGGCACCCGCGCTGTTGCACGCGGCAGCCAATTGTTCGGCCACTCCCAGGTGCGTTAAGTGCAGTGTTTCTTTCAGATACTACTCCGGGGGGGCAGTGCTCCTGGAGCAGCCTTAGTGCCCCCCCCCCCCCCCCCCACCGAACGAACCGAACGTATAATGCCCCCCGGAGAATTTTGTCTGAAAGAAACACTGGTTGAGTGCCTCCTCCCACATCCCACTAGCGAGTGTGCTCGTACGCGAGACTCTCCAACACCCCGCCCCCCGGTTGCGTGTTGTGCGGCCAGTTGGGCCACACGGCCAACTACAGAGGCTGCCCTCGCGCCCCGCGCCCCCTTAAGCCTATCCAAAAGGCAAGAAAATCTCAGCCTAAAAAGGCACCCACTGGGCCCTTGCCCCCCACCCCCGCTGACTTCCCCGCACTTCCGAAGTCGGGCGAAGTGGCCCCAGCCCCGGTTCCTTTGCCGGCCTGGGGGCCTCCCAAGGCAATACCGCCGACGGTTCCTGCCTCAAACCCCGCCCCCCGTCCCGCCCCGCCGATGGAGTCCTCTCTGGCTGATGACGTTAATCTCATCTTTGATGCGATTCGCGGTATCAACCTACAGGAGATATCGATTTTGGCGGGCAAACTGCGCAATGCGCGCACCGCCACAGAGCGCTTAATAGCGATCTGTGAGCACGACTCACTTCTACGTACGTTACAAATACGTCTCACCCAATGAGCAGTAATCAACCTATCGGCGCGTCTAGTGGCGCGGGCGCGGTCGTCGCCGCCGGCCGCACCAAACCCGCGGGCGTTTCACTTGTCTCTTTCAATTGTCGCTCCTTGCTCAAAACATTACCTGAAATAAGGGAATTTATGCGTGAAAGCAGCGTTGACCTCTTACTCCTTCAGGAGACATGGCTCAAACCCACAATCCTAAAAAGGCTGTCTATCAAATCGTATGCGCTTGTGCGTAACAATAAGACCCCCACCCCCCACCCCGACCCTCCTGCGGACCATTCTAAAAAGCCTAGTGGCGGTTGCGCCATATATTTCAGGAAGGTAATTTATTGCTCGCCTATCCCCACTCCCACGCTTGCCAAATATGGAAGCGACGATATGTAGATTGGCTAATCATAGCGTCAATCTACATACCGTCAAGGACAACTCCCATTAAAAGCGATTTTGAAACGCTTCTTTCCTAAGGCGACTCAGTCATTCTTTGCGGAGATTTTAACTCCAAACATACCGATTAGACGTGCTTTAGCACTAATTCTAGTGGTCGTTGACTACTAGAAATCACTAAAGCCCTCGATTTAGATGTAATTTCGCCTTAAGAGCCCACTCATTACCCCGTTAATCTTCAGCATGCTCCCGATGTACTAGACTTTGCGCTAGTGAAAGGGGTGTCCCTACATCTAAGATCGATCGAGCTTGGCTTTGACCACCGTCCGGTCTCCCTCATCATGTGTGACCATAACCCACACCCCCACCCCCTCCTTTCAAAACAGTCACCAACTAGGACGGCTTCCAATCTTCCCTTTCGACGGCCATGAGTGCCGACAACTCACCGTACACTATTGGACCTGACTAATTTCGATAGTACGGAAAAAATAGATAGTGCGGTGAGCTCCCTAACCCAATTAGTCCAATCAGCGCTCACGGATATCGCGAAGAAGGTGCCTGTCAAAACTGGCAGTCCACTTCCAGCGGACGTTCGTAATCTGATTAGGGCCAAGCGGGCAGCCCATAGAAGGGCGGCCAAGTATCCGACCCCCGAGTATGGATATGGAGCCGCGGCGATCGCCTTAAGCGACAAGTTAGCTCCCAACTCTCAGACCTGAGGAACTACCGTTTTGGCGACCTCAAGCCAACTATAAAGTGACCAAAGCTCTTCGTAGCGATGCTACTACCCATATCCCCCCCTTCTCCGTCCCGATGGCTCTATGGCCTTCGACGACGATGAGAAGGCGGAATGCTTCGCTGACAGTATTGCTACGCAATGCTCAGTCAGCAGTCAGCACACAGGAATGTGATCCTACCCATATCAGGGCAGTCGAGGAGGAGCTGAGCACCCTGAACTCCACTCCTTTGACCCCCGATACTGACACCAATTCGATTTCTACTGACGAAATCAAACCTTTTATTAAAGATCTCAAAGTCAAAAATGCGCCCGGCGCCGATGGCATATCGAATATGGCCCCTAAGTACTTTCCCGTGGAAGTACTGACCTTTCTCTCTCTCATTTTAATGCCTGTTTCGATTTATGCTTCTTTCTAGCCGCCTTGAAGGAAGCAATCATAATAGGCATCCCTAAAACGGGTAAGCCCATTAATTACCCCACTAGTCACTGTCCCATTAGCCTCCAATAAGCCTAGCAATAGCGTTATCCGCATCAAGGCGTTAGCCAAGCTTCTCGAAAAGTGTATACTTACTCGTATGAGAGAGCACTTATTCGGTAAAGATTTAATAATTCCCCACCAATTCGGCTTCAAAGCCAAACACTCATGTCCCCAACAGGTTCACCCCATAGTCGAGTACATCTCGAGCGGTTTATGTAGCCAGTATGTAGCCAAAGCTTTCGAAAAAGTTTGGCACACCGGACTAATCGTCAAACTATACAGGCTCGAACTGTCGGTTCGGTTGGTCCGGCTTGTAGCATCATTCCTTCATCATCGTACTTTTCGTTTTAAACACGAAGGTACGCTTTCCTCCCCCCGATCTATCACAGCGGGCGTGCCACAGGGCTCAGTCCTCGTTCCATTGCTGTACCTAGCGTACACCAATGATATCCCAGTTCCAACCAATGGTGTTGAACTATCCCTATTCGCTGACGACACGGCTCTATACTTAAAAGGCCGGTCGCTTGGCCGTACCATCCTTCCGAGGCTCCAAGCCTCCATCAACGTATTAGGTGAATGGTTCCGCATGTGGCGCATCGAAGTAAACCCGGAAAAATCTTCCGCGGTTTGCTTCGATACAAAGCACCACTCCCTACCCCCTAAAGAACGGCCCCCCTCTTTGCTAGGTAAATCCATCCCCTGGCAAAGAACCGCCAAATACCTCGGTGTCACCCTGAACCAGAGGCTCACCTTTGAACCTCACGTCAAAAGGGTGTCCCGCAATGCGTGTTTTTATATGGGCCGCCTCAACGCCATGTTGGGGCGGCACAGTAGAGTGTCCCTTCGTAACAAGCGAACGCTCGATAAGGTTTGCGTGCGGCCGGTGTTAACGTACGCGTCCCCGGTGTTCGCTCACGCCTCACCCAAAGTCCTATACAAATTGCAAGTCGTGCAAAATATTTTCTGCCGCAGAGCGGCTAACGCCCCATATTACGTCCGCAACGCGGACTTACATAGGGACCTCGAACTCCAGACACTCCAACAATTTCTCCTTACGATCTCTGAGCGATTCTTCGAATCAGCTGAGGATCATTCAAATCCTTTAATCCGAAGCGCGGCGGGGTATGACCCCCCGCTTCCTCTTCCAACCAACTATACCGGAAACCCAAATCCGTCCTAACGGACACACCCAACCAACTCTCGGCCGATCTGGACCGCCTATTGGAGGCCCAGAAGGCAGTACCCGCCCCCTCACAACCGACCCCTCGGGTCAACCCCCCTTCTCTACGGCTGACCGCCCGTCTGGTAATCAGTCGAATTAATTTTCATAACGGCCGTTGACCCCTCTGGTTGTCGGTCGTCCTCTAAGCGTATGCTCATCTAGGTGAGTGACGTGCCGCACCACCCTCCCCTCGGGGGGTGGTCGCTTTCGATGAATGTTTCAAGGCTTACAATAACGTCGGGTCGAAACCAATTCATGGCGGTTTTAGTCAGTACAAGTCTGACATAACCATCATAGCCCGGCTATGTGGTATCCAATGAGGATTTCCGCCTCCTTCCCCTCGCCTAAATGCCTTAACAGATTTGAATGTATGGGGTATCGTTAGAATCCTAACATCATTCCGAGTAACATAGGCCGTATACAGAGAGAAAGCAGGTTGACGCAGGTTGCTATACTAAAATGGACCTTATCCCGGCGTATTATATTATATTTTCGCTATACTAAAATGGACCGGCGCATATAAGCGCTTACAAGCGCCGGTCCATTTTAGTGTAGCGAAAATATAATATAATACGCCGGGATAAGGTCCATTATAGTATAGCAACCTGCGTCAACCTGCTTTCTCTCTGTATACGGCCATAGGCTATATTTTTTTTTATTTAAAATGGCGACTGTACGACGCCACTTGTTAATGTGAAAAAAAAATATTCTATTATTACAATTACATTCTATATGGACATCAAATGAGGCCTTGATGAGCACATTTCAAAACTATATAATTTGTTACTAAAATGTGTGAAATAAAAACAAATTAATTAAAAAATATTAAAAGCACGACTGCCCTGAGGGCACATTTTTTTAATTTATTTATAACTTTTTAGTTCGTTTTTGGCAGTCCAGTGCCCTGCCAAAAACGAACTAAAAAGTTAAATAACAAGTGTCATTGCAGTCGGGGACCTCTTTGATCAAAAATTGATCCATAAAACGGTCCCCCGAATGCAATGGACACTTTTTATTTAACTTTTTAGTTTGTTTTTGGCAGGGCAGTCGAGTTTTGATTTTTTTTTTTAATTTATTTAATTTTTACTATGATCACTAGTCTAAATTCACAGACCAAACAAGTAGGTACTACCACGTACTACATACCTCTAAACGTAAAGACGACGTTAATGGGCCATTTACATGAGTCTATTTTAGTCACCTGACTCACCTGTGACCGTCGACTTTAGTCACCTAGCAAGTTGCTTCCAAATTTAAATCGCAGGTGATGGCGTCGCTGTCGTCTTTGTTGTTGATGATGCGTAACCTAGGTAACAATATGTAATAAATAACGTAGTTCCAGTTTTGACCACCGGATTTGATAATTTTGTTGGCAGTCACCTGCGGCATGCGCCGAATTGGCTTTGGATAAAAAATAAAAGGTTTTTTTTTTATTACAGATTGCCTAGGCCAATTTAAGAAACTAATTTGAATATTTTAACATTTGGTCCCGTATTTATTTTTTCATAAATTTATTTGTCTAGTGGATATGGTCAGCCGGAAATACGTCATTAGTGGCACGAAAGTTTTAGAAGGAATACCTTTGCTTTGTTCTACCTGTCATAATAAAATAACTGTCAATTCAATTTCCTTATTAGTTATCTGATTGTCTGTAACCTCAAACACAGATTATTCTATTAGAATATGTTTTTACCGAAATAAATAATTTTGTATTTTGTATTTGTAAACAAATAATTTATTGTTAACATTTTATTCATTTAATCCAGTTGTGACGGTTCTAACCTACCTTCTTAATTTGCCGCAATATTTTTTAAGGTGGTATAATTATAATAAAAATGCTTGCCAGTGAAAACTCAGCTGAAAAACTTTGTAATGAGCGCAGCCAAATTTTTTCAATGTCTATGGCAAAGGCTGACACGCCCTATCTACCCAAATTGCGAAATGTATTGTGTCTATAATGGATGTAGGTTACATGGATTAAATTGTAATGATTGCTTGTGGACTGATAAATATACAGGATGACAATAAAAATTGTGAAAATATATGCATACTTTTATTCCTATTTACAAACATTTTATAGTAGGGATGTCGAAAAAATTACGATATTTTTTTCGCGATAAGTAAGTACACCGATATTTTTCGGGCGATATTAAATACTCTGATATATTGATATATGTTTTTACAAACATGTTTCCATTACATTTTTTTTGTAATTACGTATAGATTCTAATAGTTGACACTATTTTGTCACTGGAGCATTTTGATTTTTTACGATATTTTCCAACTTTTGTGTCTTAGAAATCATAGTAAAATTCGTCAAACCGAGCCAAAATTTCGCGTAGGGGGTTTATTTTGCTTCCGTTTTTTTTTACTATTCTTTAAAATTAGAGACCATTACCTAGTCATCATCCCATTTTTTTCTGAGAAATACCTAATACCTATATCGATATTTTTTCATTTCACCATCCCTAATGCCAAGTTGTCAGTATTTGCCCCTTTTTTCTTTTTTTATTACAACAGAGGGGATCTGCATGTGGTGACGTCATAGAAAGGTCATTTGAAGGTTAATAAAGCTTTTTATTTAATATCTTTAAAAATATAGACTTATTTTAAAATCTAATTAGTAGACATTGTACCGAAAGCTTATTTCTCGAAAATATTGTTATGAGATTTCCGGTCATGTTCGAAAAGTTAGCAAAGCCAATATAACCGATTTTCAAAAGGCAGTTTAACAAAAAAAACCGGTCAAGAGCTTAGAATAATAACACATAGAAGCCGTGTCTTCGTATGCAAAGTGAGGCAACTAATACCAAGCCAGAATGGCTTAGTTTTCAAATTTATATCCTTCATACGTTAACTAATCGTAACTGAAACCCAATAATATAGTAACTAGTCTTATAAATGTAAGAAAATTGAAACTGTTCTGTACTTAATCGGTATGATAAGGTAATAATGTAGAATAACAATCCGAAAACGGAGCCATTTTGGCTGTTTTAGTTGCCTCACTTTTGACAGTGCGCTTTGTAGAGAACTATCGTTCTAGGTGTTATTATTCTAAGGTCAAGAGCGAGTCGGACTCGCGCACCCAGGGTTCCGTACCATCATAATTGCACCATCAAACCACACTGCAGAGAAGAATAATAAAATTAGTATTGCAGTTTTAGGTCAGCGCCATCTCTTGACCGATAGTGGAACTAATATTAACTTTTTAGAAATTTTATAATTTCTAAAAAAGTGTGATATATTGAGACATCGTTTTATTTTTTCTGTAATCTTTATATAAACTGCTATCACGTAGAATTATTTCAGATTTTTCTCTTTGCAAACTTCGGAGATAAGGGGTGGGAACGGTATTTTTTTTACATTTTTCATCATAAGTCGAAAACTATGACGTGCCGGACTACAGCTGCGCCACAAAAAAAAAGTTGGAAATCTGAACTTTTGACTATGCCATGATGAAGTCTATAGTTTGTCGGAGTTTGTCGCCAAAAACCAGAGTTTGTCGGTCTTCCGTTTAGGAGATACACGTGGCTCAGCTGTAGAGACGTCTCTACAGCTGCGCCACACAGATCTCGAAAACGGAAGGTCGTAGCGAAATTCTGATTACTTGTATGTATAGCCGTTAGTTTGTCGGAGTTTGTCGCACAAAAACCAGAGTTTGTCGGTCCTGCGTTTAGGAGATACGTGTGGCGCAGCTGTAGAGACGTCTCCTACCGCTGAGCCACACAGATCTCGAAAACGGAAGGTCGTAACAGAAATCTGATTACTCGTGTGTGTAGCCGGTAGTTTGTCGGAGTTTGTCACCAAGAACCAGAGTTTGTCGGTCTTGCGTTTAGGAGATATGTGAGGATACGCTGTGGAGACCTTTCTACCTGGATCTTGAGAACGGAAGGTCGTAGCGATAATCTGATTAGTCATATCTATAGTCGGAAGTTCGACCGAGTTTGTCGCCAAATACCAGAGTTTGTCGGTCTTGCGTTTAGGAGATATGTGAGATTTTCGCTACGACCTTCCGTTCTCGAGATCCAGGTAGAAATATCTCTACAACATATCCCCACATATCTTCTAAACGTAAGATTGACAAACTCTGATTTTTGGTGACAAACTCCGACAAACTAATGGCTACACACTCGAGTTATCAGATTTTTGCTACGACCTTCCGTTCTCAAGATCCAGGTAGAAAGGTCTCCACAGCGTATCCTCACATATCTCCTAAACGCTAGACCGACAAACTCTGATTTTTGGTGACAAAATCCGACAAACTAATGGCTACACACACGAGTAATCAGATTTCTGTTACGACCTTCCGTTTTTGAGATCTGTGTGGCTCTGTCGCAAAGTCCCATATGCGAAAATCCTATGCCTCGTTCACAGTTGATAAGTATGGATGTGTGAGTGAGTAATATGAAGGAGTATGTGGGTGTGTGTGTGTGTGTGACGCCTTCGTAACAAACTCACGTGAAATACACCACGAATTTCCTTTTATTCATCACGGGTCACACCGTCTCCTGGACAGCGTGACCGTCGGGGCTTCTTTGCCCCTGGTAGCCTCCACCACCCCTTACAGCTACCCCTGGACCGCCACGACCATTCTCTGGCCGCCTTTCATTGACATTTATACACAACTTAAACACTTACCGAGATTGCTTCTATTCAGCACTCATTTCTGTATGTCTTACCGACCGATGATGACCATTTTCTGGACTTCTCCAGTTCTCCTTTCTTCTGCTTCGCACTTCTCCTACACCAACACTCCTTCCTCTTCCTTTTTTTTGCTCTCTCTCTCTGCCCAAGCCCCCTTTCCCCGTTCCCCCCTCACCCCCGTTTCGTTCCGTTTTACGTAACCATACTTCGCTTTCGCGACAGGCTCAGCTGTAGAGAACGTCTCTACAGCTGCGCCACACGTATCTCCTAAACGCTAGACCGACAAACTCTGGTTTTTGTGCGACAAACACCGACAAACTAACGGCTATACATACAAGTAATCAGATTTTCGCTATGACCTTCCGTTTTCGAGATCTGTGTGGCGCAGCTGTAGAGACGTCTCTACAGCTGAGCCACATGTATCTCCTAAACGGAAGACCGACAAACTCCGACAAACTATAGACTTTATCATGGCATAGTCAAAAAGTCAGATTTCCAACTTTTTTTTTGTGGCGCAGCTGTAGTCCGGCACGTAAAACTATGCGGCCTAAAGCAAAAAGAAAAAAACCGGTCAAGAGCGAGTCGGACTCGCGCACCGAGGGTTCCGTACAATCATAAATATATTTGGATATGTTACTTTAGTACAGTCTTTAAAAAAGTAGGATAAACGGCAGACAGTTGGAAAGGCGAACAGGCGGACACTTAATTTACAAATCTTAACTACAGCTGCTTATGGTGACTGAAAAACGTTTCAGCCACTCCACATTGCAAACTGTTTATATTACTAAGTAGGAACTTATTCTTCGTTTATTCGTACGGCAAATAGTAGGTAATTATTTTAGAATCAGTCACCAATTTATTATTGTAGTGTTAGGTTGCGCCATCTCTTGACCGATAGTGGAACTATATTTTTCCTTAGGTTAGCATGCTTAGGACAGCGCCATCTGTTGACTGGTAGTAAAACTAAAAAAAATTTGATTGTTTTTTGAATTTCTTAAAAAGTGTGTTATATTGAGACATCGTTTTAGTTTTCCTGTAATCTTTACATAAACTACTATCACATAGAATTATTTCAGATTTTTCTCTCTGCAAACTTCGGAGATAAGGGGGGGGGAACGGTATTTTTTTTTACAATTTTCACCATAAGTCGAAAACGATGCGGCCTAAAAAAAAAAGAAAAAATGTTTAAAAACGTGCAAACGACGCTCTTTCATATGATACCCCACATGCCCTAGTTGCCCCACTTCTAATTTTTAAGACCCCTTTTCAGTCCCTGTTGTAAAAAAGATATTTATTTTTTTATTTATTTCTTATTCGCGAAATAGTTGGACAAATGTCATCTTAAATTATTCCAAATTTCAAGTTGATACCATTAGTAGTTCTCGAGATATCCAGCTGTGACAGACAGACAGACAGACTGAGTCACACCATAAGGGTTCCTTTTTTACCATTTTGGTACGGAACCCTAAAAATGATTGAAAACGTCCAAACGGTGTTCTTTCATATTATTATGATACCCCACATGCCCTAGTAGCCCCACTTCAAATTTTTAAGACCCCTTTTGAGTCCCTGTTGTAAAAAATATATTTATTTTTTTATTTTTTTCTTATTTGCAAAATAGGTGGGCAAATGTCATCTTAAACTATTCCAAATTTCAAGTTGATACCATTAGTTCACGAGATATCCAGCTGTGACAGACAGACAGACAGAGTCACACCATAAGGGTTCCTTTTATACCATTTTTGTACGGAACCCTAAAAAGTAGTACATAAAAAAGAACTACATGTCGTTGAACTAAGTAGGTAGCTTTTTATGAAAAAATATGAAATGTAATTACTTTTTAGGGTTCCGTACCCAAAGGGTAAAAACGGGACCCTATTACTAAGAATCCGCTGTCCGTCTGTCTGTCTGTCACCAGGCTGTATCTCATGAACCATGATAGCTAGAAAGTTGAAATTTTCACAGATGATGTTTTTCTGTTGCCGCTATAACAATAAATACTAAAAACAGAATAAAATTATTATTTAAGGGGGGCTCCCATACAACAACGTGATTTTTTTGCCGTTTTTTGCTCGATACTAATAACGACAGGTAGACGGTTGAAATTTTCACAGATGATGTATTTTTGTTACCGCTATAACAACAAATACTAAAAACAGAATAAAATTAACATTTAAGGGGGGCTCCCATACTACAAACGTAATTTTTTTCCCGTTTTTTGGTACGGAACCCTTCGTGCGCGAGTCCGACTCGCACTTGGCCGGTTTTTTATTATACGTTTGTTGAGTGTGTGGTTTGTTGCGTTGTGCGTTGGTTGTCCGTTGGCGTGTTACGAAGAACTTTTCTATGACCAATATAACCATTAGTGGAAAATAATATCTAAAAAATCTACCTAGTTGAAGTAGCGCCATCTATCGACATAAAATTATACTTAAATTTGCCACTTGCATTGCACGATCGGTTTTCGCCGTGTGTGGCTTTAGTCGCCCATGTAACTACCCTATTAATAGGGTAATTAGTTTTCATTGACAATCCACTGAAGTCCCATGCCTTGGATGATTAATTCATCCAAGTCCCATGCCCAGGGGCAACGGTCGCGACGCGAGTTCCGTATCTGTCAAACACCGCCGTTGCCTGGGGGACTCACAGGTGACTCAGAGATCGCACGCCTTATTGTCAATGAAATAGGGTTTAGAATTTAATGTAATGTTTTTCGACTTTGGAATGCGCCGGTGCTCAACAGTCGCGCTTTTGTAATTTAATGCTAAAGAGGGTATCCTACATATTTTACTATACAGATTTTCATATTAGCATAAACTTAATATTCGTAGCGAAAAATTTTCTAAGTCTATGATTTAGAATTTAGATAGAAATAGGGAAATGCAACGTTGCCCTATTTCACATAAAGGTGTCTCGCATAACTACTTAGTCTTAAGTAATGAAAAACGAAAATGAAAAATATTTTCTATGCTATTCGATTCTATTTCATTATTAATACCCTATAATTATGGGATATAGAAAAAGTTGTATACTGCAATAACAATTTTCCAAATTTTGCACTATTTTGTTACTCTGTGCCGTAACTTAACGCTTCAGAAAATATTTATTCAACCTAAACCGCGCGAATTTTCTGTCTTTTCAAAACAAAACTTAGTACCTACCACGTTTAAATAAAGAAATTGAGTCGCAACACAAATTCGCAATTCGGCTAGGATATGGATTATAATTTAATTTGTCGCAAATTTCACTAGATGGCGCTATTGTCGTAAAGCCCTTTCCTAAAAGCTTCGTTTTTATAATGACTACCTATGACTTCGCTTTTTATAGTAATAGTGGGACGTTTTTCTTCAATAATAATTACTTACTTGAAAAGTGCCAAATTGATTTTTTTAATCACAATAACGATCAACTTTTGGGTTATCATTTTTCGTGTTGTTTTGTAACGTTATACCTGAATCGCGCTAATGAAATTTTTATATCAGATTGCATATATACTAACGTTTTTATTAACAAGTGGGGAGTCCCTTTCTACACAGTAAAGTAGTTTGAAGCGGATCTACATTAATTCCGTTTCTCCCGCTGTGTCTTTGGGGGGGAAGACATACGCAATCCTCGCTCGAGTCTGTTGTGGTTGAGTACATCCCATGACAGCTTGACGCATCCGATGCCCCGGGTCCCCGTACCCGGCCTAGAAACTCTAGTTTCAATGTCAATGAGGTTCTCACTTCAACTCCACTGTTGTAGAAAATTTGACTCCCTTTTTGTTTTTCAATATCAGTAATATTTCATCGTTAAACAACGTCTCACAATAAGTATAGTACTTGTTACAAAAAACCCTAAATATAGCCGAATATAGTAGGTAGATAGGGACCATCAAACTATACAACTTTTACTATGGGACCAACTCTGAAAAAGTGAAAAAAAAACAGCTGTTTCATACATTTTCGTATTTTTTGTTATTAATTTATGTATCAAATGTCAGCTGATTTTTCGTGATTTCAGAGTTGGTCCCATAGTAAAAGTTGTTCAATTTGTTCCTCTACCATTTTCGGCAATTAGGGGTTTTTAGGGTTCCGTAGCCAAAATGGCAAAAAACGGAACCCTTATAGATTCGTCATGTCTGTCTGTCTGTCTGTCCGTCTGTCTGTCTGTCTGTCTGTCTGTCTGTCTGTCTGTCTGTCTGTCTGTCCGTCCGTATGTCACAGCCATTTTATTCCAAAAGTATTAAGACTACATAGTTGAAACTTGGTAAGTAGGTGTATTCTGTGAACCGCTTTACGATTTTTACACAAAAAAAATAAAAATAAAAGATTAAGGGGGGGCTCTCCATACATGGAACTGAAACTGAAAATATTTTTTTTCATCAACCCAATACTTGTGGGGTGTCTATAGATAGGTCTTTAAAAATGACATTGAGGTTTCTAAGACAATTTTTTTTAAAAGTCAACCGTTTGAAAGATATCTGCCGCCAAAGTGGTAAAATGTGTGTCCCCCCCCCCTTTAACTTTTAAAGTAAGAGGGTGAAAAATCTAAAAAAAATATATGCTATAGATCTTAATAAACACTTTCAACGAAAATTGGTTTGAACGAGGGACAGTAATTAGTTTTTGAGATATAGTACATTTTCCAAAACCGCAAATATAACTTTGTCATTCATACAAACACTGTGAAAAACAAAGTTATTTTTTCAGACGAAAAATGATAGCGGTATTAAAATATGGTATGGTATATAATGTACCTACGGAACCCTACTGCGCGTGGCCCGACACGCACTTGGCCGGTTTTTTTTTTGGAACACTTAGATACCTGTTGGGATTATACTTAAGATACCTTTTATTTTAAGCAAAAAATTACACTATCGCGCATAATATTGGGGAATGTCTGAAAAAAATTAAATTGGCTGAATATTTTTTTATAGGTAGGAATAAGCTCCCTTAGTAATAGAAAAAAGTTTCAGAATTTTTGTTTGCGTGAAAAAGTTTTATAAAACTAAAGTCTTCGTCTTCACAAATATACAAAAGTAGCAGCAGAATGGAAATTATACTTTTGCCACCACCTGCCACAACCACAACATGGTATTAAAAAAAGTTTCAAAAATGTCAAATGTCAAAACTTTTTATTTTTTATTCATGTTGTTGTTGTGGCGGGTGATGGCAAAGGTATTCTCTATTCTGCTGTTACTTTTAGACATTCGTAAAGTCGAAGAGTCTTTTTTTTTTTTCACGCTACCAAAAATTCTGAAACTTTTACTATTACTAAGAGAGCTTATTCCTACCTATAAAAAATATTCAGCCAATTTGATTTTTTTCAGACATTCCCCATTAGGTATTGTTCAGTAGAAAGAGATTCTTCTTAAAATGGATCAATAAAAAGTCACTCAAAAGTAAAGTTATCTGAAAAAGCTTTTTTTTTAAAGGAAAACCGCCTTCAAAAAACCTGAAAACAAAAACAAAAACGGCTTCCAAATTAAATACCTCTAAAAAGCAAGAAATAATAATATTCAAATCATTAGTTAGGTACACATTATTAATATTAATAAAACACGTCTAATGAAAAGGCTTTCACAAATAAAAAAAAACCGGCCAAGTGCGAGTCGGACTCGCGCATGAAGGGTTCCGTACCAAAAAACGGCAAAGAAAAAAATAAGTTTGTTGTATGAGAGCCCCCCTTAAATATTAATTTTATTCTGTTTTTAGTATTTGTTGTTATAGCGGCAACAAAAATACATCATCTGTGAAAATTTCAACTTTCTAGCTATCACGGTTCATGAGATACAGCCTGGTGACAGACAGACAGACAGACAGACGGACAGCGGAGTCTTAGTAATAGGGTCCCGTTTTTACCTTTTGGGTACGGAACCCTAAAAATGAAGTTGTCCTCCGGTTATTTAATTTTGAAGTTTTTTTTTTCAGGTTTTCAAAGTCAAAGTCAAGTCAAAATTAGCTTTATTCAAATAAACTTGTTATAGTTAGGGAGGCGAATAGGGGAATTTTCGGTAATACTCGAGCGTGGCAGTTTAAGATGTGAGAGATACCTTGGACCTAATAGAACAACCTTGTAAAGTATTTAGCTCTATATGTAGTGACGCGCGCCTAGGATAGACGATCAGATTAGTAAAAAAATATCGATAGTCTGAAATACTCGAGCGCGTCAGATTAAGATATTGGGGGTTGATTTTAGTGTTTTAAGACTAAATTTAACTAATCTGACGATAAGTCCTTGACGCCGCCGAGTTATAGGGTCGCGAACTTGTAAAAAAAAAACGTTAATCCGGCATTCTCGAGCGCGATTTTTTTATTTTTTATTTTGAAGAATATAATCTAAAACGTACTAAAAATACAAAATCTGCCGGTTTCCGCATGACCGGGAGTGTGGAGGAGCCATTTCGTCTTCCGAAAAACGCGTTGCGGCATATAAGTCGCGAACGATACATTTTACAAAAAAAAGTTTAATTAAACAAAAAAGGTAATTTTATTTTACACAAAAAAGGTCTCTTTACATTTTTGTCCAAAGTTAAAACTTTTTGACTTGAAGCATCATAAAAACTCAAATTCCCGGTTTTTTGAGTATATCTTGAAAACTGAGGGTGTTAAAAAAATTGATATGAAATAACGATGATTAAATTATGTTTCTTTTATTATATCTCAAAAAAAATTTTTTTTTTCTAAAGCTTCTCGACAATTTTCGTGGACTCGGAAAAAGTTACGCGTATCTGTATACAAAAGTATTATTAACATGTACAGTTTCATGTATGTATATTATTCAATAGCCTGTTGATCCTCAAATTGTTTTTTGGACGTACCGTAAGCAAAACGAAGTGAAGAATTGAAGCAAAAAAGAGGAATTTGCCATAATTTACGTTGGTTGTAACTATCGCTTTATTGTCATTCTTAAATTCCCCGTTCTATCAAGGAGAAAGAAAGGAAAAAAAAAACCAAAAAACCTTTCCGGTCAGATTAAGAGAACACACCAACATTTTTGTCAGATTAAGAAAATATGCTTTCAGGATACCGAGATAAACCTCCCCTATGAAAATCTGACGCGCTCGAGTATTTCAAAAAAACTTTTTTTTTTTGCATTTTCAAAAATTCATCGTAACTTATGGTCACGCCGAAATCGTCAGTTTTTTTAAAGGGAGCTTCCTTGGGGCCTACTTAACACCCCTTCCGAAAATCTGACGCGCTCGAGTAAATTTTTTTTTTTTGCATTTTTGACTACTTTATATGCCTACCCCCACCACGCAAACCGGCAGATTAGTATACCGTTTTTATCAGAGGCACTTGGGGCATACGTAGTATGAATATCTGACGCGCTCGAGAATGTCCAAGTAACTGTTTTTTTTTACATTTTTGAAAAACCGTACACGCCAAACCCACCGCTAAAATGGTTTTTACCATACAAGCTTTTCTTTTCGAAATTATTTTATCTTTCGATTTTGATAGGTCTCGACGGCGCCGTTGAATTACGCCATTTAGCTACCTCGCCTCCCTAACTATTATTGTAAAATTAAGTTCCTGTCACAATATAATTTTAACTAAGTTTTTTCTTCTTTATAAAAAAATCACTTGTTATTGTAGATAAAATTATGCACAGCGCAGCTTAATAAAAAGACAAATAAATATACCTATGAGACATTTTTTTTTACTTTCTGTAAAAACAAATTAAGTATCTATGAATTACTACGTGAAAACTGGATGGGGGTCATGGCATATACTACGTGTGGTCACCAAGGGGGGGAGGAAGGTAAAATATTGTAAAAATGGGTCACATAGTATGGGCAGGGCATAAGAATAAATAAAACTGACTAGAACGGACTCTTCTTTGTCCGAGTCCCAAATGCCGCCATTTATATAACTACTTCCCCCTTGACGTCGGTCGCTACGCCCCGCTGTCGACAACTCTGGCAACAGCCAGGGTTGCTTACTGTTAAATATTGCTCAAGTTTAAAGATAATATCGCTAAAATATGAGTTTTTCTTTAGTTTTAAATCATTATTTTATTCTAGTTAGAGATACGTAAATAAAATAATCATATTTTCTGGGTAAGTAAGTACTTACCTACTCCTGAGTATGTATAAATAGTAAATATAGTTCGTATCACGAAAGATGACCACAAATGGCGCCCATCTTTCCATTATAACTCATGAAGAAAAGACTTAAGACAATTTAATATTTAATATCCTTATATATATATATTTACATTATATTTAAATATATGAAATATTATTTTGTCTTAAATCTTTTCTTCATGAGTTATGATGCGAAAATGGGCGCCATTTGTGGTCATCTTTCGTAATTCGTACTGCACCTACACATTTAGTATGAAAATTAAATTAAATTTTGAACAAAAATGTACTTCTAAAACATTTTTAGGTTTTAATCCGCTTACTGTTTCGTTGTGTTTCATCACGTATCGAAATCATAGAATAGATACGAAAAAGTATTGTATAAAGCTGGGTATGGGGCTGGCTGGGCAAACGCGCGTGCGGCGACGCCGGCCGTAACAGCCCAACTGAGTTTCTTGTTTAACAAGTAGGCTAATATCGTGACTTTGAGCCCGTTCGGGGCGGGAGTGTCCGTTCTAGTAAGTTTTATTTATTCTTATGGTATGGGTACGTTTCTCCTCTAGTCACGAAATATTTCAAAAAAATCGGCCAAGTGCGTGTCGGGCCACGCGCCGTAGGGTTCCGTAGTTACCTTATACCATACCATATTTAATACCACCTATAATTTTTCGTCTGTAAAAATAACTTTGTTTTTCACAGTGTTGGTATGAATGACAAAGTTATATTTGCGGTTTTGGAAAATGTGCTATATCTCGAAAACTAATTACTATATTTCGTTCAAACCAATTTTGGTTGAAAGTGTTTATTAAGGTCTACAGTATATATTTTTTTTAGATTTTTCACTTTCTTATTTCAAAAGTTAAAGGGGGGGGGACACACATTTTACCACTTTGGCGGTGAATATCTTTCAAACGGTTGACTTTGAGAAAAAGTTGTCTTAAGAACCTTAATGTCATTTTCAAAGACCTATCTATAGACACCCAACACGTGTTGGTTTGAAGAAAAAAATTTTTTTCAGTTTCAGTTCCATGTATGGGGAGCCCCCCCTTAATCTTTTAATTTTCTTATTTTTGTATTAAATTCGTTAAGCGGTTAACAGAATACATCTACCTACCAAGTTTCAACTGTGTAGTCTTAATACTTTCGGAATAAAGTGGCTGTGACATACGGACAGACAGACAGACAGACAGACAGACAGACAGACAGACAGACAGACAGACGGACAGACAGACAGACAGACAGACAGACAGACATGACGAATCTATAAGGGTTCCGTTTTTTGCCATTTTGGCTACGGAACCCTAAAAACATCTTGACGTTCACAAATACCGTCAAACCCTCCAACTTTGGACTTTGAGGGTAATTTTGGCCAAAACCAGAAAAAAAGAAAAACAATTGATAACACCAAAACTATGTAAGATAGGCTTAATTTTTAACCATTAGTAGAAAATAGACTATTTTTCTGATAACACTAAGTTTTAGTTCCATTGCTAACTTCATCTGGTTGTGTGACAGCAGCAGTTGAAAAAGACGTGCATTGAACTGGTGAACCAAATTGTGCTCTCTTTATTTTCGATGGTGAGCAAAAAATATGGAGCCCAGGTGAGTAATTTCCAGCTATGCTAAAGAATGATATCAGGGGAACGTTTTAATGTGCATTTTAAGTTGCGACTAATCTTTGTTTGTGAGAAATGTGAGTGGCAAATGTTACAATCAGTCGCCCGAATCTTGAGTTGGAAACATTGGCCGCGATCAAATATGCACTAGGGTTGTTACGTAGGTACCAGTAATTTAATTATTTGTCAAGTTCTGGGTTTCAATGAGGCGTTTTCCGTAAAGAAAAAAAGATACAATAATAACATAATACATATTATTATGTAGATTGCGTTTTAAGATCTTTTCTTAGGTTTGAAATCGTTCTGTCAATGTCAATTATTTGAACTTTATTAATGCATATCAGCCTGTATAAGGTGGAACCAATTAATTAACAGTCTGAAACAGGTAATAGTGTTGCTTAAACTGAACAACTTTCTCCGAGGAACATAGGTCGAAAAACGATTTTTTTTTTCGCTTCGTGACAACCCTAGTTCCCAAAAAGCATTTCTATGGAAATGAGCTAAAATGACTAGGTAACATTAGCCACTGCTCTAAAACGTAAAAACGGCCACATTTTGTGTTCATTGTTTTCTGCAAGCCATCTCTGGACAGATTTCTAGTATAGTTCTTAATTATATAATTAATTTACATATGTAAATAGATGCTATACTTTAGATGATACATGCAATGGACCATGTTGGCGGAAAGTGGAGGTAACTTTGGCAGGCCTTTAAAATTAATATAAAGGCATGAAAGAATCTATTTTTTAAAGTGTACCTATGCTTGGCTATTAGCGATTTGTGTACACTTTACTTGCACATCATAAAATATACGCCTTACCATATATTTTTTTGGTGGGGCAATCGATTTTCTAAAAAAAGTGTCCAATGTTGGAGGGTTTGACGGTATATTAAGAATTCCCAAGTCCCTACATCTGAAAACCTTTTCATTTGATGAACCTGACTGTATTTTCTAATGTATTAATTGATGCCTGTGGGTGGGTCCACAGTTCCACACTTTGTAACATTTTTGCGTGTCAGATAGAACACCGTGTCTTTCACATACGCTAATTTGATTTGGCGTGCGTTGTGCTAATACTGTATCAAAGAGACGATCTATGATAAAGACGCGGTGTTCTGCTGACACTCCAAAACAAAATGTTACCCACAAATGTGGACCCACCCTAACGCCTAATATCCTAATATCGCCTAATATCTAATGCCGGCATTACATATTCGCCGAGCACCGGCACAATTCATCGTACGTTGCCGGTTTTGAAAAAACCTCTTTGAAGCATTTGTTACAAAACCGGCAACGTACGATGAATTGTGCCGATGCTCGGCGAATATGTCAAGCCGGCATAATAAGATGTTATCCAACTACTCTCAATTAGAATCACCTAAATCCCTCAAGTTAGGTGGTTGTTCTGTCTGGCTGGTGATTTATTCGATCACAATTCACAATGCATAGTTTTACTATAAATTGTGGATGTAGCTTATGTTCTGGATATGAACACTTTTATATGTATTTGTATCAAAGAAAGTTCTTTAATACTTATAATAATGTAACTACTCACAGTTTCTTAACTAGTAGGTAGGTATATTAATCTGTGGTATGTGTGTGTTCGGAATTAAGTTAATTTGAATGTATAAGTATTTATATTTATTTATGTTCCAATAATGTTTTATACACTTTTTAATTAATGTATTTGCGGTCTACACTTTGTTCACAATAAATATTTGTAGTAGTGATTATAGGTATTATAATTTATTTCATTACCTACCCTGCCCCCCTAGCAGGACAGTCGAAACGCACGGAATGCTTTTTATTGAGAAAATTTCCTTTTTTAACCGACTTCAAAAAACAAAAAAAAAGGAGGTTCTCAGTTTGACCTGTATGTATGTATGTATGTTTGTCCGCGATTATCTCGCGTTTGGCTGAACCGATTTTGATGCGGTTTTCAGAAAAGTATTTGTTACACTTAGGAGAAGGTTTTAGTATTTTAACCGACTTCGAAAAAAAAGAAGATTCTGAGTTTGACTCCTATGTATGTATGTTTGTCCGCGATTATCTCGCGTTTAGCTGAACCAATTTGATGCGGTTTTCAGAAAAGTATTTGTTACACTTAGGACAAGGTTTTGGTATTTTAACCGACTTCAAAAAAGGAGGATCTCGTCTCAGTTTGACCCGTATGCATGGTTGTCCGCGATTATCTCACGTTTGACTAAACCGATTTTTCCATCTACCTACCTAGATAATATATCTAATACAGAAAGTACTTACACTAAAAAGGAAAAAATAAAAAATTGTTTTAAAAAACAAAAAACCGACTTCAAAATCCCACTCTACCTCTAAAAAGCAATAAATAATATTGAAATCACTAGATACGCATTATCATTGTAATAAAACACGTCTATTGAAGTCGGGTAGGGCTGTTAGAATAAAAAAAAAGTTGTCTTCCAGCCCCACCCGACTTCAATAGACGTGTTTTATTACAATGATAATGCGTATCTAGTGATTTCAATATTATTTATTGCTTTTTAGAGGTAGAGTGGGGTTTTGAAGTCAGTTTTTTGTTTTTTAAAACATTTTTTTTTAACACAACTGTATTTAATGGCCATTGGCCCAGGTGGAGAAACTAAGTGGGAACACGCTTTATCTGTGGAAATACCATGGATTTTTACAGTTGAGTGTCTGTCAATAAATAGCCGTATTTCTGTGGTCAGGGCCCTATTTAATAACGTGACAATTTGTAAATTGTCGCGACAATTTGGTTTACATGGCGGTGTAGCTATGAGTAGTTTATTCTATTTTCAAATCGATTGACGCAATGGATATAAAAATGTCATGACAGGTGACAAATTGTCACGTTTATTATATAGGGCCCAGGCCCCTATTTCACAGACGTGACATTTGTAAATGACAATGACAATTCGGTGTCCATGGCGTCAGCCAATTTGAATTTAGAAAATAAACTGATCAAGCTACTCACAGACACCGCAACGTACATCAAATTGTCATTGTAATTTACAATTGTAACGTCTGTGAAATAGGGGCCAGGTCATGCTAGGGGCTGCAATAGTTTTTACTCATGCGTAGGCGTAGATAGGTATTATTGATATGTCCGTGACTTTAATGTTGAATACAATATTTTTTCATAATTTAATTTTCCTGTCTTAATTTAGAACTCCTTGCTGAGCTTATGTTGTTACATTTTTTAAATTAGCGCGAAAGTAAAAAAAAATGGAAGCATTTATGCAAGTGAGGTCGGGATATTCTTTTACAATGGAGAAAAACGAATTTCGCGTATTGATAAAAGACTACTTTTTACGTGATAAAACCATTAAGCAGACGGATGATAAACTGAAAAATATTATGGGGACTCTGCTCCATCTCATGGAATGGTTAATAAGCGGTTTACTGAATTTCGTTGTGTTCGTACCACCACAACTGTCGCCGACCGCCCAGGAAGGCCGATTGAGGTCACCACTGAAGACATTGTTAACAAAATCCACGACATTGTTATGGCAGACCGTCGAGAGAAGATACGCGAGATAGCTGATGCTATTCACATCTCTACCGAACGAATTTTTCATATTTTGCACGATATTCTCGGCATGAAAAAGCTTTTTGCAAGATGGGTGCCGCGTTTGCCAACAGTCGGCCAAAAAAGAATTCGTGTAACAACTTCTAAACAATGCTAGGTTTGTATAACCGCAATCTAAGTGATTTTTTTCGTCGGTACGTAACAGTTGACGTAACGTGGGTCCACCATTATACGCCAGAGACGAAGCAACAGTCAAAACAGTGGACTTCTACCGGTGAACGTGCCACAGAGAAGGCAAAAACTGGTTGTTCGGCTGGTAAAGAGATGGCCACTGTCTTTTGGGACAGCAAAGGTGTTATTTACATCGATTTTTTGGAGAAAGGCAAGACAATTACCGGAGCTTACCATGTTGCTTTGTTGGATAGATTCAATATAGAGCTGCTGAAGAAAAGACCGCATCTAGCAAAGAAAATGTTTTATTTCATCACGACAATGCTCCGGCCCACTCGTCAGCAATCGCAACATTAAAACTTGTGAAATTGCGATACGACCTATTGCCACACCCCCTGTATTCACCAGATTTGGCCCTGTGTGACATTTTCCTCTTCCCAAACATAAAGAAATGGCTTGGTGGACAAAGATTTTCATCCAATGAAGAAGTGATAGCTAAAAAAGGAGCCTATTTTTCAGGGTTTGATAAAAACTATTTTTTGGATCGGTTGAAGAAGTTGGAACATAGTTGGTCGAAGTGTTTAGAGCTAAAAGGAGATTATGCAGAATAATAAAACAAAATATTCTTTAAAAAATTTTTTCTTCTTCACAAAGTCACGGACTTATCAAACCACCATCTTGAAGTTAGTAGAAACCTTTTTGCTCCTCTTTATAAGGTCATTATTATTTATATTACTACCGATTCACCTTCAAAATATTCTTTTTACCATCTCCACTCGAAAAAGTGCGTTTAATTCAACGATAAGAGTGAATAAAACGCGGTTATATTCTTCTTCTTCTTATTTTTAGTTTGGCAATCTACTCTCCTCTTTAGGGAGTATTTTTTGCCAGTGTCAAGTGTTGAATAGTTCAGTGGTAGGTATTGTTTCAGTTTACATTAGAATGCGGGTGCATGGCATTTCAATGCTGCTTGAAGCTATATCAAGACAGTTTACTCGGTAAGTTCTACTCAGGTAGCCACCACTACAATAAAAGTCTCAGCTTCACATAACCAAGATAGCGCCTATTTCCACAAAACTGCACCAATTTTAAGACACAATATCCACTATGAATCAATTTGCGAATAATTAAAATAGTCACCGAACCGAACTCGACTAAATAGCGCCAAAAACTCCGCGGATTTATTCACCGAGTGAATAAAAATATATTGAATTTGGAACAAGCGCGCATCATAATATTATGTACAAAAAAAGAAAACGTGCTGAACGTTTTTTTACTCTTTTAGACTTTTCGCTATTTCTATGTGAAAGTACCTACTGGCTGCTATGGAGCTATTCCATAGAGCTATAGTTACACAATTAAATAAAAAAAATAACCCGCCATTTGGCGGGTTTTTTAGAGGGAATTAATTTTCGAGGGAAACTAGATGTTCAGTCTTGTATCAGTCTACGACCATTAGTCTGAAAAATTCGAAGTCTATACAAACTGATGAAATGGACTGATGTCAGACTGATCATGTAATTTCCCTTTTAATGTAGTTGTTTTATGCACTGACATGAAAAAAATAATGCAGGTCAGTGTGTTTTATGCCATTGGAAAACTTCTAGTTTCACTATTTTCTAATGTTTAAATATTACTGATTACCTGCCTAAATAATAAAATGTGACAACTATAATGATAAGTATTTAAGTAGTGCTATTTATTTTCTCGCAGCCAAAGGTAAAAAGTAGAGTACACAACTCGTGAAATAAAATTTCATCTGGGTCCTTTGTATTCTACTTAACTAC
Source organism: Agriphila geniculea (assembly GCA_943789525.1). Lineage (NCBI taxonomy): Eukaryota > Metazoa > Arthropoda > Insecta > Lepidoptera > Crambidae > Agriphila > Agriphila geniculea. The sequence continues at coordinate 43,832,285 of OX038870.1, forward strand.
GCTCGTCGGGATTCAACTCTAGAATCCTTCCCTGCTCTCGGGATCCAACTTAGTCCCTCTAACTAAATTCCCTCTTTTCCACTTGTTGTATAATCTACTATTTGTTCACTATGCAGACACATATGGATTACTCCTTTGTGCAGACAGGAATCATTGTAATCTGTTAAAACCACCACGTGTGCTGCGCTGCAATGCAAGTATTCAACATATTTTAATCATAACATTTATTGTCTTATTATCATGTTCCATAATTTTAATACCAATGATCATCATGTTGCATATAATCGCGACGCATAATTTTAAAAGTCCTAATTATTAGTGTAGGCTAAAATTGTTTGTCTTAAAACTAACAGAATAGTTTTAAGCAGAATTTTTAAAAGCATAACTTATTTCAAGCATAATGATCATAAGGTCACAATGAACATTATCTTAACGCATATTTTGTTTAAAGCATATAATTAATGTATAGCATAATAATCACAAGGAATAATAGAATTACGAATAATTATTTTTTAGTTTTATTTTCTTAACCATGTAAATTATTATTAAGCAGGCATGCAGCATGCAAGCAGGCAAGCAGCATGCAAGCAGGCATGCAGCATGCAAGCAAGCATGCAGCATACAAGCAAGCATGCAGCATACAAGCAAGAATGCAACATGCGTGCAAGCATTGTGGAGCTCCGCTGTGAGTGGTCAAAACACTAGCCTAATAACCTAACCTGCCTAGTGCGTTAAAAGTTTTTTTTTATAGCGTGGGGCCTAGGGAATGCAAAACCGAAGTGAAATGAAAACCGGTTTTTTTTCCGGTTTTGAATCCAAAACCGGTTAAAACCGGTTTTTAACCGGTTTTCAAGAAAATATTGGAAAATGTGCAATACTACATTTTTATTGATTTAGTTAACATGTTTACAATTTTAAGAGTATCCCTATTCACAGTTTATCAAAAAATGCACAGTTGTCAAGAACATTACCATTTTACACAATTTTTTGTGAAGCCAATCGATCCTGCTTCTAACTAAATGATCAAAAACTTCTACGGTATGGGACCAATCCAGGTTTGAGACTAAAAAGTCACGCATCTCAACAAACTTTTTCCCCATATATTTCGTAGGAAATCATTGCAGGTCCTAGGAAATAATTTGTGTAACTAAAATACAAAAAACACAACAAAGGGCAAATAATCACGTAGACGTAATAAGCTTCTAGCTAGCAAGTCTTAACGTACTAAAGAACTCATTGTTTTCATATAAATAAAACAAAATATACATACAATATGTTTGGTTAGCGATGTCGGAGCTTTAAAGGCATATAAATTGATCAATTTTATCGACATAACCCCCCTACATGTTGGGGTCTATCCCCTCTCCTGTTGGAATGACCGGCATTTTAAATTTGACTTTTAATTTTAGATGGCCTTGCCGAAAATTTATTAATTTCTCCTGATTTAAAAGTCCTACAGTTAAAAAAAAATATTTTTCGAAAGCTAACAATATCATCTATCAAGTAAAAAAATAAATTATATAAACTCTTGACTTGAATAGGTATGTCACAAATAATTCGAAATTAGTGTGTTTTTTTTTTCATTTTTCTCCCATATCTCAAAAACTAGGGCATTAATGTGCAATTTTTTTGCATTTTTACAATACATAAAAATATTATCTACAAAACGACATCAAAATTATTGCTCTGAAATGCATCTTTCGAGAGTTATTATTGTTTGAATAGGAATTGTGGCTGGCAAATGCACATCAGACACAATTCAAGCCATAAGAATCCTCATCGAATAGGCAAAAGCTAATAGCACGAACCTACCTTATGGTGTTTATAGAACTGTAACAGGCGTTCGACCACTGCCTCGTGATCTGATCTTGAAAGCCCACGCGCATTCGGTCCCGGAGTCACACATCGCACTTATCATCGACATGTCACAAATGTCTCAATCTCATCACAAGTGGTCTGCCCTGCAGGCACGAGTGAAAGCTTTGACTTGATGGTAGGGGTACATCAAGGGTCTACTCTGAGTCCACTTATATTTACGGTACAATGGATTATCTAACTAAAAAGTGTCAATAGGAGGTGCCTTGGAATCTTCTCTATGCCGACGACCGACGTGGCCCTCATATTATCTAACAATGCGATAGATCTCCAGCTTGATTTAAACGGCTGGGTGGAGTCGCTGGAAGAAAATGACCCCAAAATCAGCCGAAAGAAAACGGAGCACATGTCATGTATTTTCGATAGCACATCACGCCCCAATGACTTTAGCTTCTATGTGGGAAATGACCACCTACCAACAGTCAACCAGTTCAAATACATTGGCTCCGTGAAATAAAATGAAAATATATTTATTTAAAATATAAGCTCACATAATAAGCATTTTTAAATCGTCAAATCTTTTACCCTACCACCTATTATGACGTGCTAAGCTATGACGGAAAGATTGACAGTGACGTCCTCCATATAGCTCAAACGGGCTGGATGAAATGGCGACAGCTTACAGGCGTCATGTGCGATAATCAAATGCCTCTCTTTACAGGCATAGCCATCTCATAGAGATCTTTGTGAAGGGACAAGTTTACAAAACAGCCATTAGACCTGCCATGCTGTTTGGATCCTAATGTTTGGCCACAAATAAATAACACTTAAACAATATCCATACGTCAGAGAGAAGCTGGTCAGCGGGCGTCACTATGCTGGACGAAATCAGAAACACATATATACGGGAGGTAGCACCCATAACAAAAAAGCTGAAAGAGACGTCTACGGTGGTACGGGAATGTACCGAAGGCACCCGACGATCACATGGTGTAAATAGCCCTAAACTTCCCAACGACGACGCGTAGGAGCGATAGAACCCTGCCACTTGGCTGATGACGGTTCAGCGCGACCTAAAAGAAGCCGACATCGACCCCAAACTGGCACTCAACCGTGCACAGTGGAAGAGAAGGACAGGGAAGGCCGACCTCAAGTAAATGGAAAAAGGCCCAGCAAGATGATGATGAATAATTAATTTCCATATTTTATTTACTAACTCGCTATAACCTTCAACCCGTTCAGCCGCACAAGTAGGTCACTGAACTGAACTACTTGTAGCAGTCAATCAAAATTAGGCGGTGCATTTTCGTTTTGTATGTATTGCAAAGCATGTAACTTTAATCAGAAAAAACCGGAAAAAACCGGTTTTTCATTTAAAAAACCGGTTTTTATTTTGCCTGTGAAATCGACCGAAAAACCGGTTTTTTCGGTTTCGGTGAAACCGGTTTGCATTCCCTAGTGGGGCCCCTGCACCCCCTGGCAAGCATTTTGCAAGCATGAACCCAATATGCAAGCAGGCATTTAGGACTATACATAATGAATGCCATACAAAATTAGAGAATTTATTAATTATGACTAGGGCTGCCTCCTCTCCGGGTTTGAGTAGTGGATGTCCGGGCTATACGGTTTCAACATCGAAGTCTCCGGGTGGCGCGAGCGAAAGTCAATCGTACCTAGTGTTACCATCTGACAGGACAAAAATCGCGCTGCGCGGCCGCTTTTTACTGTTAACAGCTAAGATTGCAAAGTTAGTGGTTGGAACTGACCAAAAATCGCGCTGCGTGGCTGTTTTTTACTGTAGGTAGACAGGCAAGAATACAAGGTTAGTGGATGGAACTGACCTGTACGTCGATTCTGTAAAATTCAGACAACAACACGCATCTCACCTCGCTATTCACTCTCACTTCGCATAAGGTTCAAAATGACCTTGATTTTGCATTCTGTAAGCATCACCTCGTCACTTGCGAACTTAGAATAATTACACCTAGAACGATAGTTTCCTAGAAAGCGGTCTGTCAAAAGTGAGGCACAAATGAAATTTATGTGTGCGTAAGGTGCTTGTGTTTACGCTCGACGAAACGCACACAGCAAAAAAATAATTTTACCAGTACATGAAATTTTCCCTTAAAAGTGGGGAAGTTGAAACCATCGTCGTACTTATTGTTGCGATTGTGTAAATTTCACCATTTAACTGTGACTAGAGTTTGCTTGTCAAAACTAGAGATGTGCAAGGGTTTAAGTCCAACCAAAGTATATAATATTAAATATTTATTTAATTAGATGTGAGTGTACAATGTTAAAAATGTCAAAAATTCAAGATGACGGTCAACTTTTTTGTTTGTTGGCGGATTTCGATGAAACTCGGTTCAGGGTACTATTTTAACAAGAAACACGCAACACAATGTTAATAATATAAAAAATCCAAGATGGCGGCCATCTTTTTTGTTATTGACCTGATTGCGATGAAACTCGGTTCGGAGTACTATTTTAACAAGAAAACAGCAACGCAATGTTAAAAATATAAATATTCAAGATGGCGGCCAACTTTTTTGTTTGTGAGCCGATTTCAATGAAACTCGGTTCAGGGCACTATTTTAACAAGAAAACAGCAATGCAATGTTAAAAATATAAAAAAATCCAAGATGGCGGCCAACTTTTTTGTTTGAGGGCCGATTTCGATGAAACTCGGTTCGGGGTACTATTTTAACAAGAAAATAGCAACGCAATATTAAAAATATAAAAAAATCCAAGATGGCGGCCAACTTTTTTGTTTGTGGACCGATTTCAATGAAACTCGGTTTGGGGCACTATTTTGACAAGAAAGCAGCAATGTAATGTTAAAAATGACAAAAGGTCGAGATGGTGGTAACTTTGTTATTGGATTTATTTCTATGTAACTTGGTTGAAAAAAAAACAAATAAAGAAATTGGCTGCCATTTTGGATTTTTTTTTTAGTTTGCGTTGCTATTTTTTTTTAAGTACCCGAAACCGGGTTTCATCGATATCAGCCCACAAAGAAAAAGTGTGGATGCCATCTTGGATTTTTTGTTTTGAAACATTGCGTTGCTGTTTTTTTTTTGAAAAACCTAATAATAAATAGTACCTAAAACCGGATCTCATTATAATCGGCCCACAAACAAAAAAGTTGGCCGCCATCTTGGATTTTTTTTATTTTTAACATTGCGTTGCTCTTTTCTTGTTAAAATAGTATCCCGAACCGAGTTTTATCGAAATCGGCCAAAAAAGTTGGCCACCATCTTTGATTTTGTTTCATTTTTAACATTGCGTTGCTGTTTTCTTGTTATAATAGTACCCCGAACCGAGTTTCATCGAAATCGGCCCACAAACAAAAAAGTTGGCCGCCATCTTGGAGTTTTTACATTTTTAACATTGTGTTACTGTTTTTTTTTTGTTAAAATAGTACCCCGAACGAAATCAGGTCACAAACAAAAAAGTTGGCCGCCATCCGCTACCGCTATGGTCCCGGCCTTCAAGTAAATGCGGGAGATTTTTTCCCCGTACTGGCAACATTTTCATAAAATGTGAAGTTATACCCCGTTATCGCATGATCGTCACCTCGTATGTGCCTTACTCCTTCAGGCTTGTGAGCTATAAAAACCTTCAGTGACGGATAAACAATTTCTTATTTTGGTATTCAGAACAAACGTGACGCAAGGGTTTATGAATGATTGACGTTTGAACATGGCACAGACGAGATGACGCTGAAGGTTATGTATGCTGGAAATAACAAAAACTAGCAAACGAAAGTCCAGTTTTACTCTCTAGATGCTCAGTGACGCAAAAATAAATAAGATTTAACACTCGAACATCATACAAAACAGAACAGATCTCATAAAATTGTTGTTTAAACAAGGCACATACAGAACCGTCTGTACCAGTTTTCATTTGTCAAAATATCGACAACTAAACCGTTTGGAGCCAAATGAAGCAGTCTAGCAGCGTCACGTTTGATAAGTGACAGTATATAACACTTCAAATCCGTTCGCGTAACGACACATCAATAGAAAAAGCGAAAACAATATTTCGACCCGTCACACTGTCTGGCCCATACTTAAAACTGTCACGTTACGTGAATTTTGCCTCACGCATGTTGTAAAGCAATTAATATTAAAAAGAATTTCCGTCACTGAGGATCTAGCTTTATCTGAAACCAATCACTGCAGTACTTACGATGCAATTCGAGGTTAAAATTTGTATGTAAATAGACTAGGGTGACCATGAAGTATTATTTTTGCGGACATCGTATTGAAGTTTACTGAGATTGTTTGTAGCGTATCGTAGCACATTACTTTTAGGTTTTTACACGACTGCCCAAAAAAGCAGTGTATATGTGTTCAGGGTTCATGTATGTTTGTAGGTATGTGAGTTTCTTTATTCCACCATAACTTCTAAATGGCTTAACGGATTTAGATGTATGGGTATCGTTAGAATCCTTACATCATTCCGAGTGACACTGGCTATATTTTTTTAAAGTCAATATGGCGACTGTACGACGCCACTTTTAAATGAGAAAAAAATTTTTTTTTCTTCATTATTACAATATGGGCATCAAATGAAAGGCGCACATTCCGAAACTATATCATTTGTCTCTAAAATGTGTAAAATAAATTAAATAAATTTAAAAAATATTAAAAATACGACTGCCCTGCCAAAAACGAACTAAAAAGTTAACTAAATAACAAGTGTCATTGCAGTCGGGGGACCTCTTTGATTAAAAATTGTTTCATAAAACGGTCCCCTGACTGCAATGACACTTGTTTTTAATTAACTTTTTAGTTCGTTTTTGGCAGGGCAATAGTGTTTTTAATATTTTTAATTTTTTTTAAGCAAATAAAACTTTAGGAAATCAATTCAACAAGTTGTGATTTATTAACGCTTATGGTGTGACACTAAAAAGTTATTTTGATAACAATAATAATATCAAATATCACAGTTCAATCAAAATAATGTACATATTAATGACTTGTTGAAAATCAGACTAGTCCCATAGATAATAATATTTTATACTAATATAAGTAATTCTACTTACTAGGTATTCTAAAAATGTTATAGTGTTAAACATCACAGGTCAATCCTTTTATCCATACATATAAGTAATAAAACTGTAATAAAGTGTCTGTACATTGAATAAATTTGAAAAAAAAAATGTTTGGGGCAATAGAGACATAGTAATAGAGTAAGAATTAAAAAAAGTGTATCTGTTTGTTTGTCAGTTTGAACAAGCTATCTCTGGAAATACTGTACGGATTCGAATGAGACTTTTTTGTTACAAAGCTGTTAAGCCTGGGCATAGTTTTGGGCAGCGGTTTCCGAATGTTGTTCAGCGGAACCATGGGATTCCATAAGAGGCTCTCAGGGGTTCCAAAAAATTCAAGAGTTAAGTAAATTTATATCTTTTTGTTCCAACTAAATAAATATTAATATCTTAAAAAGTTTTCCTTTTAAAGTCAAATTAGACTTACAAGAAACCTCTAACTATAAGACCGGTAGCAGAGAAAGATGAGAAGCTTCTTAGTGCGCAGAATGATCAACTGAGTAGATGGCACGAGCATTTCACAGAGGTTTTCCTTGCGGTAGTTGGCGAGGAGGATGATCTGGATCACAATTCACAATGATGCGGAGATAGCTTGTGAAGTTCTGGATGTTAGAGTCTTAGAGCATACAAGGTTAGTGTCGATTCTCCAGATAAGGCTGAAATCTGTGCCGCCATAAAAAGCCTAAAGAGCAGCTAAGCACCAGGCAACGATGGCATTCCTATTGATGCGCTTAAGGCCAATGCCGATGCCACAGCTGATATGCTACTGCCGCTAATGACATTTATTTGGGAAACAGAACAGGCACCCGAAAGCTGGAAAGAAGGCTACCGAAGAATCATCATTAAGCTACCGAAGAAAGGAGACTTGACTCAGTGTTCCAATTGGCGAGGGATCAACTTGCTGCCTGTTTGCTCAAAGGTTCTGTGCAAAATTTTGTTGAACCGGTTAACAAGGGCGGTCGATTGCACCCTCACTGTCTTATTCAGAGATGTTTCACAAAACTGGGGTGCAAGACTGTTCTAACAAAACCTGGTTTAATGCTTGTAAACCAATCACAATGCACCTTTTAATACTTAAACGGTGGGACTAAACTGTCACTCTGAATACGATTTGCGCTAAAATGGCGTTAGTCGGCAGTCTAACGTCATCTTAACTTTGGCCCTATTTTAAGTAGTAGGAGTAATTTTATTTTTTATTTCAATCCACGCATATGAAGTCGCGGGCATCAGCTAGTGTACAAATAAACTTAAAAAAAATATTATGTTAACAATAAGATTGTTATAAAAAAGATATCACAGTTTAATCACAATATGTACAATATTTATTAATTTGTTAAAAACAGACTAGTACCCCAACCTAAAGAGTTTTAGTTATTATTATAGATAGAGTATTAAGTTTGTACATTCAGCCATCACCTGTTGTGTTGGCGAAAAAGCCGCCGCGCGCCGTTCGTCTAGAATCTAGATAGATAGTTGGCGCAACGACTAAAAGTGTAAGGGCTGTCACTGAAGGGATGCTGACCTCTTTTGTCAATTCAATTACAAAATTCAGGTCTTGGTAAGATATTTATTTTAGGTGACAGATGTCAAATTTAAATTTGTCGAACTTAAATTGGACATTTGTCATCTAAAATGAAGATCTCATCAAGACCTTTAATTTCACTAACAACACCATCAGTCTAGGATGAGTACTGTTTGAGATAATGCCGTTTTAGATTTGACAGATGGCATCTGTCAAACTTAAAACTTGACAGAAGTTTGACAGATGACAGCTGTCAAACTTAAAACAGCAATACCTCAAAAATACTCATCATAGATTGATATTGTGTCTTTCATCATCATTAGTGTCGTTGAAAAAATGAAAGGTCTTGGTGAGATCTTCATTTTAGATGACAGCTGTCAAATTTAAGTTTGTTATCTAAAATGAAGATCTCACCAAGACCATTAATTTCTTTAAAGACATCATCAATCTATGATATGTACTTTTCGAGATATGGTTGTTTTAAGTTTGACAGCTGTCATCTAAAATGAAGATCTTACCACAGAATAGCTATAAGTACTACCGTACAGAAAGGAAACTCTCTGCCTTGCCCCACAATCTATTACCTTACCCCACCGGCGCCCACCGCGCGACTTCGTGTGCCGATCCATATGCTCATTCAATAGCTCTAGACTGTCTAGACTTCACGCATACATTTGCGCGTATGCAAAAACGTCACTATGGAGCGTCGGTGTAATAGGTAATTGAAACGCGACGCTTGTTTGGAATGCCCGGTGTGTAATCTTACTAAGACCTATCATTTCTTTAAGGTCACCATCACTCTCGGGTGAGTAGTTTCCGAGATATTGCTGTTTTAAATTTGACAACTGTCAAAAAATGCTGCGTGTGTTACATGCGTGTGTTTTTAACGCGAGATATACAGCTCACGGAGCAACTAGTTGATTAGGTACCTACTAGAAATAATATTCAGAAAATATTACTTACCTATCGTCATTTTTGGGAAAATTAAAAAACCTAAGTGTGGCTTCGTTTTTGAATTCTTTGTAGGTACGTACAACGAAGTAACTACAATAACTTGACGCCACTGTAATTTGTTTTCAAGATCGTACGGAACGCTCAAACAGGCAAACGCGACTGTAGTGACGCCAGCCATGACAGTCCTATCCCGTTTAACGTGTAGGCGAATATCGTGACTTTAATTTAACCCGTCGAGTGGGAGTGTCCGTTCCGTTCTACCCAGTTTAAAACCTTTAAAACACGTAATATAATAACTCTTTGCTTGCAGTGTTATAATAATTATTACGTGTCAAACACCCAATAAATGTGATTACTGATTATCGATAATGCTTGTATCTTATTGCTCACATCTCTAAATTTCTATCGATATCTTGAACATCTAGTGCTGGTATCGGATTTTAAGGATTCGATAGATTAAAACATGCCTAAATATTATGTTATCAACCAATTCTGCTACGATCTCATTTGTACCTTAATTGTTTTATTAAAAACGCATTACATTAAAGAAAAACAAGAATATTTACATATTCGCGTAGATAATTTCATCAAAACAACAGCATGTCGAACAGATCTTTTCGACCCGATGACGCACAGCCGCCAAGTCACCGTAACGGGTCTAAAGAACCTGATACATTAATATTGGAAAGTCAACGTTTTTTGTTGCCTCAGCAAGCGTGTTAACGAATTTAACACAAAAAAAAGATATTTTAGGAGGGGCTCCCCATACATGGAACTAAAACTGAAAAAATTTTTTTCTTCAAACCAATACGTGTGGGGTGTATGTAAATAGGTCTTTAAAAATGACATTGAGGTTCTTAAGTCATTTTTTTCTCAAAGTCAACCGTTTGAAAGATATACACCGCAAAAGTGGTAAAATGTGTGTCCCCCCCTTTAACTTTTGAAATAAGATAGTGAAAAATAAAAAAATAAAATATGCTGTAGATTTTAATAAAAGCTTTCAACGAAAATTAGGTTGAGCGAGATATAGTCATTAGTTTTTGAGATATAGCACATTTTCCAAAACCGCAAATATAACTTTGTCATTCATACCAACACTGTGAAAAACAAAGTTATTTTTGCAGACGAAAATTGATAGGTGGTATTAAATATGGTCTGGTATAAGGTAACTACGGAACCCTACGGCACGTGACCCGACACGCACTTGGCCGATTTTTTGTATGTTCTATATGGCAACGATGTTTAAGCTTGCTGCAAAAATATCGATATATCAATATGTTTAATTCGATATATCTATACAAAATTATATCCAATATAAAAAATCGTGTAAAAACGATGTATTTTTAGGGTTCCGTACCAAAATGGTAAAAAAGGAACCCTTATGGTGTGACTCAGTCTGTCTGTCTGTCACAGCTGGATATCTCGAGAACTACTAATGGTATCAACTTGAGAATAGTTTTAGATGACATTTGCCCAACTATTTTGCAAATAAGAAAGAAATAATAAAATTAATATTTTTTTTACAACAGGGACTGAAAAGGGGTCTTAAAAATTTTAAGTGAAGTGATTAGGGCATGTGGGGTATCATATGAAAGAGCGCTGTTTGCACATTTTAAAACACATTTTTTTCTTTTTTCTTAGGCCGCATAGTTTTCGACTTATGATGAAAAATGTAAAAAAAAATACCGTTCCCCCCCCCCCTTATCTCCGAAGTTTGCAAAGAGAAAAATCTGAAATAATTCTATGTGATAGTAGTTTACGTAAAGATTACAGGAAAAATAAAACGATGTCTCAATATAACACACTTTTTTAGAAATTCAAAAAACAAACAAATTTTTTTTAGTTTCACTACCAGTCAACAGATGGCGCTGTCCTAAGCATGCTAACCTAAGGGCAAAAAGTAGTTCCACTATGGGTCAAGAGATGGCGCAACCTAACACTACAATAATAAATTGGTGGCTGGTTCAAATATAAATTACCTACTATTTGCCGTACGAATAAACGAAGAATAAGTTCATACTTTACTAAGTAATTATATATATTACTATATAGTAATATAATAATAACGAGGAGCTCGGTGGCGCAGTGGTTTAGCGCCTGGACCAGCGATTGCGGATGTTAAGCAACTTTCGCAAGGTTCGGTCATGGGATGGGTGACCAAAAATTTATTATCTCGATCTCCTCCGTGCTTCGGAAGGCACGTTAAGCCGTTGGTCCCGGCTGCATTTGCAGTCGTTAACACCCACCAATCCGCATTGGGCCCGCGTGGTGGGTTATGGCCCGTCCTCCTTATCCACCCATAAGGAAGGCCTGTGCCCCAGCAGTGGGGACATTAAAATGGCTGATGGACTAGTAATATAAACATTTTGCAATGTGGAGTGGCTGAAACGTTTTTCAGTCACCATAAGCAGCATTTGTAAATTAACTGTCCGCCTGTTCGCCCTTCCACCTGTCTGCCGTTTATCCTACTTTTTTAAAGACTGTCCTAAAATAACATATCCAAGTATATTTATGATTGTACGGAACCCTCGGTGCGCGAGTCCGACTCGCTCTTGACCGTTTTTTTTTAATTAATCTCATCAATATGTGGGTAACTAAAGTCGCTAGAATGCAAAGTCCGTGGTAAAACTAACTAACAGCGCAAAATAGATAATTAGTGCTAACAGGACAATTTCATTATATTATAGCCTTTCTGTCCATCAACGTACGTACATTGTTGTCACCCTATCTTAAAAATCTCATACAAATTTTAACCTCGAATTGCATCGTAAGTACTGCAGTGATTGGTTTCAGATAAAGCTAGATCCTCAGTGACGGAAATTCTTTTTAATATTAATTGCTTTACAACATGCGTGAGGCAAAATTCACGTAACGTGACAGTTTTAAGTATGGGCCAGACAGTGTGACGGGTCGAAATATTGTTTTCGCTTTTTCTATTGATGTGTCGTTACGCGAACGGATTTGAAGTGTTATATACTGTCACTTATCAAACGTGACGCTGCTAGACTGCTTCATTTGGCTCCAAACGGTTTAGTTGTCGATATTTTGACAAATGAAAACTGGTACAGACGGTTCTGTATGTGCCTTGTTTAAACAACAATTTTATGAGATCTGTTCTGTTTTGTATGATGTTCGAGTGTTAAATCTTATTTATTTTTGCGTCACTGAGCATCTAGAGAGTAAAACTGGACTTTCGTTTGCTAGTTTTTGTTATTTCCAGCATACATAACCTTCAGCGTCATCTCGTCTGTGCCATGTTCAAACGTCAATCATTCATAAACCCTTGCGTCACGTTTGTTCTGAATACCAAAATAAGAAATTGTTTATCCGTCACTGAAGGTTTTTATAGCTCACAAGCCTGAAGGAGTAAGGCACATACGAGGTGACGATCATGTTATCGCGGGTGCACGAACGATACACAGACTAAAAAAATCAGAAGCGAAAGACCTTTAGGTCCACCTATTTACCTATCTACTGCCGTTACATTTTTGCTACTCAACATATTATTAAATTTTAGATTTTAACAAGAAAATAACAACGCAATGTTGCGATTATGTAAAAATCGAATATGGTGGTCAACATTTTTGTTTGTGGGCCAATTTCAATGAAACTCGGTTTTTGGTACTATTTTGACAAGAAAACAGCAAAGCAATGTAAAAAAATATAAAAAACCAAGATGGCGACCAACTTTTTTTTGGTTGGCCGATTTCAATGAAACTAGATTTTTGGCACTATTTTGAAAAAAAAATCAACAACGCTTGTTAAAAATAAAAAAATCCAAACGGCGGCCAACCTTTCTTGTTTGTGGGTTGATTTCGATGAAACTCGGTTTTTTGTACTATTTTGTTTAAATATATTGTACTATTTTGTTAATATAGCCATTTTGCTGTTTTTCCGTCAAAATATTACCAAAAACAGAGTTTCATCGAAATCGACCCACAAACAAAAAAGTTGGCCACCATTTTGGATATTTTATATTTTAAACATTTCGATGCTGTTTTTTTGTCAAAATATTTCCAAAAACAGAATTTCCTCGAAATCGGTCCACAAACAAAAAATTTGGCCGCGATTTTGGATTTTTTATTATTTTAACATTGCGATGCTGTTTTCTTTTTAAAATAGTGCCCCAAACCCAGTTTAATCAAAATCGGCCTAAAAACAAAAAGTTGGCCGCCATCTTGGATTTTTTAAGATTTAACCTGGTTTCCGAACCCTGCGTGCGACTGTGGCAGTTAAATAAGATTCGTGAAACTACGAGTGAGTGCGGCAGCATCGGCAGGCGGCAGCGTATAAAGAAAACCGTTTGAAACATTTATGTTAAAAAACCTTTATTCAAAAATATGCCACCTCTAATTCATTATTTTTTATAATTTCGCAATACCAATATGTACCCGGGGGTCGGAAAAGACCACGTATAAGGGTATTGACAACCCTTCCGTTGTCAATACCCTTCGTTGTAAATACCCTACAGGCGGCGGTATCGCCCAACTACCAAGGCGTTGCGTTAGCTTACTGTAAGGATTTTTTTATGCTGTGACATTGGATTGTTTTTGTAATCAAAGCCGTCTATCGAATAGAATTTCAGAAAAATATGTATTACAGATAGATTCTCTTAGAGGTTGAGTGGGATTAGGCAGAATTATTAAATTAATCAAAAATCGACCTTCTTTCGTACTTTGTCTTTGGCTTCAATCATTCGTGCACCCGCGATAACGGGGTATGGGACAAGTTATGGTTAATTTTGATGAATGTTTTACGTAAAAAATTAAGTTCAAACGCATTAATAATACGTGAAATGTAATCTATAATCTTTCTTGTATTTTTTCGATGTAATGTGACCTGATTGTGACATCCGTTCATTGCGCAAACCCTCATTTTTAATTAAATTTTCGGGAGTTGTTTTCGACACGAATATCACTTGAGCACTAACGGGCCGAATAGTCATACCAAGCCATTCTGGCTTGGTTTGAGTTGCCTCACCATACAGACGCGGACTCGGCTTCTAGGTGTAATTATTCTAAGCTTGCGAAGTGAAGTGAGCTCCGAAGCGACCAACGTTGTACTAGTGACGGCCACACGCAACTTAATGTTAGTCGAGTTTTATCGATTCCACTTTTTTGACACAATTATTGAGTTTTGGCACAAAATTTTAACTAATATATGATTTTTAAATTAAAATATTTTATTTAAAAAAAATTGAGACAGTTTATAAGTAAAAAAACAGAAAACTCTAAATTCGTGCCGCGAATATAATCTATGCTTCCCTTACGAAAAAAATGTCAGACAGTAGACATGGGTTGTAACAGGGTAAATTGCCTACCTGTTACAACTGTTCCTGTTACATTAAAATAACAATTAAATAAAAATAATAGTTTTAAAAGTAAACTTATTTCCTGGCAGTAAGGCAAAGGCATTTCTGTAAACAGCCAAACTTTTTTTTTTACTATATAACTTCAAAGTCAATAATCGGCAAAGGTATTGTGGTAAACAGCCGTGTTATCTCTTTACCTAATGTTAAATTGCATTTCAAGTTTATGCGCAACAATATTTAAGACCAAACTTTTTGATTTGGTCAAACTCAATATTATTGCTGTGCATAAATAAAGTGAGGGTTTTAATAAAACAATAGTGATCATGTATTACAATTTATTTATTTCTACTAAAACACAAAAATCAATAAATTGGTCATATTTTGAGGAACCCTGTCAGATTTATACGGTTGCCGCCGTGTAGCAGGCTGGACTTTGTGTAGAAACAACTTTTACAATATTAAATAAAATGCACGGCGGCGCGGCGCCACTTTCCGTCATACCGGTTGTATGACCGAAAGTGGTTAATTTTAAATTAATATTAAAAAACGGATGACATAACAAAACTCCATAGATGTCTGTCCGTTTATCCTTACTCTTGTGCCTTTTGGTAAACAATCTTCACCCAAGTCTTTATTGAAATAATCATCTATAAAATACTAAAAAATTATGGTTTCCCACGCATAAGATTATAAAATATTTTTTTATTAAATATAAAGGTATTATTAAGGTATATAGGCATATTTATAAATAACGATTTCAGTTCTAAAAATCTGTTTACTAAAATAATAGGACGAGAATGGATAAACGGACAGGTACAAGCCTTTTATGTGATTTTCAATATGTGAAAGTTGCATGTTTGGAATCGTTACCTACTCAATTAGGCAAAAAATAGTTAAACAGATATGGATGAAATTTGGCACACAGATAGCTTCTGTAACTTGTATTGAAATATAGGATATTTTTAATCCTAATTCCAAAGGTTTCCTTGGAATTTTTCGACTATATCCACGCGGACGAAGTCGAAGGCGGAAGCTCAACTTAATATGGATCTTTGTTGTCAGAAATAAATGTTTTATTATTTAACCATGTTAAAAAGTATCATTCTTCCAGTTTGTTGTAAGGAAACTATCTGTGTGCGAAAATTTATACAAGTAAATAAACATTTCATCAGGGGCGATCGGTCCAATTTCCCTTTTTGCTGTTGGTCCAATCTGCGACTGGTTGAAAAATATATTTTTAAGCGTGATTTTAGGTATTTAAAAAAAATATCCATAATTTTTCTTGGTAGATATAAAAACAAGAATTAGTGTATGAATATTAAATAAATAAATGGCGTCTGCAGTTTAAAGTTGAAAAATATCAATTTTTCACCAACTACGAAAACTGCGAAAAAGACATTATTTTGTCATTGGACCAATCGCACCTAAACGATTTCATTAAAAAAAAACCGGCCAAGTGCATGTCGGGCCACGCGCAGTAGGGTTCCGTAGGTACATTATACCATACCATATTTTAATACCGCTATCATTTTTCGTCTGAAAAAATAACTTTGTTTTTCACAGTGTTTGTATGAATGACAAAGTTATATTTGCGGTTTTGGAAAATGTACTATATCTCAAAAACTAATTACTGTATCTCATTCAAACCAATTTTCGTTGAAAGTGTTTATTAAGATCTATAGCTTATATTTTTTTTAGATTTTTCACCCTCTTACTTTAAAAGTTAAAGGGGGGGGACACACATTTTACCACTTTGGCGGCATATATCTTTCAAACGGTTGACTTTGAAAAAAATTGGTCTTAGAAACCTCAATGTTATTTTTAAAGACCTATCTATAGACACCCCACAAGTATTGGTTTGATGAAAAAAAATATTTTCAGTTTCAGTTCCATGTATGGGGAGCCCCCCCTTAATCTTTCATTTTTTATATTTTTATGTTTAAATCGTAAAGCGGTTCACAGAATACACCTACTTACTAAGTTTCAACTATGGAGTCCTAATACTTTTGGAATAAAGTGGCTGTGACATACGGACGGACAGACAGACAGACAGACAGACAGACAGACAGACAGACAGACATGACGAATCTATAAGGGTTCCGTTTTTTGCCATTTTGGCTACGGAACCCTAAAAAGAACATACGAATATTCAGGTTGTCCAAAAAGTTAACATTGACTGACATGGGTTTCTCATTTGACAGACTTACTTATTAAACGACTTGTTTTTCATTTTTTTTTTATATTTTTCTAATGCCTCTCTTTGCATTTTAGGGAGATCTGTTCGCCTATCTAATCTTATTATGTCAGTGCCCTTTAGTATTCTATTTATATTGTTGCACCAGTTTAAAATACTAAATCTCACAGTGACAAAAATAAAGTTTTCCGTTAAATAGTCTTTGTGTTCAGTACAAGTAATATATTCAAATGAATATTTGGAAATGATATCTTTTTTAATTTTTTTTGTAAGCTCATTCTGGTGAGCGTTATTTTCCAAATATTCATTTGTTACATTAATTATTGCGCCAAACGATCTTACTGCCGCTTCGGATGGGTATGTCAGTCGCCTTTTTTGGGCTTTTGAATATTCCCTTTGGTCGATCCAGTAGTGAATACCGAGCCTTTCTGAGCTTGTAAGGCTGTCTCGACATTCACGACAGTCTATGTTTTTTAAAATTTTTCCGACCACCCATCCGGCAGTATAGGCCCGCGAATGAGTGTTCATACGCTCTTGGCGGGCCTGCTCTATCAAATTTTCGACATTATTTAGTAATGGACGACTCGGCTGATCATCACAAGATTTTTCAATAATACTTTTTAAATCTACTGCTTGATCAGCCGAGTCATCCTCACAATTAAAACTGTCACTGTGAAATTTAATTAATCGTGTAATTAACAGAGATTTGAAAGTGCAACTGAAGTTGTGGCAGTTTGGGTCATTGTTACGATAATTGTAAGCCCTGACTTGCCCAAAGAAATTTTCTATTGGGTCAGAATTGAAATATCTAGGCCTCATTATTTTTATTTTTTTTTCCTTAAAATACTGCCACAACCTCATGAAACTTTTTAAGGTTGTTATGAAATTTTTCAATGAGGGCACTGACTTTCCAACACCATTCTTATCAACATAATTTAGTTTTTTTAATTTTTTTATAGCTTCTGGCCAAAATGTATGGTGCAGTGATTTTTCAGTTACTGCTTTTCTTAGGTTTTTACCCCTAATTTTTAGGTTACTAGTTGATGCGCCATTTACGCTGTCGAATAATTCATCTAGGAATCCAACCACTTCAGATGTGTTTTGTATAGTTGAGCTCACGGGTCTTCCATCCGCATAGTTTGCTAAAAAATATAATATAATTAGAGAAGTTGAACACAGCTCATTATAAATTGATATGCTTTTTAGAAAATTCCTCTAAAATACTTACAGAAATTAGCAGTATAAGATAAAGCTGCAGCCATTGTTTGACTTAATACTCTCACGCAATTTCTAACCTGAAAGAGATTATGCCATATTATTTATCAAAGTTTAAGCACAACATTCAGCGGGAGTTGCCGAGTTTACTGTGGATGTTAAAAGTAATGGTTAAGGAAATACCTAGTAATACAAAACTAAAAATATTTCTCTACATAATGTGTATTAGGATTCGAACATCAGACTTTAGGCAGTCAGATTTATCTACCATTTTGCATAAGTAATCAAAGTTACAAGGTTACAAAAGGTTAGTTTTTGTAATAATTATTAGTTAATTTTAATCACTTGTTTAACAAAACAGATATTCATGACCGGTTACAAGATCCTTAGTTAATTAAATTATGGCGATTCATGACCGAAAGTGGCGCCCTAAGAGGTTTTTATTTAATGATTTGTTAATAGAAAAGGATTTTAAGAAACCTTTAGACAATTTTTAGGGCTCTTAATCTAGTATTTTTAGAAGGTATCACTGTATTCCTTCGCAGTCATTCGTAGAAGTAGACAGCAAATGTGTCAAAAACGGCCACTTTTATCAGTTTTGCTATCTACTTCTAGCAGTGACTACGAGGGTATGTAATGATACCGTCCAAAAATACTAGACTATCAGCTCTAAAAATTCCACAAGAAGTTTTATTAAAATTGTGTATTGTAGAATTACAATATTAAATACAATTCACCACGGCGCCACTTTCGGTCAGGAAAGCGCCTTAAGACATAAATATATTTTACAAGTATAAAGAGAAGTAAAAAATACTACCTTCATCTTTTTTATTTTTTTAGGTATGACACATTGGTCATTCAGTTTGTGAAGCAGTCTCATTTGAGTATGTTGACAGTCGGTCTTATAAACGTCCACAATATCTTGCCATTTTGCAATTTTTCCATCAAAAATTATATCTTTTGAAAGGAAATTGTTCCTCAGTCCTTTTATTAAATGAGAAGGATCATACACTACATGTAAAGTGTGTCCACATATAGAGATAGTCCCATCTAAAATAAAAAAGTAAAAACATAATTAATCTTAATCAAAAGCTAAAAACAACATTTTAGTACAATACAATTACTAAGGAAGTACTAACCTGGATTTTGTTTGCTTAAATTTTGTTTACGTTCAGTTTCCTGTTTAAAGCTGTTGATTGCCGATTGAAAGGCAGCACCCTGGTCGCATATTATCGCTATTGGATCAAGTCCTAATTTCAATATTTCAGGTACCAATTGCCTCAAAATATTTTTTATGTTGATGGCTGAAGTAGCTCCTTTGCAAAAATAATAACATATTGGCTGCTGCCACTTGTATACCGCTCCTCTTAGCATAAATACTAATGCGTGATCAGCAAACTCTCCTTCCTTTTCTTGGAGTTCCACAAAGCCACTGATCGAATCTTTATTTCTGTTGTATACAAGTGCTGTTTCTAAAGATATCTCATCAAAGATTATCGAGCATATCTTTTTTCTGGGCTCCCATTTATCAACCTAATAAATAACAATAAAATAAATTAAACTAATATAGGTTGCATAATATAGTCTGATAGTTTGAAATAATTAGTCGGTAATAAATAAAATTACCTCTTTTTTCAACAAATTTCTATAACCAATTTGGCAATCATTGTGTTTAATGTTGATTTCGATGGTAAAATGAATATTTTGCTCAAAAACCTATAACACTTCGGGCTCTGTTTCATGATCGACAGTGCAACTATTTTCTCTTCTGTAGTGAAACGCCTCCCATGTTTCTTTTGTCTGCACAGTATCATTTGCATGTCAATAATTTTCTTGGCAATTGGGTTCAGGCATTGGATGTGTTCCTCAAATTTAGATTTTTACAAAATTTTACTGCACTTTTGACCCTTTTATAATAATCTAATTGATGAGTGGCTTTTTTATATTCATCATATATTGTTTTTGATAGAGGTGTCAACAGACTTTTCTTTGGTATTAGTCTTTTTCTCGTTGATTTGCGAACTGGATGTATTGGTTCTACAACCAAAAAAAATTAGATACATGTTAAAATAGTGCTAAAGTAGTAAGAACTAAAAAGGATAATTAAAGTCTTACCTAAAGAAACATTGGCTTGCAATGCATTTGAACCTCCCGAACAACCCGGCAAAGATATCTCCACAGAAGCACTGGGAAGCACATTGGGGGGTTTCAATGCTCTATCATCTATAATAAAATAAATAAAATTGTTATTAAACAGAAAAGTGGAAATTATTTCATTAAAAATGTTGATAATATCATTCTCATGTTATATTGCTAATGAATTAAATTGGTGCCAAGTAGTCAAAAACTCAAAACTAGATAAGCAACTCTTAAGATAGTTAAAATCTTACCTAATGAAACATTAGCTTGCAATGCATTTGAACTTCCCGAACAACCCGGCAAAGATAACTCCACAGAAGCACTGGGAAGCACATTGCGGGGCTTCAACGCTCTATCATCTATGATAAAATAAATAAAATTGTTATTAAACACAAAAGTAGAAATGATTTTAATAATAATGTTGATAATATCATTCTCATGTTATATTGTTAACGAACTAAATTGGTGCCAAGTAGTCAAAACTAGATATAAGCCACTTTTAAGATAATTAAAATCTTACCTAATGAAACATTAGCTTGCAATGCATTTGAACTTCCCGAACAACCCGGCAAAGATAACTCCATAGAAGCACTGGGAAGCACATTGTGAGGCCTCAACACTCTGTCATCTATAATAAAATAAATAAAATTGTTATTAAACAGAAAAATAGGAATGATTTCATAAACTGTGTTGAATAGGAATGATTTCATAAATAAATAATGTTGATAAATATTCTTCGACAAACCTTTGTCAGTTTTCAGTTTAGAATAAGTGTGGTCATCATGTCTTTTTAGTGCATAAGTGTGTTCATTTAGAGCTGGCATTACATCTGAAAGAAAAAAATATAAGATCACTCAATTAAACATGATAATAATATCTTTAATATTATTATAAAAATAATATATCCTATTGATATGCATATGAACATTATTATTTAGAAGGGGGGACACCAGCGAAGCCAGACGGGTGATCAGTCACCTTGATTGGAACCATTTCACCCTGCATATGAACATAGTGTACAATGACATTGTCAATAGACACCCAGGCTCAGTATTTAAGATGGGTTGACATGGTAAGAGCCAGCTCATACCGAGTGCACTCGGATTACTACTTGGACACTACTCGTACTGTGTAAACATGAAATTTAAGCGCACTCGGAAATGCTACGTATGAAGCTGCCTCGTATGAGTGGACTCGGACATGACTCGGTCCGAGCTGACTCTTATCATGTCAACCCGACTTTAGCAGCAGTATCTATTCTAAAACTTATTATTACTGACATGAACAAGCAACCGGTTGTTACAATCAATTGATAGTGCCTGTATGCTGCTATTTTTGCTTTTCTTTCCAATGGGTTGACATTGGTGGTTGAGACAGTTTGTTCTGGCTAATTGTTCTACAATTTGACTACTTTGCTGATACAAAAAAGTGCTTGTGTGGGTAGACCTTGTCGTTACAAGATAAAAACAAATGTTTTTGTTAGCAAACATTCTATTCATAGGTTAGCTCAAGTTTAGCAAAGGTCCTGTAGACCACTCCGTAGACAACTAGAGTTTCTTACCTGCTCAATTCGCAAAAGCAGACTTAGGTTTAAAAACGGGTCTTACCAAAGTTAATCAATGATGATTTTCCACTTGTTAACTCTTCAGCACTAAATAATGAAGGATATGCGCCAACCAAGAGACGTGGTTTGATACGTGAGCGTTGGATGAAACGTGGCTCGAAGTGTTTACTACACACTACACTTTTTCCAGGAGTCAAGTTTTCAACGTCACACACAGCACTAAGACATTGTAACCATTTATGGAGTCTTTTCTCCCTTACCGGTATCTTAAATAAAATAGCGTCCTGTCGCGTACTTTGGCAATTGCCAACACAACACACCCGTTTTCTAGGCATTTTTCATAAAGAAAATCACCTTGCGAAAATTAGTGTTTGTATTACAAAATAATGTGGAGAGGATAAGCACAAACGTAAAGCTTCGTACAGACTGAGGCGAATTCCGCGCGAAATTCGCGAGTGCGATCACGTAACTCAAAGCGATAGCCATAGCAATATCCATTGTCAAAGAAATTGCTATGGCAATGGCTATGGCTATGGCAATTGCTTTAAGTTACATGATCAAAATCTGTCAAAATGAGCGACGCGCGCGATTCGCTCGCCTCAGTCTGTACGAAGCTTAACTTCACTCGATCGACACAATACTTGTAATGAATGACATGACAAACAAATTGTCAAGATGGCGGCCGGCCGCTGACAACTGTCAAAGTGAGGGGAGGAAGGAAGAGGTGCGCGGGGGTAGGAAAAAAAAGTAAAAAGTCATACGAGATTAGACCCTACGCCACAGAATACATAATAGTACAAGTACAGAAGATCCACTCCGCAAAGTCATTTAAATAAATAGCGACTCTATCCCATACACAATAAAGTGCAATTCAGGTCGCACACCGCTCCACCCTACAGTTATATTCACCTAGAAGTTGCCTCTCTTTCTATCGCGTAGCTCTTATCTTTTCTAACGACTTTAGGGTTTGTTCTTTTAAATAATAATTAAATAATAGGTACTTAATGTACGTAAATACATTTCAAAAAAACCTAGGCTAGGTACAATCGACGCCACATCAGACTATACATGCTGACTTTGAGGAAATTTGCTTTCTTGCGAAATAACATTGTCATTAATAATTAACTTTATTTCGAAAGTAGGTAAGTAAGTACCTACCTAATCTATAAATTATTATTTCAATAAATACCTAGTCGGGTGAAGATTGTTTAGCAAATAAGGCAAGTAAGTACCTAAGAATAAACGGATACTAAATAATATCTAGGTAGTAAACAAGCACTTTTTACGTTTCGATGTCATTTGGAACTTTTGGAAGTGTGAAAAACGTGAGGTTCGGATATACATATTAGTATTAAGATGAACGCGGTGAGTGAGCGACTATCGAAATCGAACTGCTAACAGCCAGCCAACGGCGGCAGCCCTCTGAAATTAGTCCGTCCGGACGGACCCGCTGCCTACCTAAAGCGCGGAGTGCGCCTAGCCTGCCTACGCCCCAGCCAATCTGAACGGAGTTGGTTGGCCGTGGTAGGTATGCAACCTCCTTCTATTGTATTTGCTTTTTGTACTTTACGATCGTCTTTTATTTCTCTCATTTTGTCATTGCTTTGGATTTCTAGCAAAAACATTATATTTTAATTTGTAATTTTATAATATTATAATGAATTCATTCCAAGTTTGGTGTTTTTTCTCCGAATTAAATAGTGTGAAGTGTGAACTATTAAACAAGTGTAAAGCTTTCTGTGTGGATCCAGCCCCGTTTATAATGTAGCCTGTCCAGTCTAGAATGTAAGTAGTTAGTCACTTATATAATCTAAGGTTAGTCATTACTTATTAGCATAATGATTTTAACTGACTTCAAAAAAACAAAAAAAAAAGAGGTTCTCAGTAACCTGTATGTATGTTTGTTCGCGTTTATCTCGCGTTTGGCTGAACCGATTTTGATGCGGTTGTCAGAAAAGTATTTGTTACACTTAGGAGAAGGTTTTAGTATTTTAACCGACTTCAAAAAAAGGTTCTCAGTTTGACCCGTATGTAACTAACTATATGTATATTTGTACGCGATTATCTCGCTTTTAGCTAAACCATTTTGATGCAGTTTCCAGAAAATAAGGTTTTGGTATTTTTACTGACTTCAATGTCAAGATGGCGGGTGTACCTTAATTAATGAATATACCAACTTAAACCAACCAAACATAAACCAACTTTATGACACGGGTGGCTGTGAAGTTAGCCGGTATGCGCGGCCGCAGCCTTGCTTCTCCCGCCCACTGGCTGGTTAATTGATTTCATAATAAATATTTTTTATCTGAAAGAATATAGTTTA
Organism: Agriphila geniculea; assembly: GCA_943789525.1. Taxonomy (NCBI): domain Eukaryota; kingdom Metazoa; phylum Arthropoda; class Insecta; order Lepidoptera; family Crambidae; genus Agriphila; species Agriphila geniculea. The sequence goes on from OX038870.1 coordinate 43,856,378, forward strand.
AGTGTGGTCCTATAAATAATGAACTAATAAAGTACTACAGATACTTTAGGTATGTTCATAGTTAACTAGTTGCAATTTGTTCAATTATAGCAAAGGTTGTTCAAGTTATTTGACTATTTTAAAAGTTATTTGAGAAAAACTATCTTTGCTGGAGTAACGTTACCCCAGCAAAATGTTTTTCAAAAAAGGTGTTTAGCCTGGAACATGTACCTACCTACATGAAAAGATAGCTTTTGATGAATTGTAAAGATTAAAAGTTTTTATGAATTGTAAGTTCAATAGTTTTTGAGATATTCAATATTTAGCTGGGGTAACGTTTTGGGATTTTCCATGTCTTGAAAACTGTTCGTCGAACACGAACAAAGAGAAAAAATTATGACTCATACTTACAATAAACAATAAAAACCTACCGTATTTGTTTTAATAAATATCTCACCACGCGCAGATAAAAATCAATGGCTAGGGTCCCCATGCGCAGGTAAAAAACAATGGCAAAATATGTAACAAATGAGTCATCATCATCAAGAGTTGTTTTGACCAAATATTATCACTTATTTAAAAAAATATCAAGTCAAGTAATATTTTAGTTTGTATTGAGTATAACATCCAGTATGGACAGTGTGTTGTAACAAACTTGTTGGACCCGACGGTAACTGACAGCAAAACCTACCGTGTACGCGTACACGGTAGGTTTTGCTGTCAGTTTAACCACAGTCACGGCTGCGACTGACGATTAACCACTAACTTGGCAAGATAAAAACGAGACAAAAAAGATGCGCAGTAGCTACAAACACTAAACTCGGCGCATGTTTTGTCTCACCTTTGTCTTGCCAAGTTATATGCCGGCACCTTATACTTATGACAAATTGACTGTATGTATGTAGGTAGGCCAGCGGTTCCCGAATTCTTTTGACAGACACTTTTTGAAAGAATAAGAAGGAAAGAAGAAAAAAAAATAACCACACACTTTAGGTAAAGTCCATTTCCTTTTTATATCCACCTATTTCCTTTTTATTGCTTGTTTGCCGCTTCAAACAGTGACTTATAAGTTTGTTTATGACATGGACCGTCGGCCAAGAAGCTCCTTTTCAATCTATCGCATATTGGCACCAGACCACATTGACAAGATAGCCATTAGTTTGATGTTATCAAATATCATCAAACAAGCTTGCTAAACATTCTACTAGAACTCAACTACGATGCTACTGAGAACCTTATTAAAATTGAAACTTAACAGTATTTTATACAATAATTAGGTGCATAAAAAAATACATATACAGGGTGCATTTGTAATCACTCTCCAAATTTTAAGGATGTGTTCAGTCCATGAAACTGAACAACTTTCTCCATGAAACATGTGTCGAAATACGCCAAAAAATTTTGGTCATCCCATACTAAACTGATCACGTGATCTCTTTGTTTTGTATGAAAAGTCTTTTTTTTTACATATTTGACCCTATGTTTCTTAGAGAAAGTTGTTTAGTTTCATGGACTGAACACATCCTTAAAATTTGGAGAGTGATTTCAAATGCACCCTGTATATATCACTAGGCTGTAGGCTCACACCTTAGATTATTTATATGTCTAGATAGAGTCTTAGGCTTTTGACGTATTAAACAAAACAGGCCAACTTTTTTAAGGTGGTGTGCATTTTTAGCATCATCGCGTCCAAAGAGTATTGTAATAAAAACTATGGCCGGCTCACACTACTGACAATGTGTGCGTGTTTTGGTCACCCAACTGTTGGGTGATATTTTTTTCGACGCTGTCGTAGCTTCGACTGTCTATCTTGACATATAAATAATCTAAGGCTCACACATTGTAAATAATTACACTCAATATTGGAATACACTCAATTTATTTGCAAACACAAATAAGCTTAAAGCCCCATCCACACGCTGGCTGTTTGTCACAAACACCGCAAACAGCAAACAAAGTCCCACACACCAACCACCAGGGTCCAGGTGCGGTCCGAGGGGGGGGGGGGGGGGTCACAGGTAGGGTTACCAGGACCGAAATTCGGAAATCCGGTCGCAAGAGGTAGAAAATCCTTATTTTTGGACAAAAGTCCGGTCTTTGACTAAAATAAAAAAAGAACATAGTAGGCCACTTACATTAGGTAGGTACAACTTAAAATATTATCAGCTTAATTATCTTTTTTTTTTTTGGAAAATTTTACACAAGTGGGTGGGTAAATCTACGGGCGTTTTGAACGCCGTCATTCTCCTCAACATAATTTTTCATAATTTTAGAGTAAGAAAATGCTGTCCCCGTGTGCAGTGACGAGAATTTGACCCAGTACTTGTACTATGTATTTTGTGCCCCAGTCGAGTAGCGTTTAGTAGAAAAGTTATAATTATTGTTTATGCAACTTATCACGACAATTTTATGTCGAGGACAAGGACTGTGTTCAAAATGCCCGTAAACTCACCCAGTGGTTCGTAAACTCATCTTTCAGGAAACCACCCACTCCCACTCATAGAGCCTAGTCGCGCCGCGCGCTCCGAGCTGTGCGACTAAGATAGTACAGACATAATCATTACAATCAATGATGGTTGAATGATTTTGTCCAAGCACAATTAAAAATCCGGTCTCGAAAGAAATCCGGGCGGAGTCCGGTCTGAGCTCTTAAAATCCGGTCAAGACCGGATTTATCCGGTCAGATGGTAACCCTAGTCACAGGGGACATGACCCCCACCCCCCCCCAAATCGTACATGTCACATAGAAAAAGCTTCTAAAAATTTACAGAAAAGCAATTATTATTATTAGATTTTCCCCCAAAATTTCGTGTCCATCGTTCTGGCAGCGCCACGGTCTCCGATTTGCGTGAAAAAAATTCACCATGTAGGCCGATTTTTTGACAGTCGGGAAAAAATAGGTTTGATTTTTTCCCTCCACTGGATCCGAAGATATACGAGGTTTTTTGTGGCGCTGCCAGAACGACGTCGTCCTGGCAGCGCCACGGCTATATCTCATTAATTACAAAAGCTAGAATAAATCTAATTACACACAGATTTTTGGCTTTTTTTTCCATTTCACACAAGCTAACATCCACCCGTGAATGTCAACAGATTCAGGAGTAATCGTGGGTCATTCGTGGCGCTGCCAGAACGACGTCGTTCTGGCAGCGCCACGGCTGAATCTCAGCAATTTGATATTTTTCCTGGAAACGGTGTGAGTATATATTTAATACCTTCGTCATAAGGTACGGAAAAAAATGAATTTCTACATTTCATCGTGGATTCAGGATTTTATAGGCATCGAGAAATTATAACCTCAAAAAAAATTTCTTCGCTCTAACGCCTTTAATTGATGTATTAAATAACATTCGCGCATTCCCTTATCTTCCTATAAAGGGAAAAAAATAAACCACCATCGCAGCATTAGCCGTTCCAGAGAAATAATAGGTTTAGATTTGGTTCATACGTGAGGCATCGTTCTGGCAGCGCCACACCCAGTGCAGCATGATCCAGGGCACCTGTCGCCAAACTGAGTATGCCAATATTTAGTACCACCATAGCGAACACGGAAAAAAATCTGATAACGTGTATAACACAGCTACTTTCCGAGAAATAAGCCTTTGACTCAATATGCCATACAATTGGTACATTCGAGTAGAAAAGTTTTAAATTGCTTTTTATTTTAGCATTTTAAGTATCCGATCTGGTGCCAAAAACCAGTTTTTACTATACAGGGTGTTTGGTAATAGCCTTATAAAGCCGAATATGGTAGGTAGGGACCATTATAGGGATATTTTGTTTTGTATGATTTTTTTTGCGATTTCAGAGTTGGTTCCATAGTAAAAGTTGTTCAGTTTGATGGTCTCTATATCGTCGGCGAAGAGTGAAAACATCGTAAATCTCATTTTTGTCTAGAACATTTTTTTGCAGTTTTTGACAGAAAACATTTTATCTCACGACTCTATCTCACTGCCATTGCCATTGCCAGCGAAGTGAAGTCGCCCAAAAATCGCGCAAAAATTTGTGAAGTGACCCAATTTGAGACTATCGCAAAATACGAAAAACTAGTCGCAATTTCGGTCGTGAGGTAACGCAAACAGCATCAGACGTGTGTGACTTATGTATGACATTTAATTGACAGCTGCACAGCTTACTAAGTTAACGCCTCATTCACACTTTCCCGATTGACTAGCCAGCTGTAGCCCGCTTTCAAGCATGCCTGCCGCTTTCATCACAAATGCATTTTTATTTTTTACTTTTCATGTTTGTTGGTGTTTGGTAGCCTTATAAAGCCGGATATTGTAGATATAGAGACCATCAAACTGAACAACTTTTACTATGGAACCAATTCTGAAATCGCGAAAAAATCATACAAAAATTAATAAACAAAATATCCCTATAATGGTCTCTATCTACCATATTCGGCTTTATAAGGCTATTACCAAACACCCTGTATAGTAAAAACTGGTTTTGGGCACCAGATCGGATACTTAAAATGCTAAAATAAAAAGCAATTTAAAACTTTTCTACTCGAATGTACCAATTGTATGGCATATTGAATCAAAGGCTTATTTCTCGAAAAGTAGCTGTGTTATACACGTTATCAGATTTTTTTCCGTGTTCGCTATGGTGGTACTAAATATTGGCATACTCAGTTCGGCGACAGGTGTCCTGGATCATGCTGCACTGGGTGTGGCGCTGCCAGAACGATGCCTAACGTATGAACCAAATCTAAACCTATATTTCTCTGGAACTGCTAATGCTGCGATGGTGGTTTATTTTTTTCCCTTTATAGGAAGATAAGGGAATGCGCGTATGTTATTTAATACATCAATTAAAGGCGTTAGAGCGAAAAAAATTTTTTTTGAGGTTATAATTTCTCGATGCCTATAAAATCCTTAATCCACGATGAAATGTAGAAATTCATTTTTTTCCGTGCCTTATGACGAAGGTATTAAATATATACTCACACCGTTTCCAGGAAAAATATCAAATTGCTGAGATTCAGCCGTGGCGCTGCCAGAACGACGTCGTTCTGGCAGCGCCACGAATGACCCACGATTACTCCTGAATCTGTTGACATTCACGGGTGGATGTTAGCTTGTGTGAAATGGAAAAAAAAGCCAAAAATCTGTGTGTAATTAGATTTATTCTAGCTTTTGTAATTAATGAGACATAGCCGTGGCGCTGCCAGGACGACGTCGTTCTGGCAGCGCCACAAAAAACCTCGTATATCTTCGGATCCAGTGGAGGGAAAAAAATCAAACCTATTTTTTCCCGACTGGCAAAAAATCGGCCTATATGGTGAATTTTTTTCACGCAAATCGGAGACCGTGGCGCTGCCAGAACGATGGACACCAAAATTTCAGGCTGCGACCGCGCCTGCCAACCACAATCACCCAACACAAACAGCCATCCACATGCTTGGCGAACGTAATGGATGCCTGAGTCATCGATCGTCATAGACATTTTAACGGGGTTCTGCCGTTTGGCCAAATTATTTTTGGTCAAATTTCACTTCCCACAAAACGTATCGCACTAGTTTTATTTCCCAAATAAATCTTTAGCAAATTTACATTTCGCATTTTATTCACTTGATCAAATATCATTTGGCATATTTTTACTTTGTCAAGTTTTATTAAGGCGGTTGTATGACCGAAAGTGGCGCCCTCAGAGGTTTTTATTTAATAAGTTATTAATGGAAAAAGATTTTAATAATGTTTATCGTGGAGATTTTAGGGCCCATGGTCTAGTATTTTTAGAAGGTATCACTACATACCCTTGTATTCATTCGTAGAAGTAGATAGCAAATGTGTCAAAAACGGCCACTTTTAGCAGTTTTTCTATCTACTTCTAGCAGTGACTACTAGGGAATGTAACGATACCATCTAAAAATACTAGATTGTAGGCCCTAAAATCTCCACGATAAACATTATTAAAATTGTGTATTAGAATTATAATATAAAATAAAATTCACCGCGGCGCCACTTTCGCTCAGGGTACCACCTTAAGTCAAATGTTTATTAAGCAAATGTTTTATTTTTGCAAATATTATATTCCATAAAAATGTTTGGTCAAATGTCACTTCAGTTATTTCTAGCGTAACATTAGCAATTGATATTTTTTTTTACTAAAACAGGAATACATGACACTATATAATACATTATGTACAGAAATTCCAAGAATAAGAGGAATAAATGGCAGAAATACATATCACTACATAATATAAAACGAAGTCGCTTTCTCTGTTCTGTCCCTATATAGGGATATACATAGGGAGGGATGTATGCTTTAATCTTTATAACTACGCAACGGATTTTGATGCGGTTTTTTTAAATAGTGATTCCAGAGGAAGGTTTATATGTAAATTACATGGTGTCAAATTCCACACTACACAGAAGCGAAGTGACGGCGTGTCGCTAGTTATTGATAAATTATAACAGGTTAATGGTAAAATTATATTTATTTAAAAAATTAAGAAACTAAAAACGATTTGCTGTGGTTTTTGTTTAAAATCCGAATAAGTTAGTATTTTATGAACTTAATTTTTTAAATTAGTTGCAGTACACAATATTTAACATGTGAATAAAATTTTGGAAAATTAGGCGGATTAGGTATAGCAGGTATTAATAATTATGAAATAGTGTAAAGTTCAAGGCTTATTAAATAACTTTATTTCCAGTAAATAAAGTTAAAAAACGTTTCACATTTTTTGGCAATGTTTTTGTAAATTTTTTGGAGTAGGAAGTTTTCGAACAAATTTCTTTTTAGATAATTAAATAGAAAGTATTCCCTATAAAGTTAGGGTATATTCGCAGCAAAATTGGTATGGATTAAATAATACAATATTGCGTTACGAGATTTTGCCCGTACATGCGAAATTGTATTTTATGTCGATTGGCATAAAAACTAAAAGTAGGTAGCTAAAAACTAAGATAAGAGGTATTGGTACTTCATCATCGTCGATTTGTATCTTATGCACTACTCAAATTGTTATGAAATTGTATGTGTTGAGGACGGCGAGCTTAGCAAACATGTAAATAAATAGCACGTGTTTTTCGATATGTATAAACTTAGATCGTAAGAGTTTCTATTAAAAAATTCCAAAACGGTGTTCACATTTATTTAGTTCATAAGTAAGAATAAGTAGGAAAAGTAGGTAATTAGTAGGAAATAAATAGACTTGTAATAGCTAGGAAACAAATAAGTATGAAATTACGATAAAGTAGGCAATATTTAACATGTTATCAATAGCAAATATTAAGTATGTAATAAATAAGAAATGAGTATGTTGTCAATGTAAATAAACATGATATTTAGTAGGAAAAGATATGTAAAAATAGGCATAAGTACACAAAGTAAGATATTGTTGTTAGATAAGTTCAAATTAAAAATTGTAAGCTCAGCACACTATCCGAGGTAGGACAAATTAGAAAGAATGAAATAAAAGTATATATTAGACAGAGATAACACTGCGAGACAGAGAGGCACCGGTAGGAACGAGACAGCGCTTAGAAATTAAAGTAGGGCCTGCGATTGGTCAGGCAATAAATGTAGGACTTGTGATTGGCCGGAGCCGGCCGGGCGCTCGGTGCGCGCAGGTATAAAAATAGGGCCGGATAGTGTCTGAGCACAGTTCGAGATCGCAGTTCAACCACGCAACATTGTAAACAGGAAGACCCAAATAAAGAAGAAAATATCGAAGAGAGCTTTTAACTCATACAGTCCATTATATTGTGGTCCTTCGAGCCGGATCAACGGATCAAGAAACCGCTACATCAAGCAACCTCGGTTCCTGCCTCCCGGAAGTGAAGCAAAGGAAGAACGCTACACGCTACGGTACCAGCCATGATCACAAGGAGCCAAAGCGATGCCGGAGAGCAACGCCGCGCTCAAGAAAGGGCCCACGCCGCAGCACCCGGAGACCATGAAAGGCAGCGGATCGACTACGAACGAAAAAGGCGGCTATCACTAGACCCACCAGCCTCGCCGAGCTCAAGACAAAGTACAGAGCGAAACGAAGCAAACCCACGAAACATGAATACTGCAAGAACGTCGACGGTTCAAGAAATACCACGTGCGGGTGCCGTTGAAGAATTACCACGCGCCGTTGAAAAAACACCACGTGCGCGGTCACCGGCGCACTCTGTGCGCTCTCAGCGGTCGACAGCCAGCGCAACTGCGAGAATTCGTCTGGCGGAACTAGAAGCGGCTGAGAAACTCGCTACATTGAGAAGAAAAGAACTTGAAATCGAAGCCGATCTAGTCAAGAAGCGATTGGCTGCGGAGGTTTCAATCATTCAAGAAGACAACGCCAGCCTGCACGAAGAACCTCAAGAACAACGAGTTGATGAATGGCTACGAGCAACGAATCAACGGGAAGAACCAAGACATTTACGCTTCGAAGTACCTGTCAGCAAGGAGCGATCGCAATCACAATCGCACACGCCGTCAAGAAATCGGAACGGAATTGAACAACTTGCCGAAACATTAGAGAAGATGGCGCGGCCGAGACTACGTCACACTGACCTGCCAATATTCAGTGGTGACGTCAACGAGTGGCTACCGTTCAAGGCTGCAGTGGATGACAGCACGAAGATGTATGAAATATCGGCGGCAGAAAATCTACAGCGACTTCGAAGTTGTCTCAAGGGTGAAGCAAGAAACGTAGTGTCTGCATTACTACACACTGCCACCAACCCTGGGATTATCATGCGCACGCTCGAACAATGCTACGGAAGACCAGAAATCATCATCGATCGGGCAATTGAAGATTTGAAGAAGATGCCGAAACCAAGCTCATCAGCGACGGACCTAAATAGCTTCGCTGTGCGCCTTCAAAACACCGTCTGCGTCCTGAAGAGTATCGACCAGCGCGGTTACCTCTACAACCCAATGCTAGCAAGAGAAGTGCTAGACAAGCTGAGCCCACACATCAGATCGAGATGGTGTGACTTCGCAAGCCAGTATGAAGGGACGGCGGAACCTGAAATCATCATGCTCTCGCGTTTCCTTATGCGAGAGGCGGACCGAGCGTTAAGATATACCTACGCTCCGACGCCGACTACAAGTACGAACACGAAGAAGGAACTCCGACCTGCTGTCCTGCAACCGAAAAAGAAGATCGGTACCGTCTACAACATGTCAGAGAAGACAGAAGATAATGAATCATGTCCGAACTGTGGACAAGCACATGCACTTCCTCGGTGCCCGAAGTATCAAGATATGACAATGGAGCAGCGATGGGACTTCTTGAAAGAGAGAAAAATATGCTTCAAGTGTGCCTGCTCCCGCCACCGAAGAGGGAACTGTCGCGCCAAGCCATGTGGCGTGAACCAATGCAAGCGTCCGCATCACAAGTCTCTGCATACTGAAAAACAAGAAGAACAACCGAACACGCAAGCGACACCGAACACGCAAGCACCGTCGAACAATGAAACTGTGTTGTCTGTGGCTACCAACAAAGCCACGGGCCCACGCGCCGTGCTACTGAAGATGTGTCCAGTGGTCGTCGCCGGACCACGGGGGGAGGTGCCCACCTACGCACTCTTGGATGAAGGAGCAACCATCACCCTCATCGATGAAGACATAGCCAGTGAAGTTGGAGCTGAGGGACCGGCACATACACTGCAGTTACACGGCGTGAACATGACAAGAAGCACCAATAGCAAGATAGTCACAGTAAGAATCCGGGGCAAGAACGAAAACAAGTCCTACAAGTTGAACGCCAGAACCATGAAGAATTTGAGGCTACATCAACAAACTATACCTGAAGAGCTATTGAAATACGAACATCTTCGAGACATGAAACAAGAAGAAATATGTTATGAAAAGGCGCGGCCAGGCATCCTAGTGGGCACCGACCATTGGGAAAACATAGTCTCCAGGCAACTAAGGACCGGGGGACCAGACCAGCCAGCTGCTTCTAAAACACAACTTGGTTGGGTGGTACACGGAACGGTACCACGAAGCGTCATCATGAAGACAAGCGAAAGAGTGCTACACATCTATGAACCTGAGCGGCACTCGAACATCGATGAGCGACGCGACAATCAACTCCACGACCTCGTCGACTACCACTTCAAGATTGAGGCACTGGGCGTTTCGAAGAAACCACGAATAAGTGAAGCGGACCAGCGAGCCATCGAAACAGTGGAGAAGACAATTAAGAAAATTGACGGGGGCTACGAAGTTGGTCTGCCATGGCGTCACGATCATATCAAGATGCCACCGAGCTATGACACGGCATTCCGAAGACTGAAAAGTATAGAAAAGAAAATGGACGCATCACCTGAGTTCGCGGCCGAGTACACTGCGCAAATGGAAAACCTACTGAAGAAGGGATACGCGGAGCCCTGTGATGGGTCAGAGATGAACAATTCCCGCTGCTGGTTTCTCCCACACTTCGCCGTGCAGAACCCAAATAAGCCCGGCAAGCAGCGACTGGTTTTCGATGCGGCAGCGAAGAGCCGAGGAGTGAGCCTGAACGACCACCTGCTGGAGGGACCTGATCTGCTACTCTCTCTTCCTGGAATCCTGTTCAGATTCCGAGAAAATGAAGTCGCCGTCACAGCAGACATCCAAGAGATGTTCCTAAGAATCAAGATACGGCAGCAAGATCAGCCCGCGCAACAATTCTTATGGCGCGGTGAAGATAGAATAAGCCCACCAAGACACTTCAAGATGACGAGCATGATATTCGGCGCGGCAAGCTCACCATTCATGGCACACTTCGTGAGGAACTTCAACGCCGAGCAACATAAAGAGGAATGTCCATTGGCGCTGGAAGCCATCACAACATCACATTACATGGACGACTATGTGGCGAGCTATGAAAACAAAGAAGAAGCTCGGACCGCCATAGCCCAAACAAGGAAGGTGCACGCAGCAGCAGGATTCACGCTGCGGCAATGGAGTACCAACAGACAAGAAGTGCTACGTGACGTGCCGACGGAGCTACATGCCACATCCCCTACTCCACTGGGGGGAGAACAAGAAAACAAGATCCTCGGGCTGATGTGGAGCTCGGAAAACGACGAGCTGGGCTTCAATACTTCAATGAACAAGGTCCCAGAAGAAGTAAGAAGACAAGTGCGCGCGCCGACCAAAAGGGAAGCCCTCAGTGCGGTCATGTCCATTTACGACCCGCTGGGCCTGCTGAGCCATTTCACCATAAGAGCGAAGATAATACTACAGAGCCTGTGGAGCCTAAAGATCTCCTGGGACGAACCAATCCCGAGGGATGAGCAAGAACAATTCTCAAGGTGGCTGGCGCGCCTGGAAGATATAGCAAAACTACGGCTTCAAAGGTGCTACTCGACGCAGAAGTACGAGCGCATCGAGTTACACGTGTTGTGCGATGCCAGCAAACAAGCATACGCAACTGCGGCCTACTGGAGGATGATCAGCAGCGACGGGCAGATCAAAGTGGTTCTCGTGGCCGCCAAAGCCAAAGTGGCGCCACGACGAACGCAAACAATACCAAGGCTAGAACTTCAAGCCGCGGTCATCGGAGCGAGGCTCGCCGAGCAGATCAAGAACGAACATCGGTTGAAGATAGCAAGCACGACTTATTGGACCGATTCGACGACGGTGATCCATTGGATACGTCACGATGAAAAGAGATACACCCCATTCGTGGCTCATCGACTGGGGGAAATATCCGAGCTCACACATCATGAAGAATGGCGATGGCTCCCGACCATGGAGAACGTCGCAGACGACGCTACCAGGCTGTCGGACGAACCAATAAGTGCCAACAGCAGATGGTTTGAAGGACCTCGATTCTTATATGAACCAGAGGAGCAATGGCCTATGGCAAAAGCCCTAGAAGAACAAGAAGAATCCGAAGTCCTACACGTGACCGAAGAAGAACACGAGCAAGAATGGACACCAGACCCCGCACGCTTCTCGAAGTATGAAACGTTGGTGCATGCGACGGCAAGGGTATTGGCCTTCATCGACATATGCAAAAGAAAAGCCAAGCGGATGGAACATCAGCACATAGAACGAGCAGAACAAGAGCTCATCAAGCGAGCACAGCGTGAAAGCTTCAAAGAAGACATTAAGAAAATGAAGATGGGACGACCGATAACCAGGAGCAGTCGCCTGTTTCAGCTAGATCCAGTGCTGGAGGACGACATCATAAGGGTGCGCGGTCGAATCCAAGCCGCCACCGCGCCCGATCACGTGAAGAAACCAATAATCATGGACGGACGTCATCGAATAACGAGGCTCATCGTGCTACGGGAACACTGTGCTGCAGGTCACGCCAACAGAGAACGCGTGACCAACGACCTGCGACAAAGGTACTGGGTCATCCACCTACGACCCACAGTACGAGCCATCGAGAGAGACTGCGCGAAATGCAAGATCGAGAAAGCAAGACCAAGACCACCGACGATGGGGGACCTCCCACGTGCCCGCCTGGACCCTTTTCACCGCCCATTCACTAACTGTGGCGTGGATTATTTTGGGCCAATGATGGTTAAAATAGGGCGCCGCCGAGAGAAGAGATGGGGAGCGATCTTCACCTGCCTCACCACGCGCGCCGTCCACATAGAGCTCGTCTCGTCGCTCTCAACGGACTCCGCAATAATGGCGTTACGACGTATGGCGGCCAGAAGAGGATGGCCAAAGATGATGTACTCGGACAATGGAACAAACTTCCGAGGGGCCGACCAGGAGCTACGAGCTGCCTACACTGAATGGGCGCCAGCTCTGCATGAGGAAGGGCTGCTACATAGGATGGAGTGGAGATTCATACCGCCAGGGGCTCCAAACCAAGGAGGAGCCTGGGAACGACTAGTACGCTCGGTGAAGGCTGCGCTTAGCGTCACCATGCGTGAAAAGGCGCCCGCAGAAGAGGTCCTGGGGACTCTGCTGACCGAAGCGGAGTTCTCAATCAACGCCAGACCGCTGACCCACGTCAGCGTGAGCAAAGACGACCCGGAGGCGCTCACACCCAACCACTTCCTGTTGGGCTCATCGATTGGGCTGCCTTCCACGGGACCGTGCGACGAAGCCGACAGAAGGACATGGCGAGCCAGCCAAGCCTTAGCGGATCACTTCTGGAGGCGTTGGGTTCACGAATACCTCCCAACCCTGATCCCGCGAGGCGAAGCAACAAACATGAGACGACGCCTGCAACCTGGTGATGTCGTCGTGGTGGTGGACAATACGCTGCCCCGCAACGTGTGGCCAATGGGTATCATCGAGCGGGTGTACGAGGGACCAGACGGCGGTGTACGAGAGGCCGAAGTCAAGACTAGGACTGGGGTCTTCAAGCGTCCCGCCAGTAAACTCGCCGTGCTCCCGGTGGAAGAGGCTACGCAAGCTACGCCGGGGGGAGGATGTTGAGGACGGCGAGCTTAGCAAACATGTAAATAAATAGCACGTGTTTTTCGATATGTATAAACTTAGATCGTAAGAGTTTCTATTAAAAAATTCCAAAACGGTGTTCACATTTATTTAGTTCATAAGTAAGAATAAGTAGGAAAAGTAGGTAATTAGTAGGAAATAAATAGACTTGTAATAGCTAGGAAACAAATAAGTATGAAATTACGATAAAGTAGGCAATATTTAACATGTTATCAATAGCAAATATTAAGTATGTAATAAATAAGAAATGAGTATGTTGTCAATGTAAATAAACATGATATTTAGTAGGAAAAGATATGTAAAAATAGGCATAAGTACACAAAGTAAGATATTGTTGTTAGATAAGTTCAAATTAAAAATTGTAAGCTCAGCACACTATCCGAGGTAGGACAAATTAGAAAGAATGAAATAAAAGTATATATTAGACAGAGATAACACTGCGAGACAGAGAGGCACCGGTAGGAACGAGACAGCGCTTAGAAATTAAAGTAGGGCCTGCGATTGGTCAGGCAATAAATGTAGGACTTGTGATTGGCCGGAGCCGGCCGGGCGCTCGGTGCGCGCAGGTATAAAAATAGGGCCGGATAGTGTCTGAGCACAGTTCGAGATCGCAGTTCAACCACGCAACATTGTAAACAGGAAGACCCAAATAAAGAAGAAAATATCGAAGAGAGCTTTTAACTCATACAGTCCATTATAGTATGCTATGCAATATTTTGGGAAGAGTATGTGTAGAATTGCTAACTCTACATAGGATGTTATGATGGTGTTCAGGAGATGTTCTGCGATGACGTAAACTAATGTTCGGAAAGATGTAAGGAAAAAATGTATAACACGTGTGTCACCGCTAATAGTTTTATTGCCACTGGTTATAAAGGCGTTTAGTTACGTAATTGCAAAGTTAGCTCAAAATAATATGTATAATTGTAATATTGTAGGAGCTCGCTCATAAATGCTGCCCAATTTAAGATAAACAATAAATTAAGATTAAACAAAACACTTTAAAATTAAAATTTAAGGCGAAGTCTCTCTGTTGACCCGTCGCGTTGAGTGGCGGCGCTCCGGGTCCCGCCGGGGCGCGTCAGCTCCGTCGCTCGGTGTGCTGCACCGGACACTCTGCAGTTCCACTTCTTGAATGTAATATTTGTTCGATTTGTACTGCCTTAGCTTCCGGTATACATAAAAGGTGGTAAGAATAATTCCGACTAAATCAATCAGGGTGTAAACCACTTAATGATGGATATCGTGGGTGGTGTTATGAATGTGAAGGTTTTCTTGCGATGTTTTCACGGTGTCTATTTGATTCTGTAGTATGTGAAATTGGTGTTCATGTGATTCAGGAACGTATGTAAAGTTCAAGTTCGTCAAAATGTTGTTGACTCCGGATTCGGGCATGTAAACTTCACTCACTATCCTTGTTAATGACTATCTCGGAACGATATAGTCTTGGGGAATGTATGATGATGTTTTCTCCCTTTCCTTCTCCCTTCCCTTTTCTTTTCTTCCCTTTTTTCCCTCTTCTTTCTCCCTTCCCTCTCCAATAATAAATTGCTTGTGCTTAGACAATATGCAATGCTTTTTATCAGAAAATTAACACAATTCCGTTCTGGTTTTGGGCTTAGTTCTAATGTGTTTAGGCCCTTATAGCCGTCAACTTTTTTTAAATGTTTTTAGATTGCTGTTATGGCGTCAGACTTAGGTACCTAACATACTAGCCAGGCGGACTTGAAACAAGCCCCCCCCCCCCCCCCCCCCCACCACCAACCAAACCGAGAACAAATTGTACCCCCCCTGGTAATCAAACTCGGGACCCCTACGTCTTAAACGGGTGGGCGAACCCCTAGACCACAGAGGTGGTTAAACTAGCGCCACTAACTCATTATATATATTATTATTATACGTAAACCAGGTCAATAAATATTTGACTAAAAACATTAAAACGGACGACGTCAAGACTACTCAAACGAGCCCAATCTCGATGGGGTCGGGGTAGCGTGGTTTTATTAACCCTTAATTTGGCAATGTAAGTCCTGGCATACATTGAACTTCTCAAAAATACTTGTCAAATAAATAACAACTATCTGTGTTATAATTAATTTTAATTTATGGAAACACTTATTATTGTTGTACAAAAAAATTAAACACACCTATGGCAACACCAATTTTTGACATTATTTCATTAAAATTGATACTCGGCGGAAAACAGTTCTATTGTCCAAGGTATTTTTATTATTTTCACTAATATTACATGTCTTATAATGGGTGTTATGAATATATTTTATGCATTATAGTGTAATAAAATGAGTTAGAAAGGTAATTGTGAATTCTGACTTCGTAATCTAGATTTATTTTGGTCAATAACATGATGTATGCGGTGGCATACATTGCCAGTTTGCGGTAGTATTTTACTTTGTGTTTGAGCTTGATTTTTTTCTTTATCGCCAGCAAAAGCTTTAAACTCGTGGTGGTAGAATTTTAGCTCTTGTGCCTTCTCAGAATGTAGCCTCTGACGATAGTGAATTTTCGAATGTGGAAGAGGAATTTCGTGTACGCACCCCACTTTCTGTGTCAACTTCCCCAGCACCTCCTATTGATTTCTTCAGAAAGGCTTTATTTTTATTTATTTTTTATTTTAACATTTTAATTTTTTTAAGACTCCAGTAGCAAAACTTTGGATAACTATGACCACTGAAGGTCGAAGTAGGCTGTGCTAAAAGCTAAAGAGTGTGTTATGCATGAAATTGTCATGTCTGTTTCTGTTTTGTAACTGGCAAAAAAGCTAGAAATTATCAACTAGATTATCACGTGCGAGCTTAGTTGAGCAGTTACTCCCAGGTCTTTTAATAATTATTGTTGGTTTTTAATAATATTTTATAAATTTACTAAGATGAATACTCTGTACTTTAATTGGCAGTGTATGCCCCCACATACATCCTTATTTTTCCGTCCACTTGGCAATGTATGCTGGGACATACATGGTTTTTCAGGAGAACTGAAGTACCAATTTTTTTTTCTCCATTTTTCTGTAATGTCTAATAATGTTCAAAATCTAATTTTAATAAAACATTTTGTTTTATATTGCATTTTTTTCTTTGCCAAATTAAGGGTTAAAGAGTGTCCTGTGTCCTTTTTCTGGCTCCATCATCAGACCCTGGAAACTATTTTCCAACAAAAAAAGAAGCCCAAATTTGATGGGGTTGCACGGTTTCAATATTGAGTTCCTATGGCCTTTCAGCTTCATCATCAGATCCTGGACCTCTGTACTGTGAGCCCCTAACTATTCATATATTACTTCTATATACTCGTATACCTATGTTAACCTATTTACATTTATATTCTACTTTTGGTGCCAATATAGTCAGTCTGCATCAAACATCCGTTGTTGTCATTTCTCTCCGCTCCCGTCCCTACATGGCGACCCTGCCATGCGCGAGTGTCGCGTTTCGGTCTGATATAGCTGCTTATTTGTAAGTGCTCATAATTATGGCACTATTACTTGGACTTTTGTTTAACCGGTACGTTAAGAAACTTTCGTGGCCAAAATGTGTCGCTCCACAGTAGAGAAAGAGGACGTAATCATTTCCCAAAACGCAGCAGGGGGCAACAATGCAGCTGCAGTTCAACAGCTCCAAAGCCACATCGAGGTCACCAATATTTTACTGATCATCATTGTAGTGGTGATAGTAGGGGTCACTGTTGGAGTGTTGTATATAGGATACAAGCGGTGCCACCGCAGATGGATCAACAAGGAAATAAATCGAGCAGCTTGGAGACGATCCTCTGCCAGTTGGCGTCGACGGCATGAGGATCCATCGGGATCTCACCAGGGCAAACCGAACCCAGGGACTGGAATGCGGCCTGATTACAGTGGTTAAAAAGTGTCTGTGCGTTATGAAAAGTGTGAAACAAAAAAGTGTTCGGCGCGTAATAATAAAATTCCGTACAATATAATCGGCGCGTAATAATTCCGAACAATATGATCAGAAAGACATTTTAATAATAAAAATAATAATTAAAAATCGTAATACATATATCATTAGCGTAATATTAATGTTATGTTTCAGCGCATATAAGCAGTTTAATTTCATGTAAGTAAATTGTTATTATTTCGTAACGGAATACCCATGTAAGGATTTTCATCTATCATGTTATTTTTTTTTAAGAATTATGGGTTGATTGTTCCTAAGTACTTTAATCATAAAATGTAATTCTAATTATTATAAATACTTGCATATTATAGAAGAAAGTAATGGCACAAGAATTATGTCAAATATACGAAGACTTGAAATCTATTAGAACTTACTTAATAAAGAAAGGTAAAGAAAGGTATAAGGGTAATATTTTGAGTATTAAATACAGTGAGGCACAAATTTTAATTAAGAAATTTTATGTTCTGGAGGAAACTTTGTCAGAATCTTTAAAAGAAGGAAGCATACCTTCCGAAACTTTGACATTGACTAGTGATTACATAACGAAAATAAAAGAGTTGTATAAAAATATCGAACAGTTGTGTATCATTCAGGAACCTCAGAAGGTTACTGTAGAAATGGAGGGATTCGATTTTAAAACGGCAGCCTCTTTGCTCCCTAGAATGGACGGTACCGAGTCCATCACAAAACAATTACTAGATGGTATAGAAATGTACGCTTCAACCCTAGATGAAGCCAATAAAAAATTATTAATTAATTATGTCTTAAAAACCCGCCTCAGTGAGTCCGGGAAATCGCGGTTGTCTGCGACATATACTTCCGTCAGCGATCTTGTTAAAGACATACGTAAATACTTAATTTCGCAAAAGGCGTATACTTCTTTGCATTCCCAATTAGTACTATGTACTCAAAAGAGAAGATCAATTGAAAATTTTGGTAGCGAATTAGAAAAGTTACTGACGGATTTGACTATGTCACAGGCAAACGGTGATGAAAATAAGTATCGTGTTTTATTTCCTATCAATGAGAAGTTAGCAATTAAGAGGTTTTGCGATGGGTTGTCTGATCAAAGGATAAGCACCATTATTGCGGCCCGTAATTATGATCTTTTAAAGGACGCTATTCGAGGCGCACAGGACGAGGAGATGTCGGTTCTTCCTTCGACATCGTCATCGGGGCCCACCATGATGCCCCTACGCAGGGGATGGCAAAGGCCAGGTAGGGCGTCGTACTATCAACGAGGAGCTACCGCTCACCGAGGTAAGCCTTTTAACAATTATTATCAAAAGCAAGGACACCCTCAATTTAGGACTCAACAACGATTTCCACGTGGGGGTCGTCTTCGTAGAGGTCAGTATTCAACTTTTACACGTACGGCAAATCCAAGGCGAATTAATATGATGGTTCCCGAACAAGAAAAATTTTCTGACTCGGACACGGAAAATCAAAAGGAAGACCACCCTAGTAGCGATACATTGGATCATTTTTTTCGTTCATAATCATACTTGTTCTGGCAATAGTATAAACAAAGTCTATTTAAGTATCGACGATCATAAACATAGTTGGTTACTTGATACGGGCGCATCGATTTCTGCAATCAGGTATGAATCTATCCAATATTTACACATTCCAATCCATAACGAGAGAGTAATGATTAATGGAATAGGTGGTAAAGTTGAGTCCAAAGGTTACGTGTGTTTAAAACTATGCTATAATGATCATTATTTCGAACATAAATTTTATATATTTAACTCATTGCCTAGTAACACCGACGGAATACTTGGCCAAGATTTTTTAATTAAGTATAGCGCTCACCTAAATTATGAATTGAATCAACTACAATTGACTAATGAACAGGGGCAACAATTAACCTTATCTTTTGAATTAACCGATCCCACTAAAAAGTCGTTTTTAGTATTACCTAGTAGATGTGAATCGATATTTATTTTAGATACCATTCAAAATTACGATTTCATTGTAAAATCAAAAGAATTATGCGAAGGAGTTTATTTAGCAAGTGCAATTGTTCGCCCAATTAATGGCAAAATTCCAGTCAAAATATTGAATACCAGAGAAACAGCCATAAAAGTAAGTAAGTTTGATATTGAAACGTTACCATTATGTGATTACGAGATCTGTACTTTTGATAGACCAGGTATAAATTCAGAAAGGGTTAAAAAGCTATTTTCAGAATTAAATCTTGGTTATTTAAATAAGGAGGAAAGAATATCGGTCGAAAATATTTGCGCGAAATATCCAGATGTGTTTCATTTAGAGGGGGATAAGTTATCAGTGACTAATGTATACAAGCAATCTATTCAATTAAAACCTAATACTAGTCCTGTCTATGTAAAACCTTACCGGATACCACATTCCCAAAAAGCCGAAATTGAGAAACAAATTAAGGAAATGTTACAGGATAATATCATTGAGGAAAGCTGTAGTGAATATTCTAGTCCTTTACTTTTAGTTCCAAAAAAAACTGATTCATCCGGTCAAAAAAGATGGCGAGTGGTGATTGATTACCGAAAATTAAATTTAAATATACAGGATGATAAGTTTCCACTACCAGATATTACCACTATATTAGACTCCTTAACAGGTGCAATGTACTTTAGTCATTTAGACCTTTATCAAGGTTTTTATCAGCTTGACCTTGACCCTGAAAGTAGAAAGTATACAGCATTCACTACTAACTCAAATCAGTATCAAATGACGCGTCTGCCTATGGGTCTTAAGATAAGCCCTAACGCGTTCTCTAGGATGATGATAATTGCCATGTCAGGACTTAATTTTGAAAAATGTTTCGTTTACCAAGATGACCTTGTAGTTTTTGGCCGAAATTTAAAAAATCATAATCAAAACTTAATGGACATCCTTGCAAGATTACGTAAAGTTAATTTAAAGCTCAATCCGAGAAAGTGTAAATTTCTACAAAAAGAAATATTATATTTAGGACATGTGGTATCCGAAAAGGGCATACTACCTGATCCAGAAAAGGTCAGGGTGTTACAAAATTATCCAAAACCCAAAACCCGAGACGAAATAAAAAGATTCGTAGCTTTTGCGAATTACTACAGAAAATTTATTAGTAATTTTGCCCACATAGTAGCACCGTTAAATAAATTATTACGTAAAAATGTTGCCTTTATTTGGACTTCTGAATGCGAGGATTCCTTTAATACCTTAAAATATTCCCTGACTAACCCCCCGGTGCTACAATATCCCGATTTTTCCTCAGAGAATGAATTTATATTGCAAACAGATGCATCTGGACAGGCTATCGGTTCAGTGCTGTGTAATGGAGACGGTCGCCCTATTGCGTACGCGAGTAGAGGGTTAAATAAGGCCGAGTTAAATTACCCGACAATTGAAAAAGAAATGTTAGCCGTTGTATGGAGCGTCAAATATTTTCGTCCGTATTTATTCGGTAGAAGATTTCGGATTCAAACAGATCACCGACCGTTAGTTTACTTATTTAGCATGCGTGATCCGTCAAGTAGATTATTAAAATTTAGGTTATGCTTAGAGCAATATAATTACACGATAGAGTACATAAAAGGTCGTAACAATGCAGCTGCAGATGCATTGTCACGTATCTCTGTAACTTCGGAACAGTTACGCGATATGAACGCGAAAATACTAAGTGTGATGACACGCGCCCAAACACGAGCGCAACAACTGATAAGGACCGACATCAATTCAACAGAATCTTCGGTCGATAAGATACCCCGCAGCTCGAGGACTGATCACCCGAGAGTAGTGGAGCTTCTTAAAAAACCGAAAATCATGATCGAATTAGCGTCAACTAATGTTAAAACTATACAAAACTTACGACAAAATAATTACGTCATGGAGGAGTCAAAATATTTTATTTATGTCCCCCAAAAGTCTATAATTTTTATGAATCCCTTCACTCGATCATTTCCTACGCGAGTCGTGTTAGTGAGAGATTTGGGGTTACTTTGTAAAAAACTAAAGACAGACGAAGTATGTATTATCAAAAATGAAAATAATAAAATATTAATAAATGAGTTAACTCTATTTCTTAAAGAAAATCGTATAAGTGGGTCCGGACCACAGGTACAACAGTTACCTAGATTTTGTTTTATTAAGGGGGTACAAAGAATAGATAATGGCGATGATAAGCGCGTTATAATGAATGATTTCCACCTACTTCCCACGAGTGGCCACGTAGGAATAAGGAGGATGTTAAACAATATTAAGAAACATTACTTTTGGCCATCAATGGTGTTACGGACAGCTTCAATCGCGTGAAACTAGTGAAAAAAGTGATTAAAATGTGTATAGCAAAAAGACTGTTTAATGGACCGCTAAGTGCGTTACTAGTGATAGAATCTGTGTTTGCGATTATTTCATGTAAGTACTTTGATTTGTAAACAGTAGCTTGTTATAACTGATTGAGTCATTTAGTTTGTGTTTTTAATTACTTTGAAGTTTATTAATATGTAACGTTCTATTTGGTTTTAAATTGTTGCTTATAAAAAGTTCTGTAAAATGAAATATGTACCGTAGCTGTAAGTTTTATAGTTTGTGAAATATTTAAGTTTTAGTAATTCAAATAGGTATTGCTTAGGTATTTAGGTATCCTATGAATTAAACGATATGAATGCTTGTGTTTTTACTTATACTACCTGGTAAAGGTTTTGAGGTAATGGGCTAGGTAATATAGGTCTAGGAGGTGGTAGTTTCGACCTGAAATGTATCTAGGTCATACGCCAACCTTTGTCCTATAAGCCCTAAAGGTTTTGATATGGTACTAAGAGGTAAGATTATATAAATAAAGGCCTCTTGTATAGGTCTCTGATAAAGGTAATGAGAAACCTAAATACCTAAACCTCGTATTGAAAGGTAGCCAAATAATAAATTAGGTAGGTAATCTCGTAAAGAGCCAGGAGTGGGGGTTTGCTATCCCCACCACCGCTAACAATTTATGGTAACGTAGGGTAGTAATGATTTGAGTTTTGTAAACTACCTAAGTTAAGTAGAAAATGTAAGTTTTTGTATTAGTGGATATTTGCTATCGTACAAAATGTTACCTTAGGGACGTGTGATCGTAGGAAATGTTGTAAGCTCGCACGGCCCAATTCGTTATAACCACAATATATGGGCATATAAGAAGAAAGTGTTTCATTCTCTTCCTGCTTGGCGAATCATCCTATGGTGCAGTGTTGAGGTTACCGACATCGGTAACAGTACTGCGTGGTCCTTCAGAGCAGCGGATAAGAAGATTCTGCGCGTCAAGCGAGAAGAAAGAAGCGAAGCATCACATTAACATATATACGTCCAACGATTATTGAAGAAAAGAAGCATCACAGTAAACATAATACGTTCACTGAAGACTGAAGAAAAGAAGCATCACAGTAAACATAATACGTTCACTGAAGAAAGAAGAATCACAGTAACTAGTTTCACTACGCGGGTGGACCGCGGCTCACACTGCCACACCCTAACGGTGCCAAGTGTGGTTAGTGTGAGTAACGCCATTCAAGGCGGTGCAGTCTGACGGACACGGCTGCCAGCCGCCTTTTTCAAGGCAGCTGAAATTGTCCGGCTACGCCGGTAAGGGTTGTGTCGCACTGAGGGCCGGTCTGTAGGCACTGCTGACGCTGCCGGGCGTTCCTCCCGGTAGCCGAGCACCTCGGAGTTGCACACCCCCTCTGCCGGGTAGTTCCTCCCTTCCACTCCTGCTACAACCTCCATCCTCACCTGGGCTCCCCTCGCTAGTGTGCCCGGGCGAGATTGTTAGGAGTAGACATCAAGAAAGAAAAAGATGCCAGTCACGAGAAGCCAATCTGGAGGGAAGAAGAGGGAGGCAATCACATATGATGAGCCACCGGCGTCACCGTCGACGATCGCGCCACAGCCACCGCCACCACCACCGTTATTGACTACAGTCGCGATGCAAGAGGCCACAGAAAGTGGTACAGAGAGATCGTTACCGCCGCCGCCCACCAAGGAAGTTGACGATGGCAACGCCGCCGGCGCCGCCGCCACCGACACTGGGGCTTTGAGACGTAACCCGCCGTCAGTGTGTTCGTCGAGTGTAGCTGCGCGCGTCCGGCAGGCGCAACTTCGGGCCGCGGAACAGTTGGCCGAGATTAAGAGACGAGAAATGGAATTAGAACGTGAATTAATTCAACAAAGGTTACAAGTTGAAATGGATACTATTATGGAAGAAGAAACCCGTGCGAGCTTACCCGCCGAGAGCGTCCCAGAGAGGCTGAAAGAATGGTTGGATACCACAGCCGATCCTCGGTGTCGGGTAGACGAAAATTTAGAGAAAGACAGAGATATCGTTCCCGTCGTTTCACAAGAAAGAGACAGAGATATCGCTCCCGCTATCGTGCAAGACAGAGACAGGGATATGAAGCGCAATGAGGCGCGCGCCTTAGAAACAGATAGAAACCGAACGTTTAGTATAAATCCAATGGAGGCTGACGCGAGGCCCGTAGTCGATACGAAAAAGGGCTACGGGGTGGAAAACCTCGCTGAAACATTGGACAGGGTTCTAACTAGACGACCGATGCCGCGGTACGCGCAAGAGCTGCCCGTGTTTAGTGGCTCACCGACGGAATGGTTGTTGTTCAAGGCCGCAGTGCGTGATTCCACACGATTATATAAGTTCACTGCAGAGGAAAATCTAGCAAGATTACGCGTGAGCTTAAAAGGGGAGGCGAAAGAGAGTGTGTCGGCGCTATTATGGAGTGCGACCGACCCCGATCGTATTATGACCACACTAGAACAATGCTACGGCCGCCCCGAAGTGCTTATAGATAGAGCGCTCGAAGATATGAAAAGTTTACCGCGTTCCGGTACGAGTGCTACAGAATTAAATACCCTCGCTGTGAAATTGCAAAATATAGTTTGCGTCATTCAAGCGGTTGATGACCGAGGGTACTTACGAAATCCGCTATTGGTTCGAGAAGTAGTCAAGAAACTCAGCCCACATTTGTTATCGAACTGGGTCGCCTACGCCGAAAAGAATGAATCGAGCGAGCCTGAAATAATTATTTTATCTCGATTCCTTATGAAAGAGGCCGACTGCGCGCTGCGTTTTGCATACGTACCGACTACGTCACAGCAAAGAGAAAACGTCGCTGTAAAAAACCGTAGCGAGAAAGCACCGATAAAAAGAAAAATGTAGCAAGAATATACACTTTGGGCCAGAAAGAGACGCCGCCAGCGCCGTGTTTACTATGTGGAAACGATCATGAAGTACCCCACTGTAACAAATACAAAGCCATGACGGTAGATGAAAGATGGCAGTGGGCAAGAAATAATGGAGTGTGCTTTCGGTGTGTAAACAATAAGCACCGGAGGTTCCGCTGTACACACAAACTATGCGGGGTGAACAACTGTAATGCGCGTCACCACGCTACGTTGCATAAGGACCGTGCCGCCAGTAATGAAGAGACGTTGGTGCGAGAGTCGCAGACTGAGACGATCGCCACGATTAATAGGGCCAACGTCGCGGCGAATGTCATGTTAAAGGTGTGTCCAGTGACAGTTAAGGGACCCGGCGGCGCCGTACAGACATACGCGCTGCTGGACGAGGGATCGACAATAACGATCATTGATCAAGTCCTGGCGGACGAAATAGGTGCGAAAGGGCCTGTAAGCGACTTGCGTATATGTAGTATAAACGCGCAAGGGAGCGTAGCGAACAGTGAAGACGTAAGCCTAGTGTTAGTAGCAAGAGATGAAAGCACCCATCATGTTCGCGCCAAAACGATGACAAGTTTGACGCTCAATCATCAAACAGTTAGTGAAGATTGCTTACAGTACGCACACTTAAGAAAATTAACGGCTAGTGACGTGTGTTATGACAGAGTGAAACCACGTTTACTGATCGGGGCCGATAATTGGCATTTGATTGTGTCACGAAAGTTGTTAATGGGCAATCAGAGACAACCGGTAGCGTCGCTTACGAAGCTAGGGTGGGTCATACATGGAACGGCGCCTCGAATTACGGCGCTAGAGGGCGCGTCTAACGTATACAAGACGGAGCTCATCGCACCCGAGGTTGAATTGCACGACATGGTGAAACGTTACTTTGAAATAGACGCACTCGGTATCGCTAGGAGGGAACGCGAAAACCCAATGGAAGTGAGAGCAATTAAAGCGTTCAATGAGAGTATTAAACGAGTCGGCGGCCAGTGCGAAGTACGACTACCGTGGAAGAGAGACGACGTCACGCTACCACCCAGTTATTATAACGCTATAAAGCGCTTGAAGTCTATTGAACGCAAGATGGACCGGTCAAGCGACTTTAAAAAAGCTTATACAGCACAGATAGAAAATTTATTCACGAGGGGCTACGCGGAGCAGTGCAGTGGGAAAGAGACAGACGATCCACGAGCATGGTACCTGCCTCACTTCGCGGTTACTAACGTGAACAAGCCGGGGAAGTTAAGATTGGTTTTCGATGCGGCGGCAAAAGCCGAGGATGTTTGCCTCAATGATGAGCTTTTAGAGGGGCCCGATTTATTACAAGATTTAAATGGGTTGCTTTTGCGGTTCCGTGAGAAAAGGATAGCAATAACAGCCGACATTCAAGAGATGTTTTTACAAGTGAAAATCGCACCTATAGACCAACCGGCACAGATGTTTCTATGGAGAGGCGGCGATAGAGATGGACCGCCACGAAAATATAAAATGACGTCGATGATATTTGGGGCAAAGAGTTCGCCATTCTTAGCACATAGTGTGCGCGACTGGAACGCGAGAGAGAGCGCCGACGAGTACCCGCTAGCATGTCAAGCGATAACTAGCAATCATTATATGGACGACTGGGTGGACAGTTTTGATGATAAGGAACGGGCAATTACTACGATGAAACAAGTGATTGAAGTGCACAGGCGAGCAGGATTCAAGCTGACAGGCTTCAACTCAAACGAAGCTAGAGTCTTAGCTGAGCTGCCATTAGAGAGCCGTGCTACGTCATCGCCCAAGCAACTGGGGTCCAACCTAGACGATTGTGGTCGCACGCTGGGGTTACTATGGGATGCGGTGACCGACACACTGGGGTTCAACACGACGCTTGCGAGGGTACCGGCTGAAGTGAAGACGTTAGCGAGGCCGCCGACAAAGAGAGAAGCGCTAAGCGCCGTGATGTCGGTTTTCGATCCGTTGGGCTTACTAAGTTACTACACCATTCGAGCGAAGATTGTATTACAAAACATTTGGAAACTAAACGTAGAGTGGGACGAGGCTTTACCAGGGCCGGAGGCCGAAGAGATAATCCAATGGCTTAGAGACATAGAAAAGCTACGAACACTAAGATTACCGCGCCTCTACGCTCAAACGGGGGGAGAGCCGAGCCGAGAACTACATATATTTTGTGATGCAAGTGAAGTTGCTTACGCGACCGCGGCTTACTGGCGCGTCAAGAATGAAAATGGTGAAATAGAAGTGACATTAGCGGCCGCTAAAGCACGGGTAGCGCCAATGAAACATCTTAGCGTACCAAGACTCGAATTACAAGCGGCTCTGATTGGGACGCGTCTGGCAAGCTCTATCAAGAGACAGCAAGGCTGGGAACCCGTGAAAACTGTATATTGGACGGATTCGCGTACCGTGTGGCATTGGATACGGAATGATAGCGTGCGTTACTCACCATACGTAGCGCACCGCTTAGGAGAGATAGCCGAGACTACGGACGCTAGCCAATGGAGATGGGTTCCGACAGCGCTGAATGTGGCGGACGACGCAACGCGCCCTAATGTAGAGATGAAGACGTGTAATGACAGATGGTTTAAAGGACCCAAATTTTTATATGAAGATGAGGCTTTATGGCCCACGTGTGATATCGTAACGGAAGAGGACACGGTAGAGATAGTGCTCACGACAATGGGAGAAGCAAACGATAGTGTGCCCCGAGCCGAGCGTTTTTCCTCATATGAACGCTTGGTGAGAGCGATGGCGAGAGTATTACTATTCGTACGCAAATGTCGTGACCGTGCCGCTACGATGAATGTAGAGCTTTTAGAAGAGGCTGAGATGAGACTGCAACGAGCTTCGCAGCGCCAATGTTTCGCTGAAGAGATAGAACGCATCACCGCAAAGCGAAACCTCAGAGCAGGAAGCCGGCTACGAAAGCTAGATCCGTATTTGGACGAACAAGGTGTGCTGCGTGCCAGGGGACGAATAGGGGCAGCGGGTGTGTCTGCCCCCGCTACTCACCCCGTAGTACTGGACGGCAGGCACCCGTATGCGCGGTTGCTGCTATATCGCGAGCACCGTCGCGCCCACCACGCACACAATGAGCGCGTTGTGAATGACGTCAGAGCCAAATACTGGATACTACGACTGAGACCGACGATACGTACAGTCGCCAGCAAATGCGTGTTTTGTCGCGTACGAAAGGCACGTCCTGTGGTTCCAGTGCACGGAGATTTACCTAAGGCAAGATTACAGCCATTCACGAGGGCCTTCACATACTGCGGGGCCGACTATTTTGGACCTCTAACGGTGACGGTGGGACGGCGGCACGAAAAACGGTGGGGCGCACTATTTACGTGTCTCACGACGAGAGCGATACATATAGAATTGGTGGCGTCGCTATCCACAGACTCGGCAATCATGGCTCTAAGAAGAATGGGCGCGCGCCGCGGGTGGCCGCGCGTGATGTACTCAGATAATGCAACAAACTTCAGAGGCGCCGACGTAGAGTTGCGTCGTGCGGTAGAAGAATGGGAACCGGCGCTACGTGATTACGCACTAACAGAGCGTATGGAGTGGCGCTACATCGCTCCGGGCGCGCCACATCAGGGGGGCGCGTGGGAGAGGCTCGTGCGCTCGGTCAAAAGCGCGCTACGAGTCACACTGAACGAGAAGTCGCCGCGAGAAGAGGTACTAGCTACGCTGTTGGCGGAGGTAGAGCACACCATAAACGCTCGCCCGCTAACCCACGTACCAGTCAGCGAAGAAGATCCAGAGGCGCTCACCCCAAATCACTTTCTGCTGGGGGGTTCGCGCGGCCTGCCACTCACTGGGCCGTGCGAGCCAGCTTCGCGCAAGGCATGGCGCGCTGCGCAGGCGCTGGCCGACGAGTACTGGCGCCGCTGGGTGCGCGAGTACCTGCCCGAGCTCATTCCGCGCGGGGGTGCGCGTGACGTCACGGGCCGCTCACTTAAGCCCGGTGACGTCGTCATCATCGTCGACTCCAGCCTGCCTCGCAATGTGTGGCCGCGAGGCGTCGTGACGGCGGTGTATCCGGGACCAGACGGCGAGATTCGCAACGCTGATGTCAAGACAAGAGGAGGAGTTTTTCGTCGCCCGACAGCGAGATTGGCTGTCCTCCCTACTGAAGAAGAAGGTGCCGCGAGTGCTGCACCGGGGGGAGACTGTTACGGACAGCTTCAATCGCGTGAAACTAGTGAAAAAAGTGATTAAAATGTGTATAGCAAAAAGACTGTTTAATGGACCGCTAAGTGCGTTACTAGTGATAGAATCTGTGTTTGCGATTATTTCATGTAAGTACTTTGATTTGTAAACAGTAGCTTGTTATAACTGATTGAGTCATTTAGTTTGTGTTTTTAATTACTTTGAAGTTTATTAATATGTAACGTTCTATTTGGTTTTAAATTGTTGCTTATAAAAAGTTCTGTAAAATGAAATATGTACCGTAGCTGTAAGTTTTATAGTTTGTGAAATATTTAAGTTTTAGTAATTCAAATAGGTATTGCTTAGGTATTTAGGTATCCTATGAATTAAACGATATGAATGCTTGTGTTTTTACTTATACTACCTGGTAAAGGTTTTGAGGTAATGGGCTAGGTAATATAGGTCTAGGAGGTGGTAGTTTCGACCTGAAATGTATCTAGGTCATACGCCAACCTTTGTCCTATAAGCCCTAAAGGTTTTGATATGGTACTAAGAGGTAAGATTATATAAATAAAGGCCTCTTGTATAGGTCTCTGATAAAGGTAATGAGAAACCTAAATACCTAAACCTCGTATTGAAAGGTAGCCAAATAATAAATTAGGTAGGTAATCTCGTAAAGAGCCAGGAGTGGGGGTTTGCTATCCCCACCACCGCTAACAATTTATGGTAACGTAGGGTAGTAATGATTTGAGTTTTGTAAACTACCTAAGTTAAGTAGAAAATGTAAGTTTTTGTATTAGTGGATATTTGCTATCGTACAAAATGTTACCTTAGGGACGTGTGATCGTAGGAAATGTTGTAAGCTCGCACGGCCCAATTCGTTATAACCACAATATATGGGCATATAAGAAGAAAGTGTTTCATTCTCTTCCTGCTTGGCGAATCATCCTATGGTGCAGTGTTGAGGTTACCGACATCGGTAACAAATGGAAAAAGATGTAAAAGATTTTATTTCCAAGTGTGCCCAATGCCAAACGCAAAAGTATTCCGTAGGTGTGAAACAGCCTATGGTTATTACAACGACAGCGAACTCGGCGTTCGAAAAAATTTTTTTAGATATCGTAGGCCCTATTCAAAAGGACCACGCTAATTACTCTTACATCCTTACACTGCAATGTGAACTCACAAAGTTTACAGAAGCATATCCTTTAGAAAGAAAAGATGCAGTCAGCGTAGCCAGAGCCTTCGTAGAACAATTTATTTTAAGGTATGGTATTCCAAAGGAAATCGCCACCGACCGTGGTACTGAGTTCATAGCGAGTACGATGAAAGAGATATGCAGTTTGCTGAAAATAAACCACATCACCTCCACGGCGTACCATCACGAGAGTATCGGCTCACTGGAAAACTCCCACAAAACTATGGGTGCGTACCTTAGAATACATTCTGAAAATTTCACTAATTTTTGGAGTAGCTGGTTGCCATACTGGTGCTTCGCGTATAATAACACGGTTCATACGGAGACTAAATATAGTCCGCATGAACTAGTATTTGGCAAGGTTTGCAATTTGCCTAGCAACCTTAGTAGTACAGTCGAGCCCTTATATAATTTTGATAATTATCCTCTAGAGTTGAAGTATCGGCTACAAGTATCTCAAAAGGACGCTAGGGATAATTTAATACAGAGTAAGGTAGTAAGGAAAAATATTTACGATAGAAGTAAGAACCCTACATATTATAATAAAAATGACTATATTTTATTAAGGAACCCTAGTAGTGATAAGACACAGAATATCTATTTAGGCCCTTACTTAGTACTTGAGGACTTAGGAACAAATGTTAAAATACGAGTTAATAATAAATCAGATATCGTTCATAAAAATAGAACGAAATTGTATGTTAAATAATGCGCTGGATTATTATTAAATGTAATGTAGGTACTTATTTAATTTTTGTACTTTTCTTAAACATTGTGTATCATACATATCAGCTAATAAAAATATGTTATAACTTAAGTAATTATAGTTATTAAGCAAAAAAAAGCATGTAACCTTTCTTTTTTTTTTTTAATTAAGGGGGGAGATGTACTGTGAGCCCCTAACTATTCATATATTACTTCTATATACTCGTATACCTATGTTAACCTATTTATATTCTACTTTTGGTGCCAATATAGTCAGTCTGCATCAAACATCCGTTGTTGTCATTTCTCTCCGCTCCCGTCCCTACACCTCGTCTCCCATTAGAGTACTCGTCAAGACGATTCTAACAAGCCCAAACGCGATAGTTTCAACTTGAGAGTTCCTGTGCCTTCTTCCGGCTTTATCATCAGATCAGCTCAATGACACTATAATATTGCATTGCCTTCCAGTTCTGACAAATGTTCAAAGTTTCAAGTCAATATCGTTTGCAAACTTTGTGGAGAAACAAACAAGCAAACAAACAATTTTCAATAACTCTTCAACAGTTTTGATTCTTTCTGTAAGTTTTAAAATCCATTTAAACCAAAAATGGTCATTTTCGTTTTGATTGCATTTTAAAACTAGTACAAATAGTTGTTCAAAAATTATTAGAGCCATTTTTTAATATTTATACTTTAGTATAAATAATATATTTTTTTATATTTACTTTAGCTAGTGGACCAATGTAGGTACCTTAAGGCGATTAGTGTCCTCACAGTGGCGCCACTTGGTGTGTTAAGTGTTGGCACTTTCGCCTTGCTTTTTGCCTACTACTACTACTAGTACTACTACTACTACTACTACTACTACTACTACTACTACTACTACTACTACAAGGAACTATATTTTACAGAGGTTATTATTTGTAAATAAACGATGGAACCTTAGCTTTTAGTCTCAACGTTTGAATTTTGTACTTAGCGAGCAATAAATTGAATGAAGTACATTTTAAAAAATGAATGACGTGATTATACAATTTTTGCATCCATGCAACTGGCAAAACATGCTGAACCATAGTATTAGAAAAATTTTCGCTGTTCTATTTTTATGTATGTGCTGAACAATGTTACACCTCTGTTCGATATCATACCATGTTTATGAGCTAATAAATATTTCTATTTCTATTAAGATGAGGGCGCCATTTGAGGCGTCTAATCGCCTTAGTAACGTGCCAGTGCCTTATCGAAATTGTATGATTAAAGAGTATAGTAATGTTCAATAATACTTGTTTTGTTTTTGTTTTCCTGTCCTTTCCCTGCTTAGTGTTTAGTTCATTCCAGTAAATTAGATATTTCTGTGCTAGCCTTTTAGTGTCTCGCCTAGTAAGTGGTTAGTGCCTAGCCTAGTAAGTGCCTAGTGCTTAGTGCCCAGTAATGAGTAATTTATGTGTTAGCCTTAGTGCCTGGTAAGTGCTTAGTGCCTTGTAAGTGGTTAGTGCTTAGTAATGAGTAATGTCTGTGCTAGTCTTAGTGCCTGGCAGTGGCGAAGGGTCCATACAAGCCGATTCCCATCGGCTTAACTTTTGGAAATCCCACCCCACTGATCCACTATGCAGATCACAACATTTTTCATCATTTCTGTAGAGCGGCTTACCTTCGCCATGATTTCACCCCTCGCCACTGGGCCTGGTAAGTGCTTAGTGCCTAGTAAGTGGTTAGTGCCTAGTAAGTGCTTAGTGCCTAGTGCTTAGTGCCTAGTAATGAGTAATTTCTGTGCTAGCCTTAGTGCCTAGTAAGTGGTTAGTGCCTAGTAAGTGGTTAGTGCCTAGTAAGTGCTTAGTGCCTAGTAAGTGCTTAGTGCCTAGTAAGTGCTTAGTGCCTAGTGTCTAGTAATGAGTAATTTCTGTGCTAGTCCTAGTGCCTGGTAAGTGCTTAGTGCCTAGTAAGTGCTTAGTGCCTAGTGTCTAGTAATGAGTAATTTCTGTGCTAGTCTTAGTGCCTGGTAAGTGCTTAGTGCCTAGTAATGAGTAATTTCTGTGCTAGTCCTAGTGCCTGGTAAGTGCTTAGTGCCTAGTAAGTGCCTAGTGCTTAGTGTCTAGTAATGAGTAATTTCTGTGCTAGTCTTAGTGCCTGGTAAGTGCTTAGTGCCTAGTAAGTGCTTAGTGCCTAGTGTCTAGTAATGAGTAATTTCTGTGCTAGTCTTAGTGCCTGGTAAGTGCTTAGTGCCTAGTAATGAGTAATTTCTGTGCTAGCCTTAGTGCCTGGTAAGTGCTTAGTGCCTAGTGTCTAGTAATGAGTAATTTCTGTGCTAGTCTTAGTGCCTGGTAAGTGCTAAGTGCCTAGTAAGTGGTTAGTGCCTAGTAAGTGCTTAGTGCCTAGTGCTTAGTGTCTAGTAATGAGTAATTTCTGTGCTAGTCTTAGTGCCTGGTAAGTGCTTAGTGCCTAGTAATGAGTAATTTCTGTGCTAGCCTTAGTGCCTGGTAAGTGCTTAGTGCCTAGTGCTTAGTGTCTAGTAATGAGTAATTTCTGTGCTAGTCTAGTGCCTGGTAAGTGCTTAGTTTAATGGTTCAAATGTGCAGTAGCTCTTTTGATTATATTTAACATCATTTATTTTTCTGCGCTAGCCTTATGCTTGTTTATGTTTCTTTCACGTGCATGTCTGAAATTTATATATTTGAATAAGATAACCGCTGCACTGTTATTAAAATCTCAACTATTTAAATGTTGATGGTTCCATGGCCCTTAACGAAAAAAAACACGTGTACTGTCAGCTTATATATAGTGTATTATCTATGCAGTCAGCAATGTTATGAGCTGAACACCTTAAGGTTAATTTCTAGATTTTTTCTAGATGTATTGTTCTTGCATTTACTCAAGAGCCATAAAATTGAGATAACAATCAGCATCTTTTGTATAAAAACAATGGAGGAAGGCAGGTTTTAGTTCCATTTCCATTTGCTTTCAACTGTTAAGGTCATTATAATATTCAGTCTAGGTTAGATAATGTGTGCCGGTTGGGTGATGTTTAACGCGTGGTATTTTTTTTTGTCTAGTTTCTTGCTCAGTGGTCTGGCGGGGCTCCATGCGATACTCTTCATCCAGTCTATTTCCAGTTCAAGTTCCAAGGTGTCTTAAATGTAGAGAAGGCAGCCATTGCATTGTTTCATGCCAGGAAAGGAAACATGTAAGTACACCAACTGTACATACCTTGCGTCATTTGTTTAGTAATACTTAGGTAGGAATTTGGTAATAGTGGCATTTCCTCACGACATAAAAGTGCAATATACGGCGTTTCGTGATTGAGGGATATCCTTTGACAGGGTGAACCTTCTGAACCCTTAGATCATTTTAAGAAGGGGAGCCATCTTGGATTTTTGGAGGGGAAGGAGATATAATACATTTTTTTTTTTGTTTGGAATTTGGTTTTTCGAAGCCCGTCTGGGATATTATCATGTGGGATATTAGATGAAAGGGATTTTTTCGAAAATACCTACAATATGATTACATTGTAGGTATTTTCGAAAAAACTTTTTTTGATTCTTGTTAGTACTTTAACTCATTCAATACTCACTGGGATTAAAAATTCAAAATGTTATTTTTTTCATATTTGCTTCCAGGACGTTGGATAAGAGTATATTAGAAGTTGTTTGGCGTATGTTTCATAAGAATAAATTTTTAGTGGTTTTCTTCCTGCAAGAGCCCAAACTTAGTATGTTTGGAAAATATTTTTCCGATTTTTTTAAACCAGTAGCTACGATGTAATAATATTGTATACTCGAAGATGGTGGAGGTAGAGGCAGCATCTGGAGGTTTGATGGCGGCAAAGAAGATACAGCCGGGGCGGCCGGCGCGCGCCCGAATCTACTTTGGGTGCTCCATTACAAAGCCGAGCTCGCCGAGTGCCGTCTTGATGTCATCGGGCTGGGTGTTGTAAGGAAGGCCGCGTAATTCGGCCTTCAAGCTCCTTTCCTCCGGGAGAGCGTACGAGTACCAGTTTAGGTTCTCCTTACTCTCTAAGTCGGAGAGGTAGGCTTGCACAAGCCGGTACTCGTTCCCGTCTGCCGGTGAAAAGCGCACGCCCTGACCAAAGGGCCGCGCGTTGGGTGGGTGGCCGAACGATGCATGCAGGGCCTTGAGATGCGTGGGCTAGTTCGGTAGACTAATTATCGAGTGGAGGGTACCTCTTCTCTTTCGGTGCTGCACTGGGGGTAGTCGTAGATTTCCCGGCAGTGGTGGGATGGCTGCTGATACTGTCCCGGTGGTGGGGGCAGTCGACTGGGTATGGCGCGCAGGGGCATCTACGGCCGGTTGGGCGGATGCGGCGTGCTCGAACGTGCGTGGTGAGGGCGTGGGCGGCGTTGATGTTACCTTTGCCGGGTCTGGTAGGACTCGGCGCGGGCGCTGCTCCCGTTGTGGTTGTGGCGCACGGGTTTGCAATTGCGCCGGTGAGGGCGTGGGTTGCGCATTCCTTGCTGCGGCGTCGGTGGTGGGGGCGGCGATAGCCTGTCGCCCGCGCTCAGCGACTGGTGGATGCGCGGGTCGCGAGCGTTCGGGGCGTACGGCGTCGCACACATTCGCTTGCCCTCGGGTAGAGGGGTGGCGGCTTTTCTTCCTCTTCGCCCTCGGAAGTTCGAGCATTAGAGGGAGGTCCTCCAATGCGAGCTCGTCCGAGGGGGTGAGAACCGGGATGTCACCCAGCTCGAACTCCGCCTTACATAGGCCGCCAGCTAGCGGATCATGCGGTCCGACAAGTAGCCGGACGCGGCAAGCCTAGCCACCATCACCGAGTCTGACTCTTGGGGATGTTGACTTGGCCCTGTACCACCCTGCTGGCTGTCGTCCCAGTGCCTGGCGGAGTCAGAGCGATTGGGGTCGTCCCGGTTGCGACGCTACTTACTGCAGCGGTCGGTGTAGCGGAAGTGCAGGAGTTGCTGATGTTGGCAGCTGTTGCGGCAGTTGTGGGCGGCTGTGCCGGCCGTTGAGGTGTGTGTCGGGGCGCAGCACTGGGCGAAGATGTCTCAGCCTGCACACCAGACCAGTGCTGCGGTCTCGATCGGGCGAGGGCATGCTCTAGGGGGTCTTACCACGCGCAGTCCTCTTGAGCACTGAGTACCCTGCGGCGGGTTGGGGGGCGGATTACGATCCCTGCTAGTCCTGAAAAGTGCGCGTATGGCCGATCTCCAACCGGCTATTGCAACAATAGCGGTGGAGTGGAGATCGTATGTGGTTGTGATTACATTACAACTGGGTAGGACTCGTGCGCATTGTGCTTAGTTCTGCAGTCCCACTGATTATACAAAACTAGGTCATCGTTAATATGCCTTTTTGCCCTGTGGCAACTAGCTTACTTCGCAGGGCGTTCAAGAAAATGAGAGAGGGATGTATACCTGAAAAAAGGGGGTTAAGCACTACAAATAATAAAATTCGCATGGAAAAGTACCAGAGGCGTGGCCTAAGTTGTGACGTCACGCCATGTGCGTTTAAGTAGCCCCTCTGATTGGTCTAAATTAATCGGGACACAAATTCGTTGATTTTCTTCATTTCGGTGCCAGGTGTGCTTTTTTTCAGGTTTTTTGAAGGTTTTTATTTTTTGTTATTTTTTTTTATCAACTTTTTAGTGGTAGGTATGTAAGCATGTAAATATTTTTTAACTTTATAAAATGGTAAAATGCCCACAACTCAATTTCCAAGTTAACGCTGTTTGTTTTTGAGAAGTTCCGTTGTGTCTTCGTAGTCCAAGTCTAGTCCAGAACCTTGCATTGCAGACCATGGTTTGGTTTGTTTTGGATTGTCATAAATCTTCTTATATCCAAATCACTTTACATATGCTATTTGAATTTGAGGAGTTCCCTTGTGTATCTTCGAAGTCCAATACCGATGAAATTAAAATGGGACTACTCTTGAAGTATGACCCTTTCAAACAAAAAATCATCTAAATCGGTACATACGTACCCAAAGACGTGGGATGGCAAGCTAAATAGACAAAACAAAAAAAGGAAATAATATGTACGTTTACTTACAATAAAAATGTTGAGTTTTCTTTCAAGTAAATCGCACAATTTAGCTCAGAGAAAAGTACCTATGTATGTATAATTTTTGCGAATAAGTGAACTCCTTTCCTATTGGCTGCCGGCGAACCGATACTGAGTAGCCATTGGCTCGCGCTTTGGCACGCGCGTCCCCACTATTTCTGTGGTTCCGTCACCTATA
Organism: Agriphila geniculea; assembly: GCA_943789525.1. Lineage (NCBI taxonomy): Eukaryota > Metazoa > Arthropoda > Insecta > Lepidoptera > Crambidae > Agriphila > Agriphila geniculea. The sequence continues at coordinate 43,893,107 of OX038870.1, forward strand.
AATATAAGATCGTTAAAAATACCTTTATTATTATAAACGTCGGAGTCGGAGTCGGGAGTCGGGCGTCGGGCGAGAACGGTATCCCCGCTCCACCGTTAAATTAAATATTTATTATTATTATTAATTAAAAGTGTGACACTCTCTTTTGTGTGTAACGTCGTGTATCTTTTGTCCTTTTGGGTGAATTATGAAAGTGACGCAATATGCGTTAACAGTGAAACATCCCATTAGCGCTTTATAGAATCATGTTGTGGCCCTGAAAAGGGCCTTTTTAGTGTGTGCAAGACACGGTAGAGCCGTCCGGTCGACACCACCACCACCGTGTACATATAGATATGTATATAGGTAAACAACCGGTGACATCGTGACACGCCGCCGACCGACCGACCGCTTATGCCTTCTTTTCGGTCTTCTTCGGCAACAGCACCGCCTGGATGTTCGGCAGCACACCGCCCTGTGCGATGGTCACGCCGGACAGGAGTTTGTTCAACTCCTCGTCGTTCCGTATGGCGAGCTGGAGATGCCTCGGTATGATTCTGGTCTTCTTGTTGTCGCGGGCGGCGTTGCCGGCCAACTCGAGAACCTCAGCGGCGAGGTACTCCATCACGGCCGCCAGGTACACGGGCGCACCGGCACCGACACGCTCCGCGTAATTGCCCTTACGCAGAAGCCTGTGGATACGTCCCACGGGAAACTGGAGACCGGCACGGTTCGACCGAGACTTGACCTTCCCCTTGACTTTGCCACCTTTGCCACGACCGGACATGATTGATTAGGTTTTGTGTTAAACAACGAGACGAAAGTTTATTCTATCTGACGTGCGTACGTCAGACAGCGACCGAGAAATAATAATGTTTGTTTTTCAAAACACCCATTATCATTTATATATAAGCGCGCGGTAGGGTCGATGTAGTGGGGCTGTTGTGACGAAAGGCGATGAGCGAAAGAGAACGATAGATGAGAGCGCGCGAGTGTAAAAATTTAGAATAAATTTCATTTTGGTTTGAAATATTTCAGTTTAGAGTGAAATTTATTTTTATGTTTCATCTGACCTAAATAAAACAAAATTACATGCATTTTTCTCAATATATCAACATAATTATAGAACAAAACAATAAACAAATAAGTTGGCTTAAATTACGAATAGCTTTGGCTATTTTACAACTTTTAATAACAAAATATTCAATGTCTGTTTCGATTGTTGGCCACGATGGCGTAGAAGAAAAAAAACGATTTTATCAACATTACGAAGGAATATGTAGAAAACTAACAATAAAAATCGCAAAGTTTAAATAAAAATACTTAATATTTATGTATATTATTATTTATTTTTGGAAATGGGTGATATTTTTGATAATATTCAATTATGTCGACTTAAAAAAAAAAAAAAATCTATAATATTATCGAGCTGCTCGCAAAATTTCGCGAGAATCAGTTGAGAAATGGGACCTGTAGAGGAGAACGGACAGCTAGAAAGTCAGACTAAAATATGTTTATGTATATATCTCCGCCAGTTTAAAAAAAAAAAAAAAAAAAAAACTTGCTCGACAGTAAAATTCTATATTATTTTCGAACCTGTCCACAAAATTTGACGAGAATCAGTTGAGAAATGCGCCTGTAGAGGAGAACAAACAGTGCTGGAATAGCGGACTGAAATGTTTCGAAAAACAGGGTATAAAAAAAAAAATCCTGCAATCCTGAGCAAAGTCCAAAAATCCTGAGATCTCCGGACAAATCCTGAGATATGGTAACCCTACCCCTGGGGCCGTATTACGACCTCTTATTGCCTGGCAGTTTTCTGACTGGCTATCAATCTTTTAACTGCTGTAAACCGAGAAAGAGATGTAACTATAGCAATTCATAAACCTGGCAAGTTTTAAGAGGTTGTAATGCCGCCGCCGATTTCATAAATTTCATATAAATTAAATTTTCATTTCATTGAAATTTTCACTGGACCCATCCCTACGCGCGTGTGTTTTACTTTTTAATAAATAACCAAGATAAATAGGTTATTTATTATGTATGTACCTTATAATGAACAACAAATATATATGTATGAGCAAAGTTTGTTTGAATGTTACGTTACCGTCGTCGCCTCCTTACAAAGAGGCAATCAATGTCTATGGTTTTGAAATTTTTGACATGCATAATGTCACTCGAAAATTATTTGTGATGTGAAATCGCAATTATTAATATCGCAATTCATGCAAGCAACTGCACTGCTGCCTTACCCGATATTATATATAGGTATGTATGTATTATTTATTAATCGAAATATATCGTATAGGTAAGTAGTAGTTAGTAGGTGCGCATGCATAAGGAATATAGGAAAGAAAAAAAAAAAAATATTTACTGATTGATTTGATATGATAAATTGTAATATTTATTTATTTATTTATTTTGGTAGGTGGGTTTATGTAGGTAGGTAGGTAGGTAGGTAGGTAGGTAGGTAGGTAGGTAGTTAGTTTATACGACACGTATTGAATGTATTATTATGAAGTCTCGTGAAACTGTTTGCGTTATGCAAATCATGAGGTTTCTGTTAGCCCTGAAAAGGGCTTTTTGGATTGTGCAGTGGTGCACGCCGTTTGTTTTCATTTCGCCGCCGTTCGGTGGGTGGGTGGCTCGTGGTGGTCGCGCGGCGCGCGATGCGATGCGACGCGACGCGCGCTGGCTCTTTACTCACTCCACTCCACTCGACTCGCTCATCCTCCGTCGCACGCACGAACGAACGAACGAACGAACGAACGAACGAAAAAGAAAAAAGAGGAGAAGAGAACAGACAGATAATTCAGCACGTGACGACAACACACAGCACACACAATTATTACACTACGCTACTATGTACTGCCGCTCGCCGCTGCTGGCTGTCCGTCCGTCCGTCCCTCCGCAGCGCAGTGGCGTGTTTACTTCTTGGAGGCGGCTGCCTTCTTGGCGGCCGGCTTCGACTTGGGCGTGGCGGCGGCCTTCTTCGGTTTGGGCGCTTTAGGTTTCTTCGTGGGCGGCTTGGCGGTCTTCTTCGCCTTGGGCGCGGCCTTCGCCCTGGACGCCGCCGACGCCGAGGCGGCGGGCTTCTTGGCGGCGGGCTTCTTCTTGGCGGCGGCGGCCGCCTTCTTGTCCTTCGCGGTGGCGGCGGCGGAGGGCTTCGCCTTCGAGGGCGACGCGGAGGCGGCGCCCTTCTTCGACTTGGCGGCGGGCGCGGCCTTCTTCGACTTGGCGGCGGCGGCCGATCTGCCGGCGGGCTTGCTGGCGGCCGGTTTCTTAGAGGCCGACTTCGAAGACTTCGACTCCAGTTTGAAGGAGCCGCTCGCACCCTTGCCCTTCGTCTGGATCAGAGCACCGGACTCGACGGCGCTCTTCAGATACTTCCTGATGAACGGCGCCAACTTCTCGGCGTCGACGTCGTACTGCGCCGCTATGTACTTCTTGATCGCCTGCAGGGATGAGCCGCTGCGCTCCTTCAGCTCCTTGATGGCGTTGTTCACCATCTCGGATGTCTTCGGGTGCGTAGGCTTCGCCTTCGGTTTCTTCGGTCCGCCGGCCGCGGACGCCTTCGGTTTCTTCGCCGGCGTCGCCGGGGCGGGGGCTTCGGACGCTACTGCGGTGTCGGCCATCTTTTCAATTTCAAAATCAATTTATTACACTACACTTGACTGACGTTACGACGTATTTGCTTGCTTGCTTGCTTGCGAGAATAACGCGCGCGACGCACAAACTTACAAACGACAATTACGGAGGTAGGTACAGACAGATGTCGCCACAGTCAGCGTCTCGCTTTAGCTGGAAGCCGTGTGGCAATACCGTAAAGAGGGCCTGCATGTCGTTGGACATTTTCTCGTATGAACGCTTACAACTTTTCACTAACATTGTTACGAAAATAATTGATTAAAAAATTATTCTCGCACAAAATCTAAAATGACATTGCTCTCACCGCATCTTCTGTAGTGACTCTATCGTACGACACCGACATTAGCGATCCCGATTCGATATGAACAGCTCTAGAACGGTTTATTTTCTCCATTCGCCATCTCGCGTACCTAAGGGTTCGTTTAAATGTTAATTTTCTGTCATTAAATCGGTTTAGTATTAGTTTTTGACACGTTCCATCAAACGGTAATATACGAGTCTTCAATAGTAACAATCGTCCGTAGTTATTGCAATGTTTTCAAGTCGAAAATATTGCAGTTATCACGGCGATCGTAAAAAAACACGCCGATCGTACGGAGATCGTACTGTGTGTACCACCGTGGCTGGTCAGAAGAACTCGTACATGCTATGAACCGTAGTAGTTTCATCAAAGCCGAGATTATTTTTTATTAGCTAAGCGTGTGTCTGTGTTATTAATTATTATTATTATTATTATTAGTCTCGTTACAGCTGAACGCGCGCATCGTGGATATCTCTACCTAAATATGCTTCGTGTCGGCTGGTCTACCTGCAACAACGAACGATGAGGACGAGCGCGGTGTGAGAATGTAAAAAATGTGAGTATGTACGTACATTGTCATTAATGATTATAGTAGTTTAATATTTAATTATTGATGTTGCCGAATAAACGAACTCTGTCTCGACGACCTACATAAATCTACGTCTACGTACAAACTTAATAATACCGTAGCAGCATACGTACCTACGTTTTCTTTCTTTCCAGATATTAGTAGTGGATATTAATTTAGGTAGGTAGAGTAATAAAAGTAATAATTTACAGACAGATAGAAATCCTCAGTATCGCATCGTCAAAATGTTTTCCCATAATAATATAAGTCTGTAACTTAAACGCATATAGTTCCACAAATCACCGCTAGGTGAGGCGTCAATAATATAATATTTTATCATCATTGGTTTTGCACGCATCATAATATTTATAAGCGTTTAAAATTTCAGTGGAGATATTACTTAGGCAGGCATACATACCCTACCTAAATACTTAAGTGAGTACCTATTATTACCTAATTGCAATTTTAACATTTTGCTACTATTATATACAGAAAAAGGCGGTACTTGTTTGTATTTTAATTGATCAATTAATTAGTGTGATCCATGACGTATAGTAACATGTATGTTCATAGAAACTATTTACCGTTACGGTGTATATACGAAATATATGCGGCCCTGAAAAGGGCCTTTTTATTTTTTGTATTTTGGTCCACTCCGTATTCGCGAGTCGACGCGCGCACCACAATCACCAATCCGATCCGGTCGAAGCAGTGAAAACACCACACCACCAACAATATGCGTGCGTTCGGTCGGTGTGATCACCACTCCCGACGAAATCCATTGGGTGCGGTCACGCGTCGGATACACGATGATACGAGAGGAGGTGAGCCAGCTTAACCGCCGAAACCGTACAGGGTGCGCCCTTGACGCTTCAGAGCGTAGACGACGTCCATGGCGGTGACCGTCTTCCTCTTGGCGTGCTCGGTGTAGGTGACCGCGTCGCGGATGACGTTCTCGAGGAACACCTTCAGCACTCCGCGAGTCTCCTCGTATATCAGACCGGAGATACGCTTCACACCACCTCTGCGTGCGAGACGACGAATGGCGGGCTTGGTGATACCCTGGATGTTATCGCGAAGAACTTTCCTGTGACGCTTCGCTCCACCTTTTCCGAGTCCCTTGCCTCCCTTACCGCGACCGGTCATGTTTCAATAGATTAATAGTTTACGCAGACGTACGATACGAACGAACGACGAGTTGTCGACGCGACGGGCAACCGTTTGTTTCTGTGCCATGCCCGACCGGGTATTTATTACGTTTCAACGACGACAGAGCCACGAGAGTGGGGATAGACGTACATGCAATGCACGCACGCACCATCTCTCGCTCTCTCTCTCTCTCTCTTGCCCTCCTCCATCTAATCTAACGAGACCGAGGCGATACGATAATACGAACAAAATTCACCTTTCGTTCGATTGTTACCTAACCAACTAAGCAATAGGATATAAATGTTTTGTTGTTGTTTTTATCGTTGTATTATTATATATACTTACTTTACGTTAAATACATAAATAAATAAACACGTACGTAACCAAACCCTACCCTACGTTGTTGGTTGGTTTAGAATAATTCTCTTCGATAATAATTTAGTTTAGGATGACGAGATAAGTACATACGCATCTACTACGCTCATGTGAAACATCAATTTTGCACGTATGCGCATATTCATTTGAAAATATTGCGGCCCTGAAAAGGGCCTTTTGGGTTTGTCAAGCAAGAGTAAGACACGTCCGCGAGACGGGGACGGATCGATCGAGGTTCGAGATCGATTCTTCTTAAGCGCGTTCTCCTCGGATCCTGCGCGCCAGCTGGATGTCCTTGGGCATGATGGTGACACGTTTGGCGTGAATTGCGCACAAGTTGGTGTCTTCGAAGAGACCGACCAGGTACGCCTCGCTCGCCTCCTGGAGGGCCATCACGGCGGAGCTCTGGAAACGGAGGTCGGTCTTGAAGTCCTGCGCGATCTCACGAACGAGACGCTGGAACGGCAATTTGCGGATCAACAGCTCCGTGCTCTTCTGGTAGCGACGGATCTCGCGAAGGGCAACGGTGCCGGGCCTGTAGCGATGAGGTTTCTTCACGCCGCCGGTGGCCGGTGCACTCTTGCGCGCCGCCTTCGTGGCCAACTGCTTGCGCGGGGCCTTACCACCGGTCGACTTACGGGCGGTCTGCTTAGTACGCGCCATTATTCCTTTTTTTTTTTTTAATTTAATTAAAATCTATCTATAATCGCAAGCAATCACTCACGGTCACGTCACGTAACGTACGTACGGCGAGTCAGAAGAGAGCAGATTACTAAGTAAATGCGCGCACGAAACAAGTTCGACCCGTATTTATAGGAACGAAATACAACGACTAGGTGGGTGCATAGTCTCACATCCCCTCTCCGGCTCAACACGTTAAGCGAGAAAGAGATAGCGAACCGAAACAGTCGGCGGGCTTCGACTGAATTCAGAATTTAATTTTATCAATATTGTGTGAGAGAGAGTCGATTAACTCGATACTAATGAGATAGTTATTTCTTTTTTACGGTAGGTAGGTAGGTAGGTAGGTTATTTAAAAAGAAAATAGAGAGAGAAAGAAAGAAAGAAAGAAAGAAAGAAACAAACAAACAAACAAACAAACAATGGTGGGTATGTACCAATTAAATTAATTTTTCTGACTTTTCAGGAAATTTCCTGCCATTTTGTCGTACATCGTACAACGTCTACATTCAGTTGGTTTTCATAAAGTATCTACTTACACGTCAACCACCTCCCACCCTACACTGTCATACAAAGGTGACGTCTATTGTTTTCGTGAAACCTCACTCACATTGTGTATTGATAGCAATTTGTGGCCCTGAAAAGGGCCTTTTTTTTAATGTCTGCGGTGAACCGACGACGACTGCCGCCGCGCTGCTGCACAGCCTAGTCGCCGTCACGTCCGATCCGGGGGGACGGAGGCCGGCTCACTTGGAGCTGGTGTACTTGGTGACGGCCTTCGTGCCCTCGCTGACGGCGTGCTTGGCGAGTTCACCGGGCAGCAATAGCCTCACGGAGGTCTGCACCTCCCTGGAGGTGATGGTGGAGCGCTTGTTGTAGTGGGCAAGACGAGATGCCTCCGCGGCGATACGCTCGAAGATGTCGTTCACGAACGAGTTCATGATGGACATCGCCTTACTGGAGATACCGGTGTCCGGGTGCACTTGCTTGAGCACCTTGTAGATGTAGATGGCGTAGCTCTCCTTCCTCTTGTGCTTCTTCTTCTTCTTGTCGGTCTTGGAGATGTTCTTTTGGGCCTTGCCAGACTTCTTGGCGGCCTTACCGCTGGTCTTCGGTGGCATTGTGGTATGAATGAGAGTAGTACACGGACAAACAACTTTAACGCGTCGTCGGTAACGCACTACGTACTAAGTAAGTAGTAGATGTGGTTGAAAAATAATTTGAATCGCTGTATAGTTTAGTTTTGTCGGCACGCAACTAGCGGCGTGTTGCGTGACGCGTTTCGACCAAATGTTATAGAGAGTGAGCTAAATCCCCCCCCCCTCTCTCTCTCCACCGTCCGTCTATCAATTTATTGTTAGAATATTTTGATTTGAATAACTCAACTTAGCCAGTTTTTTTTTTTATTTTTTTTTTTTTTTTTATCAATGGGTACATATTAAAAAGCTTAATATGTAATAATAATTACCTATTGAGGCTTATATATTGAACGATATTTTCAAGTTATTATTGTTATTTTATAGGACGTTTTGTCACTATAAAAGTCCTACGGATTGAACTATGGAAAAAAAAAAAAAAAAAAAAAATAATAATTTTATCGTGAATTGTTTATTAGGTAAAAGATGAGGGGTATGTATATATAATATGTACATGTTGTGTGCGTCACGTCCGTCCCCGCTCCACCGTTAAATTAAATATTTATTATTATTATTAATTAAAAGTGTGACACTCTCTTTTGTGTGTAACGTCGTGTATCTTTTGTCCTTTTGGGTGAATTATGAAAGTGACGCAATATGCGTTAACAGTGAAACATCCCATTAGCGCTTTATAGAATCATGTTGTGGCCCTGAAAAGGGCCTTTTTAGTGTGTGCAAGACACGGTAGAGCCGTCCGGTCGACACCACCACCACCGTGTACATATAGATATGTATATAGGTAAACAACCGGTGACATCGTGACACGCCGCCGACCGACCGACCGCTTATGCCTTCTTTTCGGTCTTCTTCGGCAACAGCACCGCCTGGATGTTCGGCAGCACACCGCCCTGTGCGATGGTCACGCCGGACAGGAGTTTGTTCAACTCCTCGTCGTTCCGTATGGCGAGCTGGAGATGCCTCGGTATGATTCTGGTCTTCTTGTTGTCGCGGGCGGCGTTGCCGGCCAACTCGAGAACCTCAGCGGCGAGGTACTCCATCACGGCCGCCAGGTACACGGGCGCACCGGCACCGACACGCTCCGCGTAATTGCCCTTACGCAGAAGCCTGTGGATACGTCCCACGGGAAACTGGAGACCGGCACGGTTCGACCGAGACTTGACCTTCCCCTTGACTTTGCCACCTTTGCCACGACCGGACATGATTGATTAGGTTTTGTGTTAAACAACGAGACGAAAGTTTATTCTATCTGACGTGCGTACGTCAGACAGCGACCGAGAAATAATAATGTTTGTTTTTCAAAACACTTTTTTTTTTTTTTTTTTTTTTTTTTGGGGCTCTCCACCTTAGGGGCTTTGAGCCACCCTCCCCCACGGGGGGGAAGGAGGCGGGAAATCCTCATTGGATACCACCTAGCCGGTTGCTACCGGACTAATCTGGTTATGTCAGACTCGTACTGACTAAAAACCGCCTTAATCTGGTTACGTGACCGGAAAGTCAACGAACCTTCATCCGGAAGCGACTGCCCTCCCTCAGGGGAGAGGACAGCGCAGACGTCACATTTCACCTAGGTGATTGTGCGTCGAGAGACGAGTAACAATTAAGCTGACTCCCTGAGGGGGATCGATCAGCCAGAGAGGGCGGGGGGTGACCTGAAGGGTCGGGCTTGATGGGTTTAATCGTCCTCCATCGCCTCCAGGAGGAGGTTCAGGTCAGACGAAAGCTTGTTGGGAGGGTCCGTTAGGACCGATTTAGGTCGGCGGGAAAACGGGGCGGAGGAGGTAGGCGGGTCATAGACCGCTGCGGAACGGATAAGGGGGTTGGGATGGTCTCCTGCTGCTTTAAAAAAGCGTTCAGAGGCCTTACAGGTCCATTGCTGGAGGGTGGGAAGGTCTAGGTCCCTATGCAAGTCCGCATTGCGAACGTAGTAAGGAGCGTTTGCCGCTCTGCGGCAGAAAATATTTTGGACTACTTGTAATTTATTAAGTGTATTTGGGGCGGCGTGAGCGAATACGGCAGAGGCGTATGTCATCACCGGTCGTATGCAAACCTTGTAGAGTGTTCGCTTGTTTCGGAGGGACATTTTACTATGGCGACCTAACATGGAGTTAAGTCGGTGAAGATAGAGACGGGCATTACGGGTCACTCTTTTGACGTGAGGCTCGAAAGTGAGTCTCTGGTCCAGAGTGACGCCGAGATATTTGGCAGACTTCTGCCAGGGGATGGATTTTCCTAACATAGTGGGAGGGTGGTGATTGGGGGGCATGATATGGCGCTTAGTATCGAAGAAAACTGCAGCGGATTTCTCCGGGTTTACTTCGATACGCCATTTACGAAACCATTGGCCTAACTTATTGATAGAGGACTGTAGCCTCGGAAGGATTAAGTTGACGCTTTGGCCTTTGCGATAAAGAGCCGTGTCGTCAGCAAAAAGGGATAGTTGAACGCCGTCGTTCGGAATGGGTATGTCATTGGTGTAGACTATGTACAGCAGGGGAGCGAGGACTGAGCCTTGAGGCACACCTGCTGTAATAGGGCGGGGGGAGGAGAGGGTACCTTCGTGTTTGAAACGGAAGGTACGGTGGTGAAGGAAAGATGCCACTAACCGGACCAAACGCAAGGACAGATTTAGTCTGTGTAACTTGACGATTAGACCGGTGTGCCAAACCTTGTCAAAAGCTTTGGCGACATCGAAAAAGACTGCTACTGTTTTATGTCTTTTAGGATAGAAACCGCTGGAGATAAACTCGACTATGCGGTGAACCTGTTGGGGACATGAGTGCTTTGGCCTAAAGCCGAATTGGTGGGGGATGATCAAGTTTTCCCCGAAGAGGTGCTCTCTCATACGAGCGAGTACGCACCTCTCGAGGAGCTTGCCTAACGCCTTGAGGAGGCTAATGGGACGGTGACTGGTGGGGAGATTCGGGGGTTTACCCGGTTTGGGAATGCCAATTACGATAGCATCTTTCCAGGCGGCTGGAAAGTAGCAATGATCGAAACAGGCGTTGAAAATGAGTGTGAGATAGGTTAGCACTTGGATGGGAAAGTGCTTAAGGGCCATGTTAGAGATACCGTCGGCACCGGGCGCCTTTTTGGGTCTGAGATCTTTAATAAGAAGTCCGAGTTCGTCAGTCGAAACTGTCATACGGTCAGTATCGGAAGGCAGAGGTATGGAGTTAAAGGTGTTGAACTCCTCGTCTACCTTCCTTATGTGGGAGGGGTCGCACTCTTGGGTGCTAACAGAGCATTGGGCAGCAATACTGTCTGCGAAACATTCCGCCTTCTCATCGTCTTCGAAGGCTGTAGAGCCATCTGGACGGAGAAGGGGGGGGACATGGGTGATAGCATCACTACGGAGAGACCTAGCCACTTGGTAGTAGGCTTGGTGAGAGGGAGTGATATCGGCCATGAGATCGGCAAAACTATCGTTCCTAAACTCTGCGAGTTTGGTGGTGTAAGTTTTTTGGAGTTGGTTGGCTTTACGCCTAAACTCAGGGGTGGGGTACTTTGCCGCTCTCCGGAGAGCGGCGTTTTTGGCCCTTCTCAGGTTGCGCAGAGCCGGAGAGATGGCACTGTGGTTTTTCACAGGTACCTCTCTCGCGTTCTCAGCAACGGCTGATTGGACCAAAGTAGTGAGGGAGCTCACCGCACAGTCTATTTTATCCGTACTATCAAAATAGTCGGCTCCAGTAGCGTACGGTGAGTTGTCAGCGTCCATAGCCGACGAAAGGGTGGATTTGACACCGTCCCAATTGGTGATAAATTTAGTGGGAGGGCGGGAGGGGTTTGGGCTTCCCATGATAAGGGAGACAGGGCGGTGGTCTGAACCGAGATCGTCGAGCGAGTCAATCGAGTTCAGAAGGAGGGAGACACCTTTCACTATGGCAAAGTCAAGTATGTCGGGGTCGTGGTCAGCATTAAAGGGATAATGGGTAGGGGCGTAAGGAGAGATGACATCTACGTCAAGAGCTTTGACTATTTCGAGAAGGCGGCGGCCGCCATTATTGGTTTTAAAGCACGTCCAATCCGTGTGCTTACTATTGAAATCTCCAAAGAGAATAACAGAGTCGCCTAAAGAAAAGAGCGATTCGAAATCGCTTTTGACGGGGAGCGTGCATGACTGTATGTAGACGGAGGCTATGATAAGAGTGCGGTGACCCGTCATAGACAGTCTACATATAGTGGCCTCCATATTCGCGAGTGGTGGAGTAGGAATGCTAGAGCAATGAATTGATCTCTTGAAGTAGATGGCAGTACCTCCTGAGGCGTCCTTAGTGGACGAATGGTTGGGGAGATCGGCACGGTCATTACGTACCATTGAGTATTTAGGAATCGTGAACCCTTTCCGGTCAGCGGGTTTGAGCCACGTTTCCTGAATAAGAAGGAGGTCAACATCTCTGTCGCGGACAAATTCCCTTAGTTCGGGTACTTTGTTGCGCAGAGAGTGGGCATTGAATGAAACAAGCGAGATACCCTTTGGTTTAATACGACCGGTGGTGAGAGCCACGTTCGTATTAGTGGGACCCGTTTGGGTAGTGGGAATAGAGGGCGTACTCATAATGAGCGAAGAAGTGATTCGTGCTCGCAGATAGCCACCAGTTTTTCCTGGGGAGTGCGAGCTTTACGGAGCTTACCCGCTAAAATGGAAATCTCCCCTAGGTTGATGCCACGAATTGCGTTTATTACAACGCTCATGTCATCGGCCAGGGAGGTCCCATTTTGCGGGAAGGGTGAAGGGACTGGGTTTGAGGCAGGAGCCTTTTTGGAAGATTGCGCCTTGGGCGGCGGAGTGGGAGGGCCCCAAGCCGGCTTGGGAGCCGGGGGAGCGGGAGCTTCTCTCGACTTGGGAGCGAGAGGGAAGTGATCGTTTGTACGGGGCGGAGGGCCTTTCGGTGTCTTCTTCTTATGAGAAGAGGACTTCTTATGAGAAGAAGACCCCTGGGCCTTCTTTTTAGAAGATTGGGGTCGCGGGGCGCGCGGGCAGCCCTTGTAATTGGCAGTATGACCGACCTGGCTACACAGCACACAAGCGGGAGGGTCAGGGGAGTCGCGAGTGCGGGAGCACTCTTTGGTGGAATGGGGAATAAGGCACTTTACGCACCTAGGGGGAGCTGAGCAGTTGGCTGCCGCATGCCCATAAAGTTGGCAGCGGTGGCACTGTCCCGGAGTGCCGCGCCTATGAGGAGGCTCTACTTTAATCTCGGAGAGACCGCAGACCTTGAGGTCCTTGGCCCGGAAGAGATCGCGCGCAGAGGGTTGATTAGTCAATATGACTAAAGCGAGAGGGAAGGCTTTCCCCTTTCGGCTGTACATTTTGTGTACAGACTCCGCGGGAAAGCCTTGGGAAACGAGATCCTTGTGGATGTCGTCGTTGGAAATGTCGTGGGGCATGTTGCGGAGGACCGCACGTACCTTACGCTCTTCAGGGAGGGCGTAGGTGTGATAAGCCACTTTGCGAGTGGTGAGAAGGCGCGTGAGATTTCTAAAATCGTCACGCGTGGGGGTTTGGACCTTAACGGCTACACCCACGTTTTTGGCGTGGGTGTAGTGCACCTTTTCGTTGGTGCAAAGGGTCGAGATTTCCGTCCACTTGCTTACGTCACGGACGAAAACAGGCGGAGGGAGAGTGACCTTTACAGGCTTAGGGTCGCACCTAGTGTGCGGACGGGAGGGTGGAGGGGTGGCCTTACGGGCCGGGGCCGTATCGGCGGAAACGTTAGTGGCTAGTGTAGCCGGGTCGATGTCTATTGACATAAGTGGGACAGGTGGGATGGGTGACGCGGGGGCCACTGAGGGCTTGGGAGAGCGCAGCTTAGAAAGGCGCTTGCGTTTGTAGGTCACCGTTTGAAAATCGGTGAGAGTTTTGGAGGAGGAGGTCGAATCCGTATCGGATTCGGTTTCGGTTTGGGTATTACGAGCCTGCGAGGAGGACTCGGAAGAAGAGGATTGGGAGGGTGAGGGGAGAACGCTGAGAAGCGGTTCTCTTAGTAGGGACATTGGGGCCATTAGTATCGCAGTCCATTGCGAAAGAAGGGGTCGGGGTTGGAGGGCGGGACGAAGGTTTGGGAGGTACGGGGACCTTTTGGGAAACCTTTTGAGTAGGTTGAACTTGGGTGGGAATATACGCCGCCTTTTTCTCTGACAGCAGCTGGAGTATGGACTCCATAGCGCTTTCAGAGACCAAGGGACGTATGTCGTCGAGGGACAAGGGGAAAAAAGGTCTGAGAGTCGAACCGACTCCATGACCTAGAGTGACTCTACGTTAATATACTAGTTGCGATCGCGCAACACAAACTAGTTGCAACCGTGCAACGCAAAGCAAGACACACCCCTCGCCAGGAGGCGAGGGGGGGAAGGGGGAGCGCGGGTTTTCCCTACTCCTATCAATCTCGCCTGGGCACACTACCGAGGGGAGCCCAAGTGAGGATGGAAGGTGAAGCAGGAAAGGAAGGGAAGGAACTACCCAGCAGAGGGGAAGTGTCACTCAGAGGTGCTCGGCCACCGGGAGGAACGCCCGGCAGCGTCCGCAGTGCCTACAGTCCGGCCCTCTTTGCAACAAAACCCGTACCGGCGTAGTCGGACAAATTCAGCTGCCTTGAAAAAGGCGGCTGGCAGCCGCGTCCGTTCGACTGCACCGCCTTGATCGGCGTTACTCAGACTAACCACAGTTTGGCACCGTTAGGTTGTGGCAGAATGAGCCGCGGTCCACCCGCGTTGAAACTAGGATACCGAAGAATCCGAATCGTGAGATGAGAGCGCAACGGAACGAGCGACACAGAACGTGACCGCTCGCAACGAAGGCAAAAATGGAAGATGTTCAAAACACCCATTATCATTTATATATAAGCGCGCGGTAGGGTCGATGTAGTGGGGCTGTTGTGACGAAAGGCGATGAGCGAAAGAGAACGATAGATGAGAGCGCGCGAGTGTAAAAATTTAGAATAAATTTCATTTTGGTTTGAAATATTTCAGTTTAGAGTGAAATTTATTTTTATGTTTCATCTGACCTAAATAAAACAAAATTACATGCATTTTTCTCAATATATCAACATAATTATAGAACAAAACAATAAACAAATAAGTTGGCTTAAATTACGAATAGCTTTGGCTATTTTACAACTTTTAATAACAAAATATTCAATGTCTGTTTCGATTGTTGCCACGATGGCGTAGAAGAAAAAAAACGATTTTATCAACATTACGAAGGAATATGTAGAAAACTAACAATAAAAATCGCAAAGTTTAAATAAAAATACTTAATATTTATGTATATTATTATTTATTTTTGGAAATGGGTGATATTTTTGATAATATTCAATTATGTCGACTTAAAAAAAAAAAAAAATCTATAATATTATCGAGCTGCTCGCAAAATTTCGCGAGAATCAGTTGAGAAATGGGACCTGTAGAGGAGAACGGACAGCTAGAAAGTCAGACTAAAATATGTTTATGTATATATCTCCGCCAGTTTAAAAAAAAAAAAAAAAAAAAAACTTGCTCGACAGTAAAATTCTATATTATTTTCGAACCTGTCCACAAAATTTGACGAGAATCAGTTGAGAAATGCGCCTGTAGAGGAGAACAAACAGTGCTGGAATAGCGGACTGAAATGTTTCGAAAAACAGGGTATAAAAAAAAAAAATCCTGCAATCCTGAGCAAAGTCCAAAAAATCCTGAGATCTCCGGACAAATCCTGAGATATGGGTAACCCTACCCCTGGGGGCCGTATTACGACCTCTTATTGCCTGGCAGTTTTCTGACTGGCTATCAATCTTTTAACTGCTGTAAACCGAGAAAGAGATGTAACTATAGCAATTCATAAACCTGGCAAGTTTTAAGAGGTTGTAATGCCGCCGCCGATTTCATAAATTTCATATAAATTAAATTTTCATTTCATTGAAATTTTCACTGGACCCATCCCTACGCGCGTGTGTTTTACTTTTTAATAAATAACCAAGATAAATAGGTTATTTATTATGTATGTACCTTATAATGAACAACAAATATATATGTATGAGCAAAGTTTGTTTGAATGTTACGTTACCGTCGTCGCCTCCTTACAAAGAGGCAATCAATGTCTATGGTTTTGAAATTTTTGACATGCATAATGTCACTCGAAAATTATTTGTGATGTGAAATCGCAATTATTAATATCGCAATTCATGCAAGCAACTGCACTGCTGCCTTACCCGATATTATATATAGGTATGTATGTATTATTTATTAATCGAAATATATCGTATAGGTAAGTAGTAGTTAGTAGGTGCGCATGCATAAGGAATATAGGAAAGAAAAAAAAAAAATATTTACTGATTGATTTGATATGATAAATTGTAATATTTATTTATTTATTTATTTTGGTAGGTGGGTTTATGTAGGTAGGTAGGTAGGTAGGTAGGTAGGTAGGTAGGTAGGTAGTTAGTTTATACGACACGTATTGAATGTATTATTATGAAGTCTCGTGAAACTGTTTGCGTTATGCAAATCATGAGGTTTCTGTTAGCCCTGAAAAGGGCTTTTTGGATTGTGCAGTGGTGCACGCCGTTTGTTTTCATTTCGCCGCCGTTCGGTGGGTGGGTGGCTCGTGGTGGTCGCGCGGCGCGCGATGCGATGCGACGCGACGCGCGCTGGCTCTTTACTCACTCCACTCCACTCGACTCGCTCATCCTCCGTCGCACGCACGAACGAACGAACGAACGAACGAACGAACGAAAAAGAAAAAAGAGGAGAAGAGAACAGACAGATAATTCAGCACGTGACGACAACACACAGCACACACAATTATTACACTACGCTACTATGTACTGCCGCTCGCCGCTGCTGGCTGTCCGTCCGTCCGTCCCTCCGCAGCGCAGTGGCGTGTTTACTTCTTGGAGGCGGCTGCCTTCTTGGCGGCCGGCTTCGACTTGGGCGTGGCGGCGGCCCTTCTTCGGTTTGGGCGCTTTAGGTTTCTTCGTGGGCGGCTTGGCGGTCTTCTTCGCCTTGGGCGCGGCCTTCGCCCTGGACGCCGCCGACGCCGAGGCGGCGGGCTTCTTGGCGGCGGGCTTCTTCTTGGCGGCGGGCCGCCTTCTTGTCCTTCGCGGTGGCGGCGGCGGAGGGCTTCGCCTTCGAGGGCGACGCGGAGGCGGCGCCCTTCTTCGACTTGGCGGCGGGCGCGGCCTTCTTCGACTTGGCGGCGGCGGCCGATCTGCCGGCGGGCTTGCTGGCGGCCGGTTTCTTAGAGGCCGACTTCGAAGACTTCGACTCCAGTTTGAAGGAGCCGCTCGCACCCTTGCCCTTCGTCTGGATCAGAGCACCGGACTCGACGGCGCTCTTCAGATACTTCCTGATGAACGGCGCCAACTTCTCGGCGTCGACGTCGTACTGCGCCCGCTATGTACTTCTTGATCGCCTGCAGGGATGAGCCGCTGCGCTCCTTCAGCTCCTTGATGGCGTTGTTCACCATCTCGGATGTCTTCGGGTGCGTAGGCTTCGCCTTCGGTTTCTTCGGTCCGCCGGCCGCGGACGCCTTCGGTTTCTTCGCCGGCGTCGCCGGGGCGGGGGCTTCGGACGCTACTGCGGTGTCGGCCATCTTCTTCAATTTCAAAATCAATTTATTACACTACACTTGACTGACGTTACGACGTATTTGCTTGCTTGCTTGCTTGCGAGAATAACGCGCGCGACGCACAAACTTACAAACGACAATTACGGAGGTAGGTACAGACAGATGTCGCCACAGTCAGCGTCTCGCTTTAGCTGGGAAGCCGGTGTGGCAATACCGTAAAGAGGGGCCTGCATGTCGTTGGACATTTTCTCGTATGAACGCTTACAACTTTTCACTAACATTGTTACGAAAAATAATTGATTAAAAAATTATTCTCGCACAAAATCTAAAATGACATTGCTCTCACCGCATCTTCTGTAGTGACTCTATCGTACGACACCGACATTAGCGATCCCGATTCGATATGAACAGCTCTAGAACGGTTTATTTTCTCCATTCGCCATCTCGCGTACCTAAGGGTTCGTTTAAATGTTAATTTTCTGTCATTAAATCGGTTTAGTATTAGTTTTTGACACGTTCCATCAAACGGTAATATACGAGTCTTCAATAGTAACAATCGTCCGTAGTTATTGCAATGTTTTCAAGTCGAAAATATTGCAGTTATCACGGCGATCGTAAAAAAACACGCCGATCGTACGGAGATCGTACTGTGTGTACCACCGTGGCTGGTCAGAAGAACTCGTACATGCTATGAACCGTAGTAGTTTCATCAAAGCCGAGATTATTTTTTATTAGCTAAGCGTTGTGTCTGTGTTATTAATTATTATTATTATTATTATTAGTCTCGTTACAGCTGAACGCGCGCATCGTGGATATCTCTACCTAAATATGCTTCGTGTCGGCTGGTCTACCCTGCAACAACGAACGATGAGGACGAGCGCGGTGTGAGAATGTAAAAAATGTGAGTATGTACGTACATTGTCATTAATGATTATAGTAGTTTAATATTTAATTATTGATGTTGCCGAATAAACGAACTCTGTCTCGACGACCTACATAAATCTACGTCTACGTACAAACTTAATAATACCGTAGCAGCATACGTACCTACGTTTTCTTTCTTTCCAGATATTAGTAGTGGATATTAATTTAGGTAGGTAGAGTAATAAAAGTAATAATTTACAGACAGATAGAAATCCTCAGTATCGCATCGTCAAAATGTTTTCCCATAATAATATAAGTCTGTAACTTAAACGCATATAGTTCCACAAATCACCGCTAGGTGAGGCGTCAATAATATAATATTTTATCATCATTGGTTTTGCACGCATCATAATATTTATAAGCGTTTAAAATTTCAGTGGAGATATTACTTAGGCAGGCATACATACCCTACCTAAATACTTAAGTGAGTACCTATTATTACCTAATTGCAATTTTAACATTTTGCTACTATTATATACAGAAAAAGGCGGTACTTGTTTGTATTTTAATTGATCAATTAATTAGTGTGATCCATGACGTATAGTAACATGTATGTTCATAGAAACTATTTACCGTTACGGTGTATATACGAAATATATGCGGCCCTGAAAGGGCCTTTTTATTTTTTGTATTTTGGTCCACTCCGTATTCGCGAGTCGACGCGCGCACCACAATCACCAATCCGATCCGGTCGAAGCAGTGAAAACACCACACCACCAACAATATGCGTGCGTTCGGTCGGTTGTGATCACCACTCCCGACGAAATCCATTGGGTGCGGTCACGCGTCGGATACACGATGATACGAGAGGAGGTGAGCCAGCTTAACCGCCGAAACCGTACAGGGTGCGCCCTTGACGCTTCAGAGCGTAGACGACGTCCATGGCGGTGACCGTCTTCCTCTTGGCGTGCTCGGTGTAGGTGACCGCGTCGCGGATGACGTTCTCGAGGAACACCTTCAGCACTCCGCGAGTCTCCTCGTATATCAGACCGGAGATACGCTTCACACCACCTCTGCGTGCGAGACGACGAATGGCGGGCTTGGTGATACCCTGGATGTTATCGCGAAGAACTTTCCTGTGACGCTTCGCTCCACCTTTTCCGAGTCCCTTGCCTCCCTTACCGCGAGCCGGTCATGTTTCAATAGATTAATAGTTTACGCAGACGTACGATACGAACGAACGACGAGTTGTCGACGCGACGGGCAACCGTTTGTTTCTGTGCCATGCCCGACCGGGGTATTTATTACGTTTCAACGACGACAGAGCCACGAGAGTGGGGATAGACGTACATGCAATGCACGCACGCACCATCTCTCGCTCTCTCTCTCTCTCTCTTGCCCCTCCTCCATCTAATCTAACGAGACCGAGGCGATACGATAATACGAACAAAATTCACCTTTCGTTCGATTGTTACCTAACCAACTAAGCAATAGGATATAAATGTTTTGTTGTTGTTTTTATCGTTGTATTATTATATATACTTACTTTACGTTAAATACATAAATAAATAAACACGTACGTAACCAAACCCTACCCTACGTTGTTGGTTGGTTTAGAATAATTCTCTTCGATAATAATTTAGTTTAGGATGACGAGATAAGTACATACGCATCTACTACGCTCATGTGAAACATCAATTTTGCACGTATGCGCATATTCATTTGAAAATATTGCGGCCCTGAAAAGGGCCTTTTGGGTTTGTCAAGCAAGAGTAAGACACGTCCGCGAGACGGGGACGGATCGATCGAGGTTCGAGATCGATTCTTCTTAAGCGCGTTCTCCTCGGATCCTGCGCGCCAGCTGGATGTCCTTGGGGCATGATGGTGACACGTTTGGCGTGAATTGCGCACAAGTTGGTGTCTTCGAAGAGGACCGACCAGGTACGCCTCGCTCGCCTCCTGGAGGGCCATCACGGCGGAGCTCTGGAAACGGAGGTCGGGTCCTTGAAGTCCTGCGCGATCTCACGAACGAGGACGCTGGAACGGCAATTTGCGGATCAACAGCTCCGTGCTCTTCTGGTAGCGACGGATCTCGCGAAGGGCAACGGTGCCGGGCCTGTAGCGATGAGGTTTCTTCACGCCGCCGGTGGCCGGTGCACTCTTGCGCGCCGCCTTCGTGGCCAACTGCTTGCGCGGGGCCTTACCACCGGTCGACTTACGGGCGGTCTGCTTAGTACGCGCCATTATTCCTTTTTTTTTTTTTAATTTAATTAAAATCTATCTATAATCGCAAGCAATCACTCACGGTCACGTCACGTAACGTACGTACGGCGAGTCAGAAGAGAGCAGATTACTAAGTAAATGCGCGCACGAAACAAGTTCGACCCGTATTTATAGGAACGAAATACAACGACTAGGTGGGTGCATAGTCTCACATCCCCTCTCCGGCTCAACACGTTAAGCGAGAAAGAGATAGCGAACCGAAACAGTCGGCGGGCTTCGACTGAATTCAGAATTTAATTTTATCAATATTGTGTGAGAGAGAGTCGATTAACTCGATACTAATGAGATAGTTATTTCTTTTTTACGGTAGGTAGGTAGGTAGGTAGGTTATTTAAAAAGAAAATAGAGAGAGAAAGAAAGAAAGAAAGAAAGAAAGAAACAAACAAACAAACAAACAAACAATGGTGGGTATGTACCAATTAAATTAATTTTTCTGACTTTTCAGGAAATTTCCTGCCATTTTGTCGTACATCGTACAACGTCTACATTCAGTTGGTTTTCATAAAGTATCTACTTACACGTCAACCACCTCCCACCCTACACTGGTCATACAAAGGTGACGTCTATTGTTTTCGTGAAACCTCACTCACATTGTGTATTGATAGCAATTTGTGGCCCTGAAAAGGGCCTTTTTTTTAATGTCTGCGGTGAACCGACGATCGACTGCCGCCGCGCTGCTGCACAGGCCTAGTCGCCGTCACGTCCGATCCGGGGGGACGGAGGCCGGCTCACTTGGAGCTGGTGTACTTGGTGACGGCCTTCGTGCCCTCGCTGACGGCGTGCTTGGCGAGTTCACCGGGCAGCAATAGCCTCACGGAGGTCTGCACCTCCCCTGGAGGTGATGGTGGAGCGCTTGTTGTAGTGGGCAAGACGAGATGCCTCCGCGGCGATACGCTCGAAGATGTCGTTCACGAACGAGTTCATGATGGACATCGCCTTACTGGAGATACCGGTGTCCGGGTGCACTTGCTTGAGCACCTTGTAGATGTAGATGGCGTAGCTCTCCTTCCTCTTGTGCTTCTTCTTCTTCTTGTCGGTCTTGGAGATGTTCTTTTGGGCCTTGCCAGACTTCTTGGCGGCCTTACCGCTGGTCTTCGGTGGCATTGTGGTATGAATGAGAGTAGTACACGGACAAACAACTTTAACGCGTCGTCGGTAACGCACTACGTACTAAGTAAGTAGTAGATGTGGTTGAAAAATCGTTTGTGCTGTCTTCACGCGCGCCGCAGGCGCGCGGGGAGATGGCCTGAGGCCGAGGCCTTTTGCCATTGTGGCGGGTTCGCAGGCCGTTAACGAACGGCCCGGTCAATGGAGTCGCCCCTCCACGCTTCTTCACGCACCGTCGCGCGGTCTGCCCTACCGGGTGAGACCCCTTAGGGAGGCCCAGCAGAGGCGACCAGCGAGCGACGGCGGACTTTAGCGTGGGAGGGGAGAGTTATCGTTGTGTGGGTGGGTGCGAAAAATTTTTTGGGGTGGGGATATGCGGTTTCAGTGGGAGAGATGGATAAAAATATGAAGTGGGTATATGAAGAATCATGGTGGGGGGGCCCCTCCGCGGCGGCGGAGGGGGGCCGATGTCAGTCCGGCGGTTGGGGCGGCTGCGATCGCCCGCAGTTGTTGCGAGCGAGAGCCGGGCGTCGTATCCGGTGTTGTAGCGGCGGCGGCGGGTTGGGGGGGCGGCAGTAGCTCCCTGGGAAGGGGCCGGCCGCGCTGTGGGCGCTCGTATGTGGGAGCGATGTCTTGTAGGTGAGCGAAGTTGGATGCGTCACTGCGTGCGAACATTCCTGTTGACAGTCGAGAGATGAATGTATCAAGCGGCTCAATTTTGAAATCTTTAGTAATTGTAGCGTTTCTCACATAGCGGCCGGCGTTCGCGATAATGCGCAAGGTGCGGTTTTGTTGCGCGCGGAGCCGACGTTTGTTACTTTCCGCGGTGAGCGCGTACCATGCCGGCGCCGCGTATGTGAGAATGGGACGGATATATGTTTTGTAGATATTAATGCGCGTTCTGAGTGGGAGGCGGCTATGGAGAACGGATTTTAGCTTTGCTCGCGCGACCGTCGTTTGCGCGATAACTTGGTTGGTGTGCACGTTCATTCTGAGTTGACGGTCGATTGTTACACCAAGGTATTTGGCCGATGTTGACCACGGGATGCGCTCGCCTAAGATGGTGAGCGGCGGCGGGTGCGGCGATTGGCGGCCGATTAATACTGCCTGTGTTTTGCCCACATTGAGGGCCATGCGCCACTTTCCCAGCCAGTCCGGGAGGGCGTCGAGTGTGGGCTGGAGTTTGTTGGCTGCGTGGGTGGCGTTCATGGATGACGCAATGTAGGCCGTGTCGTCCGCGTATAGCGCCAGTCTCGCCTGGCCCACAACGGGGATGTCGTCCGTGTAGGCCTGGTAGAGGACGGGCGAGAGGCAGCTGCCCTGCGGGACGCCGGCTCTGACGGGGCGTGGTGACGATAGGTGGTCTTCTACCACCACCTGGACGCTGCGATTTTGGAGAAAGGTGGCGATGATTCGGACGAGTC